>CM065300.1:48446142-49135309 GCA_032871835.1 Dipteronia dyeriana | reverse complement strand
TATCAACCCATGGCCAACACTTCCGTGGTAGTGGTCTCGAGGGTATTAACCAAAATTTCTCACCACGAGCAAATTTTCTATTTACAGGTAGTTTTAGTCTTGTCCAGTACATCCTTAGCGGAGGTGGAGAGGTAGGATTGTCAGAAGCTTCTTCTTTGGATAGATCCTTTGCTGTAACAAAGGACTTTACGCCAGGGTCTGCATCAGCAACCCCAAGACTGACCATCCGCAGTGGAAGCATACACAACCATCTCAACATCTTTTTTCTTTATCCCTTCCCTTTTTCATCCATCATTGACACTAAAGGGGGAGGTTGAGACAGCTCTACCTGGTAAACTGCGAAAAAGTAGTCATCCTCTCTAACCTGCGATGGCTTAACATCGACAGAACCAACTTGCTCTCAAAGAGTATCATGCTGGTGGCTCCTCACCATCTGTACCTGGCTACTCAACACCATAGTGAGCCACCGGTGCCCTGATCCATTTCAAAAGAGCCTATAAGCTCTTCTTGTTCGTTCGTAGCGTGGTCTTGAGCTTCGTTATAACTACTGAAGACTTCTATCTACCCTGAACAAACTCTAAAACATTTACATTACTTGGGGACTAGAAGTTCATTATTCTCTCTAGTACCCCCTGTGGGAGGGGCAGTGACCCCAACGTAAGACAATTTCTCCTAGTGGCCAATTCACAATGAAAAACGCCTTTTAGGGAAGGTCACTCGATCATCTACATCCAAAACCTATATCGTTTCAAGAGATTTTACTCATAAAAAAGATCCTAGAGCAAGGCTGGTTACCAACTGGTACCACCTTGAGCTAATACAACCTCATATTGGTTACTCCATGGGTTTGTAACTCCTTTAATTTCGATCTCCGTGATGGTTCTTCTGTGCACCATCCGTCTATGATCTAGATACCCTGGATTTGGTCAAATCCTTCCCAGGGGATCTTTATTATTAGGAGAGCTACACAACCCTCATAATGCCCTGGACTGGATTAGTCCCTCTAAGAGGATCACCATAATATGTCGACAATGATTGCCTCAAGACCAGGGACTGGCCGGGGAAGCCCCCTCACCATCCCAATGCCTCGGCCGGGCACCACCCCCCGTCTAGAAGGGTCTGAGTATATAAGCATAGTCGCTATCCAGATCTCGAGACTAGGATAACTAGCTAAGCATTCCTGCTGCCTTGGTCGGGTGACCTCCCCCAAGAAGGGTCTCAGTATAAGAGCATAGTTATCGTCCAGATCTTATGATACCCTGGTCTGGACCAGTCCTACTAGGAAGATCGCCATAATATGTCGACAATGATAGCCTCAAGTCCAGGGATTGGTCGAGGAAACCCCCTCACTACCCCGATGTCTCGGTCGAGCTACCTCCCCCAAGAAGGATATGAGCGTAAGAGCATAGTTGCTTGCGAGATCACGAGGTCAGGAAAACACAAACGGTCATCTTGCTACCTTGGCAGGGCAAACCTCGCCGGGAAGGATCTAGATGGCATAGCTGCCTACCAGGATCCAGTTTGCCTAAGTACCAGGATTCCTAGAACAAGAATGTCAGGTACCCAGATTTGCCTACATGCTTTTTCCTATGTACCGTGATTCCAAGAAAAAGAATGCTAGGTACCCAGGTTAGCCACAAGAGCTTTATCCCACATGATCGAGTAGAACGCCGGATTCACCTATGTTTCGTCTGTGTATAAAGACTTGGTGTGAAAGTGGCCTTAGTTGCCTACCAGACTCTTTCTCGCCTAAGTACCTGGATTTCTAAAGCATGAATAATAGCTACTCTGATTCGCCTGAGCCAAGTATGCTGAGAACAATTTTCATTTCAAGTAATGGCTACCTATAAGAAGAAATAGGAAAATTCCTCAAATATTACATATCCTGACTCCAATCCCAACTATGTACCAGTGTTAAAGTCAGGGAGGGACTTTTATTAATAGCTAAATTTGGCTAGGGACCAAAGGAGGATTTTTCAATTCCCAACCTTCGTACAAGGGTCCAAATTCGGGCTTATATCAAGGTCCCTGAGGTCAAGCTACCACGGGATCCTACAGGAGCAAGGCGAGGCCGTCTATACCATTTGAGCATCTTACACTCATCCAGGCTCGCCAAATAAAGCCCGACGTGACCATGTCAAGCTTCTTATGACAGGAAAGAAGCTCGATGCTAGGTCAAGGTGGAAGGATCTGGGTTCCCTAAGGTCGAGGCATCTCACGATCCTTTTCTGGAGCATACTACCATCTCTACTTTCACCAAAAGATATTCAGGGTGCCGAACTTCTCTTGCAAATGCCCTCCTGTCTCGTCAAGGTACAATCTCAACCTATCCGAGCAGAAAAGGAAGAAGCCCACAAAGCCTCATCATCACCAAAAAGTGCCAACACAATTAGGGTAAGTCCATTGTAGATCCTGGCATGGTTAAATCAAGTCTCAAGTAGCATGAGCAGTACTTGAGTGTACCTCGACTCTAGTGTCACCTTAGGTAACCTCCATATAGTACCTCGCCAAAATGGCATATAGAACCAGAGTTCTCCTTCAAGAGAGAGAGTTGACTTTCATGATTACCATCAATGAGGTCAACCGTATTAATAGAGGTAGTCAACCCTATTAATGAGGTCAACTATATTAATGGAGGTAGTCAACTGTATTAATGAAGTCAACTATATTAATGGAGGAAGTCAACCCAATTAATGAGGTTAACTATATTAATGGAGGTAGTCAACCCTATTAATGGAGATGATCAACACCATTAATGAGAGAATATTCAACTCTTTAATTGCCACCATTAGTGAAAGAGTCCAAAGAGAAAACAAATACCTTTACCTCTAAGATATCCTCAACATCCGATTTTTTGGGGTCAACTACAATAGAAAATCCCGCCTAATAAGGAAGGAGGATCAATCCATAATCTAGGGAGTGGGCAACAAGCAATGGAACCTATAAATATGACAAAACTCTCTCCTGAAAAGAGAGGCTAAATGATAGACACAAATCGACTCCCAAAATACATGCTGAATCGACGATTGACTGTACATACCAACCCCCACCAGAAATATGTCATTAACAATGTAAAAGGCTTCTCGCCTGAATTCTCCATATATCGCCATCATGTACTACCTCTCCCAAGCATATATCGGGATTGGTTAACTTTCTATCACTATTGTAAGGTCTCCGGAGCATATACGTTGTACTACACCACCACTCATGTAAGCTCCCTAGAGCAATCTTTGATATATAAATAAGGAAGAGTATTCCTCCTTCCTCTGGATACTGCCTTTGGGTTTTTCAGCATGTGATCATTCGTGATGTTTTTCCCCCTTGGTTAGTCCACCTCCCACTATATAAGAATTGTCTTTCTCCTATCTATCTCTTGTATTATGTATGTATGTATGTATGTGAGCTAGATTCCTACCCCGCTAGACCTAGCTCTCTTATCCTTCCTACATGAGATCGGGGAAACTACGGAGGAGTATTGATCCTATCCTCTTGCTCGTCATTTAGATCGGGGAAGTACAGGAAGGAATAGTGATCCAAAACCGAGTTCCAGCCACCAGGACCAAGGACCGGGACTAGGATCAGGATTAGGATCAGGTTCGGGGACCAGGGTCAGCCCCTTTGCACCAGCCATAGAACCATGAGCCCCCTTGTTTCCTCTATATATGCGAAGCCCAACGGACGAGATGAATCATCTTCTACCTACCACGAAGCCCGACGGGCGGCATGACTCATCTCCAACCTACCACGAAGCCTGGCAGATAGGATGACTTCTTTCCTACCTACCGTGAAGCCGAAGGGTGGGATGACTCCTCTCCTACCTACAGCTCCATCCTTCACATGCATAGAAGATCTCTTCAAGGTACGAGGTACCTACCCTGACCGTGACCTCCGAGGTAGCGATCTCGAGGGTGTTAACTGTAATTCCTCACCATGAGCGAATTTTTGGTTAACAGGATGAAATCTACTTAAAATGGTAATAAGACTAACTACTTAAAATGCAACAAGTTAGTAAAATGAATGTTAATAGCAAAATTTGGATAGGGGGCCAAAGAGAAATTTTTCACTCTCTTAACTCGAATCAAAGCCAGAGTTCACCATTCATTGAACCCTGGGCGAGCAATAAAGCTACCTTGTAGAGGCGAGGCAGGGTTATCGGGCTTCAGAACTATCAAGAATGAAGCTCGATACGACCAGGTCGAGACCTCACATAAACACTGGAATTCGGGGAAAGCCCGATGCACGGGTTTTCTGGGCTTCTCGAGATCACCTATCTTGGAACCTAGGTTTCAAGGGCCTGCCTCCGGAACCACCCTGTGAAAACAAGGAAAGTTCACCGAGCTCAGGAAACATTTTATGGTGAAGCCCGACACAAAAAAATTAAGCTCCTTTCAAATCAAGGCTTCCCGAGGTCGAAATAAGTTTGCCAACCTCTATAAAAGCCCGATATCCATTCCTGACATGAAAAATGGGCCTTTAAGGGGACCAGGTCCATGCTTTAGCAATGCTCCAATTCGCTAAGAGAAACTTGAACCTACCTGGACATGAAAGAAAAAGCTCACCTAATCCATGCTACCTCAGTGAGTGCCCACAAGGCCGTCTCAAGCTTTAAAGGGCCAGGAAAGGTCAGGCCAAGCTTTTGGAACCTGAACTAAGGCATGGGTCTACTTCGCTCTACGAAACAACGAACAACAAACTCGATGACCTCCATGAAGAGTCGTGCCATAAATACATATAATATCATATCTACACTCCAACGAATATTAAAACTCTGCATACGTGTAAGGAAAGAGATTGAATTCAAAAAGGATACAATCTTATCTCCACCAAAGATATTCTAGAATCAGTTATTAATGCGAAGTCAATGACTTTCAAATAAGGGATCCCGCCTGATAAGGAGGGAACAAATTTAGAGAATCATGGCAGCAGATTTACTGGTTTGAACTTCTTGGACCATGTATAAATACGCCCGACATAAATAGAAAAGAGGGGTGGAGGGTTGAAGACTTCGGCCAAAATTCTGTAATCAGAACATGGCCTCAACTATTATCTACTATTCGATAGGCACGAGGTCTCCACCCTACTGTATCCCAGAGAGATTAAGAGTGTTTAGGAGTCCATTTGTACCATATTCACAATTAATAATAAAATCATTACATTCTCGTCTTCATTGCACTTAGATTCATACGTCTATCTTTATTCAACCAGATTAGGTGCCTGAGGTACCAACCCCGGACATCGCCTACGTAGTGGTGGTCTCGAGGGTGTTAACCGAAATTTTTCATTGAGACTAACTTTTCTGTTAACACTATCTGGCACCGTCTGTGGGAAATGAAACACCCACACCGTAATTTTTACATTTACAAGTTTGATGTTTTACAGCAATCATGAGGCTCCGCTCTTCTCAAGGACATCCTGAAACCTCAAGACATCCGTCTTCCCCTTTAACCCTGAAAGGGAAGAAAAAGGGAAAGAAATCCAAGCATCATAAGCCAACCTCGCATCAGTCAGGTGCAGAACAGGCTTGAACTCCTCTGGCAGTGGACCCAACTGTGATCAATCAACATGCAGCATCCATTGTGGAAAAAGTCCACCTCCGCCTCGCTGCAGAAGGAATTGACCCTTAACTAGTGGATTAGGGAATTTAAGAAAAAGTGAGCCGACCTGCTGCTAGGCAGCCTGCTTTCGATAGATTGGAACCCTCTTTACCAATCCCTGCCTACCATAAGACAGAACTTATGACTTCCATCTGGAAAAGGCTAGGGCCTTTGTATCTAGTGCCGGACAGGCCGACCAACTATCGACCTATGCAGGTTAAGTCGGTAGTCGATGTTTCGCCAAGGGTGCCTCACAACTCTCATCGACCAGTGATATCCAGAAGGGAACCTTGAGCCGAAGCCAGAGGTAGCTGGTAAACTGGGCAAGCAGACTCCGTCTCTGAGGATGACAAAATGGAAGTATCCAACTCATCTGGGTATTTGACAGTAAATGTTCCGAGGTCAACTCCAAGAAGCACGGAAATAAGCACCTGAGGAACCAGCCGACCAAGATACATGAGGAATTCCAGCAGTTGAAAAGAGGAAAGGGTAAGGAGGTCAAAAAGAACCCCTTGAGCGAGATAAACACCCCCTTTACCAGAAGAATCCAAGAGGCGCAACCCCACCAAAATTTAAGATGCTGTCAGACAAGTTCTCTAGTACTTGGAGAGCTTCATCCAACAAATAGAAGTCCAAAATACAACCAGGGCCATAATGTGTAGAATATTCCCAACCAACCTGACCGATTACACAAAGATATGGTTCAGAAAGCTACCTGCGGGCAGTGTGGACTCCTTCATAAAGCTATTAACTAATTTCCGCTAATAATTCCAGAGAGTCAAACCCCGAACGAAGGACCCCATCTACCTACAGTATATGATTCGGGAAAGGGGGGAAACCTGGGCTTACGTGGAACGGTTCCACAAGGAAGTCATCCAGATGGGGTCTTAACTGAGAAATAGACCCTTGCCAATTTCAGGCAGAATCTATCGGCAGGTAAGCTATTCAGATCCTTTGCAAAACGACCATTGGAGACCTACCAAGAGGCTTATGATCAGGCTTTAGAGCAGGTAAAGTTAATGAACAACTCAAGGTCAAAATGGAGCATGATGACATGAGAACGACAAAAAGACAGAAGAAGAAAACTCTCAGACCGGAACCAACTAAAAAAAACCAAAATAAACCTCTTAACAGGTCAACCTTCCATTTTCCTGTTTCTAAACCCAAGCAAGAAAGGTACCCAGCAAGGCGAACCCCTCCGCGGCCTTCGCCTCCTCCTAGGACAGTTGCCTCTGTAATACGAAACGAGAGAGGATACGATCAATTCACTCCCTTAAACGCATCTCGTGAAACGATTTACCTCGCCATCAGTGATAAAGAGCTATTACAAAAGCCCGTATCCATGAAAGCCCCCGTCGATGGGAGGAACCGGTGTAAATACTATAACTTTCAGGAAGACGTGGGCCACAACACATCAGAGTGCTACAATCTACGTAACCAGATTGAGGCTCTGATAAAGGGAGGATGCTTGATAGAATTGTTGCAGCAAGTTAATGACAACATTCAGACTGGGAGGGAAGGACAAGATGAGATCCGTAAGCACGCTGAGAGGAGAAAAAGGGAGCAAACAGATCTGATGCCACAAATCCAGGTGATACATACCATCAGCGGAGGTCCTATATTGGTTGGCTTCTCCAATAATTCCAGGAAGAATCATGGGAGGAAGGTCCCTTGTGTAGATGAAGGGCGAGGTATCTTCAAGGTCAACCAGAGCCCAACTGCCCCCACCCAATCGGTGCAGATTATTTTTACCAAGGCAGATGTCTACAACACCGTACAATCCCATGACGATCCCATGGTTGTCACGGTATAAATTGCCAACTGTATGGTCCACCGCGTGCTTGTTGACATGGGCAGTAATGTCGATATCCTCTAGAAAGTTACCTTTAAAAGGGTGAACTTGAAACAGTGATGTTACAATAGCTGCACAACCCCATTATATGGATTTACTAGGGTCTAAATCGTACATGTGGGGTCAAATATCCTTCTAGTAATCCCTGGAACATGCCCCCTCCAACAAAGTATCATGACGGACTTCGTGGTGGTGGATACCCCATCAGCCTACAACACGATATTAGGAAGACCTTTCTTGTCATCCTTAAAGGGGGTCTTATCCATTTGCCACAACGTCCTAAAGATTCCATTAGGAGACAAGGCAGGGGAAATACAATGTGACCAGCAAGCAGCCAGGAAGTGTTATGCAGTGTGTACCAACCTGACAGCCTTAGCAAAGCAGTTTGCTTAGATTACGATGATACAGGATGGGGTAACCCCCTGGACGGCCCTGGAGGGTGTCAAGCCCGTAAATCACCTAGAGGATAATCCTAAGATTTTAGATGAAGAGGAGCAGAGCAGGGAATGGGCCAGCGGGAATCCTGTAGAGAAGCTAGAAGAGGTACCTATCCAGATGAATGACCCCTCTAAGGTCATCAAGGTTGGAGCGACCCTCGAACCCGGAGTGAAGGAAGGTCTGGTTGGGCTGTTCAAAGAATTCAGTGACAACTTAGTTTGGAGTCAAGACGAGATGCCTAGGATCTCGATATCATTGGCTGTTCACCTGGCTGGCAATAGATCCGACTTATAAGCTCGTTAGACAAAAGAGGCGTCACTTTAACGCTAAAAGAAATATTACTGTTCTAGAAGAGGTGGACAAGTTGATCAGAGCAGGCTTCATCATTGAGGCATGCTACCCTGAATGGATCTCCAACGTGGTCATGGTCATGAAGGCGAATGTGTGTTGACTACACCGCCCTTAATCGAGCATGTCTAAAAATCAGTTTCCCTCTACCAAAGATCGATCAGTTGGTTGACTTCACGTCCATAAACAAGCTCTTAAGCTTCATGGATGCATTCTCGGGTTATAACTAGATCATGATGCACCCTGCCGACCAAGATAAGACTAGCTTCATCACTGGGCAGGGTCTGTACTCTACAAGGTGATGCTGATCGAGCTTAAGAGTACGGGAGCTACATAGCAACGATTGGTCAATCGACTGTTCAAGCCCGAAATTGGAAGATCAATGGAAGTATATATCGACGACAAGATTACCAAGTCACTAACCGTAAAAGGACATCAGGATGACCTTCACAGAACTTTCCTGATCTTAAGGGAAAACCATATGAGATTGAACCCCTCCAAGTGTGCTTTCTGGGTAACTGCAGGAAAGTCTCTAAGCTTCACGGTTCACTAGAGAGGAATAAAGGCTAGCCCAAAAAAGATCAAGGTTATCCTGGATCTAGAATCCCCCACATCACTCAAACAGGTTCAAGTCTTGACCGGGCAGATAGCAGCGCTCAACAGGTTCATTTCTCGGTCCACAAATAAATGTTTCCCTTTCTTCAAAGCAATCAAGTAGGGAAGGAACATGAAATGGGACCAGGAGAGCGAGCAAGCTTTCCAAGCTTTGAAAAAGTATATGTCATGCCCTCCGTTGCTGGTTAAGCCAAGTCTGGGAGAGGAGCTGCAAATCTACTTGGCCGTTTCAGAAATGGCAGTGAGTGGGGCATTGGTCATGGAATGTGAAGATAGGGTCCAGCGACCTATATACTACCGAAGTAATGGCTTAACCAAGATGGAAAAGAACTATACCCTTCTAGAGAAACTCGCTTATGCCCTGGTGACCTCGGCAAGGAAGCTTTGTCCCTACTTTCAAGCCCACTCAATAGCAGTAGTGACAGACCAACCTCTCCGTCAGTTCCTACGAAGGCCGGACGTGTTCGGAAGACTGGTCTTATGGGCCGTGGAAATCACCCAATTTGATTTAAGGTACAAACCCAGGACCACAAATAAAGCCCAGGCTTTGATAAACTTTGTGGTAGAGCTCTCACTGCCCCTTGGCCAAACGACCGCCACAGTAACAAATTTAGCTCCTGAGAAAAATCCAGAGTCCGACAGCTGGTCGAAAGGCTTTAAGTCATGGATCCTCTACACTGATGGAGCATCTGGGCAAGCCGGGGGAGGAGCGGGCATAGTCCTGATAGACCTAAAGGGGTCCGAGTGTTACCACTGTTTCAAGTTCGAATTTAAGGCCACTAATAATGAAGCAGAGTATGAAGCCCTCATAGCTGGTATGAGGGCAGCCGCCGATCTTGGGGTCGATTACCTTCTGGTCAAGAGTGACTCATTACTCATAGTTATTCTGGTTTCTGGTGACTATCAGGCCAAAGGGGATAAAATGATTGCCTTCTTGAAGCTAGTTTAGTTGCTTATGAGTAAATTCAGAGGATTTAAGATCGGGCAGGTGCCTCGACAACAAAATCGCTGAGCTGACGTCCTAGCTAAGATTGCTGCGAATTGTGGCCAAGATTACCACAAGGAGTCCCTATCTAAGTGGTCTCCCTACCAAGCACAGTAGCTGGCAAGGAGTCCTATACCCTGGACCTACAGCCATATTGGATGGACCCGATAGTGGTTTATCTCCAAGAAGGAAGAATTCCAGAGGACCCGACCAAGCCAGAAGAATTAAGAGGCTCTCAGTCAGATATTGCCTAGTAGATGGATACCTCCATAGGAGGGGAAAGTCCCTTCCCTTATTGCGATGTTTGCACCAAGATGATGCCAAATGGGCATTAACAGAGGTTTATTTTGGGGAATGCGGGAACCACGTTGGTGGTGAAGCTTAGGCATATCAGGTACTCCGCATGGGGTATTACTGGTCGACCATTCATCAAGATGCAAATAGCTTTGTTCAATCCTATGAACCATGACAGAAGACCTCCAACTTGAGCCACCTCTCACCGGAGCGTCTGTCATCTCTCAGCTCACCTTACCCCTTTGCTATATGGGGGTAGACCTCATTGGTCAACTTCCAACCGCTCATGGACAAGCCAAACATGCTATTGTGGCAATCGACTATTTCATAAGATGGGTCAAAGCCGGACCACTCTCCAGATACCGGAAGAGAATATAATAAGGTTCATCAAAACAATAAGGTCTATAGGTTCGGGACCCCTCTTATCATTATAGCTGACCGCGAAAAGCAGTTTGATAACAGTCGATTCAAGGACTTTTGCAACGGCCTAGGAATCAACCTTAGATTCGCCTCAGTAACCTATCCTCAAACCAACGGCTTGGTGGAGTCCACCAATAAGTCTATCAAGAAATAGCTGAAAAAGAAGTTACAGTAAAGAAAAGGCAGATGGGATGAAGAGCTTCCCGATATCCTCTAGGCTTACTGTACTACAAGGAGAACGGCCGCCGGAGAAACGCCCTATTCTTTAACGTTCAGGGATGAAGCGGTTATTCCCCTCGAGCATAAATTAACCTCCTTTAGAGTTCAATACTTCGAGCATGGAAGCATTAAGGATAAGCTCCAAGCTAGCCGAGATCACTTGGAAGAAAACCGAGATCGGGTAGCTCAGAATGTAGCGATTTACCAGAGCACGATCGCTAGGTACTTTAACATGAGAGTTAAAGCCCGAAGCTTCAAGGAATAAGATCTAGTTCTTAGGAAAGTAACCTTGAATACAAGGAAGAGGTCAGACGGGGTATTGGGTCCCAACTGGGAAGGACCTTATTTGGTAAAGACAGTGATCCGTAATGGAGCATATAAACTAGAGGACTTGAACGGCCGATCCTTCGATCATACCAGGAATGCAGATCACCTGAGGAAATACTACCCTTAGACAGGGGACTCGTGGGCAAACTACCTCCATTTAGGATATACTAAAATATCAAACAATATTGTACTCCATTGTTCATCAATAAAGTGTTCTTTCTTTTCGACTATATTCTACAATAATTTCTCCGTACCTTACCAGTATCTACATGGTTAAGTCCGACATAGTCATCTCAAGACCAAGGATTAGCAGGGGAAGCCCCATCGCCATTCTTGATGCCTCGGTCAGGGCACCACCCCCCGTAAAGAAGAGTCTAAGTATAAGAGCACAGTTGCCATCCAGATCTTGAGACCAGGAAATAGCTAGATAGTCTTCATGATGCCTTGGTTGGGCTACCACCCCCGAGAAGGATCTGAGTGTTAGAGCATAGTTGCCATCTAGATCTTCAGACCAAGAAATAGCTGGATAGCCTTCCTGATGCCTTGGTCGGGCTACCACCCCTAAGAAGGGTATGAGTGTAAGAGCATAGTTGCCATCCACATCTCGAGACTCGTAAATAGCTGGATAGCCCTCCCGATGCCTTGGACGGGCTACCATCCCTAAGAAGGATCTAAGTGTAAGAGCATGGCTACCATCCAATCATAAGTCTACCATGAGACTAGGTAGGTCTACAAGATTATCTGTAGACCTTATTTGCTTATCATCCATTTGTCGGCTCTGTTAAAGTTCATGAGTATAGAAGTGTTAATAGCCAAATTTGGGTAGGGACTAAAGAAAATGTTTCCACTCTCCTAGCCACTGTCCAAATTTGAGATTACCTAGCATGGTATCGAGGTTCTCGGGGTCGAACTATTGGACAACCCTGCAGAAGCAAGGAAACATCGCCATGCCCTAGGAACACCCTAGGTGAATCCCAGCATGATCAAATCGAGCTCCTTACATCGAAATAAGAACCCAAGGCAAGACCGATGCAGGATGACCTCTAAGGCATCAACCCCGGACTACAGTATCGCTTCGTCACACCGAGGGAGGAAGCAAATCCTTCTAGACAGGTAGGAGAAAGCTCACAAAAGCTCTGTCAACACTAACATGGTCATTTCAAGCTCCAAAAAAAACCCAAGAATGTCGGATTGAGCTCCTAATGTCAAGACAAGAGCATAGATCTACCTCGCATTTCGAAACATTGAGCGCCATATTCGGTGACCTCCATGATGTATCTCACCAGGGTAATACATAGGATCACCTTCACTCTCCAAATTACATTGAAACACTACAGACGTGTAGTGTAAGTGATTGAGTCCAAAGAGGAAACAAACTTATCTCCATATAAGATATTCTCGAATCCGTTATTAAGAAAAAATCAATAACATTTAAAAGACATATCCCACCCGATAAGGAGGGAATTGATTCATAAAATAAAGAAGAAAGAGTCACGAGTTTAACCTAGTTAGACTGTGTATAAATAATCCAGAGCAGGCACGAGTAGTAGAGAAAAACAACACATAGAGACAGAGAGATATAGGAGAGAGTTTTTACTCAACCTAAATTATATGATCAGAATACGGCCACCATAGCTATCTACTTCTCGACAGGCATAAAGCCACCGCACCTACTGTACTCATGAATGACTAGGAGAATTTGAACGACTACTGTATACACCATATGATTCAGTGTAATTTAGTGTCATTTCCCTTGCATGTTTTAGTATTTCGTGTTGTCATCATTTTCATCATTAAATATACGAACCAGGTATCGAAGGTACCAACCCCGGCCGCCACCTCCGTGAGAGTAATCTCGAGGGTGCTAACCAAAATTTCTCACCCTGAGTGAATTTTTGGTTAACACTTTCTAGCGCCGTCTGTAAGAACACCCACACCCAATTAACCAAAGCAAAAGTTTATGTTTTTGTTATTTTATAGGAGTCATGAGGCTCCGTTCCATCCAGGGACAACCCGAGGCCTCAGGATAACTTTTCACTTCATCAACACAAAGTACCCAAGGGAAGGGCAGAAAATTGGAGCGCCTCAGCCAAGCTCCGGTTCAGCCAACCGCTATACGGGCTTCTGGCCCTCTTATGATAAGCCAGTTTATGCTCGAACAACAAGCAGCAACCTTCTTGGAAAACTTCCACCTTCACTTGCTCACTGAGGGCATCATAACCCAACCAACAAATCCTGATGCTCAAGGAGAGCTGAGTAGGCTTGAAACCTGGTAGCTCACCTTTGACTAATTGGGACCTCAAATTCCAAAACCAGCCAGCGACAGGGTAGGGCCTCAACCCTCAATCCGGGATAGGCTAAGGCCCATGCTCTCAGTTCCTGGAAGGCTATCGTGTTATCAACCCAGTCAAGTCAAATAAGCAGCATACGCCTTACCACGGGAGCAGCGAGAAGCTCTCAGCCTGGCAGCTTTAAGGAGGGAAACCCTAGCCATAGAAGAAGGTAGCCAACAAAGCCCTCGAGCAGATCCAATTCGTAATTAAGACGGGGTCGAGGTCTCCACTTTAATAGAAGGATCCAAAAGTGAGGGATCTGAGGTAGATTCAAAGAAGCCTGGGAAAAAGCGATTGAGGGATTAGCTGACGAAGCTACAGAAAGAGATTCAGCAGATGAAGCAGGAGAAAAGCAAGGAGGCTAAGAAGGATCCCTTGAGCAAAATGAATACTCCTTTTACTAAAAGGATCCGGGACGCTGAGCTCCTGTCGAAATTCAAAATGCTGGTAGATAAGTTCTCTTGCATAGATGACCTATTTAGCCACTTGGAGAGCCTCGTCCAGCAAATGGAAGTCCAGTGCAACCAGAGCCGCCATGTGCAGGATGTTCCCAACCATCATGACTGACTATGTAAAGACTTGGTTCAGGAAATTTACCCGCAAGTAGCATAGATTCATTCACGAAACTGTCAACCGATTTCTTCTTATAGTTCCAAGGGGTCAAACCGTATCCAAAGGATCCCATACACCTTCAATATGTGGTCCAGGAACAAGGTAAAGCACTTCGATCATACGTGGAGCGTTTTCATAGGAAAATCATCCAGATGGGAGTGTTCACCGAGAAAGAGACTTTCGCCAACTTTCGACAGAACCTATGGACGGGCAAGCTCTTTCGATCCTTCGTCAAGTGACCTCTAGAGACCTACCAAGAGGCCTATGGTCAGGCTCTTGAGCAGGTCGAGTTTGACGAAGAGCTCATGGTCAAAATGGAGCATGACGACATGAAAATGTTGAAGCACTAAAAGAATGAAGCTCCCAGACCTGAGCCGGATCTGAAAAACCAAAAAAAACTTCCAATAGGTTGACGTACAGGTTACCCATTTCCCAACCTAGGCAAGAGAGGTATCCTGCGAGACGAACCCTCAGTGACCTTCGTCTCCTCCAAGAATTATAGCCCGAGTTACACGAGATAAATAAGGTTGTGATCACTACAACTCTTTGAACGCATCCCGAGAAATAATCTACCTCGCCATTCGGAATAAGGGACTACTCCAGAAGCCTACACCCATGAAAGCCCTGATAGATAGGAGGAATAGGTACAAGTACTACGACTTTCACGAAGATGTAAGGCACAACACTTCAGAGTGTTATAACCTGCGTAACCAGATTAAGGCTCTGGTAAGGGGGGATGTTTGATAGAATTCTTGGAGCAGGTCAGGGACAACATCCAGATTAGAAGAGAGGTACAAGAAGAGATCCCTCACCATGCTGAGAAGAGGAAAGGGGAACAGAAGGATTTGATGCAACAAATCCAAGTGATACACACCATCAGTTGGGGGTCCACCCTGGCTGGCACATCCAATAGTTCCAGGAAAAACCATGCAACGAAGATTCCTCGTGTCTATGAAGGCCAGGGTATCTTCATGGTCGACAAAAGCCAGGCTGGCCTATCCATGTCTGCGTAGATTATATTCACCGAGATGTCTACAACACCGTGCAACCTCATGACAATATCATGGTTATCACAGTACAAATTGCCAACTGCACGATTCACCGTGTGCTCATTGATGCAAGCAGTAGTGTAGACATCCTCTTCACGGACACTTTGGAGAAGCTAAATTTGAAGCAGTGGTGTTACAATAGCTGCACAACCCTGTTGTATGGATTGACTGGGGATTCGATCATACCAATGGGATCAAAGATCCTCTCAATGATCATTGGAACCGCACTCCTTCAACAAAACATTATAACAGACTTCGTTATGGTTGACACCTCGTCGGCCTACAACGCGATACTAGGGAGACCATTCCTATCCTGCTTGAAGGGAGTCCTATCTATCTACCATAATGTCTTAAAATTTCCAGTGGGGAACAAGGTAGGAGAGGTACATGGGGACAAGTAAGCAGCCAGAAAATGTTGTGCAGTGTCTGCCAATCCAACAGCTTTGGTGAAACAGTTTATACAAGCAGCAACGATATAAGATATGGAAGCACTAGGGATGACCATGGAAGATATGGATGAAATTTCCCTTGATCTTTATTGTGTGAATATGCCTAGAGGGGGGGGGGGGGGGGGTGAATGGGTATATGCTCCAATTTTTATCTTCTTTTTAAAAAATGCAATTCTAACAATGCTTAATGAAAATTGCAAACAATAACACACAATATTTACGTGGTAAACCTCCAAAGAGAAAACATCCACGGGTTGATACCACAACCACCGGAAAAAAGCAAATCCACTATTTCAAATAGAGTTACACACTCAAGCAATCACACATGCTCTACAAGCTCTCACTCTCACTCTATCTTGAACCTAGTGATCTACTAAGCCGACTTCCTATCGAAGACCCCCTGTCTCTAGGAAGATTCCTTGCTCACCTATCTGGATCCTCCCGACCCTAGGCAAGACTTCATGCTCGACTATCCGAGTCCTCCCGACTCTAGTCAAGACTTCAGTGCTTAACAATCTGAGGTCTCACACCTCTTGCCAAGACTTCCTCTTTCTTAGCTATCCAAGTCCTCCCGACTTTAGCTAAGACTTACAAATGCTCAAATCAAAGAAAATGACGATCAACAAATTATATGGACATGCAACTAGATAGCTAGATTATGCTTTCAAAGAACAATCACAAATGTATCTAGGCAACCTAAGCATGTTATCAACAAAGAACATAGATGTGAAGATACACACACCAATTGAAACACAAACTAGTTCTTAGAAAATGAAACTAGATCTAGAAATAGTCAAAAGATTTCTAGAAACAATTTCATGTTTATCAAGTTTAGCACAAATCAATCAACTTATCACAAATCTAGCTAAAATTGAAAATCAATTCAACAAACCATAAAATGATATCAAAATCATCCTAGTCATGCTTCTTAATCAAATAGCATCAATCAATAAGAAGATCTAAGAAGAAAACTAAGAAGAAGATGATTTTAAAAAACAAGGATGAAAACCACGAACTGAAGATCTGATCACAACGAAAACTCTAGACATCCTTTGGTTCTGGAAATGCTTTGGGTTTGTAGAACTCTTCAATACACTCGAAATCGGTTTTTGAATCAAGTGATTCGGAGTAGAAATGAAGAAGTTATCACAAAAACAAATCAAAATGTTGAGAGAAAAATTCTGCACTTGTTCTTCAAATTCGTTTTTCTCAACTTGTATTGAATGAGAGGGAAGAAGAGGTTTTAAAGAGTGAAAAGCCAAAGGACCATTTTGCCCTTCTTTCGTTAGCGTCTCCTTAAGATGGCGCATGGTCATCTTGGGGCAGAGCACTCTTGGGGCCGAGATGGCCACGCGCCATCTCGGGATGGTGCATGGTGATGGATTTAAGCCATCGCACCTTACCCCTTGCGCTTCTCTCACGTTCTTCGACCATTCTTAGGCCTCCAAACTCTAAATTCAAATCCATTTGAAGATTAAAACCCCAAGAATCCCTCAAAGACATGGAAATATAAGATACTTAACCCAAAAAATAAGAATTCGACTCGATATATGAAGACGAAAACAATGTATGTAACATGAGTTGAAAGTGTAGTATCTTTTGACTTAGAACTTGAAATCAAAAGTATTAGTAACCGAAATGACCGGAACTCAATCATGAATAATCTAAGACCAAAATCAAGTTCAAGATCCATGTTATACAAATATATAAACAAACAAACACAATTCACATAAGAATACAAACTACATAGAGATAGTCTCCAATCATGTATTTTCCAAAATATGTTACTTTCATACCAATGCATGAGCATTCAACTTCAAGTGTTTGAATGTGTTATACCAAATGATGTGCTACGATGCAAGGACACCAATGTATGAATTGTGTGTGTGTGCACATTTAATGATACACAACTAAGCAGGGACACATATGAATGAATTGTGTGTGTGTGTGCCTACGCCTTGCAAAAGGAAGAAGGATCTCGATACCTTAGCATCCAAGAATAGTACCGATCCTCTTGAAGACGAACTTTGCATCATGTGAAGTTGATTTTTTTCCTTGAAGCTCTTATCAACACAAACCACTTCAGCAACTAAGAATTACAAAGAAATGAAGTTTTGTTATAGAATCAAGCCAACACAAATCTAGAACCTAAAAATCTCCCATTTTAGCTATTCCATGACAAAACCTCTACCTTACCATACAATGATCTCTCATAATCAATGTTGATTGCATTCTCACATTCTCACATTACAAAGAGATATTCCTAGACTAAAATATCTTCATAAGTCTTCAAGAATATCTTCACACATTCAAAGCACTTGTGAGACAAGAACAACCAAAAGAAATCTTCTACAAAGAAGATAGGTGAGACAAACAAACAATATACAAACAAAAACAAAAGATCCATTAACTCTTCTTATCTCATGCAAAAACAAATTTTTCTCCCCCTTAAGCCAAAATTTCTCCCCCTTAATGGATTGTCTCCCCTTTATATCAAAAGCAAGTAACATGGAGAGGAAACACTTTCTCCCCCTTTTTGACAAGGAATAGACAAAATTCATATTACACAACCTAGAGAGAAAGATAAATGCTAAATGAAAATACCTACAAGGGTATAAGGAATGCACAATAAAATCATGAGATAGTGAACAAACAAGTTGTATAGAGAACTAAGTTTAACAAACTAAGCTCCCCTTAACATATGCTCCACATGTTAATAAGCAATATAACTTGTTCACAAGGGAATCACACAATCACACATTTCAAGCAATAAAAGATAGTGAACCATTATTTTTCAAAGTTAACAAGAGAATCATAGATTTTCATTACTCTCTAAAAAATAATCTCTCATTGCTAATGAATCAAGCACATTAAGCAAAAATGTGTGTGTGTGAAAATGCTTCAAGCATATATAAAAGGAGTGATTGTGATATCAACATGCAAACCACTTCAACACCTATCCATCTAAAGCTTTTCCAATCAAGGTCAAACCGATTATCATCTGGATTTTTTCTTTAAAGAGACTAGATTTCAACATGTGAGCGTGTGTGTGCATGTGGCTCGCCATTCCTTTTCTTTTTTTCGACCCGAGCAATCACAATTTTCAACTATACTCCATTTCAAGCCTTCCTCCGTTCCTTTTTAGGCTCTGAATCAAAGATTTGCTTTTATTGATTCTATTTCAACACTTCTTTGATTTTTCATACATAAACATATACTCTTCATAACGGCTTTCACTCGTCACATTAGTGTAGCCCTTTCCTACATTGGGCGACTTCACAACCAAGGTGTGTAGCCCTTTCCATGAAGGTGCTCGTTGAGTTCTATGTTGATGCCAAAGAAAAATGGATACTAATCATAGGTCATCTATCATGTACTAGACATTGAACTTCAATATGCATCCATAATCTACATGCTTTCAAACTCAATAACTCAAACTTAGACATATAAGAGAAGCATTTGTGCACTTTTCAAAAACAAGATTTACAAAGACTTAAGTGCATGATCTAGAAGCAATAAAAGCTATGTTATCAAGATCATTACTTCTCATATGAGTAGCTCTTAAAGAAATAGATATACAATAGAGTTTTGCTTATCAAGCCACTCATAATCACACACAAGCATTAATCAACACAAATCATGCCAATGGATCTTCTAAGAGATACAAATCTCTCTTTATCCAAGGGTTTTGTGAACAAGTCCGCAAGTTGATTCTTAGTAGGCATATGTTCAAGAGTTACTATTGAATGTTCAACAAGTTCTCTAATGAAATGATGTTTAATGTCTATATGCTTTATGCGTGAGTGTTGAACCGGATTTTTAGAGATGTTAATGGCACTCATATTATCACAATAGAGAGTCATTTTACCTTGATTTATCTCATAATCCTTGAGAATTTGTTTCATCCATCGAAGTTGTGGGCAAGCACTTCCGGCCGCAATGTACTCAGCTTCGGATGATGAAAGAGAGATGGAATTTTGTTTCTTGCTTAGCCAAGCAATCAAATTAATCCCCAAGTAAAAGCAACCGCCCGATGTGCTTTTACGATCATCAATGTTTCCTGTCCAATCCGCATGACAATAGCCAACAAGAATATCATTAGTATCAAAGGAATAGAATAAACCAAGATTATGTGTTCCTTTTATATAGCTAATGATTCTTTTAACGGCTTTCAAGTGAGATTCTTTTGGATTAGCTTGAAACCTAGCACACAAACCTACACTAAAACAAATATCCGGCCTACTAGCCTTTAGGTAGAGAAGGCTACCCATCATGCTCCTATAGAGACTTTGATCAACATTTTTTCCTTTTTCATCTTTGTCAAGTTTTAAAGTTGTACTCATAGGTGTTTCAAATTCTTTTCCACTTTCAAGGTCATATTTCTTAACAAGATTTCTAGCATATTTAGATTGAGACAACATGATACCATTGCTAGATTGTTTCACTTGCATGCCAAGAAAGTAATTGAGTTCACCTACCATACTCATTTCAAATTCTCTTGACATAACATTCACAAAATCATCAACCTTGGTTTTACATGTAGACCTAAACACAATATCATCAACATATATTTGTGCAACAAAAATGTCATTGTTATAATGCTTGGAAAATAATGTTCTATCATTACCACTTCTCCTATATTGGTTGTCAATAAGATATTGAGTCAACCTATTATACCAAGCTCTAGGAGCTTGCTTAAGGCCATAAAGAGCCTTTTTCAACTTAAACACATGATTATGAGAGTGTGGGTCTACAAAACCCTTAGGTTGTTCAACATACACTTCTTCTTGAAGATATCCATTGAGTAAAGAACTTTTGACATCCATTTGAAACAATTTGAATTTCTTAAAACATGCAATGGACAACAAAAGTCTTATGGACTCAAGACGTGCAACAGGTGTAAAAGTCTCATCAAAGTCTACACCCTCAACTTGAGTGTATCCTTGAGCCACTAGTCTTGCTTTATTTCTCACAATCTTGCCACATTCATTGGTCTTATTCCTAAACACCCATTTTGTGCCAATCACATTGATATCTTTTGGTCTAGGAACTAAGGACCATACTTCATTCCTCTCAAATTGATTTAGTTCTTCTTGCATGGCATTAACCCAATATTCATCAATAATTGTTTCATTAATATTTTTGGGCTCAATTTGAGATGTGTAGCAAGCATATGAAATTTGGTTAGCTAGTTGCCATCTAGTTCTAACCCCTTCATTCAAATCACCTATGATGTCTTATTGATAATGCATGTTTCTAAGTCTAGAATTAGAATTTTCAACATCTTGTTGGTCATCATTTAAACCATTTTCTAACTCTTGACTTTCTTCTCTAGCAACACTATCATTATCATCATTATGACTAGACTCACTTTCATCACAACTTGTCACATCAATAGGTGCTTTAGTGTCATTCAACAAATGTTCTTTAGGTTCATTAACACCGTTATTATCACACAAATCAAGCATGCTAAGATCATCAATGTTCACATTAATAGACTCCATAATAGTCTTAGTTTTCAAATTGAACACTCTATATGCACGACTATTATTAGTATACCTAAGAAAGAGACCAATATCACTTTTAGCATCAAAGTTTCCTAAGTGGTCTCTATCATTCAAAATAAAACACTTACTCCCAAAAGTGTAGAAGTAACTCACATTGGGTTTCTTGCCCTTCCAAAGTTCATAGGAGGTTTGTTTTGTACCGGGCCTTCTAGAAACTCTATTAGTGACATAGCATGCGGTATTGACCGCTTCGACCCAAAGATTTCTAGGGACTTTCTTGCTATTGAGCATGACCCTTGCCATCTCTTGCAAGACACGATTCTTCCTCTCAACAATACCATTTTGTTGAGGAGTTCTAGGAGCCGAGAACTCATGTGAAATCCCATAATCATCACAAAACTCACTAAATATAGCATTTTCAAATTCACTCCCATGATCACTCCTAATTCGACATATTTTCTTGATTCCAAGACCTTTTTCATTTTGAACTTGATTACAAAACTTCTCAAAGTAACCAAAAGTTTTGGTCTTGTCTCTAAGAAAATATACCCAAGCAAACCGAGAAAAATCATCAACACATACAAAAATGTATTTCTTGCCATTTATGCTTTCGGTTTGAATTGGTCCCATTAGGTCCATATGCACAAGTTCTAAGGGCTTCTTGGTAGCAAAATTAGTGTACTTTATATGAGACACTTTTTTTTGTTTACCTAATTGACATGGTTCACAAACACCATCAAGCTTTTTACCAAGACTAGGAAGACCTCTAACAATGTTATATTTCTCAAGCTTCTTTAAATCTTTAATATTCTTGTGGCCCAATCTTTCATGCCATAATTCAAGATTGTTGCACTCATGTGCCATATTACATGTTAGTGGATCAACCTCTAAACAATAGCAATTATCCGATGACCTTTTGGCTTTCAAAATAATTTTGCCCTTTTTATCAATTATCGTGCACACATCCTTGTTAAAGCTAACTTTTTAAAAAATTTCACACAAGTGAGTGATGCTTATTAGATTAGCTTGTAGACCATCTACATACAAGGTGTCACGAAGTTTAGGCAATCCGGGGATACAAATTGTTCCCTTGCCTAGAACGTGCTTTTTGGGGCCTTCACCAAATGTAACCAATCCACCATCATTCATAACAAGATTCTTAAAGAATTCTTTGTTACCAGTCATATTCCTAGAGCAACCGTTATCTAGGTACCAACAATAGGATGAATTAGCTCTTAAAGCATATTGTGCAACCAAACATTGTGTTGTGTTTTTCTTAACCCAAACTTTCTTGACAAGTTTCTCATTCCTACTTTTATTAACATGCTTTGACTTGTTTTTAGACATATTGACTCCATTAGTCACATTTTCAAAAAAATCAAACAAAGCATTATCAATTTTCTTATGTATAGTAGAACGAGGCACAACACAAGATTTAACAAATAAATCATCAACACAATTATTCTCAACATGCTTTTTCAAGGTCTTCTTAGGTCTAATTCTAGATCCATACATGGATGATTACCTAGGACCATTCAAAGATATATCATGCAAATCATTGGCAATTCTACATTTACGAATGTATTCATAACATTTAGGTCTTATGTGTCCTACCATGTTGCAATAATGACAAATAGGTATGAATTTGAGAAGTTTACCATTTGCTTGAGCATTCAACTCATTTTGCCTTCTCACGTTTTTACCTCTTTAGCGTGCAACACTAGATGTCTTGCCTTTTGCATTTGATGATGATGTAGCTTGTCTTTGGCATTGTTGATTCTTTTCGTTGACTTTCATTATTGATGTGAGTTACCTCCGGTAGCATTCATGGCTTAACCGTTAGAGAGTGTACCTATATTTAAATTGCTACAAGCTTTGACAAAAGTAGATTTGTTAGATGAAGGAGTTGATTTTTCATTAACATATCCTAAACCTCTTTTGTCTCTTAAAGGCTTTCCAATCTTAATGAGAGCTTTCACTTTGTTAGAGCTAGATAACATATTGTTAATCATCTCTTTAGCTTCATTAAGTTTGTCATTAAGCACTCTCTCTTGATTCTCATGCTCATTTAGTTTTGCTCTAAGCACATTTTCAATTCTCCTAGCACGATCAAGAGATTCATCTCTTTGCTCAATTTCATGTTTCAAAATACTTAATTTATCATTACTATCAATCAAGTTTTTCTCAAGATTAAGAATTTTTTCATTTAGATCAATAACACATTTTGAGCTAAAATCATAATTTTCTAACATCTTAGTGAGAGTGTAATTGATCTTAGTTAATTGATCTAAGTCAACAGACTCACCTTCAACAAAAGAAGCCACAAAGTAATACATTTCTTTAGTCAAGATGAAACAAACGAAGATAAAAAACACTACAAAGAAGATATCTAAGTGCATCTAGACACCTGCTCTGATACCAATTGAAATTTCCCTTGATCTTTATAGTGTGAATATACCTAGACGGGGGGTGAATAGGTATATGCTCCAATTTTTATCTTCTTTTTAAAACAATGCAATTCTAACAATGCTTAATGAAAATTGCAAACAATAACACACAATATTTATATTGTAAGCCTCCAAAGAGGAAATATCCATGGGTTGATACCACAACCACCGGCAAAATCAAATCCACTATTTCAAATAGTGTTCACACTTAAGCAATCACACATGCTCTACAAGCTCTCACTCTCACTCTATCTTGGACCTAGTGATCTATTAAGCCGACTTCCTATCCAAGACCCCCTGTCTCTAGGAAGATTCCTTGCTCACCTATCTGGATCCTCCCGACCCTAGGTAAGACTTCTTGCTCGGCTATCCGAGTCCTCCCGACTCTAGTCAAGACTTTGTTGCTCAACAATCTGAGGTCTCACACCTCTTGTCAAGACTTCCTCTTGCTTAGCTATCCAAGTCCTCCCGACTTTAGCTAAGACTTACAAATGCTCAAATCAAAGAATCACTCTAAGATATGAGACTCTCTACCTCTTCACAAGGCATCTAAGTGATCATGAATGCAAAACGCAAACAAGCACTCAACATAGAAAATGATGATCAACAAATTCTACGGACATGCAACTAGATAGCTAGATTATGCTTTCAAAGAACAATCACAAATATATCTAGGCAACCTAAGCATGTTATCAACTAAGAACATAGATGTGAAGATATACACACCAATTGAAACACAACCTAGTTCTTAGAAAATGAAACTAGATCTAGAAATAGTCAATCAAGCATAAGAACAAAGATTTCTAGAAACAATTTCATGTTTATCAAGTTTAGCACAAATCAATACACTTATCAAAAATATAGCTAAACTTGAAAATTAATTCAAAAAACCACCAAATAATATCAAAATCATCCTAGTCATGCTTCTTAATCAAATAGCATCAATCAATAAGAAGATGATTTTACCAACAAGGATGAAAACAACTAACTGAAGATCTGATCACAAAGAAAACTCTAGACACCCTTTGGTTCTGAAAATGCTTGGGGTTTGTAGAAATCTTCAAGACACTCGAAATCGGTTTTTGAATCAACTGATTCAGAGTAGAAATGAAGAAGTTATCACAAAAACAAAAATCAAAATGTTGAGAGAAAAATTCTGCACTTGTTCTTCAAATTTGTTTTTATCATTGTAATGAATGAGAGGGAAGGAGAGGTTTTAAAGAGTGAAAAGCCAAAGGAACATTTTGCCCTTCTTTCATTAGTGTCTCCCCGAGATGGCGGGTGGGCATCTCGGGGCAGAGCACTCTTGGGGCCAAGATGGCCACGCACCATCTCGGGATGGTGCATGGTGATGGCTTTAAGCCATCGCACCTCACCCCTTGCGCTCTTCTCGCGTTCTTCGGCCGTTCTTTGGCGTCCAAACTCTAAATTCAAATCCATTTGAAGATTATGAATCGGGACTCCCTCACCGACATGGACATATAAGATACTTAACCCAGAAAATAAGAATTCGACTCGATATATGAAGACGAAGACAATGTATGCAACATGAGTTGAAAGTGTAGTATCTTTTGACTTAAAACTTGAAATCAAAAGTATGAGTAACCGAAATGACAGGAACTCAATCATGAATAATCTAAGACCAAAATCAAGTTCAAGATCCATGTTATACAAACATATAAACAAACAAACACAATTCACACAAGAATGCAAACTACATAGAGATAGTCTCCAATCATGCATTTTCCAAAACTTGTTACTTTCATACCAAGAGCATTCAACTTCAAGTGTGTGAATGTGTTATACCAAATGATGTGCTACGACGCAGGGACACAAATGTATGAATTGTGTGTGTGCGCATTTAATGATGCATAATTAGGCAGGGACATATATGAATGAATTGTGTATGTATGCGTCTATGCCTTGCAGGAGGAAGAATGATCTCAATGCCTTAGCATCAAATAATAGTACCAATCCTCTTTATGATGAACTTTGCATCATGAGAAGTTGCTTTTTTTCCTTGAAGCTCTTATCAACACGAACCACTTAAGAAACTAAGCATTACAATTTAATGAAGTTTTGTTATGGAATCAAGCCAACACAAATCTAGAACCTAACAATGGAGCCCGCTGATTAAACAGACAATGATCCCCTGATATTAGATGATGAAAAACAGAGTAGAGAATGGGCCAACAGGCACCCTGTGGACAGGCTAGAGGATATACCCATCAAAAATGACGATCCCTCCAAGGTTATCGAGGTAAAGGTTACACTCGAGCCAATAATGAAGGAAGGTTTGATCGATCTTCTCTAAGAGTTCAGCGACATCATTGCTTGGAGTCATGATGAGATGTCCTGGATCCCGATATCATTGGTTGCTTACCGATTAGCAGTGGATCCAACCTTCAAGCCCGTCAAGTAAAAAAGGCATCACTTTAACGCCAAAAGGAAATTTACGGTTTAAGAGCAAGTGGATAGGTTGATTAGAGCAGGCTTTATCCGAGAAACACGTTACCCCAAATTATTGCCAACGTGGTCATGGTCATGAAAGTGAATGGAAAGTGGCATTTGTGTGTCGACTACACCGACCTCAACCGGTTGTGTCTAAAAGATAGCTTTCCTGTACCAAAAATTGACCAACTAGTAGAATCCACGGCTATAAACAAGCTTCTCAGCTTCATGGATACATTTTCGGGGTACAACTAGATTGTGATGCACCCCATCGATCAAGACAAGACAAGCTTCATCACGGGGCAAGGTCTTTATTGCTACAAGGTAATGCCTTTCGGCCTAAAAAATGTGAGAACTACCTACCAACGATTGGTCAATCGATTGCTCAAACCGGTGATAGAAAGAACAATGGAGGTGTACAAGACGATATGATCACCAAATCCCAAGAAATAGAAGAACACCACGAAAATCTCCGTAGGACTTTCCAGATAGTGCTGGAGAACCGAATGAGACTGAATCCAGCCAAGTGTGCTTTCAGGTTAACAGCAAGGAAGTTTTTGTGCTTCATGGTGAATGAGAGGGGAATTGAGGCAAACTCAAAAAAGATCCAAGCTATCATGAACCTAGATTTTCCTACCACTCTTAAGCAAGTCCAAGTTTTAACAAGCCATGTAGCAGTGCTCAACAGGTTCATCTAGCGTTCCACGGATAAATGTCTTCCCTTCTTCAAAGTCATCAAACAGGAGAGGAACGTGAAATAAGACAAGGACAGCGAGCGAGCTTTCTAGGACTTAAAGGAGTACCTTGCCATCCCACGGCAGTAAACGGGGCTTTGGTCAAAGGGTGCGGGGATGGATCCAACGACCTATCTACTATGTCAACCACACGCTATCCAAACCCGTGAAGAATTAACTTCACCTTGAGAAGCTCGCCCTTGCCCTGGTTACCTCGGCCAGAAAGATCCGTCCTTATTTTCAAGCCCATACAGTGGCAGTGGTAATGGACCAACCTATCTACCAATTTTTACAGAGGCCGGATATATCTGGAAGGCTAGTCCTGTGGGCTTTGGAGCTCACCCAGTTTGACCTAAAGTACAAATCTTAAACGATGATCAAAGCTCTAACAGACTTTGTATCTGAGTTTTCTACCTCTCAAATGAAAAGACACAGGCAAAACCAAGTCCAAATCCTGAGAAACTTTAAGAGGGCAACAATTGGCTAGAAGACTATAAAGCTTGGACCCTTTACACTAATGGAGCATCTGGGCAGGCAAGGGGAGGTGCTGGCATAGTCCTTATCGATCTTGAAAAAATGGAGTGCTGCCACAGTTTTAGGTTCGACTTTAAAGCAACCAATAATGAAGCAGAGTACAAAGCTCTCGTAGCCGGAATG
Source organism: Dipteronia dyeriana (assembly GCA_032871835.1). Taxonomy (NCBI): domain Eukaryota; kingdom Viridiplantae; phylum Streptophyta; class Magnoliopsida; order Sapindales; family Sapindaceae; genus Dipteronia; species Dipteronia dyeriana. The sequence goes on along the minus strand of CM065300.1, from coordinate 49,107,978 downwards.
AAGGTCACCATCGAGCTTGGGGTTGATTATTTACATGTCAAGAGTGACTTACTGCTCATTGTCAACCAGGTTACAGGACTTTACCAAGCCAAGGGTGACAACATGGTAGCCTACCTGAACCTAATCCAACAACTAAGGGAAAGGTTCAAAGGATTCCGGATAGAGCAGATACCTCGACAGTAAAACCATCGGGGCAGACGTCTTAGTAAAGATAGTAGTGAATGGATGTTAAACTTTACCTAAAGGAGCACCCCTCCAGATGATCTCTTAGTAAAGTATAACCGCAGGTAAAGAAATCTGCCCAATGGATCGGTTGCCCTGTTGTATGCACCTAATAACTGCCTAGCTCCAGGAAGGAAAGCTTCCCGAGAACCCTGACTAAGCCCGAAAGGTCAAAAGATTATCAGGTCAGTATTGCCTAGTAGGTCGATACCTCTATTGAAGGGGTAAATCCCTTGCTCTACTTTAATGCCTCCATCCGGACGATGTCAGTTGGGCATTAAGAGAGGTTCGTTCAAGGGATTACGGAAATCATATTGGAAGGGAGGCTTTAGCATATCAAGTGCTCCGTATGGGGTATTACTGGCCAACAATTCACTAAGAAGTGAAGAGTTTTGTACAATCCTGTGAACCATGTCAGAGGACTTCAAACTTGAGTAACATACTACCGGAGCGACTGTCATCTCTCAGTTCACCCTACCCCTTTGCCATGTAGGGGTCGACTTGATCGAACCTCTTCCTTCCGCTTCTGGGCAAGCCAAACACGCTATCATGGCAATCGAATATTTTATAAGGTGGGTCGAGGAATGACCTCTCTCCCAAATTTCAGAAGAGAATACGATGAGGTTTATCAAAACCAACATGGTTTGCAGGTTTGGGACTCCACTCATCATTGTAGCTGACCTAGGCAAACAGTTTGACAATGCCCGATTCAAAGACTTTTGTGAAGGATTAAGAATCGAACTCAGGTTCGCTTCAGTAGCCCACCTTCAGACTAATGGACTGGTGGAATCCACCAACAAGACTATCAAGAACCTGTTGAGAAAGAAATTACAGTAGAAGAAAGGTAAATGGGCCGAAGAGCTCCCCAAGGTTCTCTGGACATACCGGACTAGAAAGAGAACAGGTACCGGAGAGACACCTTACTCTCTAGACTTTAGGGTTGAAGCAGTCCTTCCCATCGAGCATAAACTGGCCTCATGCAGGGTGCAACACTTTGAACTTGAGAGCAATGAGGTCAAGATTCGAGCTAGTTTAGATCTTCTAGAAGAGAAACATGACCAGTTAGCGAAGAAAGTAGCAGTATACCAGAGCAAAATTACCAGGTATTTCAACAGAAAGGTCAGAGCCCAGAATTTCAAGGAAATGGATTTGGTTCTCAAAAAAATGACCCTGAACATCTGGAAAAGGTCGGATGGAGTCTTAGGATCCAACTGGGAAGAGCCATATTTGGTAAAGATAGTGGTCTGTAATGGGGCATAGAAGCTTGAAAACATGGAGCGTCGACCTATCGACCACACCTGGAATGCTGAGCATTTGAGAAAGTTCTATCCCTAGGCAGGGGACTCCTGAGCAGGCTACCTCTATTTAGGTTTCAATAAAATTCTCAACAACAATGTATTCCATTTTGATCATCAATAAAGTCTACTAATAATTTCTCCATCTTCGATTGTATTCTCCATGAGTTGTTAATTTCTCTATGTCCGAGAATGTTCTCCACGAGCGGATTCGCCATAATCACCTCCAGACTAGTGATCAGTTGGGAAAGACCCTTCACTATCCCTGATGCCTTGGCAGGGCACCACCCCTCACCTAGAAGGGTTTGAATGTAAGAGCATAGTTTCCATCCAGATCTCGAGACCAGAATATAGCTAAATAGCCCTCATGATGCCTTAGTCGGGCTACCAGCCTTAAAAAAGGTCTGAGTGTAAGAGCATAGTTTCCATCTAGATCTCGAGATCAGGATATAGATAAATGGCCCTCCTGATACCTTGGTTGGGCTACCACGCCCAAGAAGGGTCTGAGTGTAAGAGCATAGTTGCCATCTAGCTCTCGAGATAGGGATATAGCTAAATAGACCTTCTGATGCCTTGGTCGGGCTACCACCCCCAATAAGGGTTTAAGTGTAAGAGTATAGTTGCCATCCAGAGCTCGAGATCAGGATATAGCTGGACACCCCTCCTGATGCCTTGAACGAGTTACAACCCCCGAGAAGGATCTAAGCTTTAATATTGATTTTCTTGTTGGGTTGAGGTGGCCATAACAAGATACCTCCCCAAATGCCAGGAAAAGGGGAATCTATGTCGTTACTACACAGTTTCCGCCTAAGTATCAAACACTTGATTACTACTAACCATTGGTTTTTCATAAGCGTGTAATTTTATATCGCCAGGTTAAATTTTGAATATGGAATCATCAAAGATGCGAGACACAAGGCAAAGGGACTCCGCCCAAGACATGAAATTCCTGTTGAGAATTGGAGCTAGCTTTCTATCCAACTAATATGCTTGCACATAACAGATTCAGAGTTTTTCTTTACCAAATTTAATTAAGTTAGGATTGTTCTGAAGGTCACATCCAGGTCGAGGTCAGAAATCAAGCGAGGAATTTCCAGCTAAGTTTGAAGTTCACGATCAGGTTTAATCAAAGTAAAAAAAGGAAAACCAATTTTCATTGACAATGAGGGAGCCTAGGGCAAAGGCCACATTCATCAAACAGGGAGCCTAGGGCAAAGGCCACATTCATCAAACAGGGAGCCCAACCCCCGGTTCTGGGCTACACAAAGAGAAAATAAAGAAAAAAGTGTTTAAACCTGTTAACGAAAAATTTACTCGAGGTGTGAAATTCCAGTTAACACCCTCAAAGCCATTACCATGGAAGTGGTGGTCGAGATTGATACCTTAGGTACCTAACCTGTTCGGACAGAGGTGGATGTTTGAATGTGAATAAAATGGGAATACAAATCCTTATTATAGATTGTGTATGTCGTACATAAAATCTCTCAAATACAGTCTCTCAAATGCTCTCTGTCTTGATGGGGTATAGTATGGTGGCAACTTCGTGTCTGTCAAAAAGTAGTAGCCGTGTTCTGATTACAGAATTTTTGCCCTTAATTAACTCTTACTCACCCTTTTGTTTTCCTCTATTAATGTCGATCCCCCTTCTTTTAGTGCATACTTTGGCGTATTTATACTCAATTATTTTGTGATTCTCTCGCCATGATTCTCTGAATCCAATCCCTCATTCTTGGGCAGGATCTTTTATTTTGAATGTTGTTGACTTTTATCTAATGACAGAATTGAGAATATCTTTAGAGATAAGTTTGTTTCCTCTTTAGACTCAAACATTTACCATGCACGTATGCGGTGTTTCAACGTTCGATAGAGTGTAGATATAATCATGTGTGTCTTCATGGTGTGATTCCTCATAGAGGTCGATGAGCATAACGTTCACTGTTTCGTAGAGCGAGGTAGATCTGTGCCCTGGTCTTGGTACTAGGAGTTTGGCTAGACCTTTCCAAGTCCCTTAAAACTTGAGGTGGCCGTGCAGGCGATCTTTGACGGCACCGTAGCTTTAGTGAGCTTCGTCCCACTGGTCCAGATGGGTTTGAATCTTCTTTCAGAGAGATGAAGCAATACTGTAATGCAAGCTGGGTGCTTAATGGGTCTCTCTCTGTGCTTGGAGAGGATGGCTGGCTACTAGAGAGGTTACGAGGTAGCATCGACCTCGGGGACCCTAGTTCGTCGTGTATCGGGCTTCCTCTAAGTTCTTGTTTTAGTCTAAAGAGCTCGATATGATCATGTCGGGCTCCACCTCAGGTGTCCCTAGAGCTCGATGATCTTTCCTCGCATCTATAGGGCGGTCTCCCCAGCTCAACCCCTAGATCCATGGTTCCATGGTGGGTAATCTTGGGCTTGGATTCAGGCTAGGAAAGTGTAGAATTTCCCTTATGGCCCCTAGCCAAATTTGGCTATTAAGATAAGTCCCTTCTGACTTGAACACCGATGATTAAGCTGGGGTTGGAGTCAGATTTCCTATTTTAGTTGGGAAATTTTCCCTTCTTCATCGTTACCAAGAATCTTGGTGGAAATCTTCTTATTAACTGCATAAGAGACGTGTCGAGCATAGGCCGGTGCATTTCCCAAAATAATTCGGCTACGTTACAGCCAATCCTGAGATTCGTGGCAATCCCGTCGAAGATCTTACTTTTGTGTCACCGACATCATCGCTTTATCCATTCCTATTTATACCAGGCTGTTTCACCACTTTTCTCACACTTTCTCTTTTTTCAAATTTCAAATTCTCGACGAAGAAAATTTTCCTCTCTATCAGTACTTCATCTCTTTTCTTTTCTTTTGTCGAACTCGCAAAAGTTATTCTACCATGTCAAAAGCCAGCAGTCGATTATCTTGTCTATGGTAAGGAAGTTTATAGTCTTGCCCATGGAAAGCGGGCTCGGCAAGACTTCGACGGTGATGACTCACCTCCGAACATGCAGAGCTATCGGTCGAACAGAAACGTAGCTATCGGGACTAGGTTTTCTAACCGACCAGATAACCCCTTGAGCTTGGTCGACGAAGATTCTGACAGGGAAAATAGGTTTGGCACTGCTAGAAAGGATGAAGTCAGAATAATTGGTCCTTCTCTGGAAAGGTTTCCTCCTTATGACTTCAGGGTCATTCCGGACTCCACCGTCGATCCGCAGTCGATTGATCGTATGAGGTCCAAGTATGGCATTCCCGACAGCTTCTCCATCTCAGTTCCTCACTGAAATTATGACATCTTAAATCCTACCAAAGGAGTGCGTTCGATCCATGTGGTGACCCTTGAAAATGGGGTCAGGCTTTCTCTCCATCCTAATCTTCGATGGGCTCCCAGCGTCCTACAGCTAGCTCCCCTCCAGCTGACTTTCAGCTTCTGGAGGCATCTGATTGGCTTTCTTGTGCTATGGAGGGAATAGTGTGAGCTAAGCAAGGTTACCAAGGATCCCAGAGCAGAAGAGCTGGCTTATCTTTTTCAAATTAAAAGCCTGTATGAAGCTCCCCAATGTCAGTTATATGCAAAAGCTAAGAACAAGCTCAACTTCATCATTCTCAATGCTTGAAACAATGACCCATCCTCGAATGAGGATTGGATCCTTGCGGGGGATGATTGAGGGGAGCTGAGAACTCTGCCATGAAGTCCGCCAAAGCCTGGGATTTGATTGTGGCCATGGGTTTATATCATAAATCAAACTGGATGAGTTCCAGGACACATAAAACCAATCTTCCAGATACTTCCAGCCTTTATAAAAATTGGCGAAGAGGTTGTTCTATCGCTTCTGCTATTAAGTGAGCTTGAAAGTAGGGAAGAAGCTTCCTTACCGAAGTCACTAAAGCATAGGCGAGCTTCTCCAGAAGAGTATAATTTTTCTCCAGCTTGGTTAGAGCATGACTTAGATAGTAGATAGGTCATTGGACCCTATCTCCACATTCCTTGATCAATGCCCCACTTACTGCAGTTTCTAAAACAGCCAAGTAGATTTGCAATGGAAGACTTGTCAGATACTTCTTTAGGGCTTGAAAAGTTTGCTTGCTTTCTTGGTCTCAATTCACGTTTCTTACCTTTTTAATGGCTTTGAAGATAGGGAGGCATTTATCAGTGGAGCGAGAAATGAGCCTGTTGAGCGCTGTTACCTGCCAGTACTAGACGTGAACCTATTTAATGGATGTGGGGGATTCTAGGTCCAAGATAGCCTTGATCTTTTTTGAGTTAGCCTTTATGCCTCTCTCATGAACCTTAAAGCCCAGAAACTTTCCCGCAGTTATCCCGAAAGCTATTTTGGAGAGGTTCAATCTCATCTGGTTTTCCTTTAGAATCAAGAAAGTTCTATGAAGGTCGTCCTGATGTCCTTCTATGGATTGTGATTTTTTGATCATGTTATCGATGTACACCTCCATCAACCTTCCAATCTCAAGCTTGAACAGTCGGTTAACTAGCCACTGGTATGTAGCCCCAGTGTTCTAAAGACCAAACGGCATCACTTTATCAAAGTACAAACCTTGCCGGTAATGAAACTGGTCTTATCTTGGTCGGCTGGGTGCATCTTAATCTGGTTGTACCCTGAGAATGCATCCATGGAGCTTAGGAGCTTATGAGCTTGTTCCTGGATGTGGAGTCAACCAACTGATCGATTTTTAGTAAAAGAAAACTGTCTTTTGGACATACCTGGTTGAGATCGGTATAGTCGATGCACATACGCCACTTCCCATTCACTTTCGTGACCATGACCACGTTGGCGATCCATCCAGGATATCATGCCTCTCTGGTGAAGCTTACTCTGATTAATTTATCCACTTTCTTCTGAACTGCATTGTTTCTTTCGGCGTTAAAGTGACGCCTTTTCTGCTTGACAGGCTTGAAGTTCGGATCCACTGCTAATCGGTGAGCAGCCAATGACATTGGGATACCGAGCATCTCGCTGTGACTCAAAGCGAAGATATCGTTGAATTCTTTGAGGAGTCTGATCATACCTTCATTCACTCCTGGCTCAAGGGTATCTCTGACCTTGACAATTTTTGAAGGATCGTTCTTTCTGATGGGTATCTCCGCTAGCTTATCCACAGAATGCCTGCTGGCCCATTCCCTATTATATTCTTCTACATCTGGCATCACATGGTAATCCTCTAGGTGATCTGCGGGCTCTATATCTTTCATAATCATCCTAGGTGTTTTCCCATCCTGGATTATTGTAACATGTACAAACTATTTTGCTAGAGCTGTCGGGTTGGCGGATACTGCATATCACTTTCTGGCTGCTTGCTGGCCACTACGTACCTCCCCCACCTTGTCTTCTACCAAAAACTTTAGGAAGTTATGGTAAATGGATAGGACTCCCTTCAAGGATGATAAAAAAAGGTCTTTCTAGTATTGTATTATAGGCCGATAGGGTATCTACCACCATAAAGTCTATCATAACATTTTGCTGGAGAGGTACAGTTCCAGCAATCACTGGGAGGATCTTCGACCCCACAGGTATGATTGAGTCCCCAGTGAATCCATATAGCGAGGTTGTGCAGCTATTGTAACACCATTATTTCAAATTCAGCTTCTCCAAGGTATCTTTGAAGAGGATGTCGACGCTACTGCCTATTTCTACGAGCACACGGTGGACCATACAATTGGCAATCTATACCGTGATCACCATGGGATCGTGATGAGGTTGCACACTGCTGTATACATCCGCTTTGGTGAAAATAATATGTGCTGATTGGGTTAACCGAGCATTGATCGACCTTGAAGATACCTCGCTTTTCATCTGCACAAGGGATCTTCCTCGCGTGGTTTTTTCTGGAATTATTGGAGGTTCCAACCAAAATGGGCCCTCCGCTGATGGTATGTATCACCCGGATTTGCTGCATCAGATACATCTGCTCCCCCTTTCTCTTCTTGGTATGCTCACGGATCTCGACTTGTACTTCCCTTCCAGTCTGAATATTGTCCCTGACCTGCTACAAGAACTCTATCAAACGTCCTCCCCTTATCAAAGCCTTGATCTGATTGCACAAGTTATAACACTCTGAAGTGTTATGTCCCACTTCTTCATGGAAGTCGCAGTACTTGTACCGGTTTCTTCTATCGACTAGAGCTTTCATAGGTGCGGGCTTCTGTAGTAGCCCCTTATCCTGAATGGCGAGATAGATTATTTCACGGGGATGTATTTAAGGGGGTGTAGTGATAGTACCCTCTCTCATCTCACTTTATAGGGGCTACCGTTATAGGAGAAGGCAAAGCTTGTGGAGGAGTTCACCTTACTGGATACCTTTCTTACTTGGGTTGAGAAATAGGGAAGCGGTATGTAGACCTACTAGGAGATTGTTCTGATTTTTCAGAGCTGGCTCAGGTCTAGGAGCTTCTTTCTTCTATCGCTTCGTCATTCTTATATCGTCATGCTCCATGTTGACCTTGAGTTGTTCATCGATTTCGACTTGCTCCAGAGCCCGGTCATAGGCCTCTTGGTAGGTCTCCGTAGGTCGCTTGGCAAAGGATCGGAAAAGCTTACCCGCCCATAGGTTCCACCTGAAATTGGCAAGGGTCTCTTTCTCAATGAAGACACCCATCCGGATGACTTCCTTGTGGAAGCGTTCCACGTACGATCGGAGTTTCTCACCTTTCTCCCGGATCATATACTGTAGGTGATGGCATCCTTTAGAAGCGGTTTGACCCTTTGGAACTGCGAACAGAAATCTGTTGATAGTTTTGTGAAAGAATCCATGCTGCCAACATGCAACTTCCTGAACCAGGTTTTTACGTAGTCGATTAGGGTGGTAGGGAGCATCCTGCACATGGCAGCCGTGGTGGTATTTTGGACTTCCATTTACTGGATGAAGCTCTTCAGGTGGCTCATGGGGTCTTTTGTCTCGAAATATTTATCAGTAGGCATCTTGAATTTTGGCTGAAGCTCCGCTTCCCAGATCTTTCTAGCGAAGGGAGCATTTATCTCACTCAAAGGATCTTTCTTGTTCTCATAGTACTTTCCCTTCTTTATCTGTTTGATATTCTTCTATAGCTTTACCAACTGGTCTATCAAGCCCTTGGTCCCGGGTTTCTTTGAGTTGACCTCGAATTCCTCATTTTCAGATCCCTCTGATGAACTGGCGATCTCTACCCGGTCCTCTCTATGAATGGGATCTGCCTGGGAGCTTCGCTGGCTACCTTTGCCTGTAGCCCGGGCTTCCCTCCTCAAGGTCGGCGAGCGAGGAGCCTCTCGCTGCTCTTGGGGCAGGACGTCAACTGTAGATTTAACTCGCCTAAGCTGGTAATGTAATGGTCTTCCAGGAACTGGGGCCATGGGCCCTAGCATATCCAGGATCGAATGTTGTGGCCAGGTTCTCTTGTGGGATGGCTCTGTAGGAGGAGGTCATGGGCAATCAAAGTTGGCCTGCCTGGGTCCGGGTCTTCTCGGCTTTTCTTGATTGTTGGAATTTGATAGCTGGACTGCAATGCCTTCAACGAGCAGGAGAAGGCGGATGTTCGCTACGAAGGCCGCCGCTTGTTGGTCGAGCACATCTTGGCTTATCATAGGGAGACCAAAAACTCGTGCAGCGGTTGGCAAGTCCGAAACCTGGCGGTGGTGCTCAAATTTTCTCTCCTTCTCTGGGACCTTTCGTGTTGATGCAGTCGAAGGTTGTCCCAAAACTTTGGGTTGTCCCTATGAGGAGCGGAGCCTCATAACTCCTGTAAAAGAACAAACACGTAACTATTGATTTGATTAACTAGATGTGGATTTTCCCACAGACGGTGTCAGGAAGTGTTAACAGAAAATTTACACGGAGGTGGTAGCTGGAATTGATAGCTTAGGTACCTAACCTATTCAGACTGAGGTGGATGTTTGAATATGAATGCAGTGGGATTATAAAACTTTATTACATATTGTGTATGTCGTACATAAAAACTCTCAAACACAGTCTCTCCAATACTCTCAGTCTTGCTGAGGTAAAGTATGGTGGCAACTTCGTGTTTGTCGAAAAGTAGTATATAACGGTGACCGTGTTCTGTTTACAATTTTTTTGCCATGAATTGACTATTGCTCGCCTTTTTGTTTTCCTCTATTAGTTGTTGATCCCCCATTCTCTTAGTGCATACTTGGGCGTATTGATACACAGTCCAAATAGGTTAAATTTATGATTCTCCAACCATGATTCTCTGAATCCGATCCCTCCTTATCTGGCGGGATCTTTTATTTTGAAGGTTGTTGACTTTTATCTTATGATGGAATTGGGACTATCTTTAGAGATAAGTTTGTTTCTTCTTTGGACTCAAACACTTGCCTTGCACGTATGCGGAGTTTCAACATTCGATAGAGTGTGGATATGATCATGTGTGTCTTCATGGTGTGATTCCTCATGGAGGTCGTCGAGCATAACGTTCACTGTTTGGTAGAGCAAGGTAGATCTGTGCCCTGATCTTGGTACTAGGTGTTCGGCTAGACCTTTCCAAGTCCCTCAAAACTTGAGATGGCCGCACGAGTGCTCTTTGGAGGTAACGGAGCTTTAGCGAGCTTCGTCTCACTGGTTCAGATGGGTTTGAATCTTCCTTCGGAGAGACGAAGCAATACTATAGTGAAAGTTGGGTGCTTAATGGGTCTCTCTTTGTGCTTAGAGAGGATGACTGTCTTCTGGAGAGGTTACGAGGTAGCTTCAACCTCGGGGAGCCTGGACCATCGTGCATTGGGGCTTCCTCTGATGTTGGGCCCCACCTCGGGTGTCCATAGAGCTCGATGATCTTTCCTCTCATCTATAGGATGGTCTCCCCAGCTCGACCTAAGGATCCATGGTTCCATGGTGGGTAATCTTAGACTTGGATTCGGACTAAAAAAGTGGAGAATTTCCCTTTTGGCCCTAACCTAAATTGGCTATTAACAAAAATAGTCATGAGTAAAGCGGGGTGCCCACCCCCATTTCTAGGCAATCAAAACAAGTCATGAGAAGATTGTATCAAATTCCAACATCCTCATGGTGCCCTCCTACTGCTTCTCCTTCTTGCTGGACTTTGCCCACCACCCCTTTTTCTGGTGGTTGCTCATCCTGGTTAGCTACTGTTGCCACCCTCTTCTCCGAAGGCTCTTTAACTAATAGCTTCCCAATTTGGTCCTCCTCCAAGACCTCACTTACTACGGCCATAACCTTAAGAGGAATTGCCACATCCAAATTGATAACTGCAGCCTCCGTTCCACTCTTCTCTACCTCGAACTCTGCTCTAGAGGGATCTTCAAAGCGGTCTCCAGTCCCCTCTCAGGATTTTGGTTGAACCCACTTGAACTGCGTGAGCTGAACCCCGCTTAAGGATTCCTTGGGACCTGAAACTAAAAGGACTGGTACCAGTTGTTTCCTGGCTCTAACCACGCTAGAAAGATCTGCTCTATCACCATCGCGACGATACATCTCTACAACCTTAGTCGTGATCTCCTCTCTATCCCAGTTAGCAATAGTAAATAGGTCGAAAGGAAGAGGGAGAGCTTCAATAACCTGGAAGGAGGCATAAAAATACTCATCACTAAAGGAGGCATCCACCTCGGCTTGCAGCTTGGCCACCTGAGTGTGCAGGGACTAGTTCTCGACGTATAACATCGTAGCCTCAGCTTTCTAAGTATCCTTTTGCTTGGCTCGACGTTCAGAGTGAAGGGTTTCTTGATCAAAGGAATGCTTTAACCTCTCATAGTCGTAGCTAAGCTAGGCTAGCTCTACCTTCATCCCCCTCTAGCTAGATGTCATCTCCTGCACAAGAGCTTGAGCTCGTGCAGCAACCCCATGGCCCTCTCAGCTTTAGCCTCATGGTAGCGAATAGAGGCCATTTGATAACCCATTGCGACGTTAAATTTGAAATCTTACAGATTGAAAAAGTTCAAGTTAGAAAATGATCAAGCTAGCTGTCACAAGAAACGACGAAAGATGATTGTTACCTCCGCCAAAAGGGCGGACCTCTTGGTGATCAGGATATCTACGGGAATTAAAGCCATTAGGGAAAGGCTGCCACCTGGGCAGGATGCAACAAACTACCCCAAGACCTCGTCAAGCATCGCAAAGCTCGGTTGATGTTGAGGGCGAATGGGAGGAACCTCATCAACACCAGTCTCGTGGTCTTTCGAAGCTCGAGGAGTCATGAACATAGATAGAGGGGTAGAAATATCGAGTAAGTTAACCGCAGGGGCGGCAGAAGTAGCAGCATTAGCAGTGGGGGTAATCAAAGAAGAAGCAGTAGTAGTTGCATCTGCAACATGAGAAACAAAGGTCCCCTTGTTCTGTACCTTGATAGCCCGTAATGCGAGGAGCGCCATCTTGGACCTAAGCTAGGAAAGGGACGGAGCAAGAGTAGGCGAAGCTCTCAGCTGGAACAGTTGCCCCCCTTTCTCTGAGGTAGCCAAAGGGACTCCCTTGGTTAATATGGCAGGAGGGGGAGGGTGCGAGCTTGCTGGGCTTCACGGGAAGCTCGAATAGCAACAAAAACTTAAGAAAAAAAGACAAGAAGAAAGGTGTCAGAACCAAGCTAGCCAATGAAACAGAGCAAGATGGCTCAGTGTTACTTTACTCACGAGAAGTAACAGCAGAGATTCGCTGGTACAGATTCACCTTACGAGGATCGAATGAATCAGAGGTAGAAAAATTTAAGATCTAATTATTCTGGCGGGGATAGACTTTAAGCTTGGTTCGGACTCAACGGGTAGAGAATCCATGTCCCACAATGGTTTTTCACTGAAAGCTGTAGGGACTTCAAACTCATGCTCGCCGATGAATATCAAGCTTCCCCAATCATTCCCCACAAGAATCCATTCCTCCTTCTAGGTGCGGTCCTACTTGGAAGCACCAGGAACAATGAAGTTGAGTTTGTTCTTAGCTTTCACATAGAACTGACCTCGGGGGCAACTGACAGGCTTTCAATCTGGAAGAGGTGGGCCAATTCCTCTACTCTGGGCTCTCTGGCAACTTTGCTCAGCTCGCACTTTTCTCTCCACATTACAAGGAAGCCGATTATATGTCTCTAGAAGTTAGGTGTAAACGGGAGTGGAGCCAGCTATAGGGCATTGAAAGCTTGTCAGAGGGTGGGGTGAAAGGGAAGTCTGACCCCATTCTCGAAAGCTGCGATGGAATTGGAAGCATGCCTTTAGAAGGATTAAAGACATCATAATTCTTGAGGGGAACGGAGATGGAAACGCTATTGGGGATGCCATACTTGGTCCTCAAGCAATTAATCGATATCAAGTTCGTGGTAGAATCCGGGATAATCTTGACGTCGTAGGGAAGAAGCCTCTCCGAATGAGGACCAGCAGCTGCAACTTGACCCTTCCCAGCAGCAGCAAACTTGGGTTTCCTATCAGAGTCTTAGTCGACCAAGTTCAAAGGGTTATCAGGCATATTAGAGAACTCGGTCCCAATAGCCACGTTTATGTTAGACCGGTGACGTTACGGGTTAGAAGGAGAGTCATTGTTGTCAAAGTTCTTTCACGCTCGTTTCCCAAGGGTGAGACTAGAAACCTCTTCGCCAGTGAATCCACGGTATCATAGTTGGTTTTTTACATGGTGGAGAAGGGTTTCGAGTTAGACAAAAGAAAAGATGGAGGCGTTGCTCGAGAAGGTAACGAGAGAAATATTTTTTCTTTTAAAAATTTGAAATTTGAAAAGAAGAAAGCGTAGAGAAGGCAACAAACTAACTGGGCTTAAATAGAGGTGAGTGGAGCAGTAACTTATGATGTTGGTGATGCGAAAGCAAGATCTTCAGTAAAGATTGCCTCGAATCTCATGACCTGGCGTAAATCAACCGATTTATTTTGAGAAATGCACCAGTCTCTGCTCGCCACATCACTCATGCATTTAATGAGTCGATTTCCACCAAGATTCTGGTAACAAGAATTGAGGGAAAATTTCCCAATTAAAACTTGAAGTCTGACTCCAACCCCAACTTAATCATAGGTGTTCAAGTTAGAGAGGACTTTTGTTAATAGCCAAATTTGGGCTAGGGACCAAAGAAAAATTTTCCACTCTTCTAGCCAGGATCCAAATTCGAGATTACATAGCATGGTGCCGAGGTTCCCGGGGTCGAGCTATTGGACGACCCCGTAAAATCAAGGAAAGGTCGGTGCACCTTGGGAATACCCCAAGTGAAGCCCGACATTATCAAATCGAGCTCCTTACATCAAAATAAAGACCCAAGGTAAAACCGATACAGGCGACCCCGGCTCCCTGAGGTTAAAATTACCTCGCAACATTCCTAGAAGCCTGCCACCCTTTCAAGACACAGAGAGAGACCTATAAGGCATCAAGCTCGTACTACAGTGTCGCTCCGTCTCGTCTAGAGAGAAAGCATATCTATCTAGGCAGGTAGGAAGAAGCTCGCAGAAGCTACATCATCGCTTACATGGTCATTTCAAGCTCCAAAGGGGACTTGGAAAGGTCGGATCGAACACTTAATATCAGGACAAGAGTACGGATCTACCTCGCCTTTTGAAACAGTGAGTGCCATATTCGGTGACTTCCATGATGTATCTCACTAGGGTAATACACAGAATCACCTTCACTCTCCAAATTACATTGAAACACTGCTACGTGTAAGGCAAGTGAATGATCTAAAGAGGAAACAAACTTATCTCCATCTAAGATATTCTCGAATCCATTATTAAGACAAAGTCAGTGACATTTAAAAGGCATATCCTGTCCGATAATGAGGGATTTGATTTAGAAAATAATGGCGGGAGAGTCAAGAATTTAACCTAGTTGGATTGTGTATAAATAAGGCCAAGCATGCACGAATAAGAGAGAAAAACAACACATAGAGCCAGAGACATATAGGAGAGAGTTTTGACCCGACCAAAATTTAATGATCAGAACACGACGACCATAGCTATCTACTTCTCGACATGCATGAAGTGTTAGGTTTTAGATTGTGTTGGCAGTAATTCCATACCAAAATGATGTTTACTTGTAAAGATTTAGTTGTTTAGGTTCATGATGATTCAAGCTTCAAAGAAGAAGGAATAATGAGTCAAAGCAAGTTCAAAGTCTTCAAAGAGAAAGGATGCCATATGGTTCTACAAAGGTATACTAAGACCTTGTATTTCTCTTACAAGGCTTAGGCACACATACACAATTCATACATTTGTGTCCCTGCATAATTGTGCACCATTATAGGCATACACATACAAATCATTCATATATGTCCCTGCATCATTGTAACCTATTTATAACACATTCACACACTTGAAGATGAATGCTCATGCATTGGTATAAAAATAACATGCTTTGGAAAAATGCATGATTGGAGACTATCTCTATGTAGTTTGCATTCTAGTGTGAATTGTTCTTGTATGTGTATATGTTATTATAACATGGTTATTGAACTTGATTTTAGTCTTAAATCATTCTCGATTGAGTTCCGATCATTTTGGTTACTCATACTATTGATTTCAAGTTCTAAGTCAAAAGATACTACACTTTCAACTCATGTTGCATACATTGTCTTTGCCTTCTATATCGAGTCAAATTATTATTTTTTTGGTTGAGTATCTTATATACCCATGTCCGTGAGAGAGTTATGGTTCGTAATCCATAAATGGATTCAAATTTCAAGTTCAGAAGCAGGAAAATAGTCGAAGAACGTGAAGGGACCGCGCGAGGAAAAGAAGTTCAACCAAGCACTCTTTCCCGAGATGGCGCGTGGCCATCTCGGGCCAGAATGCTTGCTGCCCCGAGATGCCCACGTGCCATCTTGGGCAGCAAGTGTGCTTGGTGCACTTAAGATCCTTTTAGTCATTTTGCTTGTATTCTTTTCCCTCTCCTTTATATAGCAAGTGTGTTTGGTGCACTTAAGGTTCTTTTGGTCATTTTGCTTGTATTCTTTTCTCTCTCCTTTATATATCCCTTCCCTCTCACATTTCATTCTAAGATAAGATTCAAAATTTGAGTGCAGAATTTTTTCCCAAATTTTCTCACCTTCCAAACACCATAACTTCTTCATTTGAACTCCGATCTAAGTGATTCAAAGTTGAGAGTGTTTGTCTATTCATCCTCTATCTTTTCTCTGAAGGTTTGAGTTAGTTTTATTGCTTTTTTTGGAGACTAATCTCACAAAATGGGACTGTACCAAATCAACTAAGGTATTGATTTTCTCTCAAAGTTTTCTTTTAAAACTTGGTCAATTGCCTTGGGTTTTCTTCTTCAACATATATATGTGTCTTGTGATTGTTTTGATTTGAGTTTTGAACTCATTTAAAGCTAGATTGAGTTTCAATTGAAAACTCACATGTTGAGTTAGGTTTTGATTTTGTCTATGTTTTCACACGTTTGAGATTGTATTGTGCTAGCTTTGATTCTAGGACTATTTGATGATCTTTAATTGATTGATTTTGTGAAAAATAGTTCCTCACATGTATTAGGCTCTCTTTGGCCGAAATCTCACTATAATACATGTGTTTATGTTCTTTTGAGTTATTCATGTGCTTTGTTGAATCTATAAATAGGAAATATGCTCTAGAATTTTATCTTTAATCTAAATGACTTTATCACATGATTTGAGAATATTTTTGGTATATGAGATTTAAACTTGATTATATGTTAATTGAACATATCTTGTGACTCAAGTTTTAAATCTATGCATGTATCTAGGTTGTTATTAATATTGAACATATCTTACATGATCTAGATAAATTAAACATTCATGATTGACTAGACAACATTTGTTATGTGCATTCATGCTTATGTCTAGTATTTTCAACAGGATGTGTTGATCAGAACATTCTATGTTGCGTGCTTGTTTGCGTTTTGCATTCATGATCACCTAGATGCCTTGTGAGAAGGAAGTCTTGACAATAGGTGTGAGACCTATGTTGTTGAGCATTGAAGTCATATAAGGAGGTGGGAGACCTCGGAATGTCAAGCAAGGACGTCTTGTCTAGGGTCGTGAGGATCCGAAAGGGTGAGCAAGGAAGTCTTGCCTAGGGTCGTTAGGATCCGGAAGGGTGAGCGAGGAAGTCATGACAAGAGGTTTGAGGCCTCAGAATGTTGAGCAAGAGGGCGACATAATCATGAGTAGGATATGAGGGTAGTTTCTAGGTGAAGGGGTCAATTGAGAGATTGTACTTGTCTTATCTACTAGTGGATTTTGTTTGCCAGTTGTTGCTAACCCGTGGATGTTTCCTCTTCGGTGGTTTACCACGTTATATCTTGTGTCAGCTATTCTCTATCCCTATCTCTCTTATTTTTGTATTTGTTATTTGAATACTATGGATAAAATTTTATATGTAAGTTGACTTCCTTACTATAATATCAATTGTGTATATGTGATGGTTGCTTGTTTGTATCACACTTTACATGTTTTATATATTGATTAAGTATCATTAATTGATGTATATATATATTGTGATACAAGCAATCTAGAAGGATAAACTTTTGTTTGTTTCTAAGGGAGTCAAAAAAGATGTTTAACCTATTCACCCCCCCCCCCCCCCCCCCCCCCCTCTCCCCACCCTCCATCTAGGTTAGCCTTGAGCATTTGTATTTTCAATTGGTATCAGAGCAGGACCCTAGATTGTACTTAGTGAGCATTCAGGTGATACATTCACGGTTTTTGTAAAGCTTTTGAAGTCATAGGATTACAAGATGATGTAATGGCGGAAAGAGCCTCAAATACTAGGCCACCATTACTTTGAGGCACTAACTATGTGTTGGAACCCCCCGTTCATGGGTCGTGCAGCGGAATTATGTTTTTAATTTTTTAATACATGTCATATCTATATCTGGGACCAGTGAACTTTAGATCATAATTATTTTTCGGAACTAATACATACAATATGTAAACACAGGAAATTGTAATCAATATAATCAGAAGAAGATATACTTACCAACGTTTGGAGGCTCCTTCACTTTTCGATATGCTCATGTCTGAACCACTAGATCTTCCCCGCTATCTCCCGGAACTGGTAACTGTGTGTGGGTGCATCACGGTCTCAGGAACTTGAATGGAGGATGTAGAGAAATACATGAAGAAACTCTTTCTTCTCAATTTGGAGTATTGATTTCACACACATAAAAATTGCATCTCATGCAATCAAAAAAAAAATTGCTTTCGTCTTGTTTCACGCACCTTTATTCTGTTTATTATTATTTTTTTCTTCGTGTGTACTGATACACACCAAAAACAAAATTAACACTTTCTAAAACACACAAAACCTAAAACTCCTGCACTTGGCTTTATTTATATATCTATATATATATATATATATATATATATATATATATATATATATATATATATCCTTGATTGTATCTTATACAAACACTTATATATGTGCACACACCAATTTGCATCCAATACAATCTCTTGTGTTATAATTTATAGATATCTTTTAATTATCCTTTTCAAATATATCGAATACATTAAAAGTGATAATAAGTATTTTAAATTTAAACTTAAATTCAAATACTTAGATAAATGATTTAGTAAAATAAAATAATCCTATTATTTTATCTTCACCTAAATCTATATATCAACTAACACCCTCCAATTAATAGTTAATTCATAATTCATAATTATCAATATAATTAAATTAATTAAATTAATTAAATAATTTAATTATTTAATTAATTTAACTACTAACATTAATTAATTAAATAATCTCATTATTCAATTAATTCCCGAATATATACATGTCACTTTCGTAACACAATTAATTGGACAATCCAATTAATTAACCGTGACCCTTATTACCTAAATCGATCGGGCTAGCAAAGGGACCTAATGGACCCACAGTATTTTGAGCTCCAATAATCCTCAGAATCATTAATTAAACTCTTTAATTAATATTCTTTGATTATTAACTCCAGCGTTATTCCACTTAAAACCCGAAGTTGCACTCTCTCAACTGTAGACGCTTTTACACAGATCGATACAACTCGGTGTCCATCGACATAGCTATTACACATGGTGTGATCCTCCATAATAGTTCATAATTAGAGTTGGGTCATAATGTCTGTTATACCCCTCTAATTACATATATTCTTTAAGTACCGTTGATTCTCTAATGGACAATAAATCATATTTCCTTACAGAACTAGGAGAGCGCTCATATTGTCCAAGCCCCGAATCAACCCTTAAGGGAACTACCGTCTACTTCTCAAAAGAAGAAGTGGATTCCACTATTGTGTACAAACCTTCCCAGCCACAAGCCAAACCGCAATCCCAACATGCAGAGCATATTGATCGAGAACTTCATCCGACCTCACCCATGGTATATCAAAGACCATGATCTAACCTGAATGAGTCGATAAGACACTCAGGATTAAGATCACCCACATGTAGCCATCATTAGTTGATATATATGAATATCATCAGTAAACGGATCTTGGTGAGAGATTCATATAGATCATGTCCCAGTCCTATATAATCACATCATATAAGGTGTCTCCATTCCCATATCTCATATGAATAATTCAGGATAGAATCATCGTACATTACGGAATGGACTGCAGCTATAGATTAACCATAAATAAAGTACCCAGCTTTATTTGCTATCTATGGACTCTTTAGGTTACACGTCTCTTACTGTATCCATCTGTATATGACACTCATATATACAGTTCGAGATTACATCCGGCAATCTTGGATGTTAAATATATGCACAAGTTATGAAATAAATAACACAACATGAATGAATTGAACTTTTTCTTTTATTTATTTCATAAATTCATTTACAAATTACATCTTTAGTGTATAAACCCCAACAATCTCCCACTTGCACTAAAGCATGTGAGGCATGTCTCGTAACCCTAAACCATCTAGGTGACCTAAAAACACTTTAGCCGGGAAGGTCTTTGTAAATGGGTTAGCAAGATTGTCTTGTGAGGCTATTTTTGTGACGATCACATCTTCTCTCTACATTATCTCTCTAATGAGATGATACTTTCTCTCTATATGCTTCCATCTCTTGTGGCTTCTTGGTTCTTTGGAATTAGCCACAATATCATTGTTATCACAATAAAGTGTGATAGGCCTATCCAGATCTGGAACAACTTCCAGATCTCTCAAGAATTTACAGAGCCAAACTACCTCTTTAGCAGCTTCACAAGCGACATAATCGGTTTCCATGGTGGAGTCAATATTGCAAGATTGCTTGATACTTCTCCACACAACGGCTCCACCACCCAGGCTGAATACTGATCCAGACGTGAATTTCCTAGAATCCCTGCCTGACTGAAAATCAGAATCTATGTATTCTAACGGGATCAAATCCTGTCCGAAATACACTAGCATATAGTCTCTCGTTCTCCGAAGATACTTGAGAATTGTGTTGACAGCAACCCAGTGATCCAATCCTGGGTTGGACTAGTATCTGCTGACTACTCCAACTGCATAGCAGATGTCCGATCTCGTGCATAAAATAGCATACATGAGACTACCTACTGCCGATGCATAGGGCACACGTCTCATATCCTCAACTTCTTGAGGTGTCTTAGGACACTGTTCCTTAGACAAATGAACTCCATGCCTAGAAGGTAAATTACCTTTCTTGGAGTTTTGCATCGAAAATCGCACAAGAATCTTATCTATAAATGATGCCTGAGACAATGCATTAAGTTTGTTCTTACGATCTCTTATAAGTTGGATCACTAGAACATAACTTGCCTCTCCCAGATCTTTCATTTGGAATTGGCTAGCCAGCCAGCCTTTTACATCAGACAACACTCCCACATCATTCCCAAAGATTAGGATATCATCTATGTATAGGATCAAGAAAACTACTTTCTTATCAATGATGCGTTTGTAGACACAAGGCTCATCGACGTTCTGCTCGAAGCCATAGGTTTTGATCACATCATCAAACCTAATGTTCCAAGATCTAGATGCTTGCTTAAATCCATAGATGGACCTTTGCAACTTATAAACCTTTTGCTCTTGATCTGGAGACACGAATCCCTCTGGTTGCATCATATAGATGCTCTCATCAAGATTGCCATTCAAGAATGCAATCTTGACGTCCATTTGCCAAATTTCATAATCGAAATAGGCAGCAATGGATAAGAGAATCCTAATAGACTTAAACATGGCTATTGGTGAGAAGGTCTCTTCATAATCGACCCCCTTTTTCTGGGTATAACCCTTGGCCACCAGCCTTGCCTTGAAGGTCTCTACCTTTCCGTCTACTCCTCTCTTTCTCTTGTATATCCACTTACACCCTATGGGTTTTACCTCATCCGGTAAGTCTACAAGATCCTATACTGAGTTAGAGTACATAGACTCCTTCCATGGCTTTAAGCCATTCCTCTTTATCAGGATCTTCCATTGCATTCTTATATGTCAATGGATCATCAACACTATCAGCAAAGACAACACCTGGTACCTCAGCTATAGCTAAATATCGTTTATGTTATCTCACAACCCTCTCACTATGTGTAGGTGGTAGTGTATCCTGATCAGGAACCATCTGACTCTCAAATGTTTGTGGAACAACAACTCTTGTTGATGAAGCACTAGTCTCACCGGGCTCCAACTCATTTAATACAATCTTGGAACGAGGTTTATGGTCACTAATGTAATTGTCCTCAAGAAACATTGCATTTGTCGATACAAATACTTTGTTATCTTCAGGACTATAGAAGTGTCTGTTGGAGTTTATACCCTAAAGATGTAATTTGTAAATGGATTTATGAAATAAATAAAAAGAAAAGTTCAATTCATTCCTGTTATGTTATTTATTTTATAAACTTTTGCATATATTTAACATCCAAGATTACCAGATGTAATCTCGAACTGTGTATATGAGTATCATATACGGATGGATACAATAAGAGAAGTGCAATCTAAAGAGTCCATAGATAGCAAATAAAGCTGGGTACTTTATTTGTGGTTAATCTATAGCTGCGGTTCATTTCGTAATGTACGATGATTCTATCCTGAATCATTCATATGAGATATGGGAATGGAGACACCTTGTATGATGTGATCATATAGGACTGGGCCATGATCTATATGAATCTCTCACCAAGATTCGTTTACCGATGAGAATCATATATATCAACTAATGATGACTATATATGGGTGATCTTAATCCTGAATATCTTATCGACTCCTTCAGGTTAGATCATGGTCTTTGATATACCATGGGTGAGGTCAGATGCATTTCCTGATCAATATACTCCGTATATTGGGATTACGGTTTGGCTTGTGGCTGGGAAGGTTTGTACACAATAGTGGAATCCACTCCTTGTGAGAAGTGGATGGTAGTTCCCTCAAGGGTCGATTCGGGGCTTGGACAATATGAGCGCACTCATTCCTAATTCCTAGAGGAAATAGGATTTATTGTTCATTTTAGAATCAATGGTACTTAAAGGATATATGTAATTAGAGGGGTATAACGGACATTTTGACTCAGCTCTAATTATGAACTACCGTGGAGGATCACACCATATGTAATAGCTATATCGATGGATACCGAGTTGTATCGGTCTGTGTAAAAGCGTCTACAGTTGAGAGAGTGCAGCTTCGGGTTTTTAGTGGAATAACACCTGAGTTAATAATCAAGGAATATTAGATAAAGAGTTTAATTAATGATTTTGAGGATTATTAGAGCTCAAAATACTGTCCATTATGTTTTTTTGCTAGCCCGATCGATTTAGGTAACAAGGGTCACGGTTAATTAATTGGATTGTCCAAATAATTGTGTTACAAAAGTAACACGTATATATTCGGGAATTAATTGAATAATGAGATTATTTAATTAATGATTGTTAATATTTAAATTAATTAAATATTTAGATTATTTAATTATATTGATAATTATGAATTATTAATTAACTATTAATTGGAGGGTGTTAGTTGATATATGGATTTAGGTGAAGATAAAATAATATGATTATTTAATTTTACTAAATCATTTATCTAGTATTTGAATTTAAGTTTAAATTTAAAATACTTATTATCACTTTTAATATATTAGATATATTTGAAAAGGATAATTAAAAGATATATATCAATTATAACACAAGAGATTACATTGGATGTAAACTGCTGTGTACATGAAACAATAGTCAAAAGAAGAATTTACATAAAATACAAATACTTGATACATATATGATATATATTTGTAAGCCAGCGGTATATATTTGAGATTTGGGGAGCAGCATATATATATATAAATTGTGTAGACTTTTGGTGAAGAAAAGTGAGCAGCAGTACGTAGATATATATATTTTTGTGAGACAAGCAAAAGCATGCGTGATATATATTTTTATTTTTGTGAGACAAGCAACAGTATGCGTGATATATATATATATATATATATATATATATATATATATATTGTTTCATGTTTTGTGTGTTTTTGAAACACATAGAAGAAAGAGTTTCTTCAATTCTCTCTACTTCTTCCATTCAAGTTTTTGAGATAGTGACGCGCCCACACGCAGTTACCAGTCCCGGGAGATAGCGAGGAAGATCAAGTGGTACAAACAGGAGCTTCCAAACGTTGGTAAGATTGGTTCAGACAGGAGCATAACGTAAAGTGAATGAGCATTCAAAAGTTGGTATGTTCTTCTAATTTATTGATTACAATTTCTTGTGTATACATATTGTATGTATTAGTTTCAAAAAATAAATACTATCTCAAGTTCACTGGTCTCAGATACAGATATGATCTGTATAAAAAAATTTAAAACCTAGTTCCGATGCGTGACCGGTGAACGGGGTTCCAACAATTGATATCAGAGCCAATTTATTTTCGGAACAGAAAATTGTTTTCGATACTCCTGTATGTATGGTACTGTGGATTTAGGGTTTGTGGGTTGTATTATTATTATTATTTTTTATATATTTATTTTTACTGTTATTTTATTGTAAAAAAAAATGTAACCTATATTGAAGACATGGAAAAATCGTGAAGATGAATTCATGGGATGAATCGGAGTGACCTGAAGAGATTGGAAGATATCTGAAGTTGCTAGAAGACCAAGGAATACCTTGTGAATTTTTTGTAATTTTAGATTCTCATTTTTAGGTTAAATAATCCACAGTACTCGGTCAATTCATGTATGCTTTATATTATGTGATGATAAAAGCATTGTCATGCATACATATGTCATTTAGATTAGATGTGCCTACACAAATATATTTGATATGTCATACATACATCATAGCCTGATATTTTATGTATTTTTTTAATGTGATTAAAATGGGCAATATACAAATTGGCTATGAATAATGAGATTTTTTTTTTAATGGTTAGAAAACTTGGTAATTCTCATTAATATTAATCTAGTTATTAAAGAATTTAATAAGTTAGATTAATAGGGTCATTTATTGTAATTAGGATTAATATGATTAATTATCTAATAATAAATTAACCGAATAAAGTGTTAGAATTTTAATAGTTAAAATTTGGTAAACACTAATAAAATAATCTAACCCTAGTAAATAGTTTACAAATGCTTAAATTATTCACTAATAGATTAGATTTTTAACTGTTAAAAATCATTAATAATTTATTAGTTAATTAGAATTTGGTTCTAATTAGTTAATGCGCTAGATAATTTGATTAAAGTTAGTCGTTTAATCCGATAGAGTCTAGGTGCATTAACGGTTAAAAGAAAATCCTAATTTTAAAATAGTGAGTGGGAAAGGGATATATGACATATATATCCCGCAGTCTCCATCATTAGTTCAACACTGTGAGATCCGAGTGGGGTATCGTGACGGCTTTGCTTTCGTCCTTCCTAAGGAGGGTTTCCACAAAGGTCGATACCAAGGTTGACTTCCTAACGGATAGGATTTCTGAGGGTATTTCGGGATTGACCGACCCTAAGGCGGCAATTCTCGAGTTAAGCTCGTGAGATCTGAAATGGTGGGTTACACTCACGAAGGTTTTGATTAAGTTTGTTAATTAAAAACCTGACTGAATGAATGATTGTTGAATGATATGGAATAAGAGTTATTCTAGAATATCATTTGATTGAGAATGTCTCGGTCCAACATGCAATGACTTGACCGACCCTAAGGCGGCACTTCTTTGTGGTATGTTGGATTGTCGTGGTATAGTAACTAGTTTTAGGGTAGTTCTAGTTCGTTAAACATGTGCATGCATCATATTTAAATTTATGTCAAAGCACCCGCACTTGTTTTTAATCAAATGACTGAATGAATATTTTTATTTATTTCAGCAATAATGACTTCTGCATTACTTCAAATTCTCGCAAACGACAAATTAACTGGTGATAACTACACTAAGTGGAAACTTAACATTAATGCAATATTGGTCACTAAATACCTCAAGTTTATGCTTACGGAGGAATGTCCTCCAGCGCCTGCTGCCAATGCCACACGAACTGTTCTTGAGGCATACGAGCGATGGGTCTCATCTGATGAGAAGGCCCGAATATATCTATAGGCGTCTATGACAGACGTGCTTGTCACAAAGAATGAAGCAATGGATTCAGCATTCGAAATCATGGGGTCATTGCAAGCCATGTTCGGGCAGCCCTCCGAGCAAAAGCGACACGAAGCCATTCGTTCTGCTATGCTCGCTCGCATGAAGGAAGGAACGTCAATTCGGGAACATGTCATGAGCATGATGTCCTACTTCAATAAGGCAGAAGTCAATGGCGAGGCCATTGACGAACCCAGTCAAGTGAGCATCATACTGACAACTCTTCTTCAATCAGTTTAAAAGCAAATATGGATAAACAAGTTAAAGTTTAGTCTTACACAGTTGCTCAATGAGCTTGCTACCTTTGAGTCTTTAATTAAGGACAATAAGGGAAAGACCGGTGAGGCAAATGTTGCTGAACCATCTTCCTCCTTAAATAATAAAAATAGTAAGAGGTCTGCTGGGAAGGCGAAGGGTAAGCCCAAAGCAAAAAGAAGAGCACCTTCACCGACCAAGGCAAAGGAAAATGTTTCCATTGCGATAAGGTCGGGCACTAGAAGAGGAACTGTCCTCAATACCTGGAAGAGGTAGCCAAGAAGAAAAAGACGAAAGGTAAATATGATTTACTTGTTTTGGAATCTTGTTTAGTGGAAGATGATTCTTCATCCAGGATAATTGATTCGGGAGCCACTAACCATGTTTGTTCTTCTTTACAGTGGACTGATTCTTGGACACAGCTAGAGGAGGGAGCCTTCTCAATGCGTGTGGGGTCGGGGGATGTCATGTCGGCAAAAGCAGTGGGAGCAATAAGATTGCAATTTTGTAATAATAATATTTTTTTATTATTGAACAATGTTTTTTATATCCCTAGATTTACAAAGAATTTGATTTCCGTTTCTAAATTGTTAGAACAATCGTATTTTATTTCTTTTAATAACAAGTCTATTATTATTGGAAATAATGGTCTGAATATTTGTTCAGGAATTAATGAAAACAATTTGTATGTGTTAAGACCGTTAATACATACTACACTGCTCACCACCGAAATGTTTAAGGTTGAAAAAACAAAAACTAAACGATATAAGATTTCTCCAGATAATGACACGTATCTCTGGCATCTAAGGCTTGGTCATATCAACCTTGACCAAATAGATAGACTAGTAAAAAGCGGAGCTTTAAGTGAGTTAAAGGTTGACACCTTACCTGTCTACGAATCTTGTCTGGAAGGTAAGATGGCTAAGAGACCTTTTACTGGAAAAGGGCTTAGAGCTAAAGAACCGCTAGAGCTTATACATACAGACGTCTGCGGACCGATGAATGTTAAAGTGAGGGGTGGTTATGAGTATTATGTCACCTTTATAGATGACTACTTAAGATACGGATACGTCTACCTGATGCAACAAAAGTCGAAAACATTTGAAAAGTTCAAAGAATTTCGAGCTAAAGTTGAGAATCAATTAGGTAGGACTATCAAGTTACTACGATCGGATCGTGGAGGTGAGTACCTTGACCAAGAGATTGAAGACTTCATGGTCAAGCATGGGATAGTTTCCCAACTCACAGCCCCCGGTACACCTCAGTAAAATAGTGTAGTGGAGAGGAGAAATAGAACCCTAATGGAAATGGTAAGATCTATGATTAGTTTCTCATCATTACCAAATTCCTTCTAGGGATATGCGTTACAAACAGCGGCATACATTTTGAATTTAGTGTCATCCAAATCTGTTCCTAAGACTCCCCTAGAGTTGTGGAATGGTCGTAAAGCTAGTTTGTGACATTTCCGCATATGGGGGTGTCCAGGACACGTGCTAAATAATAGAACTAGAAAGCTAGACTCCAAATCTGTTGTCTTCCTATTTGTAGGATACTCCAACGAGACTAGAGGTGGACACTTCTATAGTCCTGAAGATAAGAAAGTATTTGTATCGACAAATGCAACGTTTCATGAGGACAATTACATTAGTGACTATAAACCTCATTTAAATATTGTATTAAATGAGTTGGAGTCTGGTGAGACTAGTGCTTCATCAACAAGAGTTGTTGTTCCATAAACATCTGAGAGTCAGATGGTTCCTGATCAGGATACACTACCATCTAGACGTAGTGAGAGGTTTATGAGACAACCTGAACGCTATTTAGCTACAAGTGAGGGACAAGGTGTTGTCTCTACTAATAGTGTTGATGATCCATTGACATTTAAGAATGCAATGGAAGATCCTGATAAAGTGGAATGGCTTAAAGCCATGAATCTCGAGATAGAGTCCATGTACTCTAACTCAGTCTGGGATCTTATAGACTTACCAGATGGAGTAAAACCCATAGGGTGTAAGTGGATCTACAAGAGAAAGAGAGGAGTAGAAGGGAAGGTAGGGACCTTCAAGGCAAGGCTAGTGGCCAAGGGTTATACCCAGAAAAAGGGGGTTCAATAATGAAGAGACATTCTCGCCAGTTGCCATGTTTAAGTCTATTAGGATTCTCTTATCTATTGTTGCCTATTTTCGATTACGAAATTTGGCAAATGGACATCAAGACTGCATTCTTGAATGGCAACCTTGATGAGAGCATCTATATAATGCAAATAGAGGGATTTGTGTCTCCAAATCAAGAGCAAAAGGTTTGCAAGCTGTAAAGATCCATCTATGGACTTAAGCAAGCATCTATATCTTGGAACATAAGGTTTGTTGATGTGATCAAAACCTATGGTTTCGAGCAGAACGTCGATGAGCTTTGTGTCTACAAGCGTATCATTAATAAGAAAGTAGTTTTCTTGGTCCTATACGTAGATGATATCCTACTCATTGGGAATGATATGGGAGTGTTGTCTGATGTAAAGGACTGGCTGGCTAGCCAATTTCAAATGAAAGATTTGAGAGATACGAGTTATGTTATAGGGATCCAACTTATAAGGGATAGTAAGAACAAACTCATAGCACTGTCTTAGGCATCATATATCGATAAGATTCTTATGCAATTTTAGATGCAAAACTCCAAGAAAGGTAATTTATCTTCTAGGCATGGAGTTCACTTGTCTATGGAATAGTTTCCTAAGACACCTCAAGAAGTTGAGGATATGAGACGTGTACCCTATGCATCGGTAGTAGTTAGTCTCATGTATGCTATGTTATGCATGAGACCGGACATCTGCTATTCAGTAGGAGTAGTCAGTAGATACCAATCCAACCCAGGATTGGATCATTGGGTTGCTATCAAGACAATTCTCAAGTACCTTCGGAGAACGAGAGACTATATGCTAGTGTATTCCGGGTAGGATTTGATCCCGTTAGGATACATGGATTTTGATTTTCAATCAGACAAGGATTCTAGGAAATCCACGTCTAGATCAGTATTCACCCTGGGTGGTGGTGCCATTGTATGGAGAAGTATCAAGCAATTTTGTAGTGCTGACTCCACCATGGAAGCCGAATATGTAGCCGCTTGTGAAACTGCTAAAAAGGTTGTTTGGCTTCGTAAGTTCTTGTGTGATCTGGAAGTTGTTCCAGATTTGGATATGACCATCACACTTTATTGTGATAACAATGGTGTTGTGGCTCATTCCAAAGAACCAAGAAGCCACAAGAGAGGAAAGCATATAGAGAGAAAAAAACCATCTCATTAGAGAGATAATGTAGCGAGGAGATGTGATCGTCACAAAGATAGCCTCACAAGACAATCATGTTGATCCATTTACAAAGACCATACTGACTAAAGTGTTTTCGGGTCACCTAGATGGTCTTGGGTTACGAGACGTGCCTCACATGCTTGAGTACAAGTAGGAGATTGTTGGGGTTTATGCCTTAAAGATGTAATTTGTATATGGATTTAAGAAATAAGTAAGAAAGAAAAGTTCAATTCATTCTTGTTATGTTATTTATTTTATAAACTTGTGCATATATTTAACATCCAAGATTGCAAGATGTAATCTCGAATTGTGTATATGACTGTCATATACGAATGGATACAGTAAGAGATGTGCAATCTAAAGAGTTCATAGATAGCAAATAAAGTTGGGTACTTTATTTGTGGTTAATCTATAGCTGCAGTCCATTCCGTAATGTACGATGGTTTATCCTGAATCATTCATATGAGATATAGGAATGGAGACACCTTGTATGATGTGATCATATAGGACTGGGCCATGATCTATATGAATCTCTCACCAAGATCCGTTTACCGATGAGATTCATATATATCAACTAATGATGGCTATATGTGGGTGATCTTAATCCTGAATGTCTTATCGACTCCTTTAGGTTAGATCGTGGTCTTTGATATACCATGGGTGAGGTCAGATGCATTTCCTGATCAATATACTCTGTATGTTGGGATTACGGTTTGGCTTGTGGCTGGGAAGGTTTGTACACAATAGTGGAATCCACTCTTTCTTGTGAGAAGTGGATGGTAGTTCCCTTAAGGATTGATTCGGGGCTTGGACAATATGAGCGCTCTCCAAATTCTGAGAGGAAATAGGATTTATTTGTTCAATATTGAATCAATTGTACTTAAAGGATATATGTAATTAGAGGGGTATAACGGACATTATGACCCAGTTCTAATTATGAACTACTGTGGAGGATCACACAATATGTAATAGCTATATCGATGGACACCGAGTTGTATCGGTCTGTGTAAAAGCGTCTACAGTTTAGAGAGTGCAGCTTCAAGTTTTAAGTGGAATAACACCGAAGTTAATAATCAAGGAATATTAGATAAAGAGTTTAATTAATGATTTTAAGGATTATTGGAGCTCAAAATACTGTGGGTCCATTAGGTCCCTTTGCTAGCCCGATAGATTTAGGTAACAAGGGTCACGCTTAATTAATTGGATTGTCCAATTAATTGTGTTGTCCAATTAATTGTGTTACAAAAGTGACACGTATATATTCGGGAATTAATTAAATAATGAGATTATTTAATTAATGATTGTTAATAGTTAAATTAATTAAATATTTAGATTATTTAATTATATTGATAATTATGAATTATTAATTAACTATTAATTGGAGGGTGTTAGTTGATATATGGATTTTGGTAAAGATAAAATAATATGATTATTTTATTTTACTAAATCATTTATCTAAGTATTTGAATTTAAGTTTAAATTTAAAATACTTATTATCACTTTTAATATATTAGATATATTTGAAAATGATAATTAAAAGATATATATCAATTATAACACAAGAGATTACATTGGATGTAAACCGGTATGTACATGAAACAATAGTCAAAAGAAGAATTTACATAGGATGCAAATACTTAATACATATATGATATATATTTGTAAGCCAACGGTATATATTTGAGATTTGGGGAGCAGCATATATATATATATATATATATATATATATATATATATATATATTGTGTAGACTTTTGGTGAAGAAAAGTGAGCAGCAGTACGTAGATATATATATATATATATTTTTGTGAGACAAGCAAAAGCATTCGTGATAAAAAAAATAAAAAATTGTGAGACAGTAACAGTATGCGTGATATATATATATATATTGTTTCATGTTTTGTGTGTTTTTGAAACACATAGAAGAAAGAGTTTCTTCAAGTCTATCTACTTCTTCCATTCAAGTTTTTGAGATAGTGACGCGCCCACACGCAGTTACCAGTCCCGGGAGATAGCGAGGAAGATCAAGTGGTACAGACAGGAGCTTCCAAACGTTAGTAAGATTGGTTCAGACAGGAGCATAACGTTAAGTGAAGGAGCCTCTAAAAGTTGGTATGTTCTTCTAATTTTATTGATTACAATTTCCTGTGTATACATATTGTATGTATTAGTTTCGAAAAATAAATACTATCTCAAGTTCACTGATCCCAGATACAGATATGATCTGTATAAAAATTTTAAAACCTAGTTCCGCTGCGTTACCGGTGAACGGGGTTCCAACTGTGTCCACCTCTGGTCTCGTTGGGGTATCCTACAAACAGGCAGACAATAGATTTGGAGTCTAGCTTTGCAGTTCTATTCTTCAACACCTGTGCTGGACACCCCCATATGCGGAAATGTCGCAAACTAGCTTTACGACCATTTCACAACTCTAGAGGAGTCTTAGGAACAGATTTGGATGGCACTACATTCAAAATGTATGCCGTTGTTTGTAACGCATATCCCTAGAAGGAATTTGGTAATAATGAGAAACTAATCATAGATCTCACCATTTCCATTAGGGTTCTATTTCTCCTCTTCGCTACACCATTTTGCTGAGGTTTACCGGGAGCTGTGAGTTGGGAAACTATCCCATGCTCGACCATGAAGTCTTCAAACTCTTGGTCAAGGTACTCACCTACACGATCCGATCGTAGTGACTTGATAGTTCTACCTAATTGATTCTCAACTTCAGCTCAAAATTCTTTGAACTTTTTAAATGTTTCCAACTTTCGTTGCATTAGGTAGACGTATTCGTATCTTGAGTAGTCATCTATAAAGGTGACATAATACTCATAACCACCCCTCGCTTTAACATTCATCGGTCCGCAGACGTCTGTATGTATAAGCTCTAGCAGTTTTTTAGCTCTAAGCTCTTTTCCAGTTAAAGGTCTCTTAGTCATCTTACCTTCCAGACAAGATTCGCAGACAGGTAAGGTGCCAACCTTTAACTCACTTAATGGTCCGCTTTTTACTAGTCTGTCTATCCGGTCAAGGTTGATATGACCAAGCCTTAGATGCCAGGGATACGTGTCATTATCTAGAGAAATATTATATCGTTTAGTTTTTGGTTTTTCAACCTTAAACATTTCGGTGTTGAGCATAGTAGTATGTATTAACGGTCTTAACACATACAAATTGTTTTCATTAATTCCTGAACAGATATTCAGACCATTCTTTCCAATAATAACAGACTTATTATTAAAAGAAACAAAATATTTTTGTTCTAACAACTTAGAAACAGAAATCAAATTCCGTGTAAATCCAGGAATATAAAATACATTGTCCAACAATATATAATTATTACAAAAACGTAATCTAATTACACCCACTGCTCGTGCCGACACGACATCCCCTGACCCCACACGCATTGAGAAGGCTTGCTCCTCTAGCTGTGTCTAAGAATCAGTCCATTGTAAAGAAGAACAAACATAGTTAATGCTCCGAATCAACTATCCAGGGTGAAGAATAATCTTCTACTAAATACGACTCAAGAACAAGTAAATCATATTTACTTTTCTTGGACTTCTTCTTGCTTTGGGCTTTCTTAGGTTTGGGCTTACCCTTCTCTTGTATGCCTTTCGAACAGTTCGTGTGGCATTGGCAGTAGGCGCTAGATGACATTCCTCCGTAAGCACAAACTTGAGGTCTTTGATCAATATTGCATTAATGTTAAGTTTCAACTTAGTGTAGTTATCACTAGTTAATATGTCGTTTACGAGAATTTGAAGTAATGCAAAAGACATTATTGCTGAAATAAATAAAACATTCATTCAATCATTTATTTAAAACAAGTGCGAGTGCTTTGGCATAAATTTAAACATGATGCATGCACATGTTTAACGAACTAGAACTACCCTAAAACTAGTTACTACACCACGACAATCCAACATACCACAAAAAAGTGCCGCCGTAGGGTCTGTCAAGTCTTTGCATGTTAGACCGAGACATTCTCAATCAAATGATATTCTAGAATAACTCTTATTCCATATCATTCAACTATCGTTCATTCAGTCAGGTTTTTAACTAACAAACTTAATCAAAACCTTCGTGAGTGTAACCCACCATTTCATATCTCACGAGTTTAACTCAAGAATTGCTGCCTTAGGGTCGGTCAATCCCAAAATACCCTCAGAAATCCTACCCTCAGAAATCCCAAAGCATTCCTTGGTCTTCTTGTAATTTCCGGGTCTTCCAGTCTCTTCAAGTCACTCCGATTCATCTCATGAATTCGAAACGGAAAATCTTCACGGAACGCACTAGGCAACACTTGCTAACGGAACGTGCGTGAACAATACCATGTGAATAGTACCCAGTGAACAGTACCGTGAACAGTAACATGTCGTGAACAGTACCGACGTCGCACACGTTTCCAGTTCTTCGTTTACAGGTTACAATTTTTTTTTTTTTTTGCAATACAATAAATAAAATAAAAATTCTACAACCCATAAAACCTAAATCCACAGTACCATAAAAAATTACGATCAACCATGCTTAAATTAAACAATTTAATTATAAACATTCATACAATCATAAAGATGGTGCCTACACATTCATACATATAGGGGCATCGAAAACAATTTCCTGTTCCAAAAAATAAATTGGCTCTGATACCAATTGTTGACTCAATTCCCATCTCATGGGTGTGGTGCCCGTTCCCAACTCTTTGGGGTGACACCAACAAATACCTATCAAAGCACTCCTCTAAGAAGCCCCCGGGCGGAGAGCCACGCTTCGTCACACGATCACTCGTGAGAGATCCTAGGGATCGGCCAGTCGCCACTGCCTTTGCTCTGATACCAATTGTTGGAACCCCCCGTTCACGGGTCGCGCAGCGGAATTATGTTTTTTTAATTTTTTAATATAGGTCATATCTGTATCTGGGATCAGTGAACTTTAGATCGTAATTATTTTTCAGAACTAATACATACAATATGTAAACACAGGAAATTGTAATCAATATAATCAGAAGAAGATATACTTACCAACGTTTGGAGGCTCCTTCACTTTTCGATATGCTCATGTCTGAACCACTAGATCTTCCCCGCTATCTCCCGAAACTGGTAACTGCGTGTGGGTGCGTCACAGTCTCAGAAAATTGAATGGAGGATGTAGAGAAATACTTGAAGAAACTCTTTCCTCTCAATTTGGTGTATTGATTTCACACACATATAAATTGCATCTCATACAATCAAAAACAAAAAAAAAACAAAAAAAATTACTTTCGTCTTGTTTCACACACCTTTATTTTGTTTATTATTATTTTTTCTTTGTGTGTACTGATACACACCAAAAACAAAATTAATACTTTCTAAAACACACAAAACCAAAAACTCATGCACTTGGCTTTAATTATATATCTATATATTCTTAATATATATATATATATATATATATATCCTTGTTTGTATTTTATACAAACACGTATATATGTGCACACATCAATTTGCATCCAATCCAATCTCTTGTGTTATAATTGATATATATCTTTTAATTATCCTTTTCAAATATATCTAATATATTAAAAGTGATAATAAGTATTTTAAAATTAAACTTAAATTCAAATACTTAGATAAATGATTTAGTCAAATAAAATAATCCTATTATTTTATCTTCACCTAAATCTATATATCAACTAACAACCTCCAATTAATAGTTAATTAATAATTCATAATTATCAATATAATTAAATAATCTAATTATTTAATTAATTTAACTATTAACATTAATTAATTAAATAATCTCATTATTCAATTAATTTCCGAATAAATACGTGTCACTTTCGTAACACAATTAATTGGACAATCCAATTAATTGTGTTACGAAAGTGACAAGTATATATTCGAGAATTAATTGAATAATGAGATTATTTAATTAATTAATGTTAATAGTTAAA
This sequence comes from Dipteronia dyeriana, assembly GCA_032871835.1. Lineage (NCBI taxonomy): Eukaryota > Viridiplantae > Streptophyta > Magnoliopsida > Sapindales > Sapindaceae > Dipteronia > Dipteronia dyeriana. Next base: position 49,073,544 of record CM065300.1, on the reverse strand, counting down.
TTAATTTAATCGTGACCATTGTTACCTAAATCGATTGGGCTAGCAAGGGGACCTAATGGACCCACAGTATTTTGAGCTCTAATAATCCTCAAAATCATTAATTAAACTCTTTAATTAATATTCTTTGATTTTTAACTCCAATGTTATTCCACTAAAAACCCGAAGCTGCACTCTCTCAACTGTAGACGCTTTTACACAGATCGATACAACTCGGTGTCCATCGATATAGCTATTACACATGGTGTGATCCTCCATAATAGTTCATAATTAGAGTTGGGTCATAATGTTCGTTATACCCCACTAATTACATATATCCTTTAAGTACCGTTGATTCTCTAATGGATAATAAATCCTATTTCCTTACGGAACTAGAAGAGCGCTCATATTGTCCAAGCCCCGAATCAACCCTTAAGGGAACTACCGTCTACTTCTCAAAAGAAGAAGTGGATTCCACTATTGTGTACAAACCTTCCCATCCACAAGCCAAACCGTAATCCCAACATACAGAGCAAATTGATCGGGAACTTCATCCGACCTCACCCATGGTATATCAAAGGCCACGATCTAACCTGAAGGAGTCGATAAAACACTCAGGATTAAGATCACCCACATATAGCCATCATTAGTTGATATATATGAATCTCAACAGTAAACGGATCTTGGTGAGAGATTCATATAGATCATGGTCCATTCCTATATGATCACATCATACAAGGTTTCTCCATTCCCATATCTTATATGAATAATTCAGGATAGAATCATCGTACATTACGGAATGGACCGCAGCTATAGATTAACCACAAATAAAGTACCTAGTTTTATTTGATATCTGTGGACTCTTTAGATTGCATGTCTCTTACTGTATCTATATGTATATGACACTCATATATACAGTTCGAGATTACATCCGGCAATCTTGGATGTTAAATATATGCACAAGTTATAAAATAAATAACACAACATGAATGAATTGAACCTTTTCTTTTATTTATTTCCTAAATCCATTTACAAATAACATCTTTAGGGTATAAACCCCAACACTATGGGTATTGGATGTTGAGGATGAAAGCTTACATCCGCTCTATTGATGAGAGGACGTGGATATTAATGGAAGAAGGTTATAGTCCTCCTACCAAGGTTCAAGAGGATGGAACCAATATTCTCAGGCCAAGGAGTGAATGGACAACGAATGAGTTTGAGGTTGCTAAATGGCACCATCGTGCTATGAATGCCATCTTTGGAGGAGTTCATGGGCATCAATTCTCCTACATTCAAAATCTTAAATCTGCAAAGGAGGTTTGGGATACTCTCTAAATTACTAATGAAAGAACCTTAGCGGTGAAGAAATCAAGGCTTCAAATGTTGGCATCACAATTTGACGGTTTAAGTATGGGTGAAGAAGAAAAGTTCGAAGACTTCCAATTTCGACTTCTTAACATTGGTAACCAATGTCAAGCACTTGGAGTACCTATCTTAAAAGAGTGTTTAAATTGGAAAATCCTTAGGTCTCTTCCTAAGAAATTTAAATCAAAGGTGACAGCCATTGAGGAAAGCAAGGATGTGGATAGCACGAATATCGATGAGTTTTTTTTGGGTCTCTCCAAACTTATGAGATGTGCTTGAAGCTAAAGATTAAGAGTAATGGAATCGCTCTCAATGCTATTGAGGAGGAGAGTGATGATGAAAATGAAGAGATGGCTCTTTTGGTTAGAAAGTTCAAGAAGTTTTTAAAAAAGAATGCCAAGCTTAGGGGCAAGTCTTCTAAGGAAAAGGAAGTTAAGAAACCATTATCTCTAAGGAATGAGAAGAATAGTCAAGCCATAAACAAGAAAGGTGTTCAATGCTACAATTGTCATGGTTTCGGTCACTTTGCTAGTGAGTGTACCAAGAAGCCATCTAAGAAAGACAAAAAAGGTAAAGTGTTAGCGGCTCCTTGGAGTGATGATAACTCTAGTGATGATGAAAGCTCTAGTAGTGAGTCTTCAAGTGATAAAGAATTGGTGAGCAACTTTATAGCTTTAACGGCTTCTCATTCTCTACTAGATGTTGATGGTACAATATCTTTGAACAAGAACTTTGATAAAAATCATCATGGAAGCTCTAGTTCCATTCCTACTAATCTTGAGTTGCTGGCTAAGATAGAAAAGTTTGAAGAAGCTAGAGATAATGTTCTAAGAGCGGTAGTTGAGAAGGTTGATTTGATCAAGAAACAACTAGATGAGTTTGTGATTGTTACTCGTAGACTTCTTGGTGAGAAATGTGATATTATGAAGAAGTTTAGAGAACTAGAAAAGATAAACATTGAGAAGAATAATGTGATATCTTCTTTGAGGAAGAGAGAACAAGAATTAATGGAAGAGATAAACATGACTAAGGAGGTCATCAAGAACTTAGTGAATGATTCGGTAAGTGTGTCTAGTGTTAGGAATCTTGTTAAGTCTCATAGTGGTGAAGATGACTTAGTAGTTAAAGAGGAGCCCTTGGAAGCACCACTTCCTACTCACTTGGATGAAGTTGTGATTGATAAGAAACCACACAAGAAGAGAAGATCAAAAGCCAAGAAGAAGTTGGCAAACAAGGTATCTTTGCAAACTCCTAGTGAAGCTAGTTCAACTCCAAAAGGTATAATCTCATCTTTTATTCCAATTTGCCATTATTGCAACACAATAGGTCACATTAAGCCTAGGTGTTATAAATTTATTGAAAAATGCAAATTTGGAAATGAATCTAGAGATAAGGAGATTAAACTTCAACTTGAACATGCTGAGGCTTTGAAAGTTAAAAAACAAGATAATATTGCTAAGTATGAAAAGAAGTTATGGAGTAGAAAGAAAGCTAATCTTGTTCAACTTGACAAAGCTTGTGTTGAAATGTTAAGGAAGAGTATATTAATGATATTCTTGTTAATCAAGTCATTGAAGGACTTTACTCTAGATTTAACATTGTTGTCAAGGATGATATTGGAAATGTTTGTGTAGGTACACCCAAGAACAAATGGTTCAAGGGTGAGTGCTCTTACCACTAATGTAAGAAGCACATGTGAGGTAGTTTTGAGGCAATATATCAATTGTGTTGAGAATTCTTACTTGCTAGCTTTGAATACTCCATGTATTGATATGAACTTGGTTATCTCACATCATGTTTGTTATGATGGTCGAAATTTGTTGGTTAACTTTAGAGAAGTTCTTTTGATTATGTGTTGATTGAGTTGAGATATTATGCTTTTTATACTCCTGTTATGAAACATTGTCAACTTGGTGTCATGAGGACATTCAAGGCAAGAGTGCTCATAAAAAGGGCGAAAGTATGATATTTGATGAATATAATGTGCAAAAGGTATCTCTATACTCTAATGCATGTTCTCTTAGATATTCATCTTTTGACTCATTTTTTGATATACATCTCATAGCATGTCATATTAGAGAATTTTGTATAGCATACATATGATTCTCATTGACATTTGCTATTTTAGGATCTAATAGTGATATTGTTCACATTGATCTTAACTTTGATGATTGTTTGTGTATAGTATATTGAGTGGCATTACTTTTGAAAATGTGAGCTTCATATTCTTTGAAAGCTACTCATTAGAGAAGTAATGATCTTGAATAAGTCTCTACTTATTGCTTTTAGATCATGTGCTTATAAACCATAAAATCTTGGTTTTCTAAAATTGCACATTGCTTCTCTTATATGTTTTGCTAGTAGGTTAAGTTTACTAATATGTAAACTTTGGATACACCTTGAAGTTTTTATGCTTAAGTACATTTAAAATGACCTATGGTTAGTATCCATTTTGCTTCGGCAAATACATAGAACTCAATGAGCACCTTCATGGAAAGGGCTACACGCATTGGTTGTGAAAGCTACCTAATGTTGAAAAGAGCTACACCATTGTGATGAGTGAAAGCCACCATGAAGTGAATTTTGTCTATATTAAAAAAAAAAATCAAAGAAGTGTTGAAATGGAATCATGAAAATAAAATTCTTTGATTCAAAGCCTAAAAAAAGGGAGGAAGACTTAAAAAGGAGTATATTTGAAAAATCAAATGAGCTCGGGTTGAAAAACAGAAATGGGATGACGAGCCACATGCACACACACGCTCATATGTTGAAATCTATTCTCTTAAAAGCAAAAATTCTGGATGATAATCGGTTTGACTTTTTATGGAAAAAGCTTAAAATGAATAGTTGTTGGAAATTGTTTGCATGTTGATTATCAAATTACTTCTTGATATATATTTGAAGCATATCTCTCACAAACACACACTTTGTTTATGAGTATGATGATATTTTAGCAATTGTTGAAGAATTATGACAGAACTTGAAAATCTTTGTGTATCTCTCTTAGCATATGAAGCTTATTTTGTTGAGATTTCTTCAAATTGCTTGAATGTGTGATTGTGTGAATATCTTTGTGAACTTTATGCTATCATTGATTTTAGTTATGGCATTTATCAAGGGGAAACATTGTATGCAAGACATTGTTCTCTTTTATGATATGTTCTCATACTTCATTTTTGTTACATGTTGGCATATTTTGACTTAATGATACTTGTAAGATATTACTCATTATCTTTGTCTTGCATAATGATTCATTCTTAAGTCATACGTCTTTGTTTTTATATCTTTGTGACTAATGTGCTTGTTTTGTCTTTCACTCACTTTTGTTGTATGTATATAGCATCTTATAACACAGGAAAATGGGAAGAACTAAGATTACCGGAAGTTGAAATCAATTGAATCCCGTTGTGAAAGCCAAGTCTACCTCAAAAGGATCCAAAGCTTCAAGGACAAAAGATTTAGGGATCTTTGGAACAAAGAAGACATTTCAAGAGAGAGGCATTGACTTTGGTAAGTGTAAAGATTCTTATGTTTTTAAGTGCTTAAAGGATAGAAAATGGGAATCTTGGGTGAGCATGTTAGGAGTTGTAAATGATACTCTTGTTAGAGAGTTTTATCATGAATATAAGGAAAGTGCCACCTTGTTAGATGCTTTGATGGAAGTAAGGGGTATTGTGTTTAGAGTTAACCCGGAAAAAATTAATAAGTTTCTTGGGCTATCTATTGATATAGATTCTAATTTTCTAGATATGGATGTCATTGAGAATCTAAACTTCATGGGTAGAACTCTTCGTGACAATGCTTCTTTTGAGTGGAAAAATAGGGCATACATTAGTCAACATGAGTTAACTAAGGCTAGTGACTTTTGGCATCTATCCATTTGCACTAACATTATTGGATCTTCGAATTCAACCTAGTTGAATAAGGACAAGATCAAAATAGTGTATGCCTTGATAACTAATCAACCTATAAACCTTGGAGATCTTCTCATGTATTACATTGATAGTGCGGCTTTATCTACCAGAGGTTATAAAAAGCTAGCATTACCGGGGTTTATTACTTCATTATGTTTTGCTCGTGGGATTAAGAGTAGAGAAGATGATGTGTTAGTTCAACCCTTGGAAAAGTATTGTGATAAACGTGTGTCATACATGTCCTATAAGAATAAGGGTAAGACTTGTGATACTTTTGGACTATTTAGTAGTTCTCAAGTTAATAGTCATGTGATTAGCACAAATATTCTTCAGGATTGGCTATACAATTGAAGGAGAAGGTTGATGAACTTACTGCTTTAGTTTTTCAACAAGATGCTAGGATAAAAGAGTTGGAGGAGTGCATTGCTTCAAGCTCAAGGCCACCACTCAAGCATTATGTTAGATCGACTACTCATACGACTTTCTTTGGTGGAACAAGTAGCTAGTATTTGAGCTTTGAGGTACATTTCTTAACTTTTTGGAGTCATTTCATGTCAAAAAGGGGGAGAAAGAGATGCTAGTTGCTTAGTTTATTTTTATGTTGTTTTGTGAACTTTTGAACTTCCGATAGCATGTAATAATTAGTCTTTAAGATTTGGTTAAGAATTCTTGTGTTTTGGCATGTATTGAGGGGGAGATACATGTATTTACGGACTTCATTGTATATTCTTATCTATATTATATGTTGTCATTTGTTTTTCTCTTGTATATGCATTGTGCTTTGAGATGATTTGTAGGTTGCTTCAATAGAAGATCAAGATGAAGTTCAAGAGTTGATGAAGATTAGTTCTAGGAATCTTACTCATTGTAATTTGAAGGAGTGATATTGTGACCTATCTTTATTTTTATATTTGTAGTAAATGTATAGGTGTTTTGATATGGAATTTGCCAAAGGGGGAGATTGTTAGGTTTTAGATTGTGTTGGCAATAATTCCATATCAAAATGATGTTTACTTGTAATAATTTAGTTGTTTAGGTTTATGATGATTCAAGCTTCAAAGAAGAAATAACAACTAGTCAAAGCAAGTTCAAAGTCTTCAAAGAGAAAGGATGCCATATGGTTCTACAAAGGTATACTAAGACCATATTTTTCTCTTACAAGGCTTAGGCACACACACAAAATTCATACATTTGTGTCCCTATATAGTTGTACACCATTATAGGCACACACATACAATATGTGTCCCTGCATCGTTGTGCCCCATTTATAACACATTCACACACTTGAAGATGAATGCTCGTGCATTGGTATGAAAATAACATGCTTTGGAAAAATGCATGATTGGAGACTATCTCTATGTAGTTTGCATTCTAGTGTGAATATACTGAACTTGATTTTAGTCTTAAATCATTCTTGATTGAGTTCCGATCATTTTGGTTACTCATACTATTGATTTCAAGTTCTAAGTCAAAAGATACTACATTTTCAACTCATGTTTCATACATTGTCTTTATCTTCATATATCGAGTCGACTTATTACTTCATATGTCCATGTCCGTGAGAGGGTTACAGTTTGTAATACGTAAACGGATTTGAATTCCGAGCTCGGAGGCCGGAGAAAGGTCAAAGAATGTGAGGGGAGCGAGCGAGGAAAAGAAGTGCAGCCAAGCACTATTTCCCGAGATGGCGTGTGGCCATCTCGGGCCATCCCCGGCCAGAATGCTTGTTGCAAGTGTGCTTGGTGCACTTAAGGTCCTTTTGGTCATTTTTCTTGTATTTTTTTCCCTCTCCTTTATATATCCCTTCCTTCTCACATTTCATTCTAAAAAGAGATTCAAAATTTGAGTGCAGAATTTTCTCCCAAATGTTCTCATCTTCCAAACACCATAACTTCTTCATTTGAACTTCGATCTGAGTGATTCAAAGTTGAGAGTGTTTTTATATTCATCCTCCATCTTTTCTTTGAAGGTTTGAGTTAGTTTTATTGCTGTTTTTGGAGTCTAATCTCACAAAAACGGGACTGCACCAAATCAACTAAGGTATTGATTTTCTCTCAAAGTTTTCTTTTAAAACTTGGTCAATTGCCTTGGGTTTTTTCTTCAACATATATATGTGTCTTGTGATTGTTTTGATTTGAGTTTTGAACTCATTTAAAGCTAGATTGAGTTTCAATTGAAATCTCACATGTTGAGTTAGGTTTTGATTTTGCCTATGTTTTCACCCGTATGGGATTGTATTGTGCTAGCTTTGATTCTAGGACTATTTGATGATCTTTAATTGATTGATTTTATGAAAAATAGTTCCTCACATGTATTAGGCTCTCTTTGGCCAAAATCTCACTATAATACATGTGCTTGTGTTCTTTTGAGCTATTCATATGCTTTGTTGAATCTATGAATAGGAAATATGCTGTAGAACTTTAACTTTAATCTAAATGACTTTGTCACATGATTTTAGCATATTTTTGGTATATGAGACTTAAACTTGATTATGTGTTAATTGAACATATCTTGTGACTCAAGTTTTAAATATGTGCATGTATCTAGGTTGTTATTAATATTGAACATATCTTACATGATCTAGATGAATTAAACATGCATGATTGACTAGACAACATTTGTTATGTGCATTCATGCTTATGTCTAGTATTTTCCATAGGATGTGTTGATCATAACATTCTATGTTGTGTGCTTGTTTACGTTTTGTATTCATGATCACCTAGATGCCTTGTGAGAAGGAAGTATTGACAATAGGTGTGAGACCTATGTTGTTGAGCATAGAAGTCTTGGCTAGAGGTGGGAGACCTCGGAATGTCAAGCAAGGAAGTCTTGCATAGGGTCGTGAAGATTCGAAAGGGTGACCGAGGAAGTCTTGACAAGAGGTGTGAGGCCTCGGAATGTTGAGCAAGAGAGAGACATAATCATGAGTAGGATATGAGGGTAGTTTCTAGGTGAAGGGGTCACTTGAGAGATTGTACTTGTCCTATCAACTAGTGGATTTTGTTTGTCGGTGGTTGCTAACCCGTGGATGTTTACTCTTTGGAGGTTTACCACGTTATATCTTGTGTCAACTTTTCTCTATCCCTATATCTCTTATATTTGTATTTGTTAATTGAATACTATGGATAGAACTTTATATGTAAGTTGACTTCCTTACTATAATATAAATTATGTATATGTGACGGTTGCTTGTTTGTATCACACTTTACAAGTTTTATATATTGGTATATATATATATATATATATTGTGATACAAGCAATCTAGAGGGACAAACTTTTGTTTGTTTCTATGGGAGTCAAAAAATGTGTCTAACCTATCCACCCCCCCACCCCCACCTCCAGGTTAGCCTTGAGCATTTAACCGTGTTTGTATTTTCACGAAGCCACTGTACCCATTGTACTCATGAATGACTAGGAGAATTTGAACGACTACTGTATACGCTATATGATTCAATAATAAATTAGTGTCATTTTCCCTTGCATGTTTTAGTATTTCGTGATGTCATCATTTTCATCATTAAATATACGTACCTTGTTGTTAACAACATTTTTTAGCTAGGGTCCAAAGAAGAATTTTTCACCTTCCATCCTTCAAGTAGGGGTCCAAATCCGGGTCTACGTAGCGAGGTATTGAGGTCCTCTAGGTCGAGGTACCTTACGACCATGCAGAAGCAGGGCGAGGTAGTCAACACATTCTCAACACCTTGCATGCATTCAGGCTCTCTAATTAAAGCCCAATACCCTGCCAAGAATATTGCATAATTAGGTCGAGCTCCATGATAAAGCTCGGCGTAGCTGAACCATGCTCTAAGCAACAAGGTTGGAACCCTATGGGATATTTCGGCCATAGAATGGTTAGCATAAGCTCCATAGGAAGACTAGCAAGATCGATCTAGCTCCATGACAATCGAGAGGTTCCTTAGGGACCCCACCAGTGTACTGGAACCTGGGGTACCTCGGCCTCGAGAAATATCAAGCATCACCTCAGGTAACCTTCTTGAAGTACCTCTCCAAAATGACATACAAAACCAATGAGCTCATCTCCAAACAGCGTAGGAAGAGAGGGTTGACCTTCATGACACTTATGATACCATTAATGAGGTCAAACCGTATTAATGGATGTAGTCAACCCTATTAATTAGGTCAAACCATATTTATGGAGTTTGTCAACCGTATTAATGGAGGTAGTCAGCCCGATTAATGAGGTCAACCGTATTATTGGAGGCAATCAGCCCTATTAATGATATAGTCAATGCCATTAATGAAAGAATATTCGACTCTTTAATTACCACCGGTAGTGAAAGAGTCCAAAGAGAAAACAATCACATCTTCTCCAAGATATTAGCTACAAGTCGATTATTTAGGGTCAACTACATTAAATGAAGAATCGTATTCAATAAGGAAATAAGACTAATTCAAGAATCCTCATCTTGCAGGCCAAGTTAATGACACCATGTATAAATAGACCTCAGCACACACGTTGAGGGGGATGGGAGATTTAACTAAGAAGTCGCCTACGAGGCTAAATGATATGCACAAATCGACTCCCAAAATATGAGATATTCGACACTTGATATACGATCCGCTACACATCTCATCTTTGGTCCAAAAATGGACAAACCAGAGAAAAGCCTATATAGTTTGCCAAGATTCACCCTACATGATCATTGTATGTGTTACATTTACCTGAAATACACCAGTATCGGTCTACATTCAGCCACTATTGTAAGCTCTCTGGAGCGACTAAGTTGTATTATTTCACCATTCTTGTAAGCTCCCCGGAGCATTCGTTGATATATACATAAAGAAGGGTATTCCTTCTTCCTCCGGATACTTCCTCAGGGTTTTTCAGCATGTGATCATTCGTGATGATTTTCCCCCCTTGGTCAGTCCACCTCCCTCTACAAAAGACTTGTGTTTTTCTTATTATCTATTGTATTATGCATGTGTGTATGCGGGCTAGGTACCGACCCCATTAGTCTCAGCTCTCTAATCCTTATTATATGAGATCGGAAAACCACAACGAAGTTCTAGGGAACCGGATCTAGCTCCTACCCCGCTGAACCTAGCACCCTTGTTCTTTATATCTGTCTGCCAAGTCGCATGTCGAGATAGGGAGAAACCACCTTGACCCTTTTGAAGGAAGTCAATGAGCTCTCCTACAATTTCTCTATGGAAACGGGCATGGATCTGGCACAAAAGCCAGGCAAGCCCCCCTCCTCAATCGTAGTATAGGTCGGGGATATACAAGAAGAAATCAGGTTCCAGAATCGAGCTCCGGGTATCGGAACAGGCTCCGACCCCGACCGAAGGCCAGGACCAGGGAACAAGGACCAAGATCACCCCATTTACACTAGCAAGGGAACCTCGAGCTCCCCGTGTCTCCACTATATGCACGAAGCTCGATGGGCGGGATGTCTTGTCTTCTACATATCACACCATTCTCCTTTATATTCATACAAGATCTCTTCGAGGTACAAGGTACCTACCCCGACCGCGACCTTCCGAGGTAGTGGTCCTGAGGGTGTTAGCTGTAATTCCTTACCCCGAGCAATTTCTGGGTTAACACTTTTTGGCACCGTCTGTGGGAATTTTCCATACCCCTTTTGAAAGCTTCAATGTCCCTACCTCAACATCCTTACACTATCGAGGTAACAGGTTGTTATTCATGGAATGTCATTTACTGTTTACAATGACCTTTCTCTATACTTGTCTATATCGTTAACGTACCGCATAAGGTGCTTATTTTGTTATTTGACGAGTTTTGTTTATTGTCAAACAAATATAGTACGTGAGATTTCTGGTGGAACCAATCTACTACAGTACCTATAGGTTGCAAAGATGCTCATATGTTGGTAGAGCTACTCTACAGCAACTTCGCACCTGGAAGGCTCTTCCATAGTAGACCTGCTCTGGCACCGTTAGAGCTCTAGTACAGTAGAGTCGTACCTGCCTAGTAGACTTGCTCCGGTACCTCTAGAGCTCCTATACAGCAGAGTTACACATCTCACGTTTCTTTACCGTGGATTGCTCAGTACCGGCGTATCTCCTCTACACAAGATGCGTTATGCGGCCTCGCACATGGAGGTCTCGTACACAACTGAAACACTCTGATACATTCGCTCTGCTACCAATGTATCACCAATCCAGCAGATCCATTGGACTTGTACCTGATCATACGGATCCCCTCATGCCACCGGGTCCGACCTTCAGAACCTCCTAAGTAGCGATAGCAGGTCAACTCATGAATTTAAGAAGCCAACTCAGCTGTGCAGCCTGTGGAGCAGCACGACCAATAGAAAACTAATGGCTCCACACCTCGTGTATCGGGCCAATCAATTCCCAAATAAGGCACTAAGCTCCCGGTTCGTTCTAGCAGGGTCCAGAGCCTTCTCTCAATTGTTGGGGACTCCTTGGATCCCAAACATGTCTCTGGACAGTTACCATACCAGCAGCTCCACTCCATTTGTACTAGACCGATGGCTTCACTCCATGTGTACCGGACCATTCACCGCCCTAGCAAGCCACCAAAGCCCGATCCGATCGAGGAGTTCCTAGAAGCTTCCCACATTTGGTAAGGCCTCCTACACGTCTAAGCAAGCTTCTGGAAAAGTAGCATTGCTACAAGACCGGTGGCTTTGTTCCACGTGTACAGGGTCATTCATCACTCTAGCAATCCACTGAAGCCTGATATGATCGAGGACAGCCCAGAGGCTTCCCATATTTGGTAAGGCCTCCTACACGCCTAAGCAAGCTTCTAGAACAGTAGCATCGCTACAAAACCGGTGGCGTCGTTCCATATTTACCAGGTCATTCATCGCCCTAGCAAGCCACCGAAGCCCGATCTGCCCAAAATATAAATCAGTTTTATTTATTTATTATTTAATTGAAATCAGTGTCTTAAAGTAGACCAAATTTCCACAGATTAAAGTTATTTAATTGAAATCAATGTCTGAAAAACATACCCAATTTTCATAGATCTATTTAATTTTTAACCCGAACTACTGAAGTTTCAAGTTTCTTACGATTTGTACCAGAAACCAAAACCAGGAAGTTTAAAGAAAACGTTTTGTAAAAGTATAAAAAGGGAAAATAAATTGTCTTAAGATTGTTGATTGTAATACGTAAAAACAATCTGGTTCAAATATGCAGAAAGTAACGAACAAAAAAAAAGGTTAGGGAATCGAGACCCATGCTTCACACGGTTTCCTTAAGACAATTTCGTTATATGTTACACCATATGTATATAGCGATTGTCTCCCAGGATACAACGATTTAACAGTGGAAGTGCAAAGCACAACCACTCTGAGCGAACTCAAATCAAGCTCTAACTTACCAAGCACAAAAAAAAAAGAATGAACGAGATGAGGGAGAGAAAGCTACTACTCTTTTTAATTTCGTGATTTTGGAATGCCTATCATGAATTGTAGATTAGGGCTTCTTATAAAATCGAAATCAAATAGATTGATATGGAAATTGCTTAATGACTACGTTTTAAATGATAAAGGAAAGTTAATTAAATACTAATCTTTGATTATGATCGATCATTGATTATGATCATTTAGTGATCAATTTAATATCAGAATTCAAAATTGATCACTGATTCTGATTATTTAGTGATCAAGTAAGTATCAGAATCCAAAACAGAAATCAACTATTTCCTTAATTTAATTAATTTCCTTAATCAAAATGGAAATTACCACTCTTCCGTATTATTTATTTAAAACGTTTGAGTTAGGGAAAATAATTAATTCTTTCCTTATCAACAAACTGATTTAGGAAAAAATTTAATTCAAAATAGTAGCGAAATTTCGGTTGTACTCTCATGGTCCAACAAGAGCGGCATCCGTATACTCAAGTCGCACCCACACACGAGTTGTGCAATCAAAGGTTTGAGGTCTTTGATTTGCACCCCCCACCCTGCACATGCGAAAGAGAGCCTCTATGACACAAATGTTGATAAACTACTATCACACACTTACTTATATACTACATATAAGTTCTTTACTCAACCAATATGGGATGTTCTTTTTTCCCCTACACAATGGACTCACTTTGAGACTCAATTTCTCATTCACCCATTAATCGATTTGTGGGTTTGAGTATACCACTTCGAAGTTCTCACGAAAATTCGAATATACATTGATCTTTCATTTTCATAAAATCGATCATACTCAAATAACTCTCTTAAACCGATAGTTTTTCTCAAATTTTCCAACATATTGTAATATTGTTTGAAAAATATTAAGAAAATAAATTGATCAAAAATGAACCCACGTTACACGTTCTCTTGCAATTCATAAATAATAATATTGCTTAGTGCTTAGTGGACTAATTTGTTTATTGAAATCTCAAAAAAGCAAATGTGATGCACAAATTGTAACATCCACATCAATCAAATCATTATTGTGTGATCTATTCAATGAATCATAATTCATGAACATGGCTGGAAATCGATTATGCACCGACTCCGGCGGAGAGGGCAGGAATTACGGAAGGAGAGCCACGTGGTGATACAAGATTCGTGGTAGAGGTGACAGCATGGAACCTGCTTATAGGGCTAGTCCGCGGATTTTCGAGACTCAAAAAGAAGTATAAAAAAATAAGTTCATCAATATTTTATGTATGATTTTTTTTTTCTAATAAATATCTGTAATTATTAATATAATAAAAGGTTTATACTAATTTTTTTTTTAATATATAAAAGATAATTTTTATTACGATTAGGATTCAAATATTCAACACTCTAATAATTGGATTTTATGATTTATAGAACTCTTAAAATAAAATATGTTGGTTGGGTCTATTTTGAACTAATTTTATGGGTTTATTAGTTTGAAAAAATTAAATATTCAGTAGGCTATTTTAAACTCATTTGTATAGGTCTATTAGTTCATATAAGGGTTATATGTAAAATCATTTTTTTTTTAACTTTGGATGCCCTAGACGGTCGCCTCATTGGGCTCCCTGTAGGGCCGGGCCTGCTTGCTTACCTCTGAATTCTGACCGGAAATCTTCCAAGCAGACCGTACAAACACCAACAGCGTCCGCAACCGTAGGCAAGCTTGATAATAGCTAGGGATGGCAATTTGACCCGCACCCGCCCGAACCTGATCCTGTGGGATCGGATGTGGATGATGAATTTACGACCCGTGGATCCTTTTAATGAAAAACCCGGTGGGTTCACGGGCGGGTGCGGGTTAGGGTTAAAAAAATAAACCCGCGGGTTGGACCTGCGAACCCGTATAAATAAAATACTTGTATATAAAAATACATAGACATTTGAATTATTTTTTATCGTTTTATTTATATGGTTAATATTGTTTTGTAATATATCAAGTAGGGAATTAAAAATGGAATTTAATTCAATTAAATATCAAATAAGTGATTACATGTGTAAATTTATAAATGATAAATCGTGAGTTGTAAATTTGTGAGTATCCCGCAGGTAAAACATCCACCCGTGAACCCGCATTGTTTCGTGGGTTCGCGGGTGAGGGTATGGATGCCCGCCTGCGAACCTGTTTACTTACGCGGGTTCACGGACGGACGTGGATGAGGAAAATTTTCACGAGTGAGGGTTTAGTTTTTACAAAACTCATCCGAACCCGACCCGCTGACGTCCTTAATAATAGCCTAGTGTCTGTCATTTGCTACCCTGAATCTTTGGGCACTTTTGCTTCCATAGTATTATTCGGTGTATTCATCGTCAGAGCCTCGTCAAGGTCGAAGCTTTCTTCGATCATCGAATAGTTTGAAATGGTGTTAATATTCGACATTTCTGTGTCTGCTGTTAGAGAGAAAGAGTAGAGGATACAATTCAGCAAATTACAAATGTGTTCAATTGCTTGGATTTTATATACAGCTTTTCATTTTAAGCCCACTTGCATGACTTTATCATATATATGAGCTAAAATATATTTTGAAAAAAGAATTCCTGTTTTTGCTATGATCTCAGGTTTGGATTTTTGCTATGATTGTGTACCGAATGTGAATTTGGACGGCTAACTTGCAGAAGCCGATTAGGTGCACTTTTTTATGACAAAGGCGGTTTGAAATGACAGATCAAACTTCGAACCAAATCAATCTCTAACATTGGTGTTCGGCTCGTGGACTGATTCAAACTTTCAAGGGACTAATAACATTTGATTGGATTATCTTAGTAATCAATGGTTTATCTTAGAAGATTCAAACTTTGGTAACCGGCTTAATCTTAAAACAATTCCCCTCACAGTAATTTCTTAAAGCAATTCTCCCCACAGTAATTTCAGAAACACTTCTCCCCTTAAAGCAATTCCCCCCACAGTAATTTCAGAAACACTTCTCCCCACAGCACAGCAATACCAAACTGAGCCTTAATCTTGTTTTTCCATTTGGGAAGTAGATGGTGTTAGCTTAATGGTATGTCCCCATATTTACATCATTGAATTTTGGGTTCTTACTTACCTAAATATCGAATTATTTGTGATTATTTTAAAAGAAAAAATGAAACTTCTTCCATTTAAGCATTATAATTTTTTTTTTTTTAAACATTTAAGCATTATTGGATCTTGTAGGTCAATTTCCAATAAGCATGAAACTATTACAGTAATCCTATAATGAATCCCGTAATTAATTAATCATCACCTCTTGCTCCTGGAACATCTGGTAAATTTATTTGATTTTCATGTCTTACTTTATCTTTAATTAATTTCCTCATTTCATCTTATTCATTGAGTTTGATTGATTTGGAGTATGATTCTCCTTCACCATATATTAATAACGGCTGGAATTACTTTCTCATCACCGACGTACAAATACAGAAGAAAAGAAGACGAAATTTTAAGGATTAATCAAAAACTTTATTTTTAACCATCATTTATGTTTTATTATACTTATAGCCTTAAGAAAATAAGATTATCGTCTATTTTGTCTTTATTTCATTCATCCAAAAATTTAAAAATTAATTGATATGTAACTTGAAAATTATTAACACATAAGTTGCAAGTCAATTAACATGTAATTTAAAACTTAATCGATAATTAACTTGAAAAATCAATTCGTATGTAATTTAAAATTAAATGGTATATAACTTAATTACATATCAGACGAAGTAAAATTTTATCTAAAACTAATCAAAGTAATAGAAACAATAAAATATATATATCGATGCTTTATAACAATAAACCAGTAAAATACTCTTTATGGTTCAACCTAAGAAAATAATATCTATCTTACTTTAATTGAATACAAGATTAATTAGTAGCAGGTGAAATAAAGAGCTCAAAAGGATTTTGTTAATTCCTTTAATTGGGGTATAACTATTTGAAAAAGCTTAACGTTTGCTAGCTGCCAATAACATATAAACATACATACAAGATGTTATTAATTATCATCTAAGAATATGATTTTGTATATATGGGTGTACATTAAACCAATTGAGCTCTTTCCACTGACTAAAGAACAATAAAAGCTAATTAACAAAGAAAACACATTTTCAAGAAAATGACGAAACTAACAATTTTTTAACTCAGCAGTATATATATGCAGGCTGCAGGTAGGGCGGGCCGGCATTATGTGGCACAGAGGACAAGAGTTACATAAGGATCGTAGAGAGCCACGTGGTTCTAATGTTTTATGGTAGAGGAGCATGCATGGAATATAATTAACCTATGCTTAATTGATAATAATTAATTACCAGGCAGTCCTCCTCCTGCTGCGTGACTGATTAAATATAATTGTCTTCCATGCGTTATTTCACACAATTCTTGAGGTTGTCATGATATGATGACCAGCTGGATCCTACACCATGTTTTCTTACCAAATGTCTACTGTTGTGATTTCATGATCTGAATTTGTTGTCATAGCTAGACCACTGCTTTTCAAAGCTTTAATTTATTAAATAGCTATGGATTTCAGTTGAATTAACAAATCCCTCTGATGAATAATTTGTTTTAAGTAATGGATTTAAGTGGAATTAACAAATCCCACGAATTTCATTAGATTTTATAAGAATTGAATAAAGAGTTCATTAGATTTTATCGGAATTCGTTAATAAAAATAAAAAATAAAAGTTTTAAATGGATTGATTTATATTAAATAGATTTAGATTTCCCATTTGTCTAATGATGACCCATTTGGCCCAAGTACAAAAAATATCCAAAATTTTAAAATTCATTCCCTAACTTCTTCTTCTTCCACAACCACATATATATGAAGCTTACAAGTCAATTGAAGAGTTTTTTGTTTTATCAGATGAGCCATAAAAACACATGCATCCACCATCGATCCATGCTCCGTTGTAGCCGTCCTCGTCCTCCACTAGTGCAATAGTTGTGGATTCGCTTCCGCCATACAAAAAACCTTCCTCCACAACTGTCGACTCACCTGAAAATCAGCACTATTGTTGTTCTTGTCCAGGACTCTGTCAATTTGATGATGATTGAGATTCGTCATCGAATTGGGTGGTGTTCTTGACCAGAGAAAAGTAGAAGATAAAGCGGGTGAGAAATTGTTGTTCGTCGTCGGTGGTGAGAAATTGTTTTTCATCGTCGGTGGTGAGTTTTCGTCGTCCAGAACCACTATTATTGTTGTTCGTCGTTCATGGGAATTTGAATACACTCAGATTTCATTGGATTTTGAATACCCCTAGACTTTATTGGATTTCAAATAAATCCAATGAAATCTGAGTTGAACGTACTAGGATTTCTAAAATCCAATAGAATCCAATCCAATCAAATCCAACCAACTCTGAATTGAATACATCTTCTTACTATAATAGAATAGTAGCACTAGGGATGACAATTTGACCCGCACCCGCGGGCACCCGCCCGAACCTGACCCTGTAACCCGTTTAATGAAAAACCCAGTGGGTTCGAGAGCGGGTGCGGGTTGAAAAAACGAACCCACGGGTTGGACCCTCGAACCCGAAAAAATAAAATACTTGTATATAAATATACATAGACATTTGAATTATTTTTAGCCGTTTTATTTTATAGTTATTATTGTTTTGTAATGTATCAAGTAAAGAATTAGAAATGAAAATTTAATTCAATTAATTATTCAATAGGTGATTATATGTGGAAAATTACAAATGACAAATAGATGGTTCGCCGGTTCGTAGGTTACGGGTTTGTGGGTATCCCGTGGGTGAACCATCCACCCATGAACCAATATTGTTTCGCAGGTTCGCGGGTGAGCGTATGAGTACAGCCATAACCCGCAGGTTAAAACCCGCCCGCGAACCGCTTACCTATGTGGATTCGAGGACAAACGTGGATGAAGAAAATTTTTATGAGTGAGGATTTGGATTTTATAAAATCCATCCGAACCCGATCCCGACCCATTGCCATCCCTAAGTAGCACCATTCAGACTTGAGAGTTGGAGAGAAAGGATGCACTACGAAAATTTTGAACATGCATGTCAGAAAGTTTTATGATCCGCCAAAGGAACAGGTTAAACTGATTTTGAGTGGTGTCAAAATAATAATAATAAATGATTTGGAGTTTATTTTTTGAACGGCATATAGGTTTCGTTTGAAATATTTTATTTTAGCTTTTGTTAGTCAGAGAAGAGAAGTAAAATCCTTTCCTTCTCTATTTCCGTTTGGATGGTAAATTGAAAAGCTAATAATTAAGGAGGACAAGACCCATTAAAAGTCATGCATAATAATGACGGTCATTAACTAATCAAAGTCTTGCATAAACAAGACGGCAATGATAATAAACGCACCAAATACTTAAAGTAAGTATAATGAAGAACCATTATGGTCACTAAAACCATCAGTCATGCATTACTAAGACGGTCACTAACCATTTACATCATTGATTGACTAGACAACTATGACTAGAAATTAAACATTTGTTCCAAAGATGCAAATTAATGATTAATTGTAGTGAAATTTCTGGTCAGTCTTCGTAGGAGATTATGCACCGGCTCCGGCACCGAGGGCAGGGATTACATATTGAGAGCCAGGTAGAGATACAAGTCGCACGGAACACGTGACCGCATGGAACTTGTTTACCGGCCAGGTCTGTCTGAAAATCTTCCAAGCATACAAAAAAAACCCCGTCAGTGGCAACCATTGATAAGCTAGAGACCAAAGTGTTTGATGCAGTGATTCGCCGCTCTGAATCCTTGGGCGAGTTGGGTACTTCCAGAGTAGTAGTGTCTGATGATGTTGTGATCTGATGATGGCCTAATAAATTCATATCTAGAAATCCGTCAAGGTCGAAGCTTAAGTCGATATGATTCACTACGAGAAGAGAAGATGAGGATATAATTAAGTAGAAATGACGAGATATGTCATCTTTTTTTTTAATTTGTTGTGATGATGTTATCCTTTTAATAATTTAAGTTTAAAAGACACCTATTACGGTGAACTATCGAAATTACCCATAAACTTTAATTTTTAAAAAGCAATTTTCTGAACTCGTTGGTATCTCCACCAAAAACTTGTTTGAAAAACTTGACTCTGTCTCTAAAAAAGTTGTATCTCTTCAAATTCTGCACTAGAAGGTAATAAATATTTATGATCTTCAATTAAATTTCTTTTATGCATTTCAGATATTTTGCATTCATTTATGTGTGGGTTAACAATGTATCAATTTCTCGATAACAATGTATCCATTTCAGATTATGCACAAGAATGTATGAAAATGGAAAACATCCGTGCTTTTTTCTTGTGTGACCGAGAATATTTAAAAATGAATCGAGCTTATTTTGTATTGGAACGAGGTTTTGTTTAGTTTGAAAAAGCTCGATTATTTGAAAAAAATGCTCGATCCCTTAGGAAAAGTTCTCGAACCGTTGTAAAAGTTCTTGATAATTTGACAAACAATCTCGATACCTTAGAAAAAATTATCGATCCCTTAGAAAAAGTTCTCAGTCCCTTAGAAAAAGTTCTCGGTCCCTTAGAAAAGTTCTCGATCCCTTGATAAAAGTTCTCGATAATTTGATAAATATTCTCGATCCCTTAAAAAGGTTCTTGAACCGTTAGAAATGTTCTCGATCCCTTGTTAAAATTTCTCGATCCATTGTTAAAATTTCTCGATCCATTGTTAAAAGTTCTCGATCCCTTGATAAAAGTTCTCGATAATTTGATAAATATTCTCTATAAAAGTTCTCGAATCGAACCATTATAAAAGTTCTCGATCCGTTGTAAATTATTCTCGAACCCTTGAAAAAAATCTCGATCCCTTATAGAAAGTACTCGATTCATTTCAAAAAAGCTCGATTCCGAAGAACATGTTCTCGATCCGTTACAGTTGAGAAATTTTTATAATTCTTAGTAATTGTAAAAGTAATTTTTTTTATTTGTTAATAATTATTTGTGATGATGATTTTCACAGGACAATGGTCGGGTTAGATTAGTAATATCTTAAAACGGTCGATGGAGCAATTACCTGATGGAAGTCAGAGGTTTCTTGGTTCCGATAACCAAGGAATGTATGTGTCTAGAAATATGACTTACAAAGAGCAGGTGTCGATCGTACAAACCATTGCGAAGTACGATGTGAACAAATACATTGCTGATCTACAATCTATATCAATCGTTCCCGAGACAACATGTCGCACATTTATGAGAAATGACGACGATGTTTTGTCTATGCTAGGGGGAAGATATGGTGATCCCTCAAGTATGTATCAGTTTAATTGAGAGGCTGCATGAGGTGTCATCGGTGAAGAAATCCCTCCTCATGATAACACTCAATATTTTTTATCTTCAGGCGGAAGCAACCAGTTGTTCACAGAAAGAAGTGGGATTGACGGTAGGAAAAACCTAATTGGTGTCCCACCGGAAGTAGCCGACCATGGTGATATAGTTGGAGCTCAATTGGACGATGATTTTGGTTGTCAAATTGAAATGAATGCTGGGCAGTACAACCACCAATACAATGAGATGTACAATGACATGAACAATGAACCTTATAACTTACCAATCAATGAGGTGACTAATGAGCCAAATTTACATCATGTACATAATGTAGCGAACAATGAGGTAGATGAAGAACCGTTCGAAACGGAAAGACGTGCAAGACGTGTACACAGATGTAGTTCCACTGCAATACATATAGTTGGGACATGTGAGGTCCGGCCTGATGTAACTCCAGCTGATTTTGAGAATGTCAGAACGTGGGTTATTCTAGGAGCAGAATCATACTTGTTTGGTATAGGTGGAAGCAGGAACTTGGTAGAAGATGAACCTACCAGCAAGATATATAAAGGTCAATTTTTTCCTACTAAAAATGATTTGAAGAGATTGGCTGGGCATTTTGCAATGCGGCACAACTTCGAGTGGAAGGTGAAATGGTCGAATAAGACAACATTACATCTGGTTTGTTTGATGGAAAACTATAAGTGGAAGTTAAGAGCGGTTAGGGGAGATGAAGTGACATACTTTCAAGTAAGAAGTTTTATCAACGAACACACTTTTCCATTGGAGGAGATTCACTGTCGCCATCGACAAGCTAGTGCAGTCATAATTGGAGAAGTGGTTGCACCTAGATTGCAGCAACATGATGGTTGACTAATGCGTCCGAAGGACATAATCGCCAACATTAAAACAATGTATGGCATTCAAATAATGTACAGTAAGACACATCAAGCCCTTAATTATGCATTGTCACTGACCTATGGAACGCATGAGGAAAGCTTCCAACTATTGCCATCATTCGGTTACGTGTTGGAACAACAAAATCCCGGAACGATTACTGACTTACAGTGCGATGAAAATGGTAAATTCCTATACTTTTTCATGTTGTTGGGTGTCTCAGTCAGAGGATTCCAGAGGTGTATGCGTCCAGTTATTGCCATTGATGGTACCCATTTAAAGGGTAGATTCGGGGGCACAATGTTTGTTGCAACTGCACAAGATGGGAATAAACAGGTTTATCCAATTGCTTTTGAGTACGGTGACTCGAAAAACAACCTATCATGGGAGTGGTTTTTGGATTGTTTGAAAGGTGCCCTTGGCCATATAGATGATTTGGTTTTCATTTCTGATCGACATGCAAGCATTGAAGCAGGGATTTCTAAAGTGTTCCCTTATGCCACCTATACCATATGTTGCTGGCACTTTTATGAAAATATTAATAAGCGATATCATAGAAAGGATGTTGCCGCAATAATGGACAAAGCAGCCCGAGCGTACACCGAGTTGCAATATAATCAGCACATGGAAGAGTTACGAAACTTGCACTCGAATGTATATGAATATGTAATTGATGTCGGTCCACACAAGTGGTCCCGTGTACACTGCCCCGATAGAAGGTATAGGGTCATGACAACAAATGTTGCAGAATGCATAAAGTCATGCCTAAAATTTGCACGGCAACTGCCTATGTTGACTTTGGCAGAGTTCATTAGGAATATGGTACAACGTTGGTTTCACGATCGTCATAGGGCTGCACAATCCATGCTTCATCAGTTGACAGACGCAACACATCTTGTGATCCTAAAACATGTTGATAAGTGCAATTTTATGACCGCTAATTCAGTTGACTGGAACATATTCTTGGTGAAGCTGGCTGGAAAACAGTGGACCGTTGACTTAGCCCGAAAGACCTGCACATGCAACAAATTCCAAATGGACTTTCTTCCATGTTCTCACGCTCTCGCTGCCGCAAGGTACATCATACAATTTTGTGTATGGTTAATATTACTTAAACGTGAATCCTATAGTTTTCAATGTTTTTACAGGGACCGAAACATGGATTTCACATCCCTCTGTGCGGACTACTACAAACGACAAACACTTATTGATGCGTACTCGGTTCCTATTATGCCGGTTGGACATCCTTCCACTTGGATTGTGCCATCTGACATTGCTGAGAGAGTCGTTTTGAATCCAAGCTTCAGGAGACAAGAAGGACGCCTGAGGGCTTCATGCCGTATCTCGTCTTCGGAGAGAACAACTTCACAGAATTGTAGACGATGTCGACAACCAGGGCATAATTTGAGGAGATGTTCTAACCCAGCTTTGAGTAATGAAGGTCCGAGCACAGTTATTCCTGAGGAATACAGACGCAAGTATAGTATCTGTCATACAGTTGGTCACAACAGACAGACATTCCCTACTAGAGACTCCACCGTGGAATGATTTGAGGCGTTATCATGATGACATTGTGATAATTTGAACTCATATGACTTATTCATTAACTGAAATGCAATTGTATTTAAATATGATTTGTATATATACAAATTGTAAACATTTTTATACAAAAGAATTTGTAAATATACAAAAGAATTGGGACATATACAAAAGAATTGGTAAATATACAAAGCAATTGGTACATATACAAAAGAATTTGTAAATATACAAAATAATTGGTACATATACAAAATAATTGGTACGTATACAAATGAATAACTACATAAATCTAAACGGGTCGGGAGTTTACAAATATTTCAATGGCCATCTTCTCCCGAATGATCCCCATATCGTCTTCCGACCAATCGAAATCCTTTCTGTCCGCCAGTAAGTACTCGATCAATCTTAACATGTAGGGACCACAATTACCCCTGCAGTTGGACACATTAACAAGCGTTAATAAAACATTAGGTTTATAATAATACAATCTTAAAGTAACTATTACGAAATGTCTTACGATTTCTTCTGCTGGGGGACATGTTTTTCCGACACCACGCTGACATCAAAGGGCTTACTTGTCTTCTCAAAGTTCTGAAGTCCAGCCGGTCATGCAGTATGAAACCCAACCTGATGCAACATCGAGGGCACAAAGTAGCACAACGGGGCTACCTGCTGCTTCCGGATATGAGCTGGGACCTCCTGTCTCAAGGGGTCGACTATGAACATCTTCCCGCATGTGAGGTCCACAGTCACCAATAGCCATTGTTGCCGCCCAATGTTGCACGATATCAGGACCTGTAAACGTAAACAACATGTGTTATGATGTACACAGACATTTATATATACAATTGCAAATCATGTCAAGTAATGCTTGCCATGTCAACCTCGTGTCACGGACGGCATCCAATAGGGGCAACCCCAAGCACCGTCGTAAGGTCGTCATCCTTCCACCATGACCTCAAAACATTCCAACGCCTCGGGGTGATCTGCCCGTGAGAATCACGAGGCATCATTTTCCTGTACTGGTGCTCCAGAAAGGACTGTAGAAACACAAACTCAAAGTTATTAATGTTTTCCATACAAATCTACAAGCATGCGTAATCATTACTAATTTCAGTACTTATAAAAATTTGCGAGTCCAATATGTTGACCATCTGACTGTACACATTCGGGAAAGTCCGTTGACGCTTCCGAAGAATATGAAGGTACGCGTCCATATGCTGAGAATATAAACACGTAAAGATATGTTAGGAGGCTTACACATCTAAAACAAATACTACAAACAGAATTTACAGTCCCACGTACCTCATCATCAACATCCATGAAGTTGGTCTGCAACCGATGGAACCATGCAGCATCAACCGGATCCAGCAAATCAACATCACGTCTGCATTAATGTTCCACCAGTTACACATTTATATAATGCATTAGAAGAAAAACTAGCACCTAAATAACAATGAAATTTACTTAGAGTTCCCCGTTTATGTTCTTCTTGAAGGCTCGATAAGCCTTCAACTGGTCATCGTCCACCAGTCCCTGGGGATTAAATAGGTGCTCAGTTCCCTATAGTATTACCCTAGCTCTCTAAGGTCGGCACGGATCTGTGTACAGGCTAAGCAACTGCCAATCGCACTTCAATACACGTCTCGGCTGTCGAACTTCCCCCGCCGGGGTGTGCTGAGATAAGGATGAGGGAGGGGGAGCCTATTGCTGGAGGGGAGATGGAGTGGGAGCCTGCTCCTAGCTCCTAGAAGGAGGGGGACCCTGCTGGTCGATCGTCGATGGAGGGGGAGCCAACTGCTTGCTCTTCGGTGGAGGGGGAGTCTGCTACTCGCTCGTAGGTTGAGGGGGAGCCTGCTGCTCGCTCTGAGGTGGAGGGGAAGCCTGCTGCTCGCTCTGAGGTGGAGACGGGGCCGGCTGCTCTCTCGGAGGTGAAGGTGGAGGGGGAGGGGGAGACTGAGCCCCACTCTCCAGAATTTCCCCTCCGGTATGTGGATCTTCTGTATGCTCATACATATGCGGCCTCAAGCCCTGAAGGCCAATGATCAATGCAAGCAACTCCCTATGTTGTTGCTGTCGATCCTCCTCGCTCTTCCGGATCAAATCCAGCAACTCCCGGTGCTGTTGTTGTCAATCATCCTCACTCTTTCGGAGGGCTTCACGTAACTCGTTCAATTGTTGTTCTAAACGAGCCTGAAATCATGCAACAAACTGTTATTACTAAAACAATCAACAGATCTTGTTAATAAAAACAAAACTACCATCTCAACTGACCTCCCCATCAAGTCCAACACCTGCACAGGAATCCTCTGTATCGGTACCAGTTCTTGGGTGGTAAACGGAACCTTTCTACGCCTCACTCGCCGAGAAGATGACTCAGATCCTCCAGTGTCCATACCACTGAAATCTGGACCTGCACTTGTAGTCGGACCCCTACCCTCCTCCTCGGGACGAACTGCACTTATAGTCGGATCATGGACAGTAGAAAGGTGAACCCTTTCATCATGCACATACGAGTTCCCCCCATCTCTTAGGCCTGCGAAGTACAGTGCCACCGCCTCAGCTGCTGTGGGCACGATTTTCGTCCTCGTAGACATCTGAAAGCGTAGTTAGATGAATGTCATTGTTACTTATAGTAAGTAATATAACGATACGATTAACAAATAAAATAATTACCCTAGCACTAAAAATCTTGTCTAGCTTCTTCCCTCTAGGTTGTTTGGTCAACTCCCACTTCAATATTCGAGGAGAAAGGTCTGTAACCCTTCGAGTCCCAAAATCGACGCCCAGTTGGGGGATCACTTCAAAGCAAATATCTGCATCAAAGATAAGTACAGTTATAATAAAAAACAATTTTGGATTAGAAATTTAATGTACATGTTGGAAATCAAATTTCTTACCAAAAGGGTGTGTGATAGACCGTAGATGTTGTACCCCTCCACGGAATGTCCAACATCGCCCTGTGACTGCTGGCATCTCTCCTCACGACGTCGTGGTAACGTATGCTTGAATGAAAATATAAAATGCCTATAGAAATGGGCACCCCACAGGAACACATCGAAGGCATTGAGGTCTTCTACCAACCGAAACTGCCAAACTGAAATCTTCAATCTCTCGTCCACCCCCATCAATATCCAGTTCAACATGTAAACGAGGCACAACTTCACAGCATCGTGCGCCTGTTGAAACTCTCTGCGGGTAAGAACAACTGTCAAGTTATCCAACGATACCTCATCATGTCCAGGAAAGTACCGTTGATGTATGCCATTCTCAACTGCAACATACATACTCGTGTCCGGTACGACTCCAAAACGTAATCAGGTGATGAGGCTAAATTCCACCTTCGAAAATCTAACCACATGGTTCCCTAACAAGAACTGCATCTCATCCGTCGGCCCATCATGGTCCAACTCCCGCAACAATAGCTGATGAATAACACCACCCGAAAACTTTAGCTCCCGGTGCATCGACATGAAATGCCCAAAACAGGAGGCTATGAACCGACGTCGATCCTCAATAGCAAACTCTTCAGGGACCCGGTTAAGTGCATCGTCTAAACGGGCGAGGGCTACAAAATGGTCGTGTCGGGTCAATTTTCCCATGAACCAATCTCCCTCTAGAGTTTTAAGCAATTCCTTCAACCTGCTCGTCATTTGCAATGTCACAGAAACAATACATCACTAAACTGCAAAAACAATACATCGTTTGAAACAAATTCTCGATACTTTGAAAATATTCTCGATCCTTTGAAAATATTCTCGATCCTTTGAAAAAGTTCTCGATCCTTTGGAAATAGTCTCGATCCTTTGGAAATAGTCTCGATCCTTTGAAAAACCTCTCGATTCATTGAAAATTCTCTCGATCATTTTAAAAATTCTCGACCCTTTGAAAAACATTTTCGATCGTTTAAAAAAATAGTCTCGATCCTTTGAAAAACCTCTCGATTCATTGAAAATTCTTCTCGATCATTTTAAAAATTCTCGACCCTTTGAAAAACATTTTCGATCGTTTAAAAAAATTATCGATCCTTTGAAAAACCTCTCGATTCTTTGAAAAATCATCTCGATCATTTTAAAAAATCTCGACCCTTTCAAAAGAATTCTCGATAGTTACGAAATTATTATCGATCGTTTGAAAAAATTCTCGATCCTTTGAAAATAGTCTTGATACTTTGAAAAACCTCTCGATTCTTTGAAAAATATTATCGATCATTTAACAAAAGCTCGATCACTTTGAAAAACATTCTCGATCGTTAGGAAAATATTCTCGATCGTTCCAAATAATTTCTCGATACTTTAAAAAAATTCACGATGCTTTTAAAATGTTCTCGACCCTTTGAGAAATAAGCTCGATCGTATGATAAAATTCCTCGAATCTTTCTAAAAAAATTCCTCGATCTCGCTTGAAATATTCTCGAATTATTTTTATTTTCAAAAGAAAAATGCTCGATACCAGAATATTGAACCTCATTTCAAACCCAAACCAAAACCACAATCAGTGTCAGCCCTATTCTACAATTTCAATCAACAGAACAAGTCTAAAATGCAATGATAAGTTATGAACAACAAATCGATAAATAAAACAAACTGAACTTACCTCTATCAATCGCTGTGAAATGTACTTTATTCTCATTCCGGTCAATAAGTTGTCGATTTCCTCACCGTCGTTTTCGTTTTCGTCGGTTTCTTTCTCACTATTGATTTTCTCAGACTCACAAAATGACAACTTTCTCTCTTTTTCAATTTTGTCGGGGTATTCTCGTCTCTTTACCTTAAATGTTGTCTTTTAAACTTATATTACTAAACTGGTGATATTTGCACAACAGCCCTCTGAAATAGTGCCATTTATTTTTCGACCCCTATAATTAATGTACATAGAGGTGTTGTTTGTTGGAGTTTAAATAGAAGGGTATCACCTACTTAATCAGGCTTAGTTTGATATCGATGTGCCGTGGGAGGAATTGCTTTTAGTTTTATTGTGGGAAGAATTATTTTTGGATTTGCTGTGAAAAGAATCAACCGAGTGTTTGAAAAACTGATTTTTAATAGTGCTGTGATAATTAAAAACAATTCTAATGTGTTTGGTAAACTGTAAATAAATAGTGATGTGACTTTTAAAATTATTAGAAAGGACATAAATGAATATTAAAGATGTTTTGAAAATAAATAATTTATTTTATTTTTGTATGACCAAAAACATTTTATAAAATAAATAATTTATTTTATTTTTGTGTGACCATAACACATTGTTTTTTTTTATCTATTATATATATATATATTATTGCGTATATATCAAGAAAACTCTTCTGATTTCTTCTATAATTTTTTCTAAATAGCAAAATATGTTTCAATGAGTTATGAGATTACAAAATTGAAATGGAAAACAAAAGATCTCAAATAAATGTTAAGTGCTCCATTTTTTCATTACTGTTTCTTGGGAAGCAATTTTCTAAAGCTATAAAAAAAAAGGCTTCTTAAAACTGTTGTTGGGAAAGTCAAAGATGACCAAAAACACTTTTCTATAATTTTACCAAATACTCAAGACCTAGATCGAAATCACTTTTGGTCTTAAAAGCTTAGTCGCCGAAGATGAGTTGAATAGTATATAATTAATGATAGTAGACAAATATTGTCTATCATAAGTACTATATTATATTATATTATCCGTATGTATTTGAATCTTCTCCTCATATTATCTTGTCATCAGCTAAATCAATGATATTGATTAATTCTATTTTTGATAGAATGAAAATATAAAAATTTATATAAATAATTCAGACCATTGATTTACTTTATTAGACATGTAAAAATAGGTTACGGAAATGATTAATCTATATTGCATACCTAATAGGCTAATATTAATAGGAATGTGACTGGAAGGAGTAAAAGTGTAGCTAAACGATAGATAAGTGGCCGTAGCCAATGAATATTTTTATTGAATTCTTCCTCCGGTTGTGTTTCTAGAAACAACCATAAAAGCACACATTCTAATAATTGAATTGAAGGGTAATGTTAAAATGTACCTTTAACAATTACATAATTACTAGAAAAAGAAAGTATTTATACAAATATATGGATTAATATTAAAAATATTTCATCACCCCTGAATCATTATTATATGTATGTATAATTACAAATACTTTTAATTTAGAAACCTCTCCTATGGACTACGGCAAGTTAGCATTCCGTTTGTGTTTGAGTTTGGCCGTTAAAAAGTCCAAAATATCTCTATTTAAGTTTCGGTTGTATGAATTGACCATTATACCCTTATACTTTTACCAAATAAATTAATAAACTGATACAAAAGGGGGGGGGGGGGGATATTAACTTACAATTAAGAAGTTGTTTTGTTGACAATTTAATCTCTAAAAATAATAAAATTACAAATGAACCAAAAACATTAAAAATAAATCAGAATATGTATTTATTTATTTATCCTTTTTAATAAATCCAAGCAAATACTCATTTTCAACGCTTATAGTTCATTTGTAATTTTGTTAATTTTAGGGATAAAATTGTCAACAACTTCTCATTTGCAAGTTAAAATTCTTGTTTTCTGTATCAATTTATTAATTTAGTTGGTTAAAGTCTGAGGGTATGATGATCAATTCATACAATTGAAGCCAAAATAAAGACATTTTAAACATTTTAACGGTCAAATTCAGTCAAAACAAACGGAATGCTAGCGGTGTTGATCCATATGGGATGTTTATAAAATAAAAACATTTATAGATATACATCCAATAATAGTTCAAAAATGAGAGAATGTTTTTAATATTAACCATAAATATATTTATTAACCAAAAACATGTAAAATTATATTTTTTGATGAATTTGTTGTTTTGTTAAATTGAACTTTGTTTGCGGAAGAATATATATGTTGAATTACTTCTTTTAATTAAAATAGGTATGAATATAAAATTACTTATTTTTAGATAATTTTATTTTTAAAAAATAAACATGTTGACAGTACATTCAGTGATGTGAGAAAAAAAATATCATCTAAACTCAGATTTAAGTTCTATTTAGTCTTCAGAAAAATTCACAACCACTCAATCTTCAGATAAAAAGGCTAACGACCCCTAAGTATGCATAATTATTATAAATAAATAAATAAATAAACTATTAATTTTGACCATGGGTCAATGTTACTCGGTGGTGAAAGGTGCTACAATTTTCTTAGATAGTATTATATAAAAAATTAACGGCATTTTTAAATATCTAAATTTATGAATGTTAAGTGTTAACGAATAATTGTTATTCGAATGCACAGTTTCGTTGAAAATAATGTAATAATATAATAAAAGTCCAAAGTCTTGCATAATATATAAAGACGTTCATTAACTCCATTTAGGGTGTACTCCGACTTTTTTAATAAGGTGAGTTAAAATAATAATAATAATAGGAATAATAATAAAAATATAAAACAGTACTGAAAAATTTCATTTGTTGGAAAATAAAAACAAAATAATATATAGAATTAGGGTCCGTTCGAATTTTCATTTGTAATTGAGTAATTAAATTTTGAAACTATTAAATAAATTTGAGGGTTTTTTTTGTAAGAATACTCTAACTTGCAACATCATAATATAAGTGTGAATTTACAACAAGATAAATCTCATCTTCCCACTTTTTAAATATATTTTAAGATAAATTATATTTATTTAATATAATTAAAACACTAAATCTGATGGAGGGAATCGGTAAAGTGAGAGAGAGAGAAATATAAAGATGTGACTCTGCTAATACTGTCTTATAAGTCTGTAACTCTGACTCTATTGTATTTGATTAATTAAATAATATTAAATTAATTATAATTTTTTTTTATAGAGAGCTGACCCGGCTATAGCCCGGATCAGTCCTCCATACCATCCGTGTCTCCATCGCAGTCTTGCATAAACAAGACTGCAATTAACACACTAAAGACTCAAAGTAGTATGTGTAAATAAGAATCATGACAGTCATTGAAACCGTCGAAGTCATGCATTACTAAGAGGGTCACTAACCGTTTACATCATTGATTGACTACAAAAAAATATATTCCAAATGAAGAAACGAATAAATTAAATTAACTAGTGAAGTGTCTGGTCACTCTTCGCAGGAGATTATGCACTGGCTCCGGCACAGAGGGCAGGAGTTACATATTGAGAGCCAGGAGGAGATGCAAGCCGCATGGAACACGTGACCGCATGGAACTTGTTTATCATCGGCAGCGGGGAATATTTCTGTTTGATCAAAATCTTCCAAGCACACGGAACAAACCCCATCCGTGGAAACTGTCGGCAAGCTTGAGACCAAAATGTTTGACTCTTTGATTCGCCGCTCTGAATCTTTGGGCGTGTTGGGTACTTCCAGAGTAGTGTCCGGTGGTGATGTAATCTGATGGCCTAATAAATTCATATCTAGAAATCCGTCAAGGTCGAAGCTTAAGTCAATATGATTCACTACAATGGCCATTGAAAGCTACAGAGAAAATCAGAAGATGAGGTTAGATTATAGAATGTGCAAATGAAATGTTATTTGTTAGATCGAGTTTAAATAGGAGTGCCTCAACTACTTTAGTGCCCCACATGAGTTGAATAGTATAATTAATGATTTTAAGTCTGTATGCAAATATGATCAACTTGTTTGCATGTGTGCATTGGAATACTTGTCATATGTATATAATAGTAAGGACCTGTTTGGTCCTGGGTTTGGATTAGGATTGGACTAATTTAGTCTTAATCCTGCTTTTGGTGATGGTCTGAAATATTGAACGAGTAATCACAACATCAAAATAATCACATGATCATGGGATTAAATATACCAACCTCTAACCCCATTTTAGTTATCTTAGGATTATTTAACATGTAGACCCTACCTATTTAATTATCTCACCAACCCTACCAACACCTCAATCAAACCCAAACAAAAAATGATTTATTCAATCTTATGTCTTATTTTATAAAAAAATAATGATTTTCCTTCTTAAAAAATTATTATATTTAATCCAATCATATGTCTTATCCAAATAAAACGTGATATTAATTCAGTTCAGTCTCATGTTTCTCAAAACATAATATACTATTAATTTAGTCCAATCAAATCCAATCAAATCACATATAATCCTAGTCCTATTTTAATCAAATTCAATCCTATAAAATAGTCCAATCTAATCATGCACACCAAACGAATCCTAAAGAGGAATGTGACCGGAAGGAGCAACCGGAGAAACAACAATAGTGTTTATTATTTTTGATTTTTCAGCCAAAGGATAGTTAAGTGATTGTGGCTGTGTCTGTGTTTCTAGGAAGCAACCGTATAAAGCTCGTATACCGGTATAACTGAATTAATTATTTTTTATATTATTTAACTTTTTAGATTAAATATTTTTTTAATTTTTTTTATTATCGATAGAATTTGATTTAAAATAGTTAATTTAAAAATTATTTATCTAAACTTTAAATTCATTCGTCAAATTTAATTGAATTAAATTAGGTTGGTGAAAGCAAGTCAAAATCGGTATATGATAAATGATACCTAAGCTTAAGAAATTGGCCCACACATTAGACTTGATAAATACAGTATCAACTGTTTCCTATAAAGAATCAAGTACATTGGCAGATAATCAAAGGATTATCAAGCACTTCCTACAAAACTCATGATAAGCGGCAGCCGGCTTTTGGACCCAAAAAGCTTTTGATGAAAATTCATACCGATTCTTTCGACCTTTAAAATTGTACTCAGTATTATCTTTAAATTAAATTATTAATATTTTAATTAAAAAATCTAATAACTTTTACAACTATGTTACATTTTCAAAATCTTAACAAACTAAACTGAATTAAATGATTAAATAAAAATACTAACAAAAAAAAAATCTGCGAGAACAACATTCTCCCAAGAATGAAAAGATGGAGGTGGCTGCTCCATCCTAGATCGGAAAAGATGGAGAACAATTTTTTTTTTTTTAGTCGTACAGAACTGGTTTTATATCACAAACAATAACAAAAGCAATATTAGAAGTGCTGCCTTTTTTTCTTTTTTTCTTTTTTTTCTACTTACACAGTCCGATCTTGTATATTTGTAATTGGTTTGGTATTAAAAATCTTTATAAATTTGCAGCTATTGAAGAATAGGGAGGGTTAATTAAAAAAAAAATGAAAGCTTTTAATCTCCTGAGAATTTTTGCTATAAGGCTTCTCTTCATCAATTTTTAATTTATAAAGAGAAGGCTGGCCTCCTCCCAGGGTTCAGCTCCTCCCATATATATTAATTTTAATTATTTTATAATATTGATCTGTCCACCCAACGTCCTGGGAAGGCCTCTATACAATTGTCTATCAAATGACAGATAGTTTTTACCGATTCTAACTCCGATGGCATTGAAGAGCGTGCATATCTTCAATTGGACAAGTCTGGGATCTCTTCAGGTGCTGTAGTTGCCAATTTGGTTGGGGATGCTGGGACCATCCAAGCTGGGAGAGCCCCTACTAATGCACCTCTTGTGTCTCTTCACTAGGATGGCATAAGTGAAGGTCAAGCCTCTGAAGGGAAACAACTCGGGGCCCTTGCAACTATCCTTCAGGTTGAAGAGGGCGGTGGAGTTTTAAGGGATCAAAGTGTTGCAGACATGTCCCTTCTGGTAGTACCTCCAACCATTTCTACTCTTGGTCTTCATAGATCTGCTCAATCGGCTTTAGCTGCTCCTCCTGTATCTGGGTCTTCTCTACCTCCCAGTTCGAGTAACTTTCACATCGACCCCCTTTCCATGCTCCACACCATGTTAGCTGGTGAAGGGTACATCGGTGATAGCTATTGGAGGGAGGCTAGAGCTGCTAGTATCTCTGAGCGTATCCGTATGATCTTCAATAATAAAGTTTTTGTAAGTATCTTCTACCTTTATCTTTCGCTTGTATGCACCAATAGTCTTACTTTTCCTTCTGCCTTTTTGTCAAGTGATGGAAGAGTTGACCCGGGCCTTAACTGATCAGAAGAAACAAGTTGCAGAGATATCCCGTTAAAGAAGGTCCTTGCTGAAAATGATGATGCTTTCAAGTTTTCCTTGGCCAGTGCATCCAAGGCCAGTGAGAAGCTGAAGAATCATGCTCTGACTGAGGTTGCCCTAAGGAAGACTATTGCCAATGTTCAGAGCAGGGCCTCTACAGCCGAGATGACTATCAGATAGCTCACCACAAGGAATGTTGAGCTAGAAAAGAGGGTTGCGAGGCACTGAGCTCTAATCGAGGGCCATCCTAGCTGAAACAGTAGAGGATAAACTTAAAGAGAAGATCTAGATCGCCTAAGTCACCCTTACTTCTGATCAACAAGTCATCATTGAGTCACAGTAGGCATCTGAGGAGGCTCGGATCCATTACGAGCATCTGGCAAAAGATCAGGAACAACAACATGACAGTATGGAAAAGCTCTCCCAAGAGGCCAGATCAACACTTGAAGTTCAAAATATAGACTGTTACAAGAGGTCTCCCGATTTCGAGGCTATCATGCTGAAGGAGTTTGAGAGAGGGCTGGCTACTGCTCAGATGTTCTTTGGTGACATAGAGTGATCTTCGAGGTAGGCTCACCGAAAATAGGACAGGACCATCAATAAGCATAAAGATAAGTCTCTAGAAGCCATAAAGAACCAAATCAGATGGATGACCTATTGTAGATCAATCAGGAAAGAGCCTCACCCCATGCACTTAGAGTTTCCCTCTAAGTCCTCCCTGGTGGCCTTTCATACTAGGGAAGAGACTGGTGACCTGACAAAGGGAACTAATGTTGGCCCCTTGCCTGACACAGATTACTCCCCTTTTATGGCTAGTGACCCGGAAGACGATATTAGCTAGCTAGACTTTGGAGACTTGACCAAGGGTTATAGGGTTGATAACCTTCCTTCTGGAAGGTTCGAGCCCGAAGGTAATTCTCAGTCTTTGATGTGAAAAATACCATTCTTTTTTGTCTTCGACTACTGTTTTACTTTACGTTACATAGCTTAAATCGTATATTGTTTATCAAGCTTAAGTCGAACGGTCTACTTTTAACATAACGTTTTTATTAATGGTCGGAGTCATGAACTGACTAAAACTATATGTGTTTCCTTACACCGAGCCGAATGACTCAATTGAGAGCATATTAACGCATTTAGTTGTTACCGTCTCTTGATTGGTTGCTCGTTTTTGATCATGCTTGAATTAGATGCACCATCTTTAACCAAGTAATCTTACTATGGCCAGGACCGTTCATCAACTTAAAATGTATGGACTAAGTTAATCATCCTAACTTTGGCCAAACAACTTTACGTGGTCGGGTTTAGCGTGGGTCATGTTAGTGTAGTGTCGGGTAGCATTGGTTCTAACTCGGTCAGTTACTTTGCTTCCCGACTGCTTTGATACTTTTACTCTTTTTTCAAGTAGTGTTCTCTTGTAGACCATTTACATGGTACCTAATTTATAGACGCTTGTCTTTTATTCGTCAACTAAATCATCGGGACGCCTCCCAATAGTCTGTTGATCAAGATTTGTTGTAATGGGTATCTTATATTATACTAACTTTATAGGCGCTTAGATTTCATTCACAACTGTTTTGAGTATAAATATTTTATCCCTCATACAACTTTTGGCGTATCCCATTAGGTGCTTGTGGCTAGGGGTGAATCCAGGATTTTCTATCCGACTGGGCTGAACCAAATACTAGTTATAATTTTTTTTAAACAACCTTAGTATAAAGATGAATTTCATTAATAAAACGTAAATGCATAATGAGCCATGAGATGTAATAAATGTAGAACAATACCTAGGTAGTTAGTACCTAAGGTACTGACCCCACTAATGGGGTGTTGCCACGTGGTCTTTTTTTTTTTCCTAGAATGCAAGGGGATAAATGTAAAAAGTTCAAAAAAGAAAAGCCACATGACAACTGGCAACACCCCATCGGTGGAGTCAGTACCTTAGGTACTAACTGGTTAGTACCCAAGTATTGTTCATAAATTTAACCACTCATAATATATATTCCAACAAAATAAATAAAGGCAAGAAAGAAAAAAAACATACAATATGATAAAAATACAATCAAATAATTCTTGCAAATGTTATCCCAAGATTATTAAAAAAAAAAAATCAGGGTGGAATAGAGTATGATTGAAGAGTTAAGAAAAATGTTAGAGAGGAGAAGAAGAAAAAAAAACGAAATATGAATGTCTGATAAAGAAGAGTGGTGATGTGGTGGGATCTGTTAATAAAAAAGGGACGTGTAAAAGCCAAGACTTGCACAATTGCACTTGCGTTTGTAAAAATTTAATATACTATTGGGTTATTACTCATGATAAAATCTACATGCCTATATGATAACGTGGATCACTTATATTGGGCACTTGGATTTGTATAAATTTAATATACTATTAAAAACTTGCATTTTTTTTAAAAGACGGATGTGGCTACAACCCCGTGTAGCTCCCAAGAAGATTCGCCCCTGTTTGTGGCATGAATGCGACCTAACAGTGTTTCATTACACCAGTTAGTTTTGGTGAATGTACACTGTCTTTGTGGCATGTGTTTTTGGACCTCTCATTGGGCCTCCCGAGTGATTCTTTTGGCATTGAGGGACTTCTAGGTGCCCCGAGATTTTTTTGTGTAAAAAAAATGCAAATTTAGAATACTTTTCTTGATTTCTTGAAATTGTTCCCTCAAGGGGATTTTTATTGAATGCTAAAAAGAGACATCATCTAATTTCCTAATTTATGAAAAACAAAGCCAACTAATTTCTAAGCTAAAGAGAAATATTTAGAAACGAGAGATCCCTAGGGGTAGAACATCTTCAAGTATTGAGTATTGCATGGACTGGGCAACTAGTCCCCTTCTGGTTAGGCAAGGCGGTACACTCCATGACCGGCCATTCCGACCACTTGGTAGGTCTTTCCTATTTATCCGCCAGTGATCCAGCTGATTTCTCCCTTGTGTTGGGCGACATTCTTATGAGAACTAAATCCCCGAGCTAGAATCTCCTAATTAGAACATGTTATTTATAGTACCTGGCTGCTATCTGCTGATAGGCAGTGTTCCTTATCCTCGACAAGTCCCTAATTTCCCCTAACTTGTCAGGGTTCCGCTCTAATATTTCCACATTCACTTCGGGGTGAAAGAGTTGTACCTTCGGTGAATTATGAATTATTTTAACCAGGATTACTGCCTCAGCCTCGAATGCTAGTGAATAGAGGGTCTCTCCGGTCGAAGTCCTTTCCCTTGTACAGTATGTCCACAGGACTTTGTGCAGCTTGTCTGCCCAATTCCCCTTTTTAGCATCTAGCTTTGCCTTCAGGGTATGCTTAATTATTTTGTTCACCGCTTCCGTCTGGCCATTGGTCTGAGGATGGGCCAATGTGGAATAATAATTCTTTATGTGAAAATCCGGACACATGTCATTGAAGTTGTCACTGTCGAACTGGTCCTGTTATCTGTGATTATTGTGTCTGGGATTCCAAATTGGTAGATGATTCTTCTTTACAAAATTGGTCATGTTAGCCTCAGTTATATGCACCCATACTTCTGCCTTCACCGATTTTGTGAAGTAATCTACAACCACAATGACGTGTTTTGCTTCTCCTTTGGTTGCAGTTTGCATTGGGTCAATCAGATCTAGTCCTCACTTGGCAAATGGCCAGGGCGATATCAAGTTCTTTAACTGCTCTAACAGTTTCTGCACTGTTCTACGACTGCCTGAGCATCCTTGAATATGGTTGGCCAGAAGAAACCTTGTCTGAGAGTCTTGTGCACCAAACTTTTACCCTTTCGTGGATGCTTTCGATTATCTTTCTACCTTTTGTTGTGTGGATGCACCTCTGCAAAGCCTTCCTGTACAATTCTCCTCGAACTATCGAGTATTTGGTGACTCTGTATCTTAGGCACTTTGCTTCAGTCACCTCTGCTGGGAGCATTCCATCTTCTAGGTATTCTTTGATCGAGGTCATCCAGGTGGTTTGCCTTCTTCAATCACTCCTATATCCAACGCCCCCTATTTATCTTCGAGGCTTGGTCTTTTGAGGTAAGCAATTGGAATAATTTTTTACCATACACTGATAGCTGCTTATGCCAACTTTGAAAAAGTGTCAGCCTTCTCATTCTTTTCCAACAGGATTTGAGTAATCATATAGGCCTTAAATCTACCAAGCAATACCCCGGCTATCTCTAGATAAGTGGCCATGTTGTTGTCTTTGGCCTGATATTCATCCAAGATTTGGTTAATCACCAACTGCGAGTCACTGAATATCTCCAGCTTATCCACTTCTAGCACCGTACAAACCATAATTCCTACCAAAAGTGCCTCATATTCAACCATGTTATTAGTGGCTTTGAAGTCAAACCATAGGGCACACTCTACCTGATCATCTTTTAGAGTGAATATCACTATGCCCACCCCTAATGTCGATGGGTCTGTGTGTTTGATGACCCATCGACATGTAGTTTCTAGGCAAACTCTTCAATTTCCTTTTCCCTGAGCATCTTGATCACCTCGCCTTTTGGCTCGACCAACTTGTTGATTAGGTCAGCTACAGTCTGTCATTTTATTATAGCTCTTGGTAGGTATGTTATATCTAATTCACTCAACTTTGCTACACATTTGGTTAACATCTAAGATACCTCTGGTTTTGACAGAATCTGTTTCAGCGGGCAATCCGTGTAGACCTTGATCTTGTGAGATTGAAAATAGGGTATCAGCTTTCTTGCTGCTGTTATTATTAGTGATAGCGACATCTGCTCAGCCGTTGAGTACCAAAATTCTACTGGTAGTAAAACCTTGCTTGGGTTGTACACTGGTTTTTGTACTCCCTCGTCCATCCTAACCAGCACCGAACTTGTCGCCACAGCTGTGACTGATAAGTACGAGTAGATCACCTATCATTCCAGGGGTTTGGATATGATTGGTGCTTTCCCTATATACTCATTGATCTTCCGGAAAGCTTGCTCACACTCATCATTCCATTCTACCTCCTTACTTCTTGATTGCTTTGAAAAAAGGGAAGCATTTATCCATCAACTTGCTAATAAATCAATTCAGGGATGCTAAATAGCCTGTTAGCCTTTGAATTTCCTTCAGGGTCCTTGGGGATCTCATCTCTTCCAATGCTTTTAGCTTTTTTGGATTTACTGCGATTCCTCTCTAATGAACTTAAAAATCGAGGAATCTTCCCGAGGGCCCTTCGAAAATGCAATTCTTTTGGTTGAGTTTCATATCGAACTTCTTTAGTACCCCAAACGTCTCCCTGAGATTTGCTGCATGCTTTCTAGATGTTGTGCTCTTTGTTAACATGCCATCCACATATACCTCAATATTTCTGCCGATCTGTCGGGTGTGCATCTTGTTTACCAGTCTTCGGTAAGTTGTCTCAACATTCTTGAGACAAAAAGGTATTACTTTATAGTAGTATAACCCTTGATCAGTTGTGAAAGGAGCTTTTTCTTTGTCTGGCCCGAATATTGGGATCTGGTTGTAGCCCGAGTAAGTGTCCATGAAGCTCACTAGTTCATGGTCGGCTGTTGCATCTACTAGTTGATCGATTCGAGGTAACGAAAAACTGTCATTTAGGCATGATCCGTTGAGGCCGGTGAAGTCTACACACATCCTCCATTGACCGTAAAACCACATTGACAACCCATTTGGGGTATTGTACTTCCCTTATTGATCACACCGCCAACAACTTATTTATCTCTTCCTTGATCACCTTGCTTCTCTTTGGGTTGAACCGCCTCCTCTTCTAGATGACTGGTTTTCTGTTTCCATCCACCGCTAAATAATGGGAGATTACCTTTATGTCGATTTCAGGCATATCTTTATGCTTCCATACGAACACATCCTTGTATTCTTTCAGTAAGTTAATCATTTCGTCTTGAACTTGCTCTGTCAACCGAGCCCCAAGCTTTATCGTCTTGTCAAGATTACTGTCATCAACCGTAACCTTCATAGTCCACTCATCTTCCTGGCTTTTCCCATATTATAGAGATATCTTCCTTGGGTTTAGGTCAAACCGGGTTGGTGTTTCCGCTCCAGCTTCGCCTTCGTCCATCTTCAGGTCATCCCCTTCTCCTTGGATATCTATCTACATCACTCCTGGTTTGCTTTCTCCATGTATACAACCAGATTAACCTTTCTTGCCCGTTCTTGAGAGCTTTTCATGACGCCTACCTCTGTTTCCATTGGGAACTTCACTATTAAGGCATAGATGGCAGTCACAGCTTTTGACTTGTTCAGGAAAGGTCAGCTCAATAAGGAGTTGTATGGCCAATTTTCTACATTCACAACTATAAAATCCAATAACATTGTTTTGGTGCAAGGAAAGCTCCCGATCTCCACGGGTTGCTTCACTGTTCCCAGGGACCTCACCTCTACTCCTCTAAATCCATGTATCAAGACCCTTGAGTGGCTGAAGATCTTTACTCTGTAGCATCAGTTGGTCGAACACTTCTGCGTTCAGTTAGCACTGTTCTTACTTCTCTGTGAACCACACGAACTGATACAACTATTACATCGTTCTGCCTTACCTCAGACCCATATGTGTCTGCCTCGGAGAACACTATCGGGTTTCATCCTTGTTTGAACTTATTCTGATCGGTGCCTATCGAGTTAACTTCTAGATTCCTCTGATTGTCCATGGCTTCTCTAACTTCAGTCATTCTCTCCCAACTACTACCCCTGTGTGTGGCCCACCAAAGATGGTGTTGATCGCCCCATTGTCTGAATTTCTTCTTAGGCTTCTCTGTCTCCTGTCACATTCTTCCTTGAGGGTGTCCTTGTACTGATCATCCCCATTCCTCAGGATAATATCCTTTAGTTACCCTATTTGATCAGCTTTTCGATGTAATCCTTTAGCTGATAGCATTTGGAGGTTTCATGGCCATTCTTATGGTGAAATCTGCAGTATTTGATGATGTCTCTCCTCATAAAGCTCGACTGTCTCAGAGTCTTTTTGTACAGATTCTTTTCTTCTATTACATTCAAGATCTCCTCTTGCCTCCTAACCAATGGGGTGTAATTGGTGTACTATTTTTTAAAGTGCTTGCCGCCTTTCTAGTCATCATCTTTGCGTGCATCCTTACTCTTTTCCTCAGTGCCTTTCTAGTCCCCTTTACCGCCACTCTTCGAGTTGCCATATTTGGGTTTTTGGCTATTCTCTGGCCGACCTTCATGTACGAGCTTCTCACAATGGGCTATTTGTTCCTCCTTCGTCATGGCATATCCTCCGACGTCATCTAGCATGCTTGCATACGTGGTCGACTCTTTCTGTCTCAAGTGTAACGTTAAGTGGTTGTGCATTAGACTATTAATAAATGCTAACAATACTGCGTCGTCATTGGGGTCCTGTACTTTCGATACCTCTTGCGAGAACTTGGTTAGGTAATATTTCAACTTCCCATCCTTCCTTTGTTTTATGGTTGACAGGGCTGATTTGGATTTTTTTTATTGGTATTCCCTATGAACTGTCTAGTGAAAGCTTGTATTTATTTCTCAAAGTTCCTAATAGACCCAATCATAAGTCCCCCAAACCACCTAGACCCCTGATCTCC
Organism: Dipteronia dyeriana; assembly: GCA_032871835.1. Lineage (NCBI taxonomy): Eukaryota > Viridiplantae > Streptophyta > Magnoliopsida > Sapindales > Sapindaceae > Dipteronia > Dipteronia dyeriana. The sequence continues at coordinate 49,031,680 of CM065300.1, read as the reverse complement.
TAGAGCCCGGAGGAACATGCGACACATGAGGGCATCATCATAATCATACTGCACCATCGCACTTTGATATCTCCTGACATTCTTCTGTGGATCGATGTTGGCCTTGAACTGCTCCACTTGTGGCATTATGAATTTATCCGAAAAAATGGGTCTGCCTTATTAAATCAGCGAATGGAATACAGGAGTTTCCAATCAACACGTTTCACTAGCTTTATCTTCGTTCCAAGGTCTCTATTCATCTAAGAAAGACCTCATGTTCCCCTTCTAAGTCTCCATGCTCATCAATTTTTGATGAATGGTGAGCCAGTATGGATCCCTAGGGACTCGCCCAGTGATTTGGGCAACGTATGGGTCATGCTTGACCATAGGGGTTAGCTCTCTGCATCTTCTGGGGCCGCTTCGTTATCACTTAAAATCCAGCGAGACCCTTTCCTTAGGCTTTCATGCCTATCTACCTACTTGGTTTGGGTTTCTTCTCTATCATATCTCCACGAATCCTATCGTGAACTGGACTCAATGTGCTCCCATATTCCTCGGTTTTCTTGGCGTCATTCCTTCTGCATGAATATTCCCTTCTTTCATAACGTTTTTCCCTATCTCTTCCGGATTTTTAGGGTTGCTCCTGGAGTGGTTGCCACTATTTCAGAACCTATCATGGGATCCATTTTGACAAGTTTCATTTTTATATGTGTTAATGGGAAATTTGCTAAGGATGAGAAATTCCTATTAACACCCTCAAGACCACTACCACGAAAGTGGTGGCCGGGGTCAGTACCGTTGATACCTGACCTGTTAAGAGGTAAACGAGAGGCTGGATCGTAATAACAGTAAATGAGAGCTTTTATTATTGTTTATTCACTTTGAAATACAAATCGCTCTCTCATATGCTCACAGTCTCTCTAGGATCTAGGAAATTGGCAACTCTATGCTTGTCGAATAGTGGAAACAAAGGCGGCCGTGTTCTGAGTACAAAATTTAGGCCTTCCCCTCTTCTTTTCTTTTCTTCTATATGTCGCTTTTCTTTTTTTTTTTTCCTCTCTGCCTCTTGTGTCATGCTTGGTCATATTTATATATGGTCAATGTAGGTTTGAATTTGCTGATATCCTGCCACGATCTTTCGAATCGGTTTCTTTCTTATCAGGCGGGATCCTTTATTTAAAAGTTGTTGACCCCGAGTAAATAGCGGAAACGATGATATTGTTAACGTGAATGAGTTTGTTTCCTTTTAGAAATCAAACTCTTGACTCGCACGTATACGGGATTAATGTTGGTTATCTCATAGATATAATCTTGTATGTTATCGCGGCATGGATTTTCATGGAGGTCACCTAGCTAGCTGCATGTCATCCGGTAGAGCGAGGTAAATCTCTGTTTCGACTCTGTTTTTAGAAGCTTTTGGGAGCTTGAGTTTTCCCTGTAGACATTCTAGGGAGGTAGCCGGGGTAATGTAGATTTAGGCATGATTCCTCTTTCATGTCCAGTAGGGACAGCGGGCTTCTGGAGAGGTTGGCGGGCTTCTCTCGAATGTATCTTGAGATTGGAGATTCCTTCTGGCATTCACGGGGCAGTTGAGGAGCTCGACCTCATAGCTGAGGTTTCCCGATAGATGGCCTGGAGAAGACCGGGTTCCAGTATTCGTGTGGGGGCTTGTCTTGGTCTCGCCTAGCTTGTTTTCTAGTAGTTTTGAAGCCGGGCCGACCTTCTCTGCTCCTGCGGGATGACTTTATGGTAGATCCGGGCTTCATGGATATTGATTATGGGCTTTGACTTGTGGCGGGAAAGTGAAAAATTTCTCTTTGACCCCTGACCAAATTTTACTTTTAATAGAAGTCCCCTCTAACTTAAACACCGGTGGTAGAGTTGAGGTTGGAGTCAAATTCCTTGTTTTATTGGGAAATTTTTCCTTTATAAAAATAATTAATGAGAGCGAAATCTTCTCATTAATTACCCAACATTGAATTTGAAACAGTGTTTTCTTCGAGGAAAAAACGGCTGCGAAACGGCTCCTTCCGTGGCTCCAGGTGATCTTCTTGAGGATATCGCCGACATCATTACCCTTAACCTTTATTTAAACCTGGCCTTACCATTACTTTCTTCACACTTTCTCAAATTTCAAATTTTCAGATTCCTTCTTTCCAGCTTTCTTCTACCAAAATCCCTTTGTCTTCTGCTTACTTTCAAGTTCTTCTCACCCATCAATGTCGAATTCCTCAGACATTATCAAAGCCTTGGTTGAGGGCATCAGAGGCTCTAACCTAGTTCCTCGTAAATGGGTGTGAGGAATTTCGAGTGATAAGGAATATTCCCCGGTCCGCCAGCACCGTCGTTCTAGTAGGAAAGTCTCTATTGGCTTTGACTTCTCGAACCAGCCCAACAACCCTCTGAACCTAGTTGATGAGGATTCTGATGTTGAGGAGAGAGTCGACACTGTAGGGAAGGTTTAGGTTACAGTGGCAGAGCTTCCTTCAGCGATGACCCTTCATTTCGAACCTAGAGTCATCCCCGATTCCACAGTTAACCCTCAGTCGATCTGTCACCTTCGGGATAAATACAGCATCCCTGACACCGTTTCTCTCACCGTCCCTCATAGAAATTACGACATCTTTAGCCCACCCAAATACGTTCTTCCCATTCATGTCGCAGCCTTTGAGAGCAGGGTGAGGCTCCCTCTTCATCCTACCCTTCGACGGGCTCTCAACACTCTTCAACTGGCTCCGCTCCAACTAACGCCCAGCTTCTGGAGGTACCTAGTCGGCTTCCTCGTGCTATAGAGGGAGTAGTGCGAGATAAGCAGCATAACCAGAGAGCCCAGGGCAGAGGAGCTTGCTTTCCTATTCCAGATTGGGAGCCTGGGGGTCAATTTTATGCCAAAGCCAAGAACAAATTCAATTTTATCATCCCTGGGGCTTCAAGGAAAGACCCCTCTTCGAAATAAAAGTGGGTACTAGCGGGGGGAGATTAAGGGACCTCCGTTTTTATCTACGGGTATGAGCTCGAGGTCCCCACTGCTTTCAGTGACAAACCCTCGTGGGATCGGGACTCCTTGCCCGCTGAGTCTGAGGCTGTGTAGAGGACCATCATAGCCAGAAATTATCTGAATTTGAAGTTTCCAACTGCTGACCCCTTCGACCTCTGCAGGGTGAACAAGTACCTGTGGATCTCCGATGCTACTCCTCATAAGTATCTTGCTCTGTCACACTTTTGGATTGTTAGATGGTTCAACTCTGATGGTCTTAACCCCTTTCTTAATAGTGTTTGTTGTTGCTCAAGCTTCTCGCGAAGCCCGGCAAGCTAGGACCCCCCTCATTCTCCTTCTAGATCATCCCTGGAAGCTTTCTTGGCTGCTTCGAAGAAGGGGGGGTCAACCTTTAGGGCTGCTACCTCGCTCATTCCTGCTACATCGCCTTCTCAGGTGAAGTCCAAGATGGCTATTCTTACGTCTCGGGCAGCAAAGGCTCTAAACCGAGGAAGGCCAACTTCCCAAGCAGCTGATACGTCCACATCTGCCCCCTCACCAGTTGTTCCTGCTACTTTAACTGATGCTTCCCAAGTCATATTATCTCCTTTTACTGATCCAGCTACCTCACAAATAGTTCAGGTTCCCAAGGATCCCGATGCCAGTACTTCTGAGATCGCCCCCTCTCACCCCCACCAGCAATCGAGCTCGGCGGGTCAGGATGAGGTCCTGAAGAAATTCATTGCATCCCATCAAGTTGGCGGGCTTTCTAGGATGACCTCAATGCCCTTGGTCGTCATGGTTCCAAAGGGTTTACACTTCCAGCCGAGGTAATCTTCGCTTTTACTTCTTCATTCAATAGCTTGATTTTTCATTTCTTAACATGGATCCCCTTTATAGGAATTCAAGTTTAAAGTAGCAATGGGACATCATGTGGCTTCTCTCCATGATAGGGCAACTAAGGTTGAGGCTGAGGCTGAGCCAACCATGGGGTTGCTGGCGCGGGCTCAAACCCTAGTTCAGGAGATAACCTCTAGCCAAAGGGGAGTGGAAACACAACTGGCTGAGCTGCAGTGTGGCCACAAGAGGTTGAAATAGGCCTTTGATTAGGAAACTCTCCGGTCGAAGCGACAAGCCAGCCAGCGGGATGACTGAAAAAGAGAGGCTCAGACACTGGATGTCGAGAACCAAGCTCTACAGGCCCAAGTTACCAAACTCCAGGCTGAGGTGGAAGCCTCTTTCAATGATGGGTATTTCTATGCCTCCTTTCAGGTTGCGGAAGCCCTCCCCTCCATTTGATCTCTCTAGCATCACCGGTTGGGATAGGGAAGAGGTTATGTCACGGGTTGCAGAGATGTCTCACCCCGAAAATGATGGAGCAGGTCCTTCTACTAGGAGGGAGCTGGGAAGCGGTTTGGAGGGTCCATATCTGCCTCCTCCCGTTTCGACCTTCCCAGCGTCTGGTCCTGGCGAATCCTTGTAGGGGTCCAACCCGAGGAGCTAGAAGGAAAACTTGCTGAAGCCCGAGATCCTTCCATGGTGCTCTCAGGAGTGGAGTCAACAGAAGGTGAGATTATGTCCGAGTCAGTGGCCAGCCTTTTTGATGCAGCTGTACCGCCTGAGGTTATGGCGATGATCAATGAATTCATGGAGGAGGACCCTGTTGACCTTGAAGCAGTCCAGGCGAATCCCTAAAAGGAGGTGGCGAAGGCGGTAGATGCAGCTGATCAGGATGAGCTACCACTAGAAAGGGGAGCAAGGGCGAGGTTCATTCTGTGGTCATCAGGAAGATGAAGAAGTTTGAATTCTCTCTCTCATAATTCATTTTGAATGCACGAAAAAGGGGGTGGGCATCCCATCTTTTACCGTCTTTGATCATTTATCATTTCATTTTCTTTTTTAGAGCTCGAAATCAGGGGTTGGGCTCCCTGTCTAATGTAGCCTTATTGGGGAATAGGCTCCCCCGTACATCAATAAATTTTAACTTTAGATCTAATTCATACTTTGACTTGCATGTACGTACTCGATCTCTCTCTAGGTCCAGCATTCATAGCAAATTGACTTATCTTTGGAGAAATAACAAGATAAGAACACTGTTTAAGCGTGAAAGTAGACAGCTAGCTCGGGCTTTCTGGCTACAAAGACTCGTAGCTCAACGTCTTTAGTCGATAGTCCCCTAGTTTGATCGTAGGCCTGTTATAGTAAGCAACCACATATCAAGGAAAATTAGTAACCATCAATAACTGGAATATTTAGAATTTAAGTAAATCGAGCCCTCCATCCTTAAGCCCATTTAAAGAGCTGTAAACCGAGTGAGGCATCAAGTAAATGATTGTTTAGCCCCCTCTTAGGCTAGGGATCGGGAGAGCTTCTGCGCTCTTAAACTCGAATCCTTCTTGGTGGTGGTAACCAGACTAAGGTTTCAGGAGAGCTATCTAGCTATTTCCTCATCTTGAGATCTAGATGGTAACTATGCTCTTATACTTAGACTCTTCTTGGGGGTGATAGCCTGACCAAGGCATCATGAGGGTTATCTAGCTATTTCCTGGTCTTGAGATCTGGATAGCAACAATGCTCTTATACTCAGACCCTTCTTGGGGGTGGTAACCCAACCAAGGCATCAAGAGGGCTATCTAGCTATTTTCTGGTCTTGAGATCTGGATGGCAACTATGCTCTTACACTCAGACCCGTCTTGGGGGTGGTAGCCCTACCAAGGCATCATGAGGGCTATCTAGTTATTTCCCGGTCTTGAAATCTGGATGGAAACTATGCTCTTACACTCAGACCCTTTTTAGGGGTGGTAACCCGACCAAGGCATAAGGAGGGCTATCTAGATATTTCCTGGTCTTGAGATCTGGATGACAACTATGCTCTTACGCTCAGCCCGTTCTTGGGGGTGGTAGCCCGACTGAGGCATCAAGAAGGTTATCTAACTATTTCTTGGTCTTGTGATCTGGATGGCAACTATGCTCTTACACTCAGACCCTTATTGACGCGGGGGGGGGGGGGGGGGGGGGGGGGGGGGGGGGGTATTTCCCCTCAAAGGCATCAGGAGTGGCGATGGGGCTTCCCCGGCCTACCCCTGGTCTTGTGATGATAATGTTGATTTTCCCACGTAAACCCAAATCATTAAAGAAGGAGTAAATAAGAAAAGCAGGCTTTATTGATACGAAGGATGGAGTACATTATTGTCGGAGATAAAAAAAAAACTAGGCGGAGGTCGCCTGCTCATGAGTCCCTTGTTCAAGGGTAGAATTTTCTTAAGTGATCTGCATTCCAAGTATGATAGATGAGTCGACCATATATATCCTCGAGCTTGTATGCTCCATTACGGATCACCATCTTTATTAGGTATTGTCCTTCCTAGTTGGGCCCTATGACCCCGTCTGACCTTTTCTTAGTATTCAACATTACTTTCCAGAGAACTAGGTCTCTTTCTTTGGAGTTTCTGGCTTTAACCCTTTTGTTGAGGTACTTGACAATCCTGCTTTGGTAGATTGCTACCTTCTCGGCTATTCGATATTGTTTCTCTTTTATGAGGTCCAAGCTAGCTCAGAGCTTACTTTCATTGCTCACTGGTTTGAAATGTTGGACTCTAAAGGAGGTCAATTTGTGCTCGATAGGTAGGACTGCTTCAACCCCGAAGGCGATCGAGTAAGGCGTTTCCCCAGTAGCTGTTCTGCTTATAGTACGGTAAGCCCAGAGAACCTCAGAAAGTTCCTCTACCCATCTGCCTTTCTTCTGCTGTAGTTTTTTCTTCAACAGCTTCTTAATGGTTTTGTTTATGGATTCCATCAGATCGTTGGTCTGAGGGTGGGCTACCGAAGCAAACCGAATGTCGATTTTTAAGCCTTCACAAAAATCTCTGAATCGGCCATTATCGAACTGTTTTCCGAGGTCAGCTATAATGGCAAGGGGGTTTCGAACCTGTAAACTACATTAGTCTTGATGAACCTTGTTGTGTTTTCTTCTGATATCTGGGAGAACGGTCCGGCCTCGACCGATCTCGTGAAATAATCGATTGCCACGATATCATGTTTGGCTTGACCCGAAGCAGTAGGAAGCGGCGCTATCAAGTCGAATCCCTATATAGCAAAAGGGTATGGCGAGATAAGGGAGGACAACCACTCTGGAGGGAGGTGACTCAAGTTTGCGGCCTTCTAGCGTGCCTCATAGGCTTGCACTAAGCTTTTCGCTTCTTGATGGATGGTTGGCCAATAATATCCCATGCGGAGAAACTAATATGCCAAAGCCTCCCTACTAGTGCGACTCCCACATTCCCCGGAATGAACTTCTCTCAAAGCCCACTTTGCGTCTTCAGGGTGCAAACATCGGAGCAGGGGAACGGATCTTCCTTTTCGGTATAGGTGTCTATCTACCAAGTAATACCGGACCGAGAGCCTTTTGATTCTCCTAGCTTGGTCAAGCTCCCCGGGGAGTTTCCTATCCTGTAGATAATCCACTATTGGATCCATCCAGTACGGTTGTCAGTCCAAGGTATATGCTTCCTCACCTGTCATAATGCTAGGTAGGGGGATCACTTGAAGAGGGACTCCGTGAGGTAAGGTTTTGCCACCATATGCAGCTATCTCGGCAAGTACGTCAGCTCGATGATTCAGTTGTCGAGGTATCTGCTCGATTTTGAATCCCATAAAACTGCTCTTGAGTTGTTGAACCAATTTCAGGTAAGCGATCATATTATCCTCTTTTGACCTGATAATCTCCAGAGACTTGGTTGACCACGAGGGAAGAGTCGCTCTTAAAATTCAGGTAATCAACCCCGAGTTTTATGGCTACCTTTATTCTGGCTAGAAGGGCTTCGTACTTCACCTTGTTGTTCATAACTTTAAATTCAAACCTGAAACAGTGGCAACACTGAATTCCTTCTGGATCGATGAGGACTATGCCCGCTCCTCCCTCAGCTTGGCCAGAAGCTTCATCAGTGTATAGGGTCCACGACTCGCAGCCTTCCGACCAGTTGTCAGATTCTGGAATCCTCTCTGGGTTACGTCTGTTACTGTGGGGTTTGCTTGGCCTGAAGGTATTGAGAGCTCTACTACAAAGTCTGCTAGTTCCTGAGCTTTTATTGCAGTCCTAGGCTTATACCTTAAATCAAACTGGGTAAGCTCTAGGGCCCATAGAACCAGCCTTCCGAAAACGTCTGGCCTTTGTAAGAATTGACGGAGGGGTTGGTCCGTCACCACCACTATTGAATGAGCATGGAAGTAGGGATGAAGTTTCCTTACCGGGTCACTAAGGCGTAAGCGAGCTTCTCTAACAGAGTATAGTTCTTTTCGGGCTTGGTTATAGCGTGACTCACATAGTAAATAGGTCGCTGGACCCTATCCCCGTATTCCTTGACCAAAGCCCCGCTTACGGCGGTTTCTTAAAAGACCTAGTATATTTGAACTCTTCTCCAGGACTCGGCTTAACCAGCAGTGGAGGGCTTGATAGGTATTTTTTCAAACTTGAAATGCTTGTTTGCTCTCCTGATCCCATTTCAAGTTTCTTCCCAGCTTGATGGCTTTGAAGAATGGTAGACACTTATCAGTAGACTGAGAGATGAACCTATTGAGCGCTGCTACCTACCTGGTCAAGGCCTGAACCTGTTTTAGAGATGTGGGGGATTCTAGATCCAGGATAGCCATGATCTTTTCTTGGTTAGCCTCTATGCCTCTCTCATGAACCATGAAGCCCAGAAACTTCCCTGCAATTACCCTAAAAGCGCATTTGGAAGGGTTCAATCTCATCCGGTTCTCTCTTAGGATCATTAAGGTTCTACGAAGGTCATCTAGGTGGCTTTCCGAGGTTGAAGATTTGGTGATCATGTCGTCGATATACACCTCCATTAACCTTCCAATTTTGGGCTTGAACAACCGACTGACTAGCCGCTGATAAGTAGCTCCAGCGTTCTTGAGCCTAAAAGGCATCACCTTATAGCAGTACAAGCCTTGCGTTGTGATGAAACTGGTCTTTTCCTAGTCTGCAGAGTGCATCATAATCTGATTGTACCCTAAAAATGCATCCATGAAGCTCAGGAGCTTATTTCCGAAGGTATAATCGACCAACTGATCAATTTTGGAAGAGAGAAGCTATCTTTCGGGCATGCCTAGTTGAGGTCGGTGTAATCTACACACATGTGCCACTTTCCATTTGCCTTTGTGACCATGACCATGTTGGAAATCCACTTGGGATAACGTGCTTCTCGAATGAAGCTCACCCGGGTCAGTTTGTCCATTTCTTTCTTAACCGTAACATTTCTTTTGGTGTTTAAGTGGTGCCATTTTCGTTTAATGGGTTTAAAGGTCGGATCCACTGCCAATAGATGAACAACTAATGTTATCAGGGATCCCTGGCATCTCAGCATGACTCCAAGTAAAAATGTCGTTGAACTCTGTGAGGAGCTTGATCAAGCTCTATTTCATTCCCCGCTCAAGGGTGGCTTCGATTTTGATGACTTTCGAAGGATCGCCTACTCGGATAGGAATCTCTTCTAACTTATCCACTGGATGGCCGCTATCCTATTCCTTTCTTTGTTCCTCCATGTCGGGCATTATGAGGTTGTCTTTAGGGTGATCGGTGGACCCTATATCTCCGAGGCTTAGTGTAGCGGTTGCCCTGTATTGGATCTTTGTCACCTAGGTGAGTTATTTTGCTAGAGCTGCTGGGTTGGCTGATACTACGTAGCATCTCTTGGCTGCTTGCTGATCACCTTGAACTTTCCCCACATTTTCTCATAATGGGAACTTCAGGACTTTGTGGTAAATAGAAATAACCCCTTTCATGGATGATAGAAATGGCCTCCCTAATATTGCATTGTAGGCCGATGGGGTATCCACTACCACGAAGTCAGTCATGATATTCCATTAGAGAGGTATGGCTCCAATGATCACTGGTAGGATTTTTTATCCTACTGGTGTGTTTGACTCCCCAGTGAACCCATATAACTGAGTAGTGTAGCTATTGTAACACCACTGTTTCAAGTTTAGCTTTTCCAAGGTATCTTTAAACAGGACGTCAACGCTGCTACCTATGTCAACGAGCACACGGCGTACCATGCAGTTTGCAATCTGTACCATGATCACCATGGGGTCATTATGAGGCTGAACGGTGTTGTAGACGTCTGCTTCGGTGAAAATGATTTTCTGGAACTATTAGAGGTAGGCCTTCCGCTGATAGTATGTATTATCTGGATCTGTGGCATCAGGTCTGCTTGTTCCCCCTTCCTTTTCTCGGCATGCTCTCGGATCTCAATTTGCACATCTCTTCCAGTCTAAATGTTTTCCCTGACTTGCTGTAGGAATTCCACCAGGCATCCTCCTCTAATCAAAGCTTCGGTCTGGTTTCGCAGGTTGTGGCATTCTGAAGTGTTATGCCCCATGTCCTCATGAAAGTCATAGTATTTATAGCGATTTCTCTTATCTACCGAGGCTTTCATGGGAGTGGGCTTCTGTAGCAAACACTTGTCTCGAATGGCGAGGTAGACTGTCTCACGGGTCGCATTTAAGGGAGTATAATGATCGTACCCTCTCTCATCTTGAGCTATTGGGGCCACTGTTCTGGGTGGTGATGAAGCTTGCGGGGGAGTTCGTTTCCCTGGATACCTTTTTGGTCTGGGTTGAGGAAGGGGAAATTGGTATGTTGATTTATTAGGGGGTTTGTTCTGGCTTTTCTGAGCTTGCTCGGGTCTGAGAGCTTCCTTCTTATGTCGCTTTACGACTCTCATGTCGTCGTGTTCCGTCTTGACCTTAAGCTGTTCGTCGACCTCAATCTGCTCGAGAGCCCGATCATAGGCTTCTTGGTAAGTTTCTAGAGGTGTCTTAGCGAAAGATCGGAAAAGCTTTTCGGCCCAAAGGTTTCTTCTGAAGTTGGCGAGGGTTTCTTTCTCGGTAAAGACCCCCATCTGGATGACTTCCTTGTGGAAACGCTCGACATAAGCCCGGAGGGTTTCCCCTCTCTCCTGGATCACGTATTGTAGGTGGATCGGGTCCTTCAACTGGGGCTTAACTCTCTGGAATTGTGAGCAGAAATTTGTTGATAGCTTGGTGAAGGAATCCACACTACTGGCAGGTAGTTTCCTAAACCAGGTTTTCGCGTAATCGTGAGTGTAGTGGGGAACATTCGACACATAGTGGCCCTGGTCGTGTTCTGGACCTCCATCAGTTGAACGAAGCTTTCTAAGTGGCTTAAGGGATCCTCAGTCCCGAAGAATCTGTCAGTTGGCATTTAGAACTTAGGCGGGAGCTCCGCCTCCCAGATCTTTCTGGTGAAGGGTGCATTCATTTCACTCAGAGGATCTTTCTTGTCCTCCTTGTACTTTCCCCTTTTCATCAATTGGACCTCCTTCTGAAGCTTTACCAACTGGTCCTTTAGACGTTTGCTTTCGGATTTCTTTTAGTTGATCTCGGTTTCCTCACTATCGGATCCAGAGCTTTGCTTCCCTCCTTGAAGTTGTTGGGTGGAGAAACTCTCTCCGCTCTCGGGGAAGGATGTCCATCGCTGATTTGACTTGCCTTGGTTGGTAGGGTGGCAACGCTTATGGAACGGGGGGCATGGACCCTAACCTATCTAGGATCGAGGTTGGGAGCCCCGTTTTATTACGAGATGGTTCCCGATGAGTAGGTCCCAGGCCATCAAAGGCGGGCTGTCTAGCCCCGGGCCTGCTTGACTCCCCCCGATTATAAAGGTCTGCTTTTTGGATGGTAATGCATTCAGCGAGCAGTAGAAGGCAGACGTTTTCTACGAAGATCACCGATTGTTGGTCAAGCTCTACCTGATTTCCTAGAGGGGGATCCAAAGCTCGCACAGTGGCTGGCTGGGCTGGAACCTGGTTATAGAGCCCGAATTTCCTCAATTTCTTCGGGACCTTTCCTGTTGACGCAACAGAAGGTTGTCCCGATGTGCCCGGCTGTCCTTGTGATGAGCGGAGCCTCATAATTCCTGTAAATTAACAATCTTTTGAATACATAGATGGTGGTGTGAGAGTTTCCCACAGACGGCGCCAAAAGTGTTAACGGGAAATTTGCTTAGGATGAGAAATTCCTATTAACACCCTCAAGACCACTACCACGAAAGTGGTGGCTAGGGTGGGTACCGTTGATACCTGACCTGTAAAGAGGTAAACGAGAGGTTTGATCACAATAAAAGTAAACGGGAGCTTTTGTTATTGATTATTTGCTTTGAAATACAATCACTCTCTCATATGCTAACAGTCTCTTTAGGATCTAGGAAGGTGGCAACTCTGTGCCTGTTGAATAGTGAAAACAAATGCGGCCGTGTTCTGAGTACAAAATTTAGGCCTTCCCCTCTTCTTTTCTTTTCTTTTCTTTTCTTCTATATGTCACTATTGTTCTCTTTTTCCTCTCTGCCTCGTGTGTCAAGCTTGGTCCTATTTATATATGGTCCAAATAGGTTTGAATTTGCTGATATCCCGCCACGACCCTTCGAATCCGTTTCCTCCTTATCTGGCGGGATCCTTTATTTAAAAGTTGGTGACGCCGAGTACATAGCGAAAACGATGATATTTTTAATGTGAATGAGTTTGTTTCCTTTTAGGAATCAAACCCTTGACTCGCACATATACGGGATTAATGTTGGTTATCTCATAGATATGATCTTGTTTGTTATCGCGACATGGTTTTTCATGGAGGTCACCTAGCTAGTTGCCTGTCGTCCCGTAGAGCGAGGTAAATCCCTGCTTCCACTCTGTTTTAGAAGCTTGGGATGAACTTTCCCTGACCCTTGGGAGCTTGAGGTGTCCCTGTAGACATTCTAGGGAGATAGACGGGGTAGTGTAGATTTAGGCATGATTCCTCTTTCATGTCCAGCAGGGACAGCGGGCTTCTGGAGAGGTTGGCGGGCTTCTTTCAAATGTCTCTTGAGCTTAGAGACTCCTCCTAGCATTCACAGGACGGTTGAGGGGCTCGACCTCAAAGCCGAGGTTCCCTGATAGGTTGCCTGGAAAAGCTCGGTTCTAGTATTTGTGTGGTGGCTCGTCCTAGTCGCGCCTAGCTTATTTTCTGGTAGTTTTGAAGTCGGGCCGGCCTTCCCTACTCTTGCGGGGTGGCTTTATGTATCCGGGCTTCATGAACGTTGATTATGGGCTTTAACTTGTGGCGGGAAAGTGAAAAATTTCTCTTTGACCCCTGGCTAAATTTTACTATTAACAATAGGTAAAATAACTTGTCAAACAAAATTTGTAATCGCAACATGCACTCACAATTGACAATCAATATAGTAGCAAGTATGGGTATCGTCCACAGAGATCGTGCTATTGTTGGGGTTTATGCCCTCAAGATGTAATTTGTAAACGGTTTATGAAATCAGTAAAAGGAAAAGTTCAATTCATTCTTGTTGTGTTGTTTATTTTATAACTTGTGCATATATTTAACATCCAAGATTGCCGGATGTAATCTTGAACTATGTATATGAGTGTCATATACAGATGGATACAGTAAGAGATGTGCAATATAAAGAGTCCATAGATAGCAAATAAAGCTGAGAACTTTATTTGTGGTTAATCTATAGGTGCGGTCCATTCCGTAATGTACGGTGATTCTATCCTGAATCATTCATATGTAGATATGAGAATGGAGACACCTTGTATGATGTGATCATATAGGACTGGGCCAAGATCTATATGAATCTCTCATTAAGATTCGTTTACCGATGAGATTCATATATATCAACTAATGATGGCTATATGTGGGTGATCTTAATCCTGAGTGTCTTATCGACTCCTTCAGGTTAGATCGTGGTCTTTGATATACCATAGGTAAGGTCGGATGCAGTTCCCGATCAATATACTCTGTATGTTGGGATTGCAGTTTGGCTTGTGGCTGGGAATGTTTGTACACAATAGTGGAATCCACTCCTTCTTGTGAGAAGTAGACGGTAGTTCCCTTAAGAGTTGATTCGAGGCTTGGACAATATGAGCGCTCTCCTAGTTTTGTAAGGAAATAGGATTTATTGTTCATTAGAGAATCAACGGTACTTAAAGGATATATGTAATTAGAGGGATATAACGGACACTATGACTGAGCTCTAATTATGAACTATTGTGGAGGATCAAACCATGTGTAATAGCTATATCGATGGACACTGAGTTGTATCGGTCTATGTAAAAGCGTCTACAGTTGAGAGAGTGCAGCTTCGGGTTTTTTAGTGGAATAACACCGGAGTTAATAATCAAAAAATAATAATTAAAAAGTTTAATTAATAATTCCGAGGATTATTGGAGCTTAAAATACTGTGGGTCCATTAGGTCCCCTTACTAGCCCGATCGATTTAGGTAACAAGGGTAACAGTAAATTAATTGGATTGTCCAATTAATTGTGTTACGAAAGTGACACGTATATATTTAGGAATTAATTGAATAATGAGATTATTTAATTAATGAATGTTAATAGTTAAATTAATTAAATAATTAGATTATTTAATTACATTGATAATTATGAATTATGAATTAACTATTAATTGGAGGGTGTTAATTGATATTTGGATTTAGGTGAAGATAAAATAATATGATTATTTTATTTTACTAAATCATTTCTCTAAGTATTTGAATTTAAGTTTAAATTTAAAATATTGATTGTTAATAGTAAAATTTGGCCAGTGGTCAAAGAGAAAATTTTCACTTTCCCGCCACGAGTCGAAACCCATAATCGACGTTCATGAAGCCCGGATAGACCATAAAGCCACCCCACAGGGGCAGGGAAGGCTGGCTCGGCTTCACAACTAACAGAAAACAAGCTCGGCGCGACCAGGACGAGCCCCCACACAAATACTAGAGCCCGGGCTTCTCCAGACCACCTATCGGGGAACCCCGGCTTTGAGGTCGACCTCTTCAACCGCCCCGTGAATACCAGGAGAAGTCTCCAAGCTTAACAGACATTCGAGAGAAGCCCGCCAACCTCTCCAGGAGCCCCCTGTCCTTGTTGGACATAAAGGAAGAATCACGCCTAAATCTACACTACCCCGGCTACCTCCCATGAATGTCTACAGGAACACCTCGAGCCCCTAACAGGGAAAATCCATCTCAAGCTTCTAATAAAAAAGTCGGAGTAGGGATCTACCTCGCTCTTCGGGGCAACAGGCAGTTAGCTGGGCGACCTCCATGAAAAACCATGCCGCGATAACATATAAGATCATATCTAGGAGATAACAATCATTAATCCCGTATACGTGCAAGCCAAGAGTTTGATTCCAAAAAGGAAACAAACTCATTCACGTTAATTTTTTCCGCTATTTACTGGGGGTCAACAACTTTTAAATAAAAGATCCCGCCCGTTAAGGAGGAAACGAATTCAAAGGATCATAGCGGAATATCAGTAAATTCAAACCAATTTGGACCATATATAAATAGGGCCAAGCAAGATACAAATGGGTTATACACAGAAAAACAAAGAGAGATAGAAACAGAGAGAAGAGAAAAAGAAAAGAAAATGGGAAGACCTAAATTCTGTATTCAGAACCCGACCACCTTTGTTTCCACTATTCAACAGGCACAGAGTTGCCACCATCCTAGATCTTAGAGAGACTGCGAGCATATAAGAGAGTGATTTATATTTTGAAGCATGTATCAATAATAAAAACTCCTATTTACTGTTACTACGATTCAGCCTCTCGTTTAACTCTTAACAGGTCAGGTATCAACGGTACCGACCCTGGCCACCACTTTGTGGTAGTGGTCTCGAGGGTGTTAGTAGGAATTTCTCATCCCGAGTAAATTTCCCGTTAACACTTTCTGGCGTCGTCTGTGGGAAACTCTCACACCACCACCTTTACATTTGAAAAGTTTGTTATTTTATAATAATCATGAGGCTCCGCTTCTCACAGGGTCATCTGGGCACATCGGGACAACCTTCTGCTACGTCGACACGAAAGGTCTCGAGGAAAAGAAGAAAATCCGGGCTCAATAGCCAGGTTCCCACCCAGCCAGCCATTGTACGGGCTCTAAATCCCCCTCTGGGAAGTCAGGTCAAGCTTGACCAACAAGCGGCGGCCTTCGTAGAAAACGTCCTCCTTCGACTACTCGCTGAGGGTATCGTTATCCAACAAGCGGGTCTCTGCAATCATGGAGAGTTGAGCAGGCCTGGGGTTAGGCAACCTACCTTCGATCGCCTAGGACCTGCCCCTCGGGAATCAGATCGTAATAGAGTGGGGCTCCCAACCTCGATCAGGGATAGGCTAGAGCCTATGCCCCCTGTCTCCGAAACACTGCCACACTATCAACCAAGACAAGTCAAATCCACGATAGATATCCTTTCCCGGGAACGGGGAGAGTTTCTCCACCCAACAACTTCAAGGAGAGAAGCCCGGAATAGGGAAAAAGAAAGTCAGCAAAGCCCCCGAGTGGACCCCCTCCGAAGAAGGAACTGGGCAGAGGTCACCAGTTCGTCAGAGGGATCCGATGGTTAGGAATCCGAGATCAACTTATGGAAATCTAAAAGCAAACGTCTAAAAGACCAGTTGGCAGAACTTTAGAAGGAGGTCCAATTGATGAAGATGGGAAAATACAAGGAGGACAAGAAAGATCCTCTAAGTTGAATGAATGCCCCCTTCACTAGAAGGGTTCGAGAGGCAGAGCTCCCGCCTAAGTTAAAAATGCCAACTGACAGGTTCTCCGGGAGTGAAGATCCTCTGAGCCATTTAGGGAGCTTCGTTCAACAGATGGAGGTCCAGAACACAACTAGGGTCGCTATGTGTCAAATGTTCCCTACTACACTCACGGATTACGCTAAAACCTGGTTTAGGAAACTACCTGCTGGTAGCGTGGATTCCTTCACCAAGTCATTAAACGATTTCTACTCAAATTTCTAGGGAGTTAAGCCCCGATTGAAAGACCCGATTCATCTACAATACGTGATCTAGGAGAGAAGGGAAACCCTCCTGGCTTATGTCGAGCGTTTCCACAGGGAAGTCATCCAGATAAGGGTCTTCACCGAGAAAGAAACCCTCGTCAACTTTAGAAGAAACCTGTGGGTGGGAAAGCTTTTCCGGTCTTTCGCTAAGAGACCTCCAGAAACTTATCAAGAAGCTTATGATCGGGCTCTAGAGCAGATTGAGGTCGACGAACAGCTTAAGGTCAAGATGGAACATGATGACACGAGAGCCGTAAAATGGCAAAGGAAGGAAACTCCTAGACTTTAGCAAGCTCAAGAAAACCAGAAAACCCCCTAATAAATCAACATACCGCTTCCCTCTCTTTCAACCCAGATTAGAAAGGTACCCAGATAAGCAAGCTCCTCCTCAAGCTCCACCACCTCCAAGGACAGTGGCCCTTATAGCTCCCGATGAGTGAGGGTACGATCATTACCACCCCTTAAATGTATCATGTGAAACGGTCTATCTCTCCATTCGAGACAAGGGTTTGTTACAGAAGCTCGCTCCTATGAAAGCCTCGGTCGATAAGAGAAATCGTTATAAATATTGTGACTTTCTCGAGGACGAAGGGCACAACACTTCAGAATGCTACAACTTGTGAAACCAGATTGAAGCTTTGATAAAGGGAGGATGCTTGGTAGAATTCTTACAACAAGTCAAGGAGAACATTCAGACTGAAAGAGAGGTGCAAGCCGAGATCCGAGAGCATGCCTAGAAAAGGAAGGGGGAGCAGGCAGACCTGATGCAACAGATTCAGATAATACATACTATCAGCGGGGCGCCCACTCTGGCTGGCACCTCCAACAGTTCCAGGAAAAACCATGCAAGGAAGGTCCTTCGGACGGACGAGGGGCGTGATATCTTCAAGGTCGACCAGAGACCGACCAATCCCTCCCAGCTGTCACAGATCATTTTCACCGAAGCGGATGTCTATAACATGGTGCAACCTCTTGATGACCCTATGGTCATCACGGTACAAATTCCCAACTTTATGGTGCACCATGTGCTCGTTGACACAGGTATCAACGTCGATGTTTTGTTCAAAGATACCTTGGAAAAGCTAAACTTGAAATAGTGGTGTTACAATAGTTGTACAACTCCATTTTATAGGTTCACTGGGGACTCAGTCACACCCGCAGGATCAAAAATCCTACTAGTGATCATTGGAGCCGTACCTCTCCAGCAAAATATCATGACTGACTTCGTGGTGGTGGATACCCCATCGGCCTACAATGCAATATTAGAGAGTCCATTTCTATCATCCTTGAAAGGAGTCATTTCTATTTACGACAATGTCCTGAAATTTTCGTAGGAGACAAAATGGAGGAAGTTTGGGGTGATAAGCAAGCAGCTAGGAAATGCTACGCAGTGTCAGCCAAGCCAGCAGCTCTAGCAAAACAACTCGCCCAGGTGACGACGATCAAAGGTAGGATAACTCCAGCACTAAACCTAGAAGACGCGGGTTCCACTGATTACCTCAAATACGGCCTCATGATACCCGATATGAAAGAACAGAGAAGGGAATGGGCCAGCGATCGTCCAGTGGATAAGTTAAAAGAGATTCCTGTCTGAATAGGAGATCCCTCGAAGATCGTCAAAATCGGAGCTACCCTTGAGCCAAGAATAAAAGAGGGTTTGATTAGGCTCCTCACAAAGTTCTACGACATTTTTGCTTGGAGTCATGCTGAGATGTCGGGAATCCCGATGACGTTAGCTGCACATCGACTGGCGGTGGATCCGACCTTCAAACCCATTAAATAGAAAAGAAGCCACTTCAACCCTGAAAGAAATATGGCGGTTCAGGAAGAGGTGGATAAACTAACCCAGGCAGGCTTCATTCGAGAAGCCCGTTACCCCGAGTGGATCGTCAATGTGGTCATGATCACAAAGGCAAATAGGAAGTAGCGCATGAGTGTAGACTACACCGACCTCAACCGGGTATGCCCGAAGGACAGTTTCCCTCTACCGAAAATTGATCAGCTAGTTGATTCCACCTCCAGGAACAAGCTCCTGAGCTTCATGGATGCGTTTTCTGGCAACAATCAGATTATGATGCATCTCGCGGACCAGGAAAAGACTAGTGTCATCACTGCGCATTGCCTGTACTGCTACAAGGTGATGCCTTTCGGGCTTAAAAATGCTGGAGCTACTTACTTACGGTTAGTCAATCGTTTGTTCAAGCCCGAAATCGGAAGGTCAATGAAGACGTACATCGATGACATGATCACTAAATATTCAACCTCAGGAGGCCACCTGGACGACCTTCGTAGGACCTTCATGATCCTAAGGGAAAACCAAATAAGGTTGAACCCTTCCAAATGCACCTTTGGGGTAACTGCGGGGAAGTTTCTAGGCTTCATGGTCCATGAGAGAGGCATATAGGCTAACTCGATAAAGATCATGGCTATCCTGGATCCAGAATCCCCCACATCTCTTAAACAGGTTCAAGCCTTGACCGGACAGGTAGCAACGCTTTATAGGTTCATTTCTCGGTCTACTGATAAGTGTCTACCATTCTTCAAAGCTATCAAGCAGGGAAGTAAAATGAAATAGGATCAGAAGAGCGAACAAGCTTTTCAAGCCTTGAAAAGATATCTAACAAGCCCTCTACTGCTGGTCAAGCCAAATCTTGGAGAAGAGCTCCAAATATACTTGGCCGTTTAAGAAACCGCCGTGAGCGGGGATTTGATCAAGGAATACTGGGATAGGATCCAGCGACTTATTTACTAGGTGAGTTACGCTCTAACCAAGCCTGAAAAGAACTATACTCTATTGGAGAAGCTCTCTTATACCTTGGTGACCACGGTAAGGAATCTTCGTCCTTACTTCCATGCTCATTCAATAGCAGTGTTGACGGACCAACCTCTCCATCAATTCTTACAAAGGCCAGATGTTTCCGGAAGGCTGGTCCTATGGGCCTTAGAGGTTACCCAGTTTGATTTAAAATATATGCCTAGGACTGCGATAAAAGCTCAGGCACTAGCGGACTTTGTAGCAGAGCTCTCAATACCTTCAGGCCAGGCAACCCCTACGGTAACAGATGTAACCCTTGAGAGGATTCCAGAATCTGACAACTGACCTGAAGGCTGCGAGTTGTGGACTCTCTACACTGACGGAGCTTTCGGGCAATCAGGGGGAGGAGCGGGTATAGTCCTTATACCCAGAAGGAATTGAGTGCTGTCACTGTTTCTGGTTTGAATTTAAAGCCACGACCAATGAGGCAGAATACGAAGCCCTTCTAGCTGAAATAAAGGTAGCCATAGAACTAAGGGTTGATTACCTGAATATCAAGAGTGACTCTTCACTCGTGGTCAACCAAGTCTCTGGAGATTGTCAGGTAAAAGGGGATAATATGATCGTGTACCTAAAATTGGTTCAACAACTCAAGTGCAGATTTAAGGGATTCAGAATCTAGCAGATACCTTAACAACTGAATCATCGAGCTGACGTCCTCGCCAAGATAGCTGCATATGGTGGCCAGACCTTACCTCATAGAGTCCCTCTTCAAGTAATCCCCCTACCTAACATCATGACAGGTGAGGAAGCTTATACCTTGGACCGACAGTCGTGTTGGATGGACCCAATAGTGGAGTTTCTATAGAATGGGAAACTCCCCGGGGAGCCTGACCAAGCTAGGAGAGTTAAAAGGCACTCGGTCCGGTATTATATGGTGGATGGATATTTATACCGAAGGGGAAAATCTCTTCCTCTGTTTTGATGTCTACACCCTAAAGATGCCAAGTGGGCTTTGAGAGTGGTTCATTCCGGGGAATGTGGGAACCATATTGGTGGAGAGGCTTTGGTATATTAGGTTCTCCGCATAGGGTATTATTGGCTGACCATCCACCAAGATGTGAGGAACTTAGTGCAAACCTGCGAGGCATGCCAGAAGGCCACAAACTTGAGTAACCTCCCTCCAGAGTGCTTGTTGTCCCTTAGCTCGCCATACCCCTTTGCTATGTGGGGAGTCGATTTGATTGGACCACATCCTACAGCTCTTGGACAGGCCAAACATGCTATCGTAGCGATTGACTTTTTCACAAGATGGGTCGAAGCCGGATCACTCTCCCAGATATCATAAGAAAACACAACAAGTTTCATCAAGTCTAATGTAGTGTGTAGGTTCAGAACCCCCCTTACCATCATAGCCGACCTCAGAAAATAGTTAGATAATGGCCTATTCAGAGATTTCTGTGAAGGCTTGGGAATCGACCTTCGGTTTGCTTCAGTAGCCCATCCTCAGACCAATGATCTGGTGGAATCCACGAACAAAACCATTAAGAAGCTGTTGAAGAAAAAGCTACATCAGAAGAAAGGTAGATGGGCAGAGGAGCTTTCCGAGGTCCTCTGGGCTTACCGCACTACAAGGAGAACAACTATCGGGGAAACGTCCTACTTGCTGCCCTTCGGGGTTAAAGCAGTCCTACCTATCGAGCAAAAGTTGACCAACATTTCGAACCAGGGAGCAATGAAGTAAGCTCCGAGCTAGCTTGGACCTCCTGGAGGAAAAACAAGATCTAATAGCCGAGAAGGTAGTAATCTAATAAAGAAGGATATCTAGGTACTTCAACAGGAGGGTTAAAGCCTGAAACTTCAAAGAAAGAGACCTAGTTCTCAGGAAAGTAACGTTGAATACCAGGAGGAGGTCAGACGGGGTCCTAGGGCCCAACTTGGAATGACCATGCCTTATAAAGATGGTGATCCGTAATGGGCCATACAAGCTCGAGGATATGAATGGCCGACTCATCGATCATACTTGGAATGCAAATCACCTAAGGAAATTGTACCCTTGAAGAGAGGACTCAGGAGCAAGCGGCCTCCGACTAGTTTCTTTTTTTTCTTTGACAATAGTTTACTCCATCTTTCATATCAATAAAGCCTGCTTTTCTTGTTTACTCCTTCTTCAACTATGTCTTACAATGATTTGGGTCTACATGAAAAATTCGACATTTTCACCTTAAGACCAGAGGTAAGCTGGGGAAGCCCCCCTGCCACTCCTGTTGCCTCGGCCAGGCACTACCTTCCGCCAAGAAGGGTTTGAGTATAAAAGCATAGTTGCCATCCAGATCTCAAAACCAGGAAATAGCTAGATAGCCTTTCTGATGCCTCGAACGGGATACCATCCCCAAGAAGGGTCTGAGTATAAGAGCATAGTTGTCATCCAGATCTCGATACCAGGAAATAGCTAGATAGCACTCCTGATACCTTGGTCGGGCTACCACCCCTAAGAAGGATTTGAGTGTAAGGGCATAGTTGCCATCCAGATCTCGAGACCAGGAAATAGCTAGATAGCCCTCCTGATGCCTTGGTATGGCTACCACCCCAGGAAAGACTTGAATTTAAGAACACGGAAGCCTTCCCGATCCCTTGCTTAAAAAAGGGGACTAGACAGTTCCTTACTTAATGCCTCGCCTGGGCTTCAACCCCCTAAAAGGCTTCAAGGATAGAGTGCTCGATTTACTTAAACTATAAATGTACCAATTAGTTCTGGTTACTAGCCCTCTTTGATACGTGGTTACTCACTATAACAGGCCTACAATCAAACAAGGGGACTATCGACTAAAGAAGTTGAGCTACGAGTTTCGGTGGTCAGGAAGCCGGACACTAATTGCCCATTTTCACATTTAAACAGTTTTCTTATCCTGTTGTTCCCCCACGTTTCGCAATAAATGCTTGACCTAGAGGGAGATCAAGTGAGCACATGCAAGTCGGAGTAAGAGTTTGATCTAAAATTGAAGCTTTATTATTAAGTAGGGGAACCTGTTCCCCAAGAAGGCTACAGCAAGTAGGGAGCCCAATCCCTGATTCCGGGTAACAAAAAAGAGAATAAAATGACAAAAGGTCAAGTACGGTTAAAGATGGGATGCCCACCCCCTTTTCCGGGCATTCAAAATGAATTACATGGGAGAGGACTCAAACTTCTTCATTTTCCTAAGGACCTCTCGCCTCCTCTTCTACAGAGTAAACCTCGCCCCCTGCTCCCCTCTCCGGTCGCAGCTCATCCTGGTCAGCTGCATCTACCGCCTCTGCCACCTCCTTCTAGGGATCCACCTCTACTGTTTTGGGGTCAACAAGATCCTCCTCCACGACCTCATTGATCACCACCAGAACTTCAGGCGGTATGGCTGCATCAAAAAGACTGGCCACAGACTCAAGCATAATATCGCCTTCTGTTGACTCCACTCCTGAGAGCATTGTAGGGAGATCTCGGGCTTCAGCAAGGCCTCCTTCTAGCTCCTCAGTTTAGACCCCCATTGAGGATTCGCCAGGATCAGATGCTAGGAAGGTTGGAACAGGAGAAGGCAGATCTGACACCTCCAACCACTTCCCAGCTCCTTCCTTAGAAGAACTAGCTCCATCATTTTCGGGGCGAGACATCTCTGCAGCCCGTGACATAACCTCCTCTCTATCCCAGTCGGTGATGCAGGAGAGATCAAATGGGGGAGGAAGGGCTACTGCAACCTGATAGGAGGCATAGAAATATTCCTCATTAAAAGAGGCTTCCACCTCAGCCTGGAGCTGGGTAATTTTAGCCTGCAAAGCTTGGTTCTCGACATCCAGAGCCTTCACCTCTCCCTTCTAGTCTTCCCGCTGGCTAGCTCGTAGCTTTGACCGGAGAGTTTCCTGATCGAAAGCCTGATTCAACCTTTCATGGTCGCACTGGAGCTCGGCTAGCTGTGCTTCCATTCCTTGTTGGCTAAAGTTCATCTCCCGGATCAGGGTTTGAGCCTGCGTAAGCAACCCTATGGCTCGCTCAGCCTCAGCCTCAGCCTCAGCCTTGGCCGTCCGATCATGGAGGGGGGCCACCTGATGTCCCATGGCTACTTGAAAATTGAAGGCCTGCAAAGGAAATTGATGTTAGAAATGATAAATCAAGTTGCTGAATGAGGAAGTAAGAGCGACGATTACCTCAGCTTGAAGGGCAGACCCTTTGGTAATCAAGTTATCCACAGGCAACGAGGTCATCCTAGAAAGCCCGCCGCCTGAATAGAATTCAACAAATTGTTTCAGGACCTCGTCCTGACCCGCTGAGCTAGATTGTTGATAGGGGCGAGAAGAGGCGACCTCAAGAGTATCGACTTTAGGCTCCCTATGAACCTTGACTGCCCAGGATACAGCTGGATCAGTAGAAAGGGATAATGTGACTGGGGAAGCATCGGTTGAAGCAAAAACTACTGGTGAGGGGGCAGTAGTGGACTTATCAGCGGCTTGGGAATTGGGCCATCATCGGTTTAGAGTCTTTACCACCCAAGACGTAAGGATAGCCATCTTAGTCTTTACCTGAGAAGGCGATGAAGCAGAAGTAAGCAAGGTAGCAGCCTTAATGGTTGACCCACCTTTCTTCGAAGTGGCCGAGAAAGATCCCAGGGATGATCTGAAATGAGGAGGAAGGGTCCTTGCTTGTCGGGCTTCGTGAGAAACTGGAGCAACAACAAACACTATTAAGAAAGGGGTTAGGACCATCAGAACTAAACCATCAAGCAATCCAAAGCGTGATAAAGCCAGATACTTATAAGGAGTAGCTTCTGAGATTCGCAGGTACTCGTTCACCCTACGGGGGTCGAAGGGGTCAGCAGTTGAAAACTTTAAATTAAGATAATTCCTGGCCATGATGGTCTTCAACACTGTTTCAGACTCGAGAGGCAGAGAGTCTCGATCCCACGAGGATTTTTCACTGAAAGCAGTGGGGACCTTGAGCTCATGCCCGCTGCTGAATATAGAGCTCCCCCAGTCTCCCCCCACCAGTACCCACTTCTCTTTCCAGGCAGGGTCTTTCTTTGAAGCCCCGTGAATGATAAAATTAAACTTGTTCTTGGCCTTGGCGTAGAATTGGCCTTGAGGAACCCCAGTCAGGCTACCTATCTGGAAATGGAAGGCGAGTTCCTCAGCCCTTAGCTCCCTAGTTACACTACTCATCTCACATTGCTCCCTCCATAACACAAAGAAGCCTACTAGATGCCTCCAGAAGCCGGGCATCAGTTGGAGCGGAGCCAGCTGAAGGGCATTAAGAGCTCGTCGAAGGGTAGGGTGAAGAGGGAGCCTCACCCCGCTCTCAAAAGCTTCGACGTGGATAGGAAGTACGCCTTTGGGCGGGTTAAAAATGTCAAAATTCCTGTGGGGGACAGTGAGGGAAACAGTGTCAGGAATACCATATTTGTCTTGAAAATGGCTTATCAATTGAGGGTTGACGGTGGAATCAGGATGACCCTGGGTTCGAAAAGAGGGATTATCGCTGAAGGATGCTCCACCACTGTAACCTGAACCTTCCCAATAGCGTCGACTCTCTCCCCGACATCAGAATCCTCGTCAACTAGGTTTGGAGGGTTATCAGGCTGGTTTGAGAAGCCGGAGCCAATAGAGATGTTCCTGCTAGAACGACGGCGCTGGCGGATCAGGGAAGATTTTTCATTGCTCAAAATTCCTCGCACCTATTTATGAGGAACTAGGTTAGGCCCTCCGGTGCCCTCAACCAAGGCGTCAATACTGTATGAGGAAGTCAACATTAATGGGTAAGAAGAACTTGAAAATAAGCGGAAGACAGAGGGAAATCGACAGAGAAAAACAGGAAAGAAGAAATCTGAAAATTTGAGATTTGAGAAAGTGTGAAGAAAGTGACAGTAAGGCCAAGTTTAAATAGAGGATTAAGGGTAATGATATCGGGGATATCCTCAGGAAGATCGCTTGGCTCCGCGGAGGGAGCCGTATTGCAGCCGTCTTTCTTCGAATAAAACAAATTCAAATATTGGGTAATTAATGAGAAATTTCGCTCTCATTAATTATTTTTATAACGGAAAACTTTCTCAATTAAGCAGCGAATCTGACTCCAACTCCCAACTCTACCACCAGTGTTCAAGTCAGAGGGGACTTCTGTTAATAGTAAAATTTTGGCCAGGGGTTAAAGAGAAATTTTCCACTTTCCCACCACGAGTCGAAACCCATAATCAAAGTTCATGAAGCCCGGACAGACCATAAAGCCACCCCACAGGAGCAGGGAAGGCTGGCTTGGCTTCAGAACTAATAGAAAACAAGCTAGGCGGGACCAGAACGAGCCCCCACATGAATACCCGAGCTCGGGCTTTTCCAAGCAACTTATCGGGGAACCCCCGCTTTGAGGTCGAGCTTCTCAACCGTCCCGTGAATTCCAGGAGAAGTCTCCAAGCTCAAGAGACATTCGAGAGGAGCCCGTTGTCCTTGCTGGACATAAAGGAAGAATCACGCCTAAATCTACATTACCCCGGCTACCTCCCAGGAATGTCTACAGGAACACCACGAGCCCCTAAGGGTCAGGGAAAATCCATCTCAAGCTTCTAAGAACAGAGTCAGAGTAGGGATCTACCTCGCTCTATGGGGCAACAAGCAGTTAGCTGGGCGACCTCCATGAAAAACCATGCCGCGATAACATACAAGATCATATCTAGGAGATAACCATCATTAATCCCGTATACGTGCGAGCCAAGAGTTTGATTCCAAAAAGGAAACAAACTCATTCACGTTAATTGTTTCCGCTATTTACTCGAGGTCAACAGCTTTTAAATAAAAGATCCTGCCTGATAAGGAGGAAACGGATTCAAAGGATCATAGCGAAATATAAGCAAATTCAAACCAACTTGGACCATATATAAATAGGGCCAAGGAAGATACAGAGGGGATATACACAGAAAAACAAAGAGAGATAGAAATAGAGAGAAGAGAAAAATAAAAGAAAACTGGAAGACCTAAATTCTGTATTCAGAACACGGCCACCTTTGTTTCCACTATTCGACAGGCACAGAGTTGCCACCATCCTAGATCTTAGAGAGACTGCGAGCATATAAGAGAGTGATTTGTATTTTGAAGCAGGTATCAATAATAAAAGCTCCCATTTACTGTTACTATGATTCAACCTCTCGTTTACCTATTAACAGATCAGGTATCAACGGTACCGACCTTGGCCACCACTTTCAAGGTAGTGCTCTCGAAGGTGTTAGTAGGAATTTCTCATCCCGAGTAAATTTCCCGTTAACACTTATTATAACTTTTTATATATTAGATATATTTGAAAAGGATAATTAAAATATATATATATATATATATATATATATATATATATCAATTATAACACAAGAGATTGCATTTGATGCAAATTGGTGTGTACACATATATAAATTGGTGTGTACACATATATAAATATATATATATATATATATATATATATATATATATATATATTTGTGATAACAGCAGGCATGAAACTTAGTTTTAAAAAAAAAAGTTTATTTTTTGGTTGTGACTTTGAAAAGTCACGCACCAGTTGTTAAAAAAAAAATAGTGGTGCAATGTACACCATTAAAACGAATATATATATATATATATATAATAACTAGAATTGTTCTAGGTGATTTTCTCTTGAGAAGAAAGAATTTTTTCAAGTATTTTCTCCATATCCTCCATTAAAGTTCCTGAGATCGTGTCACACCCACAGGCAGTTACTAGTCCTCGGAGATAGCGAGGAAGATCGAGTGGTTCAGACAGGAGCACATCATAGAGTGAATAAGCTTCCAAACGTTGGTAAGATTGGTTCAGACAATAGCATATCGAAAAGTGAAGGAGCCTCCAAACGATGGTAAGTATATCTTCTTCTGATTATATTGATTACAATTTCTTGAGTTTACATATTGTATGTATTGGTTCCGAAAAATAATTACTATCAAAAGTTCACTGGTCCCAGATACAGATATGATTTGTATAAAAAATTTAAAACCTAGTTCCGCTGCGTGACTGGTGAACGGTGTTCCTACAATTGGTATCAGAGCAAGGTTATTTTTCGGAATTGAAAATTGTTTTCGATGCTCCTGTATGTATGAATGTGTAGGCACCATCTTTATGATTGTATGAATGTTTATATTTAAATTGTTTAATTTAAACATGGTTGATCTTAAATTTTTATGGTACTGTGGATTTAGGGTTTATGGGTTGTATAATTTTTTATATTATTACATTTTTATTTTACTGTTATTGTATTGTAATAAGAAAAAATTGTAACCTGTAAACGAAGAACTAGAAACGCGTGCGACGGCTGTACTGTTCACGGCAGCAGTATTGTTCACTACCGGCACTGTTCACCGGTTACTGTTCACGATCGGTACTGCTCATGCGGTATTGGTACTGTTCATGCGGTATTGGTACTGTTCATGCACGGTTCCGTTGGCAAGTGTTGCCTAGTGGATTCCGTGCAGATTTCCCGTTTTAAATTCATGAGATGAATCTAAGTGACCTGAAGAGACTAGATGATATCTGAAGTTACTAGAAGACAAAGGAATGCCTTGGGAATTTTTTTGTAATTTTAGATTCCAATTTTTTAGGTTAAATAATCCACAGTACTCGGTCAATTCATGTATGCTTTATATTATGTGATGATAAAAGCATTTTCATGCATACGTATGTTATTTAGATTAGATGTGTCTACACAAAGATATTTGATATGTCGTACATGCATCATAGCCTGATATTTTATGTATTTTATTAATGTGATTAAAATGGGTAATATAGATGTTAATAGGGAAACTTGACCAGGGGTCAAAGAGAAATTTTCCGCCCTCAATCGACAATCATGAAGCCCTGTAAGACCGTAAAGCAACCCTACAAGAGCAGAGAATGATGGTTATGCTTCAAAGTTATCGTAAGACAAGCAAGACACGACCGGGATGAGCCCCCATACTAGTATTGGAGCTCGGGCTTCTCCAGGCCATCCATCGGGGAGCCTCGGCTCAAAGATCGAGCTCCACAAACCACCCCGTAAATGCCAGAGGAAATCTCTAAGCTCAAGGGACATTCGAAAGAAGCCCGCTGTCCTTGCTGGGCATAAGGAAAGAATCACGCCTGGTTCTACACTACCCCAACTACCTCCCGGAGAGGTCAACAAGAGCATTTCAAGGCCCCACAGATCAGGGAAAATCTATCCTAAGCTTCTAAGAACAGAGCCAGAGCATGGATCCACCTAGCTCTACCAGGCAACAGGCAGCTGGTAGGTTGACCTCTTTGAAGATCGATGGCACGAGTGCACACAGGATCATCTCCACATGATATCTACATGCACGCCAAGAGTTTAAATTTAAATAAGGGAACAAACTTATCTTCACCAACGATATCATCGAATCCGGTTGCAATTCAAATTTAAATAACAAATTCCGCTCGATAAGGAGGGAACGGATTCATGAGATTACAGTAGAGTATTCGCAAACTAAAAACCTACTTGGATGATATATATATGTGAAGCCAAGCAAGGTGAAAGAGACAGAAAACAAAGGACAGAGAGGAACGACAGAGAAAGAAAATCATAAACAACAGCAATATACATAGAAGAAGGGCTTAAATTTTGATTACAGAACACGGTCACCTTCATCTCCACTATTCTACAGGCATCAAGGTGCCACAACCCTACACCTCTAAGAGATTGTGAGAAAATAAGAGAGTTATTTGTATCTTAAAGCAATATATTAATAATAGAGCTCCCATCGCTGGCCTTCGGGGTTGAAGCAGTCCTACCTGTAGAGCACAAATTGACCTCTTTTAGAGTCCAACAATTTGAATCGGGGAGCAACGAAAGCAAGCTCCAAGCGAGCTTGAACCTCCTAGAGGAAAAGCAAGATGGATGGCCGACTCATCTACCATACTTGGAATGCGGATCACCTAAGGAAATTCTACTCTTGAACAGGGGACTCAGGAGCAGGCAACCTCCGACTAGCTTCTTTTATTTTTTCTTCTGACAGTATTGTACTCCATCTTCCATATCAATAAAGCTCGCCTATTTTCTTGTTTACACCTTCTCCGTCTATATCCTACAATGATTTGGGTCTACATGAAAATTTTCAACATTATCGACTCAAGACCAAGGGTAAACAGGGGATGCCCCCTCGCTCCTCTTGATGCCTCTACCGGGCACCACCCCCGCCAAGAAGGGTCTGAGTGTAAGAGCATAGTTGCCATCCAGATCTCGAGACCAAGGATTTACCAGGGAAGCCCCCTCATCATCCCTGATGCCTTGGTCGGGTGACCTCCCCCAAGAAGGATCCGAGTATAAGTGCATAGTTGCCATCCGGATCAAAATACCAGGATATAGCTAGATAGCACTCCTGAAGCCTTGGTCGGGCTACCACCCCCAAGAAGGATCTGAGTGTAAGAGCATAGTTTCCATCCAGATCTTGAGACCAATAAATAGCTAGATAGCCCTCCTGATGCCTTGGTTGGGCTATCACCCCAAGAAGGATCTGAGTGTAAGAGCATAGTTGCCATCTAGACCAGGAAATAGCTAGATAGCACTCCTGATGCCTTGGTCGGGATACCACCCCCAAGAAGGAATCGAGCTTGAAAGCCCGGAAGCCCTCCTGATCCCGAGCCAAAGAAGGGACTAAAAAATTCTCCACTTAATGTTCTACTCGGGCTACAACCTCTAAAAAGGGCTCGGGGATAAAGGCTTGATTTACTTAAACTCTAAATACTCCTTTTATTCCACTATCTCTCCTTGATACAGGGTTACTTACTACAGGAGACCCACAATCAAACAAGGGGACTGTCAGCTGAAGAAGTTGAGCTAGGAGTTTCATTAGTATGGCTTTCCCAAAAATAGCTCGCTTCGATATAAAATCTGGACGATCAAGCAAGTACATGGAAGATAGAGTTAGATCTGAGATTTAACTTTTATTATCAAGTAAGAGAGCATATCCCCCAACAAGGCTACTACAAACAAGGGGGCCCAATCCCTGGTTCCGGGCTATAAAAGAAAAATAATAACGATCAAACACAGTTGAAGATGGGATGCCCACCCCCTTTTCTGGGCATTCAAAGTAGATTACATGATAGAGAACTCAAGCTTCTTTGTCTTCCTGAGGACCTTCAGCTCTCTCCTACAAAGAATGAACCTCGCCCTCTGCTTCCCTCTCCGGTCGCGGTTCGTCCTGGTCAGCTGCATCAACCTCCTCCGCCATCGCCTCTTAGAAATAAGCCCCGGCTGCCTCGGGGTTAACAAGATCCTCCTCTATGATTTCATTAATCACTACCATAACTTCAGGCGGTATGACTGCATCAAGAAGGCCGGTCACCGACTTAGGCACGTTCCCGCTTTCTGTTGATTCCATTCCTGAGAACACTGCTGGAGGATCTCGAGCTTCAATAAGGCCTTCTTCTAGCTCCTCGTTGTGAGCCCCCTTTGAGGATTCACCTGGACCAGATGCTGGAAAGTCCGGAATAGAAGGAGGCAGATCTGGCACCTCCAGTTGCTTCTCAGTTCCCTCCCCAGAAAGACCAGCTCTATCAGTTTCGGGGTGAGACATCTCCGTAGCCCGTGACATGACCTCCGCTCTATCCCAGTCGACTATGCTGGAGAGATCGAATGGAGAAGGAAGAGCCTTTGTAACCTGATAGGAGGGGTAGAAATACCCCTCGCTAAAAGGGGCTTCCACTTCAGCTTGTAGCTGGGTAATTCGAGCCTGCAAGGTTTGGTTCTCAGTGTTTAAGGCATTCGCCTCTCCCTTCCAGTCATCTCGCTGGCTAGCCCGCAGCTTCGACCTGAGAGTCTCCTGCTCAAAAGCCTGCTTCAACCTCTCATGATCGTATTGAAGCTTAGCTAGCTACGTCTTCATTCCCTGTTGGCTAGAGGTCATCTCTTAGACCAGGGTCTGAGCCCGTGTAAGCAACCCCATGGCTCGCTCAGCTTCAACCTCAGCCTTAGCTGCCCGATCAAGGAGGAAGGCTACCTGATGCCCCATGGCCACCTGAAACTTGAAAGTCTGTAAAGGAAAATCATGTTAGAAAATGACAAGTCAAGCAGCTCAATGAATAAGTAAAAGCGACAATTACCTCGGCTAAAAGGGCGGACTCTTTGGTGATCAAGATGTCCAATGGCATCGCGGTCATCCTAGAAAGTCCGTCGCCTAGACAAGATGCGAAAAATTGCTACGAGACCTCGTTCTGACCCGCCGAACTCGATTTCTAGTGGGAGCGAGAAGGGGCGACCTCAGAACCTCGACTACCTGGGATACAACCGGATCTGCAGAGATAGGTAGCAGGACTCGGAGGGCATTGTTTGGAGCAGTAACTTCGGAATGAGGGGTATGAACGGACTTATTGACGACTGGAGAAGCAGACCCTCCTCGGTTTAGAGCTTTCGCAACCCGAGATGCCAAAAGAGCCATCTTACACTTCACATAGGAAGAAGAAGTGGGAGGAATGAAAGGGGTAGCTACCTTAGTGGTTGACCCCCTTTCTTCGGAACAGCCGAGAGAGCCCCCGGGGATAATCTGGAAGAAGGAGGAGGTATCCCAGCTTGTCGGGCTTCACGAGAAGCTGGAGCAACAACAAACACTGTTATAGAAAAGAATCAAGATCATCAGAACTGAACCCTCCAATAATAAAAAAAAACAAGATAGATCAAGATACTTACGAGAGGTAGCACCGGATATCCGTAGGTACCTGTTTACTCTGCGGGGATCGAAGGGGTCAGCGGTCGGAAACTTCAGATTCAAATAGTTTCGAGTTAGGATGGTCTTCAGCATGGCTTCAGACTTATCGGGCAAGGAATCCCGACCCCATATGGGTTTATCACTAAAGGCAGTGGGAATCTCGAGCTCATGCCCGCCGACGAAGATAGGGCTCCCCCAGTCTCCCCCCGTTAATACCCATTCTTCTTTCCAAGCGTTATACTTCTTTGAAGCCCCGGGGATGATAAAATTGAGCCTATTCTTAGCTTTGGCATAGAATTGGCATTGAGGGACTCCTGTCAGACCACCAATCTGGAAAAGGAAGGCGAGCTCTTCTGTCGTGGAATCCCTGGTGACACCGGTCAGCTAGCATTGCTCCCTCCACAATACTAGGAAGCCGATTAGATACCTATAAAAGCCGGGCGTCAGTAGAAGCGGAGCCAGCTGAAGGGCATTGAGAGCCCGCCGTAGGGTGGGGTGGAGAGGGAGCCTCACCCCGCTCACAAAAGCCGCAACATGGATAGGAAGCACGCCTTTGGGAGGGGTAAAAGCATCCTAGTTCCAATGGGGGACGGTTAGAGAAACGGTATCAGGAATACCATACTTGTCCCGTAGACGGCCGATCAACTGAGGGTTGACAGTAAAGTCGGGGATGACTCTGGGTTCGAAAGGAAGGGTTATCACTGGTGTAAACTCTGCCACCGTGACTTGAGCCCTCCCGACCGCATCTAATCTCTCCCCGATGTCAGAGTCTTCATCGACTAAGTTTAGAGGGTTGTCAGGCTGGTTCGAAAAGCCAGAGCTGATAGAAGCGTTCCTGTTTGAACGACAGTGCTGGCGGAGGGGGAAAGATTCCTCGTCGCGTGAAATCCCTCACACCCGTTTAAGAGAAGCTAGGTTAGGACCCCCGGAGCCCCCTACCAAGGCATCAACACTATTTGTGGAAGTCGACATTGATAGGAAAGAGAGGTGAGAAAGCATGTGGAAGATTTCGGTAGAGAAAACGGGGAAGAAGAAATTCGAAAATTTGAGATTTGAGGAAGTATGAAGAAGGTAACGGTCAGATCGGGCTTAAATAGAGGTCTATGGGCGATATCCTTAGGAAGATCACCACCGTATTATAGCCATTTTTTCTTCGAATAACACTCAGTTTTCAAATTCAAAATGTTGGGTAATTAATGAGAAAATTTCGCTCTCATTAATTATCTTTATGGCGAAAAACTTTCTCAATCAAATAAGGATTCTGACTCCAACCCCAACTCTACCACCGATATTCAAATCAGAGGGGACTTCTATTAATAGGGAAATTTGGTCAGGGGTCAAAGAGAAATTTTCCACCCTCAATCGATAATCATGAATCCCGGTAAGACCCTAAATCCACCCCGCAAGAGCAGGAAGGCCAGTTCGGCTTCAAAGTTACCAGAAGATAAGCCAGAAGCGACCTGGATGAGCCCCCACAGGAGTATTGGAGCCCAGGCTTCTCCAGACCATCTATCAGGGAACCTCGAATCAAAGGTCTAGCTCTATTAATCGCCTCGTAAATGCCAGAGGAAGTCTCCAAGCTTAAGAGACATTCGAAAGAAGCCCGCCAACCTTTCCAGAAGCCCGCTGTCCTTGCTGGGCATAATGGAAGAATCACGCCTGAATCTACACTACCCCAGCTACCTCCCGGAGAGGTCAACAAGAGCATCTCAAGCCCCCACAGGTCAGGGAAAATCCATATTAAGCTTCTAAGAACAGAGCCAGAGCATGGATCCACCTCGCTCTACGTGGCAACGGGCAGCTGGCAGGTTGACCTCTATGAAGATCGATGGCACGAGTACACACAGGATCATCTCCATATGATATCTACATGCACGTCAAGAGTTTAAATTCAAATAATGGAACAAACTTATATTCGTCAACGATATCATTGATTTCGAAAACAATTCAAATTTAAATAACAAATCCCGCCAGATAAGAAGGGAACGAATTCATGAGATTACAGTATAGTATTCGCAAACTAAAAACCTACTTGGACGATATATATATGTGAGCCAAGCAAGGTGAAAGAGACAGAAAACAAAGGACAGAGAGAAACGACAGAGAAAGAAAATCATAAACAACAGACATATACATAGAAGAAGGGCCTAAATTCTGATTACAAAACACGGTCACCTTCATCTCCACTATTTGACAGGCACCAAGGTGCCACCACCCTACACCTCCAAGAGATTGTGAGCAAATAAGAGAGTTATTTGTATCTTAAAGCAATATATCTATAATAGAGCTCCTATTTACTGTTTTTGCCACTCGTCTCTCTCTTAAACAGGTCGGGAACCAACGGTACCGACCCCGGCCATTGCTTTTGTGGTAATAGTCTCGAGGGTGTTAGCAAAAATTTCTCATATCGAGCAAATTTCCCGTCAACAATACATAATTGGCTATGAATAATGAGATTAGTTTTTAATAGTTAAAAAACTTGGTAATTATCATTAATATTAATCTAGTTATTAAAGAGTTTAATAAGTTAGATTAATAAGGTCATTTATTGTAATTAGGATTAATATGATTAATTACCTAATAATAAAAGATCCAAATAAAGTGTTAGGGTTTTAATAGTTAAAACTTGGTAAACACTAGCATAATAATCTGACCCTAGTAAAAAGTTTACAAAGGCTTAGATTAGTCACTAATAGATTAGATTTTTAATTGTTAAAAATCATTAATAATTTATTAGTTAATTAGAATTTGTTTCTAATTAGTTAATGTGCTAGAAAACTTGATTAAAGTTAGTCGTTTAATCCTGTAGAGTCTAGGTGCATTAACGGTTAATAGAAAACCCTAATTTTAAAATAGTGAATGGGAGAGGGATAAATGACATATATATCCTGCGGTCTCCATCATTAGTTCAACACCGTGAGATTTGAGTGGGGCCTCGTGATGGCTTTGCTTTCGTCCTCCCTAAGGAGGGTTTCCACAAAGGTCAATACCAAGGTTGACTTCCTAACGGATAGGATTTCTGAGGGTATTTCGGGATTGACCGACCCTAAGGAGACAATTCTTGAGTTAAGCTCGTGAGATCTGAAATGGTAGGTTACACTCACAAAGGTTTTGATCAAGTTTGTTAATTAAAAACCTGACTGAATGAACGATGGTTGAATGATATGGAATAAGAGTTATTCTAGAATATCATTTGATTAAGAATGTCTCGGTCCAACATGCAAAGACTTGACCAACCCTAAGACGACACTTCTTTATGGTATGTTGGATTGTTGTGGTATAGTAACTAGTTTTAGGGTAGTTCTAGTTCGTTAAACATGTGTATGCATCATGTTAAAATTAATGCCAAATCACTCGCACTTGCTTTAAATAAATGACTGAATGAATGTTTTATTTATTTTAGCAATAATGTCTTCTGCATTACTTCAAATTCTCGCAAACGACAAATTAACTGGTGTTAACTACACTAAGTGGAAACTTAACATTAATGCAACATTGGTCACTAAAGACCTCAAGTTTGTGCTTATTGAGGAATGTCCTCCAGCTCCTGCTGTAAATGCCACATGAACTGTTCGAGAGGTATACAAGCGAACGGTAAGCTCAAACCCAAGAAAGCCCAGAGCAAGAAGAAGTCCAAGAAAAGTAAATATGATTTACTTGTTCTTGAGTCGTGTTTAGTGGAAGATCATTCTTCACCCTTGATAATTGATTCGGGGGTCACTAACCATTTTTGTTCTTCTTTACAATGGACTGATTCTTGGACACAGCTAGATGAGCAAGCCTTCTCAATGCGTGTGGGGTCAGGGGATGTCGTGTCGACACGAGTAGTGGGCGTAATTAGATTACGTTTTTGTAATAATTATATATTGTTGGACAATGTATTTTATATTCCTGGATTTAC
Organism: Dipteronia dyeriana; assembly: GCA_032871835.1. NCBI lineage: Eukaryota > Viridiplantae > Streptophyta > Magnoliopsida > Sapindales > Sapindaceae > Dipteronia > Dipteronia dyeriana. The sequence goes on along the minus strand of CM065300.1, from coordinate 48,995,501 downwards.
ACGGAATTTGATTTTCATTTCTAAGTTGTTAGAACAAAAATATTCTATTTCTTTTAATAATAAGTCTGTTATTATTGGAAAGAATGGTCTAAATATTTATTCAGGAATTAATGAAAACAATTTGTATGTATTAAGACCGTTAATACATACTACATTTCTCAGCATCGAAATGTTTAAGGTTGAAAAACCAAAAACTAAACGACATAAGATTTCTCCAGATAATAACACGTATCTCTAGCATCTAAGGCTTGGTCATATCAACCTTGACCGGATTGACGGACTAGTGAAAAACGGATCTTTAAGTGAGTTAAAGGTTGACACCTTACCCGTCTGCGAATCTTGTTTGAAAGGTAAGATGACTAAGAGACCTTTTACTGGAAAAGGGCTTAGAGCTAAAGAACTGCTAGAGCTTATACATACAGATGTCTGCGAACCGATGAATGTTAAAGCTAGGGGTAGTTATGAGTATTATGTAACCTTTATAGATGACTACTCAAGATACGGATACCTCCACCTAATGTAACAAAAATCGGAAACATTTGAAATGTTTAAAGAATTTTGAGCTGAAGTTGAGAATCAGTTAGATAGGACTATCAAGTCACTACAATCGGATCGTGGAGGTGAGTACCTTGACCAAGAGTTTAAAGATTTCTTGGTCGAGCATGGGATATTTTCCCAACTCACAACTCCCGGTACACATCAGTAAAATGGTGTAGCGGAGAGGAGAAATAGAACCCTGATGGAAATGGTGAGATCTATGATTAGTTTCTCATCATTACCAAATTCTTTTTAAGGATATGCGTTACAAACAGCAACATACATTTTGAATATAGTGGCATCCAAATCTGTTCCTTAGACTCCCATAGAGTTGTGGAATGGTCGTAAAGCTAGTTTACGATATTTCCGTATATGGGGGTGTCCAGCACACGTGCTGAAGAATAGAACTGGAAAGCTAAACTCCAAGTCTGTTGTATGTCTGTTTGTAGGATACTCCAAGGAGACCAGAGGTGGACACTTCTATAGTCCTTAATACAACAAAGTATTTGTATCGACAAATGCAATGTTTCTTGAGGACAATTACATTAGTGACCATACATATCGTTCTAAGATTGTATTGAATGAGTTGGAGCCTGGTGAGACTAGTGCTTCATCAACAAGTATTGTTGATCCATAAACATCTGAGAGTTAGATGGTTCATTATCAGGATACACTACCACCTAGACGTAGTGAGAGGGTTGTGAGATAAACCGAACGCTATTTAGGTATAGGTGAGGGATAAAGTGTTGTCTCTGCTGATAGTGTGGATGATCCATTGACATTTAAGAATGCAATGGAAGATCCTGATAAAGAGTAATGGCTTAAAGCCATGAATCTCGAGATGGAGTCCATGTACTCTAACTCAGTCTTGGATCTTGTAGACTTACAGGATGGGGTAAAACCCATATGGTGTAAGTGGATCTATAAGAGAAAGAGAGGAGTAGACGGAAAGGCAGAGACCTTTAAGGCAAGGCTAGTGGCCAAGGGTTATACTCATTGGGAAAGATGTGGGAGTGTCGTCTGATGTAAAGGGCTAGCTAGCTAGCCAATTCCAAATGAAAGATTTGGGAGAGACAAGTTATATTCTTGGGATTCAACTTATAAGGGATCATAAGAGCAAACTCTTAGCTTTGTCTCAGACATCATATATCGACAAGACTCTTGTATGATTTTTGATACAAAACTCCAAGAAAGGTAATTTACCTTTCAGGCATGGAGTTCACTTGTCTAAGGAAAAGTGTCCTAAGACACCTCAAGAAGTTGAGGATATGAGACGTGTACCCTATGCATCAGCAGTAGGTAGTCTCATGTATACTATGTTATGCACGAAACTGGACATTTTCTATGCAGTGGGAGTAGTCAGCAGATACCAGTCTAACCCAGGATTGGATCATTGGTTTGCTGTCAAAATAATTCTTAAGTATCTTCGGAGAACGTCAGACTATATGCTAGTGTATTCCGGGTAGGATTTGATCCCGATATGCTTACCTTGGGTGGTGGAGTCATTGTGTGGAGAAGTATCAAGCAATCTTGCATTGCTGACTCCACCATGGAAGCCGAATATATAGCCGCTTGTGAAGCTGCTTAAGAGGCTGTTTGGCTCCGTAAATTCTTGAGTGATCTGGAAGTTGTTCCAGATCTGGATAGGCCTATCACACTTTATTGTAATAACAGTGGTGTTGTGGCTAATTCCAAAGAACCAAGAAGCCACAAGAGAGGGAAGCATAAAGAGAGAAAGTATTATCTCATTAGAGAGATAATGTAGAGAGGAGATGTGATTGTCACAAAGATAGTCTCATAAGACAATCATGTTGATCCATTTACAAAGACCTTACCGGCTAAAGTTTTTTCGGGTCATCTAGATAGTCTAGGGTTACGAGACATGCCTCACATGCTTTAGTGCAAGTGGGAGATTTTTGGGGTTTATGCCCTAAAGATGGGATTTGTAAATGGATTTATGAAATAAATAAAAGGAAAATTTCAATTCATTCTTGTTGTGTTGTTTATTTTATAACTTGTGCATATATTTAACATCCAAGATTGCCAGATGTAATCTCGAACTGTGTATATGAGTGTCATATACAAATGGATACAGTAAGAGATGTGCAATCTAAAGAGTCCATAGATAGCAAATAAAGTTAGGTACTTTATTTGTGGTTAATCTATAGTTGCGGTCCATTCCGTAATGTACGGTGATTCTATCCTAAATCATTCATATGTAGATATGAGAATAGAGGCACCTTGTATGATGTGATCATATAGGACTGGGCCATGATCTATATGAATCTCTCACCAAGATCCGTTTACCGATGAGATTCATATATATCAACTAATGATGGCTATATGTGGGTGATCTTAATCCTGAGTGTCTTATCGACTCCTTCAGGTTAGATCGTGGTCTTTGATATACCATAGGTAAGGTCGGATGCAGTTCCCGATCAATATACTCTGTATGTTGGGATTGCAGGTTTGGCTTGTGGCTGGGAAGGTTTGTACACAATAGTGGAATCCACTCCTTCTTGTGAGAAGTAGACGGTAGTTCCCTTAAGAGTTGATTCGAGGCTTGGACAATATGAGCGCTCTCCTAGTTTCGTAAGGAAATAGGATTTATTGTCACTAGAGAATCAACGGTACTTAAAGGATATATGTAATTAGAGGGATATAACGGACACTAGTGACTGAGCTCTAATTATGAACTATTGTGGAGGATCACACCATGTGTAATAGCTATATCGATGGACACAGAGTTGTATCGGTCTATGTAAAAGCGTCGACAGTTGAGAGAGTGCAGCTTCGGGTTTTTTAGTGGAATAACACCTGAGTTAATAATCAAAGAATAATAATTAAAGAGTTTAATTAATGATTCCGAGGATTATTGGAGCTTAAAATACTGTGGGTCCATTAGGTCCCCTTACTAGCCCGATCGATTTAGGTAACAAGGGTACATGTAAATTAATTGGATTGTCCAATTAATTGTGTTACGAAAGTGACACGTATATATTCAGGAATTAATTGAATAATGAGATTATTTAATTAATGAATGTTAATAGTTAAATTAATTAAATAATTAGATTATTTAATTATATTGATAATTATGAATTATGAATTAACTATTAATTGGAGGGTGTTAATTGATATATGGATTTAGGTGAAGATAAAATAATAGGATTATTTTATTTTACTAAATCATTTATCTAAGTATTTGAATTTAAGTTTAAATTTAAAATACTTATTATCACTTTTAAAATATTAGATATATTTGAAAAGGATAATTAAAAGATATATATATATATATATCAATTATAACACAAGAGATTGCATTGGATGCAAATTGGTATATACACATATATAAGTGTTTGTACTGGATACAAATATATATATATATATATATATATATATTTGTGATAACAGAAGGCGTGAAACTTAGTTTAAAAAAAAATTTATTTTTTGGTTGTGACTTTGAAAAGTCACGCACCAGTTGCTTAAAAAAAATAAAAATAAAAAAGTGGTGCAATGTACACCATTTAAACGAATATATATATATATATATATAATAACTAGAATTGTTCTAGGTGATTTTCTCTTGAGAGGAAAGAGTTTCTTCAAGTATTTTCTCCACATCCTCAATTAAAGTTCATGAGATCGTAACGCGCCCACACGCAGTTACCAGTCCCGGGAGATAGCGAGGAAGATCGAGTGGTTCAGACAGAAGCACATCGTAGAGTGAATGAGCTTCCAAACGTTGGCATTGGTTCAGACAGGAGCATATCGAAAAGTGAAGGAGCCTCCAAACGTTGGTAAGTATATCTTCTTTTGATTATATTGATTACAATTTCCTGAGTTTACATATTGTATGTATTGGTTCTGAAAAATAATTACGATCAAAAGCTCACTGGTCCCAGATATAGATATGATCTGTATAAAAATTTTAAAACTTAGTTTCGCTGCGTGATCGATGAACAGGGTTCCTACAGCTATACCTATGTGACTAAATCTTTGTTATAAACTAATGAAAGAAAGATAAATTACAATTGAATGTTGTATGTGTTAATAGCCGAATCTGGCTAGGGACCAAAGGAGAATTTTTCACTTCCCTGCTTCATACAAGGGTCCAAATTCGGGCTTATATCAAGTTCCCCGAGGTCGAGCTACCACGCGATCCTGTAGTTGCAAGGTGAGGCCAGCTATACCATCTGAGCATCTTACATACATCCAGGCTCGCCAAATAAAGCTCGACGTGATGACGTCAAGCTCCCTATGACATGATAGAAGCCTAATGTTAAGTCACCGTGGAAGGACCTGGGTTCCCTAAGGCCGAGGTACCTCGTGATACTTTCCTGGAGCATACTACCATCTCTACTTTAACCAAGAGAACTTTAAGGTGCCGAACTTGTCTTGCAAATGCCCTCCTGCCTCGTCGAGGTACAATCTCAACCTGTCTGAGCAGAAAAAAAAGAAGCCCTTAAAGCCTCATTATCACCAAAAAGTGCCAACATAATTAGGGCAAGATCCAATGTAGATCCCGGTATGGTTAAATCAAGTCTCCAGTAACAAGAGCAGTACTTGAGCGTACCTCGACTCTAGCGTCACCTCAGGTAATCTCCATATAGTACCTCGCCAAAGTGGCATATAGAACTAGAGTTCTCATCCAAGAGAGAGAGTTGACTTTCATGATTACCATCAATGAGGTCAACCATATTAATGGAGGTAGTCAACCCTATTAATGAGGTCAACTATATTAATGGAGGAAGTCAACCCAATTAATGAGGTTAACTGTATTAATGGAGGCAGTCAACACTATTAATGGAGATGATCAACGCCATTAATGAGAGAATATTCAACTCTCTAATTGCCACCATTAGTGAAAGAGTCCAAAGAGGAAACAAATACCTTTACCTCCAAGATTTCCTCCACATCGGATTCTTTGGATAAACTACAGTAGAAAATCCCACCTATTAAAAAAATAGGATCAATCCATAATCTAGGGAGTGGGCAACAAGCAATGGAACCTATAAATATGACAAAACTCTCTCCAAAAAGGAGAGGCTAAATGCTAGACACAAATCGACTCCCGAAATACATGTTGAATCCGATGCCTGACTGCACATACCAACCCCGACTAGAAATATGTTGTTAACGGTAAATTTGTTTAGGATGAGAAATACCTGTTAACACCCTCGAGACCACTACCACGGAGGTGGTGGCCGAGGTTGGTATTGTTGATACCTGACCTGATCTTGTATGAATATTGGTATGGAGTGGTAGGTAGGAGAGGAGTCATTTCACTCATCGGGCTTCGTTATAGGTAGGCGAGAATTCATCCCACCTACCGGGCTTTGTAGTAGGTAAAAGATGAGTCATCCTTTCCGTCGAGCTTTATGGTAGGTTGGAGAGGAGTCATCCAACCTGTCGAGCTTCGTAGTAGGTAGGAGATGAGTCATCCTTTCCATCGGGCTTTGTGGTAGGTAATAAATGAGGGAGCTCGAGGTTTCTTTACTGGTATGAAGGGGTTGATCTTGGTCATGGTTCTGGTCCTGGTCCTCAGTTGGGGTCGGAGCCCTTTATGGTACCCGGAGCCCGGTTCTGGAGCCTGATTCCTTCCTGTAATTCCCTGATCTAGATAGCAAGTAAGGAGGGGGGCTTATCTAGCTCCAGTGTCGGAGAGCTCGATTTCTACCTTAGATATGATACGGGAGAGCTCATCGACTTCCTTCAAGCTGGTCTAGGTGGTTTCTCCTCATCTTGACGTGCGACTTTGGTGTATAGATGAGAGGATAAGAGCGCTAGGTCCAGCGGGGTAGGAATCTAGCTTCGTTTCCTTAGGTCTTCGTTGTTGTTTCCCAATCTTAAGTATGAAAGATTAGAGAGTTATGGCCAATGAGGTCGGTTCTTAGCCCGTATACACACATACGTAACACAGTAGATAATAGGAAATACACAAGTCTTTGATAGAGAGAGATTGACTAACCAAAGGGGAAAAAGCATCACTAATGATCACATACTGAAAAACCCCAGGGCAGTATCCGGAGGAAGGAGGAATACCCTTCCTTATGTATATATCAGAGAATGCTCCGGAGAGCTTACAAAAATGGTGAAGTAATACAACGTAGTTGCTCCGGAGAGCTTACAATGGTGGTCGAATGTAGACCGATACCGGTATATTCTAGGTAAAGGTAATACATACATTGATGATGTCGAGAGATATTTAAACGAAGCATGTCTGTCTTCTGTCATTGATCGGAGCCCGATTTTTATGCCTTTTACAGGCATATTTGTAAATGGTGACTACCTTGGCGTGCAAGTCCATGATTCTTCAATCTTCCTTTCCTTATTGAGTACGATTCTTCCTTTACTGTAGTTGATCAGATCGTGGCTAATATCTCGGAGGGGATATGTTTGTTTCCTCTTCGAACTCTTCTTTCCTTGATAAGCGGGATTCTCTGTTATAGTTGACCCCAAAGAATAGGTTGTGGAGGATATCTTGGAGGAAAAGGTATTTGTTTCCTCTTTGGACTCTTTCACTAATGAAGGCCATTAAAGAGTTGAATATTCTCTTTATTAATGGTGTTGATCATGTCATTAATTGGGTTGACTTCCTCCATTAGTATGGTTGACCTCATTAATTGTACTTTAAATGTCATGGAAGTCAATCCCCTCTTCCTACGTTGCCGAGATGAGAGCTCTAGTTCTGCTTGTCACTTTGGAGAGGTACTTCATGGAGGTTACCCGAGGTGACATTTGATATTTCTTGAGGGCGAGGAACCCTAGGATCCAGTACACTGGCGGGTCCCCCGGGGACCTCTCGATTGTCACGGAGCTAGATACTGGTTTTCCCATGGAGCTTGTGCTAACCATTTTAGGGGCGAAATATCTCATAGGGTTCCAACCTTGTAGCTGGGAGCTTGGTTTAGCTACGCCGAGCTTTATCATGGAGCTTGACCTAATTATACAGGCTTCCTATCGGGGTAGCGGGCTTGGCTAGCAGGCCCTGGTAAGGTGTTTACCATAAACAGGAAACATTGGCTCGCTTCTAGAAGAGTGGAGAGGTATGCTCGAGTACTGCTCTTGCTACTTGATTTAACCGTGACAGGATCTACAGTGGATCTTGGCGTTTTTTGGTGACGATGAGGCTTTAAGGGCTCCTTCCTTTAATGCTCGGACAGGTTGAGATTATACCTCGATGAGGCAGGAGGGCCATTACAAGACAATTTCGGCACCTTGAAGGTTTCGTAGTGAAAGTAGAGATAGTAGCAAGCTTTAGGAGAGTGTCACGAGATACCTTGATGTCGGCGGACCCAGGTCCTTTCACGTCGACCTAGCTTCGGGCTTTATCCTGGCATAAAAAGTTTGATGCGGTCTCGTCGGGCTTTATTTGGTAAGCCTGGACTCGTACGAGATGCTCAGATGTTATAGCCAGCCTCGTCTTGCTTCTGTAGGATAGCATTGTAGCTCGACCTCGGGGACCTTGATACCCCGTCATATAAGCCCGAATTTGGACCTTTGAGGGAAGGTTGAGAAGTGAAAAATTCTTCTTTGGTCCCTAGCCAAATTTTGCTATTAACATATGTCATTAATAGTGTAAAAGGCTTCTCGCCTGAATTCTCCATATATTTCCACCATGTACTACCTCTCCTAAGCATATATCGAGATTGGTTAACTTTCTATTACTTTTGTAAGCTTTCCAGAATGTATACGTTGTACTACTCCACCACTCATGTAAGCTCCCCGAAACATTCTTTGATATATACATAACGAAAGGTATTCCTCATTCCTCTGGATACTGCCTTGGGGTTTTTTAGCATGTGATCATTCGTGATGCTTTTTCCCCTTTGGTCAGTCCACCTCCCACTACATAAGACTTGTCATTCTTCTATCTATCTCCTATATTAGATTCTTACCACGCTGGACCTAGCTCTCTAATCCTTCCTACATGAGATCAGAAAACTACGGAGGAGTATTGATCCTATCCTCTTGCTCACCATTTAGATCGGGAAAGTGCAAGAAGGAATTCTGGACCAAGACAGAGCTCTAGGCACCAGGACCAAGAATAGGAATCGAAACCAGGACCAGGATCTGGATCGGGACCGGGGACCAAGGTTAGCCCCTTTGCACCAGCCAGGGAACCTCGAGCACCCCCATGTTTCCTCTATATACATAAAGCACGATAGGCGAGATGACTCATCTCTTACCTACCTCGAAGCCCAACGGGTGGGATGACTTATCTCCTACCTACCACGAAGCCCGATGGATGGGATGACTCCTCTCCTAACTACCGCTCCATCCTCTACATGTATACAAAATCTCTCCAAGGTATGAGGTACCTACCTCATCTGTGACGTCCGAGGTAGCGGTCTCGAGGGTGTTAGCTGTAATTCCTCACCATGAGTAAATTTTTGGTTAACATTTTTGGCGTCGTCTTTGGGAAGTTTCAACACCCCTTTTGAAAGCTTTCATTTCTCTACATGAGCATCTTTATACTATTGAGGTGATAGATTTATCAATCATTATTTATGATATCCTTTCTCTATGTTTGTCTATATCGCCTACGCACCACGTGTGGTGCTAATTTTATGGTTTAAAAAGTTTTGTTTATTGTGAAGCAAATATGGTACATGGGACTCCTGGTGGAACTAGTTTATTATGCTGCTCCTATGAAGCGAACCTATTCATATAATCATGGAGCTTCAATACAGTAGCTCTCCACCTGAAGGTCTCATACACAGATGTACCACTCTGGTACATTGAGAATTCCTATACAGTAGAACTGTACCTCTACTGCTTCCTTACAGAAGATTTTCTCTTCTACCGGTAAACTTCCTATCTAGTAGTTCCATTGGACTTTTACCTGGTCATACGGGTCCCTTTATGTTGTCAGATCCAGCCTTTAGAAGCTCCTAGATAGCGGTAGCAGGTCGACTCATGAATCTAAGAAGCCAACTCAGCTGTGTAGCTTCTAGAGTCGTACGACCAGTAGAAGATTAGTGGCTCCTCACCATGTGTATCGGTCCTTTCAACGCCCAAGTGAGCCACTAAACTCTTGGTTCATTCTAGGAGGGTCCAGAGCTTTCTCTTAATTGCTGGGGACTTCTGGGATCCTAAGCATACTTCTGGACCAGTACCAGATCGGTGGCTTTGCTCCATATGTACCGGGTCAATCATCGACCTAGCAAGCCAGTGAAGCTCGATCTGATCAAGGAAAGCCCAGAGGCTTCCCACATTTGGTAAGGCCACTTACATGCTTAAGCAAGCCTCTAAAGTAGCAGCACCAATGCAAGACTCAAAGGCACTTCATTTTTTATACTGGGTCGATCAACGCCCAAGTAAGCATCTGAGCTCCTTCTTTGATCCAGAGAGGTCCAAAACCTCATTTCAGTTGCTGGGGTCTTCTAGGATCTCATGTATGCTTCTAGACCAATACCAGACTGGAGGCTTTGCCCCTATGTACTAGGTCATTCATTGCCCTAGCAAGCCACCGAAGCCCGATCTGATCAAAGAGAGCCCAGAGGCTTCCCACAGTTTTTAAGGCCACCTACATGCCTAGCAAGCCTTTGGAGTAGAAACACCAAAACAAGACTTAGTGGCTCCTCACTTCTTATACCAGGCCAGTCAACTCCCAGGTGAGCCATTGATCTTCTGTTTCATTCAAGAGAGGTTCAGAGCCTCATTTTAGTTGTTAGGGTCTTCTAGGATCCTAAACATGCTTCTAGACTAGTACTAGACCGATGGCTTCGCTCTATATGTACCGGGTAATTCATCGCCTTAGTAAGCCACCGAAGCCCGATCTGATCGAGGAGAGCCTAGAGGCTTCCTACATTTGGTGTGACCTTCTATATGTTAAAGCAAGCCTTTGCAGCAACAACACAGCTACAAGGCCTTATGGCTCCTCACTTCTTATGCCGGGTCGGCCCACGCCTAAGTGAGTCACTACGGTCCCAAGTTATTTCAGCACGGTTTAGAGCATACTCTCGGTTGCTGGGGACTCATTGGATCCCAAGCATGCCTATGAACCATTACCATACCGATAGCTCCACTCAATTTTTACCGGGCTATTTATCACCCTAGCGAGCTACCTTGGTCCCGATCCACCTCTCTGGTTATTCTCTTCGACAGTAACAGCTCATTCCTATTTGGTCCGACTACTTATTTGGAGGAAGGGCCACTGCCCTCTAGCACTGCTACTTTGAAGCCAACTTCCATCACCTTGGTTGGATCAGCTTCAATCAGCTTTGACCATCGTCTTCTCATTTGGATCAATCGGGACCTCTCTTACCTCTCCTACCTTGGTAACACCAATATGGACCTCTACTTTGACAGATTCAGATAGAGAGGTAGGCAGGCTTGAAGCCCCTCATGCATCCACTACCTTACAGCAGGGGGACGTTAAGATAGGTTCTCCCTTAGTACGGTTTGGCATGAAGATGGAGATAAGCATTATGTCCTCCTCATCATCAGTGCACCCAACGGCTCGAAAAGAACCGTCTTCAGTGAGAGAGGACCTAATAAACTCCCAGCCTTCTCCATGATCTCCTTTAGAGCGGTCCTTACAAGGAACGAGGCATGGATTTGATTCTCTCCATATCATATGCACACTGCTGTCTACTTGCATCTCAGCCACGGTTGCCCCAGATCTGGTCATGACTTTAGTCAGAATGATCGCTCCCCTCGCTTCCTTGGTCATCTTCTCCTTTGTTTGCCCAAGTTCGACTTTAGCAGCATCAACCTACTCATAAAGAGCATCATACAGGTGGCTCTGCTCCATTCATACCGGGTCATTCAATGTCCTAGCAACCCACCAGAGTCCCGGTTGATTCGAGATGAGCCCAGAGGTTTCCCATACTCGGTAAGGCTTCCTACGTGCTTGAGCAAGCCTCTGGAGTAATAATAGCACCGTTGTAAAGCCTGGAGACTCCTCATATCTAGTATCAGGCCAGTGGCTCCTCACCATTTGTATCGAGCCGTTCAATGCCCTAGCATGGCTCTACTCCATTCATACCAGGTCATTTAACACCCCAGCAACCCACTGGAGTCCCGGTTCATTCGAGATGAGCCTAAAGGTTTCCCATACTCGGTAAGGCCTCATATGTGCCTGAGCAAACCTCTGGCATAACAACAGCACCACTGCAAGGCATGGAGACTTCTCATATCTAGTATCAGGCCAGTAGCTCCTTACCATTTATACCGGGCCATTCAACGCCCTAGGGAGCCACCGTGGTCCCGACCCACCCCCTTGGTTAGTTTCATCGATAGTGAAAGCTCCTTCCTCCCTTGTCCTACTGCTTGAGTAGAGGAAGAACCACCATTCCCTAGCACTGCTACTTCAGATCCAGCTCTACCATCTTAGTCGGGTCAACCTAAATCAGCTCGGTCCGCTATCTCTTCAGCTGGATTGATCGGGACCTCTTCCACCACTCTGGCTTCAGTATGGACCTCCATTTCCTTGGTAAGGTTGGTCTGGATCTTTACCTCCTTGACAGATTCAGACAGACAGATATGCAGGTTCGAAGCTCCTCCTATATCCCGAGCTTCTATAGCAACCCACATCTGCTAGACTAATTCGGACCTCACTTTCCTTAGAAGGATCGATCTGGACTTCTAACTCCTGGACCGGGTTCAGATGGCTAGGGACTTCGAGGTAGTTCCTACCCCAGCAAGACTAGACATGAAAGGAGAGATGGGCGCCAAGTCCTCATTATCACCTGTATACCCAACGGATCAAGAAGGACTGGTTTTCAGTAGAGGCAGAACGAGCTAACTTTACAGTTCTCTTTATGGTCACCTCCCAATTCCATCCTCCAATGATGCTCAGGTCAGACGGGTGAAGAAGAGCTTGAGCAGTCTAGTAAGTGCCATCCTTTAACAAAGGAAGCATCCTCTTTAGCTTCCAAGGCAGCCACGTTGCAAAACAGAGTTTAGACTTCTTCCTCCAGATTTTATTTCCTCATTCAAAGCAATCCTCGTGAGGCAGGGTATATGGACTTGAGTCTCTCCGTATCATATGCATTGGCTCTCTATCTACCTGTGCCTCAGCCATGTTTACCCAAGCTTTGGTCAGGGATTAAACTAGAACGATTGCACCCTCCACTACCTTGGTCAATTCCTCATACTTCTGGTTTGACCTCCTTTGAAAGGGAAACTTCCCTATTCGAAGCATCTACCTATAGATCAGTTGGGGCTCACCTGCCACTTACGCAACCATATCAACCGTGGCCATTATTTGAGCAGGACAAATAAAAATGTCCTCAACCTCGGCAATGTCAGCCTAGACCACTACCTTCCATAGCGTTGGATCAAAAGTAGTATATAACGGCGACCATGTTCTAATTACAGAATTTTTGCCATGAATTGACTCTTACTCACCCTTTTGTTTTCCTTTATTAGTTGTCGATCCCCTTTCTCTTAGTGCATACTGGGGCCTATTTATACACAGTTAATTTGTGATTCTCCCACCATGATTCTCTGATCCAATCCCTTCTTGTCGAGCGAGATCTTTTATTTTGAATGTTGTTGACTTTTAGCTAATGACAGAATTGAGAATATCTTTAGAGATAAGTTTGTCTCCTCTTTGGACTCAAACAATTGCCATGCACGTATGCGGTGTTTTAACGTTCGATAGAGTGTGGATATAATCCTGTGTATCTTCATGGTGTGATTCCTCATGGAGATCGCTGAGCATAACGTTCATTGTTTTATAGAGCGAGGTAGATCCATGCCCTGGTCTTAGTACTAGGAGTTTGGCTAAACCTTTCCAAGTCCCTCGGAACTTGAGGTGGCCGCACGGGAGCTCTTTGGCAGTAACGTAGCTTTAGCGAGCTTCATCCCACTGGTCCAGATGGGTTTGAATCTTCTTTCGGAGAGATGAAGCAATACTGTAATGCAAGCTGGGTGCTTAATGGGTTTCTCTCTATGCTTGGAGAGGATGGCTGGCTTCTAGAGAGGTTACGAGGTAGCTTCGACCTCAGGGAGCCTAGACCATCGCGTATCTGGCTTTCTGAGTTTTTGCTTCAATCTAAAGAGCTCGATACGATCGTGTCGGGCTCCACCTCGGGTGTCCCCAGAGCTCGACCCTAGGATCCATGGTTCTATGGTGAGTAATCTCGGGCTTGGATTTGAACTAGGGAAGTGTAGAATTTCCCTTTTGGCCCCTAGCCAAATTTGGCTATTAACATAAGTCCCTTCTGACTTGAACATAGGTGATTGAGTTAGGGTTGGAGTCATATTTCTTTTTTAATTGGGAAATTTTCCCTTCTTCATCGTTACCAAGAATCTTGGTTTAAATCTTCTCATTAATTGTATAAGTGACGTGGCGAGCATTGGGCGGAGCTTTCCCCAAAATAATTCGGCTACGTTACGGTCGATCCCTAGATTCGAGGTAATCCCATCGAATATCTTGCTTCTGTGTCACTGACATCATCACTTTATCCACTCCTATTTATACCCAGCTATTTCACTACCTTCCTCACACTTTCTCTTTTTTCAAATTTCAAATTATCGATGAAGAAAAAATTCCTCTCTATCAGTACTTCATCTCCTTTCTTTTCTTTTATCGAACTGGTAAGTCTTATTCCACCATGTCGAAAGCCAGCCTTGACTCCATCGATTCTCTTATAGATGGTGAAGAAGTTTCTAGTCTTGCCCATAAAAACCGATCTCGGTAAGACTTCGACGGTGATGACTCACCTTAGAACACGCAGCGCTGCTGGTCGAACAAGAACGTAGCTATCGGGACAGGGTTTCTAACCAACTAGATGACCCTTTGAGCTTGGTCGATGAAGATTACGATAGGGAAAAAAGGGTTGGCGCTACTAGGAAGGATTAAGTCACAATTACCGGTCCTTTTCTGGAGAGGCATCCTCCTTATAACTTCAGGGTCATTCCGGACTCCACCGTCGATCCTCAGTCGATTAATCGTATGAGGTCCAAGTATGTCATTCTTGACAACGTCTCCATCTAAATTCCTCACCGAAGTTATGACGTCTTTAATCCTTCCAAAAGAGTGCTTCTGATCCATATGGCAGCAATTAAAAATAAGGTCTGGCTTCCTCTCCATCCTAATCTTCGACGGGCTCTTAATGCCCTATAGCTAGCTCCTCTCCAGCTGACTTTCGACTTCTGGAAGCATCTGATTGGCTTTCTCGTGCTATGGAGGGAATAGTGTGAGCTATGCAAGGTTACTAGGGAGTCCAGAGTAGAAGAGCTGGCTTATCCTCTTCAATTTGGAAACCTGTCTGGAGCTCCCCAAGGCCAGTTCTATGCAAAAGCTAAGAACAAGCTCAACTTCTTCATTCCTGGTGCTTCAAAGAAAGACCCATCCTCGAAGGAGGAGTGGATCCTAGCGGGGGATGATTGGGGAAGCTCGATATTTATTGGTAGGCATGAATTTACGATTCCCACTGCTTTTAACTATAAACCCTCGTGAGGCTGGGATTCCTTGCCTGCTAAGTCTGAGGTTGTACTATAGGCCATCCTCGATATGAGCTATTTGACCCCAAAGTTCCCAAATGCCAACCCATTTGATTCTCACCGAGTAAATCATTATCTGTGAAGTTCTTATGTTTGTCATCGTAAGTAACATCGAGCTATTATGTTTTGTTTTGTTTCCTAGCTCGGGCTTCATCTGTTCTTGCTCCGCCCCCATCCCAGCACAGGTCCAAGATGGTGCATCTAGCATCGCGGGCTACTACGATATGGGGTAAGTGGACATTATTTTTTCTCAATCAGCTGAGGTAGCAATGACAGATCCTGCTCTAGTTGCCCCTACTCTCACTGCTTCTGCTTCTGTCACCCCCGCTTCTAACTTGCTAGACTTTTATGCCTCTCCATCTGTATTCCCATCCCCTCGACCTCTAAAGAACCCTGAGGCTGGTCTTGAGGGGGTTCCCCCCGTTTGCCCATAAAATCAGTCCAACTCTGGTATGCTTGACGAGGTCTTGGGAAAATTTATCGCTTCATGCCTCAATGGCAGTCTTTCTACGGTGTCTTCAATGCCCGTAGATATCCTGATTACTAAGGGGTCTGCCCTCTTTGCAGAGGAAAACATCATCTTTTATCTCTTCCTTTAAAGATTTGTTTAGTCACTTTCTAACTTGAAGTTTTTTGTAGGCCTTCAAATTCAATATGGCCATGGGACACCTGGTGGCCTCTCTTCGCGATCGGGCGACCAAGGCTAAGGCTGAAGTTGTACGTGCCATAGAGTTGCTGGCGTGGGCACAAGATCTAGTACAAGAGGTGACCTCTAGCCAGAAAGGGATGGATGCAGAGCTAGCTGAGTTTCATTGTGACAATGAGAGGTTAAAGCGATCTATCAATCAAGAAACTCTCTAATCTGAACGTATAGTTAAACGGTGAGATTCCTAGAAGGTTGAGGCTAAGATGCTTGACGTCGAGAATTAGGTCTTGCACGCTTAGGTGGCCAAGCTGCAAGTGGAAGTGGAAGTGGATGCCTTCTTCAGTGATGGGTTTTTTTATACCTTATTTCAGGTCACCGATGCTCTCCCTTTTACCTTCAACCTATCCGCTATCATCGGTTGGGATAAAGAGGAGATAATGACAAAAGTTAAAGAGATTTCTTGCCCTGACGGTGACAGAGCGGGTCCTTCTGGCTTAGCTGGAGCCAGGAAACAACCTGTCATAACAAATCCTCTCGTTCCTGCTCCTGTCTAACAAGTCTCAGGTCCCAGGGAAACCTCTAGTGGGGTTCAGCCTGCACATCCCAATGAAGACCTGCCAGAAGCTCGGGAGGAGGTCCATAACCATTTTGAAGGGCTCTCTAAAGAAGAATTGGAGGTTGAGCAGAACAGGATAGAGTCTCTAGCAAACCTTCTCGATGCGGCCATTCCTGCTGAGGTTATAGCGGTGGTTAATGAGGTTCTGGAGGAGGACCCAACTAAGCAGCAGACAATGGAGGATCCTCTGGAGGAAGGGGTAGCAGGTGAGGGCGACAATGATGAGCAACCAATCGAGGGAGGTGAGAATCATCAAGGAGGAGGAGAACAGAGAGGAAACCAGAGGGTGTTGGATCTTGATGCAACCTATCCTTGACCTACTTTGACTGCCCAAAAAGGGGGGTTGGCACCCCGCTTTACTCATGCAAGGTTTAGTCATATATATATTGTAGCCGAGAACCAGGGGTTAGGCTCGATGTTAGGTGATTGTAGCCTTATAAGGGGATAAGCTCCCATATTATCAATGAAAATTTGCTTAGGACTTCTTTCTAATCATGAACCTTGACTTGACTGTTATCTTCCTGCTTCATTTCTGACATTGATCATGATGCGACCTCTGAAAGAAACCCTGATTTAACCAAATCTGAAAAATAGAAACCATTAATTGTAAACCTACTAATTGGGTAAACATCTAGCTCTCATTTTAAGCTCTTGGTAGGGATTTATAATTTTGGTGGGGAGAGTCCCCTTGCAATGTCACATCCTTGATGATTCCTCATTCCGACTTTAAGATCTTTTCTCGTTATGTGAGAGGATATCTTATCATGGCGATCTCGACTGAGCAAATCAGTATTCTGACTTTTCTTGGGAGTAAAAGACCGACCAAGGTATCAGGAGGGCTATTTAGATATTTCATGGTTTCGAGATATGGATAGCGACTGTGCTCTTACACTCAGACCCTTATTAGGGGTGGTAACCTGACCAAGGCATCAGGAGGGTTATCTAGCCATTTCTTGGTTTCGAGATCTGGATGGCGACTGTGCTCTTACACTCAGACCCTTCTAGAATGTGGTAGTGTAGGGAAAATAAAACCCCACGGAGCGGTAGCGTGAGAAAATTAGAAAATTAGAAAATTAGGGTTTGCGTATATTAAAAAAAATCTCTTTTAGTAACAAGAACTTTAACCCTAGATTAATTGATGTATATAAAAAGTATCATACCTTTTTGTTTTTTTTCCGTGACAATTGAACTAGCGTCGAATTGAATCCTCAAGATCTTCCAATCACGAACGTGAATCACCTAAGAGTGTGGGCTCCCTTTCTTTAAATTGTATACCTGAGGATGGAAACAAACAAAATCTTCTTCTTTGTTAATCACAATAATCCTCCAAGAGAAAAACCAAGAACGTCCGGTCACTTTTGAATTATCAATCAATTTGATTGAAACTCGCGTGAACCTTGATTCGATGTTGTACACAAAACCCTTTTGATGCAAAGGATACTAGTGTACTATCGAAAACAAAAACGTTCCCTCTTTTCCCTATGCTTGGCCGAATTCTTCACACAATGAGTTGGACGAAGTTTCTTTTTATAACAATAAAAAAAACAAATTCTCACACCAAAAACTAAGGCTTGGTCGAAATTTACAAATAGTATATATAGGAGACCAAATTCTCTCCTAAGAAGAATTTACTTGGTGGTTAAGAATCCTTTTCTAAAAACAATTATATCATACACCAAGACTCCTAATCCAACTCATTAGTATATTTGTAACCATAATAAAGACTTCCTAATTTGATTAGATAAATAATTTCTTTTATTTATCGACTTATCAAATATAGACTTTAATATTAATTTTACTACCAACAATAGTATAATATTAGGAGATCATCTCCTAATAGAAAAAGATTTTGACTTTTAATTAAATAATTAATTAATCACTAAATTAATTCATTTCCATTTAATTAAATAATAAAATAATATAATATAATTAAGCTATTCTTAATAGCCTTGCCGCCCAACACATGTATTGGGCCATATATTATATTTCTTATTTTAATAAATCCATTGGATCTTAATAAAAAATCCACATGTGAACTAGACCTATTCTTACAAAAAGAAACAAGTTCACATGTCTTAATACAATTCTAGATGGACCCCTATATTAGCTCGGTAGAATATATCAAGTGATCCATGCAAGTTCGTGTGGATTGGGATCTTGGCGGGCTATCTAAATTTAAGCTCCAATAGACACAACCCAATCACAATCAACAAATGATTCACTTAGATCCGATCTATTTACTTTTAGTTCATTCTACAAAAGAACTAAAATTGAAATCTTAAATAAAGATAGAGTAATAGATGTTACTCATTCATACCCTAGACAACCTTATTGGAGAAAGTGTATCCTCGTGAAGAATACCAGTAATCACCAGGAGCTCATAGACCGCCTATAGCTTTCCAAGTTACCATATTTACTCATATGACCACATTTTGAACCTGGATATTTTGACTTGTCCAGAAGCCAAGTTTCAATAGACACTATTGAAAACTTAACATTAAGATTTAATATCCAATACCTCAAAACATCCATATGATGATATTCTACTCTCATTTAATAAATGGAGTCACGATGTCCATATCTATAAACGAAGTCTTCTATCGATTAACAAATGAATACCACCAAACTATCGAAGATAGACAATGCAATATAATCGTACTCATTGATAGCTCAAATGACAACACTTGCAACCATAAGTCCATCATTTATCTCAGGATTTAGATAGACTCTCTGATTGTCTTCAAATGAAAACTTTTATCCATTGACGATTCTAGATAAAGTATTTCATTTTGATCCTATTCAATGCACCCAGTGCACTAGATTCTTTTGCCCAAAGACAACACACTTTGATGATTTTAGACTCACCATAACACATTTGATCCCACTCAAATGCTAGCAAAAGAATCTACAACTTTGACACGATAAAAGCGTCCAACCTTTTATCTTAAGTTGTGAATATTATTCAAGACTAACTAAAGAATTATGTCTACCTCATACATATCTATATGTTTGAACAATTCTTCTTTTCTCATAGTCTTTTGACCTTATGATTATTTACTTTTGATAATTATAATATTTAAACTATAAATGCTATAAGATTTGTTAAACTAGAAATCACTTTATTAATATGAAAAGATTGTCAAATACAATATTATACTCTTGCTATCGAGCATAATCCTAACAATCTCCCACTTGCTCTATAGCAAATGTGTCATATCTCACATCCCCATGTTCTCTAGATTCCTATTAAAACTCTTTTGTGGAAGAGCCTTTGTAAAGGGATCCGCTAGATTTTCTGCTGACGCGATCTTGATAATCGTCACGTCACCCCTATGCACAATTTCCCTTAGAAGGTGATACTTTCATTCAATGTGTTTCCCTCTCTTATGACTTCTTGGTTCTCTCAAATTAACCACTGCTCCACTATTGTCACAAGAGATAGTGATATGCTTATTCACATCAGGAACCACTTCCAAGTCAATCAAGAATTGAAGGAGCCAGACAGCCTCTTTAGCAGCCTCGCATGCGGCAACATACTCGGCTTCCATAGTGGAATCGGCAATACAAGATTGCTTGATACTCCTCCATATGACTGCCTCTCCTCCAATAGTAAACACAGATCCTGATGTTGATCTCCTGGAGTCAGAATTTGACTGAAAATCAGAATCTGTATACCCAACGGGAATTAAATGCCCTCAAGAGTATACAAGCATATAATTTGTTCTCCTAAGATACTTGAAAATATGCTTGACTGTTGTTCAGTGATCAGGACCAGGTTTCGATTGAAACCTCCTAACTATGCCCACAGCAAAACAAATATATGGTCTAGTGCAAAGCATTGCATACATGAGACTTCCAACTGTCGATGTGTATGGAACCCTACTCATGAATTGCTCTTCATGCTCATTCTTAGGAACTTTTTCCTTAGAAAGTTTGATTCCATGTCTGAAAGGTAACATACCTTTCTTGGAATCTTGCATGGAAAACCAAGACAAGACTTTATCTATGAATGAAGCTTGGGATAATGCAATCGTTGTATTCTTTCTATCCTTTATTACTTGGATACTAAGAATATAACTTGTTTCTCCCAAGTCCTTCATATCAAATTGTTTTGCTAACCATTCTTTTATTGATGTCAATACACCTACATCGTTTCCGATGAGTAGTATATCATCAACGTAAAGAACTAGGAAAACCAACTTGTCACCTTTAATCCTTTTGTATACACAAGGCTCATCAAGGT
The DNA here is from genome assembly GCA_032871835.1 of Dipteronia dyeriana. Lineage (NCBI taxonomy): Eukaryota > Viridiplantae > Streptophyta > Magnoliopsida > Sapindales > Sapindaceae > Dipteronia > Dipteronia dyeriana. The sequence continues at coordinate 48,974,999 of CM065300.1, read as the reverse complement.
TTTGTATAAATCCAAAAATTTTCACGGCTTGATCAAACCGTATGTTCTAGGATCTGGATGCTTGTTTCAATCCATATATGGATCTTTGCAACTTACATACTCTTTCCTTTTGGCCAATTTCAATGAATCCTTCTGGTTGCATCGTGTAGATGCTTTCATCAAGACTTCTATTAAGGAAAGCTGTCTTGACGTCCATTTGTCAAATCTCTAGGTCTAGGGATGCCGCAATGGATAAGAGTATCCTAATGGATTTAAGCATGGACATATGAGAGAAGGTTTCTTTATAATCGATGCCTTCCTTCTTTGTATAACCTTTAGTTACCAATCTAGCTTTAAAAGTTTCCACTTTTCCATCCATTCCTCTTTTCCTCTTGTATACCCACTTGCACCCAATGGGTTTTATCCCTTTAGGCTAGTCTACAAGAGACCAGACTTTGTTTTTGAACATAGATTCAATTTTGGATTGCATTTCCTTTTTGCCAATGGCGATAATCAACATCTTTCATTGCTTCCTTGTACAAATAGGGATCATCATCGTCCGAAAGATTCTCTATAGATTCTCCTAAACAGATGTATCTCTTGGGTTGTCTAACAACCCTCCCACTACGACGAGGTATGGTAGATTGTTGATCTTATGTTGGTACGGAACTTACAATTGGGCTAGGTTGCGAAACCTCTTGTGGAATTGTATCTTCTAAAAGCTGATTCAAGACAATTCTACTTTTAGGCACAAAATTATTCATATAGTCCTTTTCCATAAATTTAGCATTTGTCGAAACAAATACTTTAAGATCTGAAGGACTATAAAAATAATATCCTTTTGTTCCTTTTGGATACCCTACAAATATGCATGTTTCCGAACGGGACTCCATCTATTTTGTCTTTCCTTTTAACACGTGTGCAGGACATATCCAAAAGAGTTCTATTTCTCCTAACTATATCCAAAAGAGTTCTATTTCTCCTTTCTGCCACCCTATTTTGTTGAGGTGTGCCTGGTGCAGAAAACTAAGAAATTATTCCATTATCAATAAGATATTGCTGAAACTCATCAGATTGATATTCTCTACCATAATCAAACCTCAAGATTTTTATGTGTTTCTCAAGCTGATTTTCAACTTTAGCTTTAAATGCTTTGAACACATCAAAAGCATTCGACTTATGTCTCATGAGATACACATAGCCAAATCTTGAGTGGTCATCCGTAAAAGTGATGAAGTACTCATATCCACCTCTAGCTTGAATGCTCATAGGTCCACAAACATCAGTGTGTATCAATCCTAAACATTTAATGGCTCTTGTGCCTTTGGTCGTAAACGACCTTTTGGTCATTTTACTTTCCAAACAAGATTCACAAGTTGGTAAATCATCAACCTTTAAGTCACTTAGAGGTTCGTCACTTACCAATCTTTTACTCCTATTAAAGCTAATATGACCTAAGCGCAAATGCCATAGGTAGGTTTCATCTTTTGATAAATTTACTCTTTTATGATTAGGTTCCGTTGATACCGTGTCTAATAAGTGAGAAATATTTCCATGCAAATAGAATAAACCGTTTTCCAATGTATCTTTGCAAATAATTTCGTCATTCTTACTAATAATAAAAGCTTTATTAAAAGTAACCGAATAACCAAATAACCAAATTTATTTAAACAAGAAACTGAAATTAAATTCCTCTTGAATTCAGGTACATAATAAACGTTTATTAAAACTAAATGCCTATAAGAATCAAAATTGATTCTAATATCTCTCACTACACTAGTAGACACCAACGCTCCATTGCCTAAATGCAAGTTGAATTCATTCTTATTCAGTCTATTTCCTTTGTCCCATTTCACCACAAAGGAAACACTGCCTTTTGACCTTGGTTACTTTCTTGGTCTCCTTCTAAGATGGCCCAAGTTGCTTTTTCCTCTGTTGTTTCTTGACCTTCTTACTGGTCTTTAACAGTAGCAACTTACCAAACATATGAATCTCTTTACCCTTGCCTCTCACAAGGATTATCTTCGTGCTTTGAATATCTTGCATTAGGCTTTGTAAGTTGCATTCCTTATTATTCAATGTGTAGTCCAACTTGAATTGATCAAAGGAATTTGATAGTGAGTTGACAATCATGTCAATTTTGGTCTCACCATCTATCTCAGCACCATTCATTTCAGCAATGTTGAGATGTGCTATGACTTTCATAGCCTGTCCAGATTTTATCCTAAGATTCATGAAAGCAGTCACTGCCTCTCTCTTAGTCATCCTAGACCTCATATCTAATATCTTCTATAGAGACATCATTATATCGGCAACAGTCTCCATTCCTTCATGTTGCTGTTGTAACACGTCGGAGATGATGGCCATAATGTAACGTACATTTAGCCATCTCATCTGAAGACTTCCACTACTGATCCTCTTCTCTTTGCTCCTGAGTAGATTCATTAGTTTGGTGGTTAAGGAATAGACATAACGAATTTATGTTTTTCAGCTTGCAATAACAACCCAATTTTCCTTTTCCATGTGACATAATTATCATCACTTAAAGTATTATCCTTTAAGATATTAAATAGGGATGGGGTTATGATTTCTTTATATTAACAAAAAATATATAAGTAAATAATCATGATAAAGCACTTTTGAATATTTATCTTGAATTAAATTAAATAATTCAATCGTAAAAATTCAACGGTGATCCAACACCCATAAATGTCACGCCTCCTTTGGGAGTACACACCATTTACTAGTTGGACTAGGTCCCATCTAATTGTTAACATAACAACCAACATTTTCTATTTTAGCCTTGTAATTTTATTAACAAGAACTCTTGGAAGGATATTAATAAAAGTACATTGAGTGTGTTACCAAGTTATCGACCTTCAATATAATCACTCGCGAATATCCCTCCATTGGAAGTAGTTATCGTTTGGGCTAATTGTCTAGTCTATCCTTGAAAGGAAGTATCTTGCTAAATTCCATTCATGAATACCTCTTGGGAGGTTATTTACGAAACATAAAGCTCAACTACACTTGGAGGCCGTAGGTGTTCCAAAACACCTTCTCCCGCTCAATTTTTTAAGGCGTGTGATCGAATTCCAGAGAATGATTTACCAAGTTATCTAGATGTCAATTTAGATACTTAAACCATTCGATGCATGTTCATACCAAAAGAGATATATGAGTGACACTCCTATTCTATATGACATGTTATCAAACAATGACAAACATTGCAATATTTACAAAAATATAAATAGCTACAATTTTGGTTCATCCTAGAAAAACAAGTAAATTACATATATCTTGGAATACAAGAACTCCTTTCTTGGCGAACAAGTCTTCACGCGACCTTCATCGTTCGGACTCCCTCGGCTACCTCCCATGAGCGTGCGCACCCTTCGCCCTTACCCGTGGGCATGTGCATGCCACAAACCCATAAAGGGCTGCCATGCGCAGCCCATGGCTACCAAAAGGGCTGCCGTGCGCAGCCCATGCCATAACAAACTTGGTTGCGCGCTCTTCGCATGCACGTTCATTGTTATGGCTCGTACGGTCCCAAACTTGTTATGGTTGCTCCTAATTCTTCAAACCTTTGCGTCTTCAAAACTTGAATGTATTACAGAAGAATTTAAATAATAAAATACTATAGTTTTTTTTAATTACAATAGTGCAGTTTTTTTTTATTACAACAACAAAACAAAAAAAAAACTTAGCAACTACCAAGAAGGAAATTATGGCGATGATAGACCACTATTCTTGTTACAATCCCAAAACAAAATATATTGAAATTATAGGACCAAAATTGAGCAATAACAAACCACATATAAAATATATATATATATATATCCATACATTCCATTGTAAATATATATGCGAATACCTGGAGTGTCATCTCTTTCTAAAACATGCATATATACAAAAAAAAAAGATTCACGAACACACATAAATTAATCAAGGGTACAACCAGACTCTGTTACCAATTGTAGGGAAAATAAAACCCCTCGCAGCGGAAACGTGAGAAAATCAGAAAATTAGGGTTTGAGTATATTAAAAAAAAATTCCTTTTTAATAACAAGAACCTTAACCCTAGATTAATTGATGTATATAAAAAGTATAGTACCTTTTTTTTCGTGACGATTGAACTAGAGTCGAATTGAATCCGTAAGATCTTCCAATTCAATCACGAACGTGAATCACCTAGGAGTGTGGGCTCCCTTTCTTTAAATTATACCTGAGGATGGAAACAAACAAAATATTCTTCTTTGTTAGTCACAATAATCCTCCAAGAGAAAAACCAAGAGCGTCCGGTCACTTTTGAATTATCAATCAATTTGATTGAAACTCGCGTGAACCTTGATTCGATGTTGTACACAAAACCCTTTTGATGCAAAGGATACTAGTGTACTATCGAAAACAAAAACGTTCCCTCTTTTCTCTATGCTTGGCCGAATTTTTTACACAATGAGTTGGACGAAGTTTTTTTTTATAAAAATAAAAAAACAAAAACAAAAAACAACTTCTTACACCAAAAGCTAAGGCTTGGTCGAAATTTACAAGTAGTATATATAGGAGACCAAATCCTCTCCTAAGAAAGATTTACTTGGTGGTTAAGAATCCTTTTCTAAAACGAATTATATCCTACACCAAGACTTCTAATCCAACTCAATAGTGTATTTGTAACCATATTAAAGACTTCCTAATTTGATTAGATAAATAATTCCTTTTATTTATCTACTTATCAAATATAGTCTTTAATATTAATTATACTACCAACAATAGTATAATATTAGGGGACCATCTCCTAATAGAAAAAGATTTTGACTTTTAATTAAATAATTAATTAATCACCAAATTAATTAATTTCCATTTAATTAAATAATAATATAATATAATATAATTAAGCTATTCTTAATAGCCTTGCCGCCCAACAAATGTATATGGGCCATATATTATTTTTCTTATTTTATTAAATCATTTGACCTTAATAAAAAGTCCACATGTGAACTATACCTATTCTTACAAAAAGAAACAAGTTCACATGACTTAATACAATTCTAGATGGACCACTAAATTGGTCCGGTAGAATATATCAAGTGATCCATGCAACTTCGTGTGGATTGGGGATCTTGTCGGGCTATCTAAATTTAAGCTCTAATAGACAAAACCCAATCACAATCAACAAATGATTCACTTAGGTCCATTTCATTTTAGATCATTCAACTAAAGAACTAAAATTGGATTCTTAAATAAAGATAGAATAAGTTGAAGTTACTCATTCATACCCTAAACAACCTTATTGGAGAAAGTGTATCCTCGTGAAGAATACCAGTAATCGCCAAGAGCTCGTAGACCACTTATAACTCTCAAAGTTACCATATTTACTCATATGACCACATTTTGTACCTGGATATTTTGACTTGTCCAGAAGCCATGTTTCATTAGACACTATTGAAAACTTAACGTTAAGATTTAATATCCAGTACCTCAAAACATCCATATGATGATATTCTACTCTCATTTAATAATGGAGCCACGATGTCCATATCTATATATGAAGTCCTCTATCGATTAACAAATGAATACCACCAAACTATCGAGGATAGCCTATGCTATATAATCGTACTCATTGATAGCTCAAATGATAACACTTGCAACCATAAGTCCATCTTTTATACAAGATTGAGATAGACTCTTTGATTGTCTTCAAATGAAAACTTTTATCCATTGACGGTTCTAGATAAAGTATTTCATTTTGATCCTATTCAATGCACCCAGTGCACTAGGTTTTTTTGCCTAAAGACACCACACTTTGATGATTTTAGACTCATCATAACACATTTGATCTCACTCAAATGCTAGCAAAAGAATCTACAACTTTGACAAGATAAATGCGCCTAACCTTTTATCTTAAGTTGTGAATATTATTCAAGACTAACTAAAGAATTGTGTCCACCTCATACATATCTAGATGTATGAACAATTCTTCTTTTCTCATAGTCTTTTGACTTTATGATTATTTACTTTTGACAATTATAATAATTAAACTATAAATACTATAAGATTTGTTAAACTAGAAATCACTTTATTAATATGAAAAGATTGTCAAATACAATATTACACTCTTGTTATCGAGCATAATCCTAATAGGTAGCCCGATCAAGGCATCAGGAGGGCTATCTAACTATTTCCCGGTTTCGAGATCCGGATGATGATTGTGCTCTTACACTCAGACCTTTCTTAGGGGTTGTAGCCCAACCAAGGCATCAAGATGGCTATCTAGCTATTTCTTGGTTTTGAGATCTGGACGGTGACTGTGCTATTACACTCAGATCCTTCTTGAGGGTGGAAGCCTGACCAAGGCATCAGAGATGGTGAGGGGGCTTCCCTGACCAGTCTCTAGTCTTGAGGCGATCATTGTCACCATATTATGGTGATCCTCCTGGCAGAACTGGTATAGACTAGGGTATCATGATATCTGGATGGTAACTATGCTCTTACACTTAAACCCTTCTTGAAGGAGAGCAACGGGAAAGCTTAGCTAGCTGTCCTGGTCTCGAGATCTGGATGACAACTATGTTCTTATTCTCAGACCCTTCTTGGCTGAGGGTGGTGCCCGGCCAAGGCAGCAGGGATGGTGAGGGGGCTTTCCCGACCAGTCTCTAGTTCTATGACGATAATTGTCGATATATTATGGTTATCCTTCTAGTAGGACTTAATCCAAACCAAGGTATCCAGGAGGCTATTTAGCCCTCCTTGGTTAATGGCGATCATAGCGAGTTTCATTCATGGAGAAAACATAACAGGAGACAGAAAAAATAGCAGACTTTATTGATGGCTAAAGTAGAGTAAATGTTTTCTAACTTATTAATATCTAAAGGAAGGTAGTCTGCTCACGAGTTCTCTTTTTAGGGGTACTACCTCATCAGGTGATCTGTATTAAAGGTGTGATCGATGGGTCGACCATCCATGTCCTTAAGCTTGTACGCCTTGTTGCGGACCATTACCTTCACCGAGTAAGGCCAGTTGGGTATTAGGACCCTGTCTGACCTCTTCTTGATATTCAAGCAGTTGAACTAGCTTCAAGTAGACGATTATGTTATCCCCTTTTGCCTGTTAAACCCCAGAAACCTGATTGACAATGAGTAATAAGTCACTCTTGACCTGTAGGTAATTGGCACTGAGCTCGATGGATGCCTTCATCCTGGCTAGAAGGGCTTCACACTCTGCCTCATTGTCAGTGGCCTTAAATTTGAATCTGAAACAGTGGCAACACTCAGTCCCTTCTGGGTCTATTAGAACTATGTCAGCTCCTCCCCCGGCTTGCCCGGATGCTCCATCTGTGTGGAGGATCAAGGACTTGCAACCTACTGTCCAGTTATCGAACTCTGGAATCTTCTCATGAGCTATATTTGCCACTGCGGAGGTCGCTTGGCCTGGGGGCACTGAGAACATTGTCATGAGGTTCGCCAAAGCTTGGGCTTTGATTGTGGTCCTAGGTTTATACCTTAAATCAAACTGGGTGAGTTCTAGGGCACATAAAACCAGTTTTCCAGATTCACCCTGCCTTTGTAAAAACTGACGGAGAGGTTGGTCTGTCACAACTGCTATTGAGTGAGCCTGAAAGTAGGGACGGAGCTTCCTTACCGAAGTCACCAGAGCATAGGCGAGCTTCTCCAGAAGATTATATTTTTTCTTCCACTTGGTTAAAGCGTGACTTACGAAGTAGATAAGTCGTTGAACCCTATGTTCTCATTCTTTGATTAAGGTCTTACTTACTGCAGTTTCAAAAACAGCCAAGTAGATTTACAGCTCCTCTCCAGGACTTGGCTTGACTAGCAATGGTGGGCTTGTCAGATACTTATTCAGGGCTTGAAAAGCTTGCTCACTCTCTTGGTCTCATTTCATGTTTCTTCTCTTCTTGATGGCTTTGAAGAAAGGGAGGCATTTATCTCTGGAGCGAGAAATGAACCTGTTGAGCGCTGCTACCTGCCAGGTCAAGACTTGAACCTGTTTAAGTGATGTGGAGGATTCTAGGTCTAAGATAGCCTTGATCTATTTTGGGTTAGCCTCTATGCCTCTCTCATGAACCTGAAGCCTAGAAACTTCACCGCAGTTACCTCGAAAGCACATTTGAAATGGTTCAATCTCATCTGGTTTTCCCTTAGCATCATGAAAGTTCTACGAAGGTCGTCATGATGTCCTTTTATGGATTATGATTTTGTGATCATGTCTTCAATGTACACCTCCATCGACCTTCCAATCTCGGGCTTGAACAGTCGGTTAACTAGCCGCTGGTATGTAGCCCCTACATTCTTAAGACCAAACGGCATCACTTTATAAAAGTACAGACCTAGTCCGGTAATCAAACGTGTCTTATCTTGGTGGCTGGGTGCAACTTAATATGGTTGTACCCTGAGAATGCATCCATAAAGCTTAGGAGATTGTTCCCGGATGTGGAGTCAACCAACTGTTAGATCTTTGGTAAAGGGAAACTGTCTTTTGGACATGCCTGGTTGAGGTCAGTACAGTCAACGCACATACGCCACTTCCCATTCGCATTCGTGACCATGACCACGTTGGTGATCCATTCGAGATATCGTGCCTCTCTAATGAAGCCTATTCTGATTAATTTATCCACTTCCTTCTGAACCGTATCATTTATTTTGGAATTAAAGTGACACATTTTTTGCTTGACAGGCTTAAAAGTCGGATCCACTGCTAATGGGTGAGCAACCAATGACATTGGGATCCCGGGCATCTCATCATGACTCCAAGCGAAGATGTTGTTGAATTCTTTGAGGAGCCTGATCATACCTTCCTTCACTCCCGGCTCAAGGGTAGCTCTGACCTTGACGATTTTCGAATGATCTTATTTTCAGATGGGTATCTCCTTTAGCTAGTCCACAGGATGCACGTTGGCCCATTCCTTGCTTTGTTCTCCTGCATCTGGCATCACGGGGTCATCCTCTAGGTGATCTACTGGCTCTATATCTTCTATAGTCATCCCAAGTGTTTTTTTATCCTGGATCGTTGTAACCTATACAAACTGTTTTGCTAGAGCTGTCGGGTTGGCAGATACTACATAACACTTTCTGGCTGCTTGCTGGTTACCTCGCACCTCCCTCAACTTGTCCCCTACCGAAAACTTTAGGATGTTGTGGTAAATGGACAGGACACCCATCAAGGATGACAAGAAAGATCTTTCTAATATTGCATTATAGGCCGATAGGGTATCTACCACCACGAAGTTTGTCTTAACATTTTACTAGGGAGGTGCAGTTCTAGCAATCATTGAGAGGATCTTCGACCCAATAGGTATGATCGAGTTCTCAGTGAATCCATACAGTGGGGTTGTGCAGCTATTGTAAAACCATTGTTTCAAATTCAACTTCTCCAAGGTATCTTTAAAGAGGATGTCGACGCTGCTGCCTGTGTCTACAAGCACATGGTAGACCACACAGTTAGCAATCTATATTGTGATCACCTTGGGATCTTCATGAGGTTGCACGATGTTGTAGACATCCGCCTCGATGAAAATAATTTGTGCTGATCGGGTGGGGTCAGCTGGGCTTTGATCAACCTTGAAGATACCTCACCTTTCATCTACATGAGGGATCTTCCTCGTGTGGTTTTTAATAAAATTATTAGAGGTGCCAACTAAAGTGGGCCCTCTACTGAAGGTATGTACCACCTGGAATTGCTGTATCAGATCCATCGGCTCCATTTTTCTCTTCTCAGTGTGGTCACTGATCTCGGTCTGTACTTCCCTTCCAGTCTAAATATTGTCCTTGACCTGCTACAAGAACTCGATTAAACATCCTCCCATTATTAGAGCCTCGATCTGATTGCACAGGTTATAGCACTATGGATTGTTGTGTCCCACGTTTTCATGGAAGTTACAGTACTTGTACTGGTTTCTCCTATCAACTGGAGCCTTCATGGGTGTGGGATTCTGTACTAGGCCCTTATCTTGAATGACGAGATATATTGTTTCACAGGATGCATTTAAGGGGGTGTAGTGATCATACCCTCTTTCATCTCGCGTTATAGGTGCTACTGTCCTGGGAGATAGCAAAGCCTGTGGAGGGGTTCGCCTTACTGGATACCTTTCTTGCTTGGGTTGAGAAACGGGGAAGCAGTATGCCGATCTACTGGGAGGTTTGTTCTGATTTTTCTGAGCTGGCTCAGGTCTGAGAGCTTTCTTCTTCTGTCGCTATGCCGTTCCCATATCGTCATGCTCCATCTTGACCTTGAGTTTTTCATTGATTTTAACTTGCTATAGAGCCAGATCATAGGCCTCTTGTTATGTCTTCGGAGATCGTTTGGCAAAAGATCGGAAAAGCTTACCCGCCCATAAGTTTAGCCTTAAATTGTCAAGGGTCTCTTTCTCAGCGAAAACCCCCATCTGGATGACTTCCTTGTAGAAGCATCCACGTATGATTGGAGTTTCTCACCTCGCTTCCGAATCACATACAGTAGGTGTATGGGATCCTTTGGACTCGATTTGATCCATTAGAACTGCAAGCAGAACTATGTTGATAGTTTTGTGAAAGAATCCACGCTAACAGCAAGAGACTTCATGAACCAGGTTTTTACGTAATCGGTCAAAGTGGTAGGGAACATCCTACATATGGTAGCCCTGGTGGTATTTCTGACTTCCATTTGTTGGACGAAGCTCTCCAGGTGACTCATGGGGTCTTCTGTCCCAAAATATTTATCCGTTGACATCTTGAATTTCAGCTGGAGCTCCGCTTCCTAGATCCCTTTGGGAAGTCAGGTTGAGCTTGACCAACAAGCAGGCGGCTTTCGTAGAAAACGTCCGCCTTCGACTAATCGCTGAGGGTATCGCTATCCAACAAGCGGGTCTCTACAATCAGGGGGAGTTAAGCAGGCCTTGGGTTAGGCAGCCCACCTTCAATCGACTGGGACTTGCCCCTAGGGAATCAGCTCGTAATAAAGCGGGGCTCCAAACCTCGATCCGGGATAGGCTAGGGCCCATACCCTCCGTCCCCGAAACGCTGCCACGCTATCAACCAAGACAAGTCAAATCCGCGGTAGATATCCTTTCCTGGGAGCGGAGAGAGTTTCTCCAATCAACGACTTCAATGAGGGAAGCCTGGAATAGGGAAGAAGAAAGTAAACAAAGCCCCCGTGCGGACCCCCTCTGAAGAAGAAATTGGGTGGAGGTCGCCAGTTCGTCAGACGGATCCGATGGTGAGGAAACCAAGATCAACTCAAGGAAATCCGAAAGCAAGCGTCTAAAGGACCAGTTGGCAGAGCTTCAGAAAGAGGTCCAATTGATGAAGAAGGGAAAGTACAAGGAGGACAAGAAAGATCCTCTAAGTGAAATGAATGCTCCTTTCACCAGGAGAATACGGGAGGTAGAGCTCTGACAGATTCTCTGGGACTGAAGATCCCCTGAGCCACTTGGAGAGCTTCGTTCAACAAATGGAGGTCCAGAACACAACCAGGGCCGATATGTGTCGAATGTTCCCCCCTACACTCATAGATTACGCTAAAACCTGGTTTAGGAAACTAGCTGCCAGTAGCGTGGATTCCTTCACCAAGTTATCAACCGATTTCTACTCATAATTCCAAGGAGTTAAGCCTCGATTGAAGGACCCGATCCATCTACAATACATGATCTAGGAGAGAGGGGAAACCCTCCGGGCTTATATGGAGCGTTTTTACAAGGAAGTCATCCATATGGGGGTCTTCACCGAGAAAGAAACCCTCGCTAACTTAAGAAGAAACCTGTGGGCGGGTAAGCTTTTCTAGTCTTTCGCTAAGAGACCTCCAGAAACCTACCAAGAAGCTTATGATCGGGTCCTAGAGCAGATTGAGGTCGACGAACAACTCAAGGTCAAGATGGAACACGACGATATGAGAGCCGTAAAGCGACAAAATAAGGAAGCTCTCAGACCCGAGCAAGCTTAGAAAAACCAGAACAAACCCCCTAATGAATCAACATACCTCTTCCCCCTCTTACAACCCAAATCATAAAGGTATCCAGATAAGTGAGCTCCTCCTCAAGCTTTACCACCTCTTAGGACAGTGGCCCCTATAGCTCGCGATGAGAGAGGATACGATCATTACACCCTCTTAAATGCATCACGTGAAATGGTCTATCTCGCCATTTGAGACAAGGGTTGTTTACAGAAGCCCGCTCCCATGAAAGCCCCGGTCGATAAGAGAAATCGTTATAAATATTGTGACTTTCACGAGGACGTAGGGCACAATACTTCAGAATGCTACAACCTGAGGAACTAGATTGAGGCTTTGATAAAGGGAGGATGCATGGTAGAATTCTTACAACAAGTCAATGAGAATATTCAGACTGGAAAAGAGGTGCAAATCGAGATCCGAGAACGTACCGATAAAAGGAAGGGGGAGCAGGCGGAGCTGATGCAACAGATTCAGATAATACATACTATCAACAGGGGCCCACTCTGGTCGGCAGCTCCAACAGTTCTAGGAAAAACCATGCGAGGAAGGTCCCTCGTACGGACTAGGGGCGGGATATCTTCAAGGTCGACCAGAGACCGACCAACCCCTCAGAGCTGTCACAAATCATTTTCACCGAAGCGAATGTCTATAACACCATGCAGCCTCATGATGACCCTATGGTCATCATGGTACAAATTGCCAAATTCATGGTACACCGTGTGCTCGTCGACACAGGTAGCAGCGTCGACGTCCTGTTCAAAGATACCTTGGAAAAGCTAAACTTGAAACAATGGTGTTACAATAGTTGCACTCCTACATTATATGGGTTCACTGGGGACTTAATCACACCTGTGGGATCAAAAATCTTGCCAAAAATTCTTGGATCCATACCTCTCCAGCAGAATATCATGACCAACTTCGTGGTGGTAGATACCCCATCGGCCTATAATGCAATATTAGTGAGGTCATTTCTATCATCCTTGAAAGGGTTCCTTTCTATTTACCACAATGTCTTGAAGTTCCCAGTAGGAGACAAGGTGGGGGAAGTTCGGGGTGATCAGCAAGCAGCCAGGAGATGTTACGTAGTATCAGCCAACCCAGCCGCCTTAGCAAAACAACTTGCCCAGGTGACATCGATCCAAGGCAGGGTAACCCCCACACTAAGTCTCGGGGATGTAGAGTCCACCGATCACTTTGAAGACAACCTCAAAATGCCCGACATTCAGGAACAAAGAAGGGAATAGGCCAGCGGCCATCCAGTGGATAAGTTCGAAGAGGTTCCTGTCCGAATAAGCGATCCTGAGAAGGTCGTCAAAATCGGAGCCACCCTTGAGTCGGGAATGAAAGATGGCTTGATCAAGCTCCTCACAGAGTTCAACGACATTTTTACTTGGAGTCATGCTGAGATGCCGGGGATCCCGATAACATTAGCTGCTCATCGATTGGCAATGGATTCGACCTTTAAGCCCATTAAACAAAAGAGGCGCCACTTCAACACCGAAAGAAATGTTGCGATTTAGGAAGAGGTGGATAAACTAACCTGGGCAGGCTTCTTTTGAGAAGCCCGTTATCCCAAGTGGATCACCAATGTGGTCATGGTCACAAAGGCAAATGGGAAGTGGCGTATGTGTGTAGACTACACCGACCTCAACCGGGCATGCCTGAAGAACAGTTTTCCTCTACCAAAATTTGATCAGCTGGTCGATTCCACCTCTGGGAACAAGCTCCTGAGCTTTATGGACGTGTTTTCCGGGTACAATCAGATTATGATGCATCCCACGGACAAGGAAAAGACCAATTTCATCACCGTGCAATGCCTGTAATGCTATAAGGTGATGCCTTTCGGGCTCAAAAATGCTGGAGCTACTTTCTAGCGGTTAGTCAATCGGTTGTTCAAGCCCAAAATCTAAAGGTCAATGGAGGTGTACATCGACGACATGATCACCAAATCTTCAACCTCGGGAGGCCACATGGATGACCTTCGTAGGACCTAAGGGAAAACCAGATGAGGTTGAACCCTTCAAAATGCACCTTTGGGGTAACTGCGGGGAAGTTTCTAGGCTTCATGGTCCATGAGAGAGGCATAGAGGCTAACCTGGAAAATATCATGGCTATCCTGGATCAAGAATCCCCACATCTCTTAAACAGGTTCAAGCCTTGACCGAGCAGGTAGCAGCGCTCAATAGGTTTATCTCTCGGTCTACCGATAAATGTCTACCATTCTTCAAAGCTATCAAGCAGGGAAGAAACATGAAATGGGATCAGGAGAGCGAACAAGCTTTTCAAGCTTTTAAAAGATACCTAACAAGCCATCCACTGCTGGTCGAGCCAAATCCTAGAGAAGAGCTCCAAATATACTTGGCCATTTCAGAAATCGCCGTGAGCGGGGCTTTGATCAAGAAATGTGGGATAAGATCCAGCGACCTATTTACTATGTGAGTCACGTTCTAACCAAGCCAGAAAAGAACTACTCTATTGGAGAAGCTCGTTTATGCCTTGGTGACCTCGGTAAGGAAACTTCGTCCCTACTTCCATGCTCATTCAATAGCAATGGTGACAGACCAACCCCTCTGTCAATTCTTACAAAGGCTGGATGTTTCCGAAAGGTTGGTTCTATGGGCCCAAGAGCTTACCCAATTTGATTTAAAGTATAAGCCTAGGACTGCAATAAAAGCTCAGGCACTAGCAGACTTTGTAGCAGAGCTCTCGATACCTTTAGGACAGGCAACCCCCACAGTAACAGATGTAACCCTTGAGAGGATTCCATAATCTGACAATTGGTCGAAAGGTTGTGAGTCATGGACTCTCTACACTAACAGAGCTTTCGGGCAATCAAGGGGAGGAGTGGGTATAGTCCTCATCGACCTAGAAGGAAATGAGTGTTGTCACTATTTCAGGTTTGAATTTAAAGCCACGAACAATGAGGCGGAGTATGAAGCCCTTCTAGCTGGAATAAAGGCAGTCATAGAACTCGGGGTTGATTACCTGAATATCAAGAGTGACTCTTCACTCGTGGTCAATCGAGTCTCCGAAGATTATCAGGGAAAAGGGGATAATATGATCGCGTACCTGAAATTGGTTCAACAACTTAAGAGCAGATTTAAGGGATTCAGAATCGAGCAGATACCTCGTCAACTGAATCATCGAGTTGATGTCCTCGCCAAGATAGTTGCATATGGTGGCCAGACCTTACCTCACGGAGTCCCTCTCCATGTAATCCCCGTACTTAGCACTATGACAGGTGATGAAGCTTATACCTTGGACTAACAGCTGTGCTGGATGGATCCAATATTAGAGTATCTACAGGACGGGAAACTCCCTGGGGAGCTTGACCAAGCTAGGAGAGTTAAAAGGCTCTCGGTCCAGTATTGTATGGTGGATGGGCATTTATACCGAAGGGGAAAATCCCTTCCTCTGCTCCGATGTCTACACCTTGAAGACGCCAAGTGGGCTTTGAGAGAGGTTCATTTCGGGGAATGCGGGAACCATATTGGTGGAGAGGCCTTGGCATATCGGGTTATCTACATGGGATATTATTTGCCGACCATCCATCAAGATGCGAAGAACTTGGTGCAAACCTGCAAGGCCTGCCAGAAGGCCGTAAACTTGAGTCACCTCCCTCCGGAGTGCTTGTCGTCCCTCAGCTCGCCATACCCCTTTGCTATGTGGGGGAGTCGATTTGATTGTACCGCTTCCTACAGCTCTAGGACAGGCCAAGCACGCTATCATAGCAATTGACTATTTCACAATATGGGTCTAAGCCGAACCACTCTCCCAGATATCAAAAGAAAACATAACAAGGTTCATCAAGACTACTGTAGTATACAGGTTTGGAACCCCCTTGCCATTATAGCCAACCTCAAAAAACAGTTCGATAATGGCCGATTTGGTAATTTTTGTGAAGGCTTAAGGATCGACCTTCGGTTTACCTTGGTAGCCCACCCTTAAACCAATGGTCTGGTGGAATCCATGAACAAAACCATTAAGATGCTGTTGAAGAAAAAGCTACAGCAGAAGAAAGGCAGATGGGCAGAGGAGCTTCCCATGGTTCTATGGGCTTACCGCACTACAAGGAGAACAACTACCGGGGAAATGCCCTACTCGCTGGCCTTCTGGTTTAAAGCAGTCCTACCTATCGAGCACAAATTGACCTCCTTTAGAGTCCAACATTTCGAACCGGAGAGCAATGAAAGTAAGCTCTGAGCTAGATTGGACCTCCTGGAGGAAAAACAAGATCGAATAGCTGAGAAGGTAGCAATCTACCAAAGCAGGATTGCCAGGTACTTCAACAGAATGGTTAAGGCCTGAAACTTCAAAGAAAGGGATCTAGTTCTCAGAAAAGTAACGTTGATTACAAGGAAAAGATCAGACGGGGTCCTAGGGCCTAACTAGGAATGACCATACCTAATAAAGATAGTGATCCGTAATGGGGCATACAAGCTCGAAGATATGAATGGTCGACACATCGATCATACTTGGAATGCAGATCACCTAAAAAAATTCTACCCTTGAATAGGGGACTCAAGAGCAGGCGGCCTCTGACTAGTTTGTTTTTTTTCCTCTCCGACAATAATGTACTCCATCCTTCATATCAATAAAGCCTGCTTTTCTTGTCTACTCTTTCTTCAACTATGTCCTACAATGATTTGGATCTACATGGAAAATTCGACATTATCACCTTAAGACCAGGGGTAAGCCGGGGAAGCCCCCCTGCTGCTCTTGATGCCTCGGCCAGGCACTAACCCCATCAAGAAGGATCTGAGTGTAAAAGCATAGTTGCCATCCAGATCTCAAGACCAGGAAATAGCTAGATAGCCCTCATGATGCCTTGATCGGGCTACCACCCCCAAGAAAGATCTGAGTATAATAGCATAAATGCCATCCAGATCTCGAGACTAGAAAATAGCTAGATAGCCCTCTTGATGCCATGGTCGGGCTACCGCCCCCAAGAAGGATCTGAGTGTAAGAGCATAGTTGCCACCCATATCTCAAGACTAGGAAATAGCTAGATAGCCCTCATGATGCCTTGATCGGGCTACCACACTTGAGAAGGGTCTGAGTGTAAGAGCATAGTCACCATCCAGATCTCGAGACCAGGAAATAACTAGATAGCCTACCTGATGCCTTGGTCGGGCTACCACCCTCAGGAAAGACTCGAATTTAAGAACACGGAAGCCTTCCTGATCCCTAGCTTAAAAAGGGGGACTAGACAGTTCCTTACCTAATGTCTCGCCTGGGCTACAACCCTCTAAAAGGGTTCAGTGATAGAGGGCTCGATTTACTTAAACTCTAAATATACAAGTTAGTTCTGGTTACTAGCCCTCCTTGATACGTGGTTACTCACTATAACAAGCCTACAATCAAACAAGGGGACTATCGACTAAAGAAGTTGGGCTACGAGTTTCGATGGTCAGGAAGCCCGACGCTAACTGCCCGTTTTCATGTTTAAACAGTTTTATTATCCTATTGTTCCCCCCAGATAGTTCGTTTCGCTATAAATGCTGGACCTAGAGAAATATAAAAAAATACATGCAAGTCGGAGTAAGAGTTAGATCTAAAATTGAAGCTTATTATTAAGTGGGGGAGCATATTCCCCAACAAGGCTACAGCAAGAAGGGAGCCAATCCCTGATTTCGGGCTATAAAAAAGAGAATAAAATGACAAAAGGTCAAACAAGGTTAAAGATAGGATGCCTACCCCCTTTACCGGGCATTTAAAATGAATTACACGGGAGAGAACTCAAACTTCTTAATCTTCCTGAGGACCTCCCGCATCCTCTTCTACAGAGTGAACTTTGCTCCCTACTCCCCTCTCCGGTCGTAGCTCATCCTGATCAGCGGCACCTACTGCCTCCACCACTTCCCCTTGGAGATCAGCCCCGGTTGCTTTGGGATCAATTGGATCCTCCTTCATGACTTTATTTATCACCGCCATAACCTCAGGCGGTATGGCTGCATCAAGAAGGCTGGCCACTGACTCGGGCATAATCCCGCCTTCTGCTGACTCTTTTCCTGGAAGCACTCTGGGAGGGTCTCGGGCTTCAGTAAAGTCTTCTTCTAGCTCATCGGATTAGACCCCCCTCAAGGATTTACCAGGACCAGACGCCGGGAATGTTGGAACAAGAGGAGGTAGATTTGGCACCTTCAATCGCTTCCCAGCTCTCTTCCCATAAGGACCTACTCCATCATTTTTAGGACTAGACATCTCTGCAGCCTATGACATAACCTCTTCTTTATCCCAGCCGGTGATGCTGGAGAGATCAAATGGGGAAGGAAAGGCTACTGCAACCTGATAGGAGGCGTAGAAATACCTCTCATTAAAAGAGGCTTCCACCTCGGCCTGGAGCTGGGTAATTTGAGCCTGTAAAGCTTGGTTCTCGACATCAAGAGGCTTCGCCTATTCCTTCCAATCATCTCGCTGGCTAGCTCATCGCTTCGACCAGAGAGTTTCGTGATCGAAAGCCCGCTTCAACCTCTCGTGGTTGCACTGGAGCTTGACTAGCTGTGCTTTCATTCCCTGTTGGCTAGAGGTCATCTCCCCAGACCAGGGCTTGAGCTTGTGCAAGCAACCCCATGGCTCGCTCAACCTCAGCCTCAGCCTCAGCCTCAGCTTTGGCTGTCCCATCACGGAGGGAGGCCACCTGATGTCCCATGGCTACTTAAAACTTGAAGGACTGCAAAGGAAATTCATGTTAGAAAATGATAAATCAAGTTGCTGAATGAGGCAGTAAGAGCGACGATTACCTCGGCTAGAATAGCAGACCCTTTGGTAATCAAGATATCCACGGGCAACGAGGTCATCCTAGAAAGCCCACCGCCTGGACAGGATGTAACAATTATTTCAGGACCTCGTCTTGACCCACCGAGCTCGATTGCTGGAGGAGGCGAGAAGGGGCTACCTCAGAAGTATCGGCTTCGGGCTACCTAGAAACTTGGACTGCCCAGGATACAGCCGGATCAATAGAAAAAGATAATGTGACTGGGGAAGCATTGGTTGAAGCATAAACTACTGCTGAGAGGGCAGTAGTGGACTTATCAACGGCTTGGGAAGCAGGCCCTCCTCGGTTTAGAGCCTTTACTACCCGAGTCGTAATGATAGCCATCTTAGTCTTCACCTGAGAAGGTGATAGAGCAGAAGTAAGCAAGGTATCAGCCTTAATGGTTGACCCCCCCTTCTTTGAAGCGGCTGAGAGAGCTTCCGGGTATGATCTGGAAGGAGGATGAGGGGTTCTTGCTTGCCTGATTTTCTGAGAAGCTGGAGCAACAACAAACACTGTTAAGAAAGGGGTTAAGACCATCAGAACTAAACCATCAAACAATCCAAAAGCCTGATAAAGCCAGATACTTACAAGAAGTAGCATCAGAGATTCGCAGGTACTCGTTCACCCTGCGGGGGTCGAAAGGGTTAGCAGTTGGAAACTTTAAATTAAGATAATTCCTAGCCAAGGTGGTCTTCAACACCGCTTCAGACTCAACAGGCAAGTAGTCTCGATCCCACGAGGGTTTGTCGTTGAAAGCAATGGGGACCTCGAGGTCATATCCGCCGACGAATACAGAGCTCCTCTAGTCTCCCCCCGCCAGTACCCACTCCTCTTTCCAGGCAGGGTCTTTCTTTAAAGCCCTAGGGATGATAAAATTAAACTTGTTCTTAGCCTTGGCTTGGAATTGGCTTGGAATTGGCCTCGAGGAACCCCAGCCATGCTACCTATCTGGAAAAAAAGGGCGAGTTCTCAGCCTCAGGCTCCTTAGTTACACTGCTCATCTCGCATTGCTCCCTCAATAACACAAGGAAGCCTACTGGATGCCTCTAAAAGTCGGGCGTCAGTTGGAGCTGAGCCAGCTGAAGGGCATTAAGAGCTCGTTGATGGGTAGGGTGAAAAAGGAGCTTCACCCTGCTCTCGAAAGTTATGACGTGGATAGGAAGTACACCTTTAGGCAGGCTAAAAACATTATAATTCCTGTGGGGGACAATGAGGGAAATGGTGTCAAGAATATTGTATTTGTCCTAAAGACGGCTAATCGACTGAGGGTCAACGGTGGAATCAGAGAAGACCATGGGTTCGAAAAGAGGGGTCGTCGCTGAAGGAAGCTCCACCACTGTAACCTGAACCTTCTCAACAGTGTTGACTCTCTCCCCGACATTAGAATCCTCGTCAACTAGGTTTAGAGGGTTATCGGGCTGATTCGAGAAGCTGGAGCCAATAGAGACGTTCCTGCTAGAACGACTACGCTGGCGGACCGAGGAAGATTCCTCATCGCTCAAATTTTCTCACACCCGTTTATGAGGAACTAGGTTAGGGTCTCTGGTGCCCTCAACCAAGGCGTCAATACTGTCTGAGGAAGTCGATATTAATGGGTAAGAAGAACTTGAAAATAAGCTGAAGACCGAGGGAAATCGATAGAGAAAAGTAGGAAAGAAGAAATCTGAAAACTTGAGATTTGAGAAAGTGTGAGGAAAGTGACGGTAAGGCCGGGTTTAAATAGAGGATTAAGGATAATGATGTCGACGATATCCTCGGGAAGATCACCTAGAGCTGTATTGCAACCGGTTTTCTTCGAATAAAACACTGTTTCAAATTCAAATATTGGGTAATTAATAAGAAGATTTCGCTCTCATTATTTATTTTTATAGCCGAAAACTTTCTCAATTTAATAAGAAATCTGACTCCAACCCCAACTCTACCACCAGTGTTCAAGTCAGAGGGGACTTATGTTAATAGTGAAATTTGGCCAGGGGTCAAAGAGAAATTTTCCACTTTCCCGCCACAAGTCGAAACCCATAATCGACAATCATGAAGCCCGGATAGACCATAAAGCCACCCCGCAAGAGCAGGGAAGGCTAACATGGTTTCAAAACACAAGCCTGGCACGACCAGAACGAGCCCCCATAAGAATACTGGAACCCGGGCTTCTCCAGGCCATCGATCGGGGAACCTCAGCTCTGAGGTCGAGTTCCTCAACAGCCCTGTGAATGCCAGGAGAAGTCTCCAAGTTAAAGAGACATTCGAGATAAGCCCGCCAACCTCTCCAGAAGCCCACTGTCCATGCTGAACATAAAGGAAGAATCACGCCTAAATCTACACTACCCCGGCTATCTTCCAGGAATGTCTACAGGAACACCTCAAGCCCCTAAGGGTCAGGAAAAATCCACCTCAAGCTTCTAAGAACAAAATCGAAGTAGGGATCTACCTCTCTCTACGGGACGACATGCAGCTAGTTGGGTGACCTCCATGACACACCATGTCGCGATAACATACAAGGTCATATCTATGTAGGTAACCAATAATTAATTCCGTATACGTGTGAGCCAAGTTTTGGATCCCTAAAAGGAAACTGACTCATTTCTCGTTAACGGTATCATCATTTTCCGCTATTCACTCGGGGTCAACCATTTTTAAATAAGGGATCCCGCCCGATAAGGAAGGAACGGATTGATAGGATCATGGCGGGATATCAGCAAATTCAAACCTACTTGGATCAAATATAAATAAACACACATAGACACAGAAAAGAAAAACACATACAGAAAAAGAGAGAAAAGAGGAAGGGAAGGCCAAAATTCTGTACTCAGAACACAACCACCTTTGTTTCCACTATTCGACAAGCATAGAGTTACCACCTTCCTAGATCCTAGAGAGGTTGCGAGCATATAAGAGAGTGATTTGTATTTCAAAGCAAGTATCAATAACATATCAATAATAAAAGCTCCCATTTACTGTTATTACGATCCAGACTCTCGTTTACCTCCTAACAGTTCAGGTACCAACGGTATCGACCTTGGCCACCACTTTCGTGGTAGTGGTCTTGAGGGTGTTAGCAGGAATTTCTCATCCCGAGCAAATTTCCCGTCAACAGTGAGTGTTTTGTTTTGAGTTTTGAACTCTTTCAAAGCTAGGTTGAGTTTCAATTGAAATCATACATGTTGAGTTAGGTTTTGATCTTGCCTATGTTTTCCAATGTTTGGGATTATAATGTGCTAGCTTTGATTCTAGGACTATTTGATGATCTTTGATTGATTGATTTTGTGAAAAATAGTTCCTCACATGTATTAGGCTCTCTTGGCCGAATTCTCACATAATACATGTGTTTATGTTCTTTTGAGCTATTCATGTGTTTTGGTTGAATCTATGATTAAGAATATGCTCTAGAACTTTAGCTTAAATCTAATTGACTTTGTCATATGATTTTAGCATGTTTTTGGTTTGTGTGATTTAAACTTGATCTTGTGATTTATTGAACATATCTTGTGATTCAAGTTTAGATCTATGCATGTATCTAGGTTGTGATTATTATTGAACATATCTTACATGATCTAGATTGCTTATACATGCATGATTGACTAGACTATATGTGATTTGTGCATTCATGCTCATGTCTAGTATTTTCCATAAGATGTGTTGATCATAGCATTATATGTTGCGTGCTTGTTTGCGTTTTGCATTCATGATCACCTAGATGCCATGTGAGAAGGAAGTCTTGCAATAGGTGTGAGACCTATGGTGTTGAGCAAGAATTCTTGGCAAGAGGTGTGAGACCTTGGATTGTCGAGCAAGGAAGTCTTGGCTAGAGTCGAAAGGACTCGGATAGTCGAGCAAAAAGTCTTACCTAGGGTCCTGAGGATCCGGATAGGTGAGCGAGAAAGTCTTGACTAGAGTAGGGAGGACTCTGATAGTTGAGCAAGAAGTCTTGCCTTGAGTCATGAGGATCTGGTAAGGTGAGCGAGGGAGTTTTGACAAGAGGTGTGAGGCCTCAGATTGTTGAGCATAGGGTAACAACTTCAAGAGTATGATAGGAGGGTAGTTTCTAGGTGAATCGGTCACTTGAGAGATTGTACTTGTCTTATCTACTAGTGGATTTTGTTTGCCCAGTGGCTGCTAGCCCGTGGATGTTTCCTCTTCGAAGGTTTACCATATTATATCTTATGTCAACTTTTCTCTATCCCTATCTCTCTAGTATTTGTGTTGTGGATAGAACTCTTTATGTAAGTTGACTTCCTTTCTATAATATAGATTGTGTATGTGTTACAATTACTTGTTTGTATCACACTTTACTTGTTTTATATATTGATTAATTGTCTTTAATTAATATATATATATTGTGATACAAACAATCTAGAGAGACAAACTTTTGTTTATTTCTAAGGGAGTCGAAAAAGGTGTCTAAACTATTCACCCCCCCCTCTAGGTTAGCCTTGAGCATTTAACCGTGTTTGTATTTTCACACGTCACTTAAACAGGTTCATGTCCTGACCAGGCAGGTAGCAGCGCTCAATAGGTTTATTTCTCAGTTTACCGACAAATGTCTCCCATTCTTCAAAGCCATCAAGTAGGGAAGAAACATGAAATTGGACCAGGAGAGTGAACAAGCTTTTCAAGCCTTGAAAAAATATCTGTCAAGCCCTCCACTACTGGTCAAACCAAGTTCTGGAGAAGAGCTACAAAATTACTTGGCTGTTTCAGAGACTGTAATAAGTGGGGCCTTGGTCAAGAAATGCGGAGATAGAGCCCAGCGGTCTATCTACTACATGAGTCATGCTCTAACCAAGTCCGAGAAGAATTATACCTTTTTGGAGAAGCTCGTTTATGCCTTGGTAACCTCGGTAAGGAAGCTCCGTCCCTACTTCCAAGATCATTCAATAGCAGTAGTGACGGACCAACCTCTCCGTCAATTCTTGTAAAGGCCGGATGTTTCCGAAAGGTTGGTTTTATGAGCCTTGGAGCTCACCCAGTTTGATTTAAGGTATAAGCCCAGGACCATAATTAAAGCTCAGGCTTTGGCGGACTTTGTAGCAGAGCTCTCAATGCCCCCAAGCCAAGCGACCTTTGCAGCGATGAACATAGCCCCTAAAAGGATTCCAGAATCTGACAGCTGGTGGGAAGATTGCAAGTCATGGATCCTCTACACAGATAGAGCATTCGGGCAAGCCAGGGGAGAAGCGGGCATATTTCTAATCAACTCAGAAGGGACTGAGTGTTTCCACTGTTGCAGATTCGAATTTAAAGCCACTAACAATGAGGCAGAGTATAAAGCCCTCTTAGCCGGAATAAAGGCTGTCACAGAGCTCGGGGTCGATTACCTGCAGGTCAGGAGTGACTCATTGTTCATAGTCAATCAAGTCTCTGGGGATTATCAGGCAAAAGGGGATAACATTATTGCCTAACTGAGGCTAGTTCAACAGCTTAAGAGCAAATTCAAAGGTTTCAAGATTGAGCAGATACCTCGACAACAGAATCGTGGAGCAGACATCCTACCCAAGATATCGGCGAATGGCGGGCAGACCTTACCACAAGGAGTCTCTCTCCAAGTGATCCCCCTGCCAAGCACAATAGGAGGTAACGAGACTTATACCCTAGATCGGCGGCCACGCTGGATTTACCCAATAGTGGATTATCTCTAAGAATGAAGGCTTCCCATAATGCCCGGCCAAGCTAGGAGAATCAAGAGGCTCTCAGTCCGATATTGCTTGGTGACTGGGTACTTATACAGAAGGGGAAAATCCATTCCTTTGCTTTGATGTTTACATCCTGAAAATGCCAAATGGGCATTGAGAGAGGTTCACTTCGGGGAATGCGGGAACCACATTTGTGGGTAGGCTTGGGCATATCAGGTACTCCGTATGGGGTATTATTGGCCAACCATCCATCAAGATGCAAATAACTTAGTATGATCATGGGAAGCATGCTAGAAGACCGAAAACTTGAGTCACCTACCGTCGGAGCGATTGTCATCCCTTTGCTAACCATACCCCTTTGCTATATGGGGAGTTGGCTTGATCAGACCACTTCCTACTGCTCCTAGTCAAGCCAACCATGATATCATAGTGATTGACTATTTCATAAGGTGGATCAAAATTGGACCACTTTCCTAGATATTGGAAGAAAATACAACAAGATTCATCAAAAATAATGAAGTTTGCAGGTTCGGAACCCCTATTGCCATTTTAGCTGACCTCGGCAAGCAGTTTGATAATGACCAGTTCAAAGACTTTTACGAGGGCTTGGGAATCAACCTTAGGTTTGCTTCAGTAGCCCACCCCTAGACTAACGGGTTGGAGGAATCCACCAATAAGACTATTAAGAAGCTGTTGAAAAAGAAGTTACAGCAGAAAAAGGGTAGTGGGTTGAAGAGCTCCCAAAGGTTCTCTAGGCTTACCGTACTAAGAGGAGAATGGCTACCAGTGAAACGCCTTATTCTCTAGCCTTCGGGGTTGAAGTGGTACTTCCCATTGAGCACAAACTGACCTTCTTCAGAGTTCAAAACTTTAAACGGGGAACCAAAGAGGATAAGCTCTGTGCTAGCTTAGATCTCTTGGAGGAAAAACAAGATCGGGTAGTAGAGAAGGTAGCAATTTACCAGAGCAAGATTGCTAGATACTTTAATAGGAGAGTTAAAGTCCGAAACTTTAAGGAAGGGCACCTAGTTATCAGGAAAATGACATTGAATACCAGGAAGAGATCCGACGGTGTCTTAGGACCCAACTGGGAAGGACCTTATTTAGTAAAGGTGGTGGTCCGTAGCGGGGTATACAAGCTCGAGGACATGAATGCCGACTCATCGATCATACTTGGAATGCAGATCACCTGATAAAATTCTACCCCTGAACAAGGAACTCGTGAGCAGGCTACCTCCACCTAGTTTTTAATCTCCAGCAGTAATATACTCATTTCCAATCTTGTTGCTCTCCCAAGTTAAGTCAAGTTGTTTTAGAGGATGTACCTAGATCGAGATCAGAAATGAAGCAAATACATGCCAATCAAGTCGAAATTCGAACCAGATCTAAAGTTAATTTTCATTAATGAAATAGAGAGCCTATCCCTCGGTAAGGCTACAACAATCAAACAGGGAGCCCAACCCCTGATCCCTAGCTACAAAAAAAAAATGATGATGATAATGATGATCAAGCATGAGTAAGAATGGGATTCCCACCCCCATTTTCGGGCATCCATAACAAGCTACAAGAAGATGGATTCAAACTTCTGCATCCTCCCAATGTCCTCTAGCTTCCCCTCTCTGAGGATGAACCTCGCCCCCTATTTCTCTTTCTGGTGGTCACTCATTCTAGTTAGCCACTTCTACCACCTCTTCATGAGGATTCCCCTCGATTGGCTATTGATCAGCTGTGTCTTCTTCCAAGACCTTGTTCACTACCGTCATGACCTCAGGTGGTATGGTTGTATCAAAAAGGTTGTTCATTGACTCTGGCATGATCTTTCCCATTACTGGCTCCTCTGTTGAAGGCACATTAGAGGGATCTTAGGCTTCGGTAAGGCCTCATTCTAGCTCTGTGGGTTGAACCCCCCTCGAGGATTCTCTGGGACCTAACTCTGGGAAGGTCGGGACAGAAAGAGGCAGATTTAGTATTTTAGGCTACTTTCCAGCTCCATCCCTAGTAGAAGGACCCGTTTCATCATTTTTGGAATGAGACATCTCTACAGCCCGAGATATAATTTCCTCCCTATCCCAGCCAGGGATACTGGAGAGGTCAAATGGGAGGGGGAAGGCTTCCTTGATTTGGAAGGAAGCATAGAAATACCCCTCGCTAAAAGAGGCTTCCAGTTCAGCCTGAAGATTGGCAACTTCGGCCTGCAGAGCTTGGTTCTCAACATCCAGTGCCTTTGCTTCTTCCTTCCAATCATCTCGTTGGTTGGCTCGTCACTTACACTGAAGAGTTTCTTGATCAAAAGACAGCTTCAGCCTTCTATGGCCGTACTGAAGCTCAGCCAGTTGTGCTTCCATTCCCCTCTGGCTAGAGGTCATCTCTTGTACCAAGGTCTGAGCCCGCACCAATAATTCCATGGCCCGCTCAGCTTCAGCTTCAGCTTCAGCCTTAGCTGCTAAGTCGCGGAGAAAAGCTATTTGGTAACTCATGGCTACATGAAATTTGAAGGCCTATAAAAGGAATTCGTGTTAGGAAATGATATATCAATTTATTACATGAGAAAATAAAGGCGATGACTACCTTGACCAAGAGGGCTGACCCCTTGTTAAGCATGATGTCCACGGGCATTGAAGCCATCCTATAAAGCCCGCCACCATGGCAAGACGCAACAAACTGCTTCAAAACCTCATCCTGACCAACCGAGCCCTACTGATGGAGGGGGCGAGTAGGGGGAATCTCTGTAATACCAGCCTCAGGATCCCCTGTAGCCTGATTTGATGGGGGCACATATGGGTCAGCTGAAGAAGTGGATAATGTGACTGAATAAGCAATAACTGTAACGGGGGCTACTGTTGAAGGGGCAGAAGTGGTCGTATCAGCGGCCTAGGTAGCGGGCCCTCATTTGATTAGTGCCTTGGAAGCCGGTGACGCAAGAATAGCCATCCTGGACCTAGCTTGTGTAGGAGATGGGGCTGGAGGAGGCAAAACAATAGCTGGAATGGATGGCCCCTCTTTCTCCGAGGTAACCGAGAAGACTCCCCGGGATGATCTAGTAGGAAGGGGAGAGGTATGAGCTTGCCGGACTTTGGGGGAAGCTAAAGCAACAACAAAAACTGTTCAAAAAAGAAAAAGAAAAAGAAAAATGGAAGGATGTTAGAAGCAAGACAGCTAACGGAACGAAGCATAATAACTAAATATTACTTTTACGAAGGGATGCATCGGAGATCTATAGATACCGGTTCACCCTATAGGGATCGAAGGGATCAGTAGTTGGAAACTTCAGGTTCAGATAGTTTCTAGAGAGGATAGTCTTCAGTACAACCTCAGACTCGGCGGGCAGGGAATCTTGATCCCGTGAGGGTTTATTGTTGAAAGCGGTGGAAACCGCAAACTCATGCCCACCGATGAATATGGAGTCCCCCCAATCTCCCCCCGCTAATATCCACTTTTCCTTCCAGGCTAGGTCCTTTCTCGAAGCCCCAGGGATGATAAAATTGAGTTTGTTCTTAGCCTTCACATAGAACTGTCCCCCGAGAACTCCAGACAAACTCCCGATTTGAAAGAGGTAGGCCAGCTCTTCTGCTCTGGGCTCCCAAGTGACCTTGCCCAGCTCGTATTGTTCCCTCCACAGCACGAGAAAGTCAATCAGATGCCTCCAGAAGTCGGGTGTGAAAATACAAACACGGTTAAATGCTCAAGGCTAACCTAGAGAGGGGGTGAATAGGTTAGACACCTTTTTCGACTCCCTTATAAACAAACAAAAGTTTGTCCCTCTAGATTGCTTGTATAACAATATATATATTAATTAAAGACAATTAATCAATATTTAAACACAAGCAAAGTGTGATACAAACAAGTAATTGTAACACATACACAATCTATATTATAGAAAGGAAGTCAACATACATAAAGAGTTGTATCCACAATACAAATATTAGAGAGATAGGGATAGAGAAAAGTTGACACAATATATAACGTGGTAAACCTCCATAGAGGAAACATCCACGGGCTAGCAGCCACCGGTAAACAAAATCCACTAGTAGATAAGACAAATACAATCTCTCAAGTGACGTCTTCATCTAGAAACTACCCTCATATCCTACTATAGGAGTTGCTCAACAATCCAAAACCTCACACCGCTTGTCAAGACTTCCTCGCTCACCTATCCGAGTTCTCCTAACTCTAGGCAAGACTTATTGCACGACTATCCGGATCCTCACGACCCTAGCCAAGACTTTCTTGCTCGACAATCCAAGGCCTCACGCCTCTTGCCAAGACTTCTTGATCAATACCATAGGTCTCACACCTATTGTCAATACTTCCTTCTCACAAGGCATCTAGGTGATCATGAATGCAAAACTCAAACAAGCACGCAACATAGAATGCTATGATCAACACATCCTATGGAAAATACTAGACATGAGCATGAATGCACAAAACAAATATTAACTAGTCAAACATGCATTTATAATCAATCTAGATCATATAAGATATGTTCAACATTAATCACAATCTAGATATATTCATATATCTAAACTTGAATCACAAGATATGATCAACAAATTACAAGATCAAGTTTAAATCACACAAACCTAAAATATATTAAAATCATATGACAAAGAAAATTAGATTTAAGCTAAAGTTCTAGAGCATATTCCTAATCATAGATTCAACAAATCACATGAATAGCTCAAAAGAACATAAGCACATGTGTTATGTGAGAAATTCGGCCAAGAGAGCCTAATACATGTGAGGAACTATTTTTCTCAAAATCAATCAATCAAAGATCATCAAATAGTCCTAGAATCAAAGCTAGCACAATACAATCTCAAACATGTGATAACATAGGCAAAATCAAAACCTAACTCAACATGTATGATTTCAATTGAAATTCAATCTATCTTTGAAAGTATTCAAAACTCAAATCAAAACACTCACAATATACAAATATATGTTGAAGATGAAAACCCAAGGCAATTGACCAAGTTTTAAAAGAAAACTTTGAGAGAAAATCAATACCTTAGTTGATTTAGATGCAGTCCTGTTTTTGTATGATTAGACACCAAAAACAGCAGCAAAAATAAATCACACCTTCAAAGGAAAGATGGAGAATGGATATATAAACACTCTAAACTTTGAATCACTCAAATCGGAGTTCAAATGAAGAAGTTATAGTGTTTGGAAGGTGAGAAAATTTAGAGAGAAAATTTCTGCACACTTATTTTAAATTTCTTTTTAGAATTAAATGTGAGAGGGAAAGAGTTTATAAAGGAGTGGGAAACTTGGACATGTGAAATGACCAAGAGGGGCAAGAAGAAGCCAAGCAAGCTTGCTTCCCGAGATGGTGCATGGGCATCTCGGGGCAGCAAGCCTTCTGCCCCGAGATGGCCACGCGCCATCTCGAGAAAGAAGTGCCTTGCTTGCTTCTTTCTCCTTCGACCTTCCTTCGCGTTCTTCGACCGTTCTCGGCCTCTGAACTCAGAATTCGAATCCGTTTGTGGATTACAAACCATAACTCTTACACGGACATAGACATATAAGATACTCAACCCAGAAAATAATAATTCAACTTGATATACGAATACGAAGACAATGTATGTAACATTAGTTGAAAGTGTAGTATCTTTTGACTTAGAACTTGAAATCAATAGTATGAGTAACCGAAATGACCGGAACTCAATCAAGAATTATTTAAGACTAATTCAAGTTCAATATCCATGTTATACAAACATATACACACACAAACACAATTCACACTAGAATGCAAACTACATAGAGATAGTTTCCAATCATGCATATTCCAAAACATGTTATTTCCAAACCAATGCATGAGCATTCATCTTTAAGTGTATGAATGTGTTATACATGGTGCACAACGATGCAGGGACACATATGAATGAATTGCATGTGTGTGCCTATAATGGTGCACAACGATGCAGGGACACAAATGTATGATATGTGTGTGTGTGTGTGTGTGTGCCTAAGCCTTGTAAGAGAAAGATAAGGTCTTAGTATACCTTTGTAGAACCAAATTGCATCCTTTCTCTTTGAAGACTTAGAACTTGCTTTGACTTGTTGTTTCTTCTTCCTTGAAGCTTGAATCATCATGAACCTAAACAACTAAGTCATTACAAGTAAACATCATTTTGATATGGAATTAATGCCAACACAAACTAAAACCTAACAGGGCGTTAGCTGAAGGGGAGCTAGTTGAAAGGCGTTAAGAGCCCGCCGAAGAGTAGGGTGAAGTTGAAGGGGAAGTCTGACCCTGTTTTCGAAGGTCACCAAGAGAATGGGGATCACACCTTTGGGCAGATTAAGGACGCCGTAGTTCCTATAGGGAACTGTGAGGGTGATGCCTTAAGGAATGCCATATTTATCCCGTATGCGGTTGATCGATTGTGGGTCAACAGTAGAGTCAGGGATAACCTTAAAGTCAGAAGGTAGAGGCTTCGCGAAGGAGGCCCAACAACCTCAATTTGAACCTCCTCAACGGCATTAGCCCTCTCTCCTATGTCAGAATCTTTATCAACTAAATTCAGAGGGTTGTCGGGTTGATTGGAGAAGCCAGAGCCGATCGAGACATTCGTACTGGAGCTGCGATGGTAACGGACCGGGGAAGAGTCCTCGTCGCTCTAGATTCCTTGCACCTATTTCCGAGGAATCAAATTAGAGCCGCTAGTGCCCTCGACCATTGCTTCAATGTTGTCAGAAGAGTACGACATTGTTGAATGAGTAGGGCTTGAAGATGGAGGAAAAGAGCTTGAAGGTGGATGAAAGACAATGATGTGGTTTGAGAAGATAGCAAGAGAGAGGAAGTCTGAAAATTTGAAATTGAAAGAATACGTGAGGAAGCGGCAGTGAGTTTGAATTTAAATAGAGGTTAGGGTTGTAGTGACGTCGGTGATATCCTTGAACCACGGAGAAGGAGCACACTAATCCAAGCTCGACACGTCACCTGAGCAGTTAATGAGAGGATTTCATTTGAGATTCTCAATAATTATTTTGCAACAGAAAATTTTCCAAATAAATAAGGAATCTGACTCCAACCCCAACTCTACCATTGGTGTTCAAGTCAGAGGGGACTTCTGTTAATAGTAAAATTTGGCCAGGGACCAAAGAGAAATTTTCCACTCTCCTAGCTCGAATCAAAGCCCGAAATCGTCATTCTTAAAACCTCGGGCAAGCCCTAAAGCTACCATGCAGAATCCAGGAAGGATCATCGGGCTTCAGAACTATCAAGAGTGAAGCTAGGCAAGTCCAGGTCGAGCCCACACATGAAAACTGGAATCTGGGCTTCTCAAGATCACCTACCTGGAACCTCGGTTCCTAGGGTCGGGCTCTAAAACCACCCCGTGAAAGTGAGAAAGGATCACCGAGCTCAGAAAGCACTCGAAGTAAAGGCCGACACAAACAAAAGTGAGCTCCTTCCAGATCAAGGCTTCCCGAGGTCAAATTTGACTCGTAGCCTAAGCCAGAAGCCCACCAACCTCTCCAGAAGCCCGCTGTCTCTGCCAGACATATAGAGAGAGCCTCTAAGTGGGTCGGATTCTTGCCATAGGTTATGCTCCAATTCGATAAGGGACGTTTGTAACCAACCTAGACATGAAAGAAGAATCTTTCATAATCTACAATACCCATAGTAAGTGCCCACAAGGCCATCCCAAGCTTCTGAGACCAGAACTAAACCATGGAACTACCTCGAGCAACCAATTCGATAACCTCCATGAAGAATCATGTCGTGAATACACACAAGATCATATCCACGTTATAACGAACATTAAATTCTGTATACGTGTGAGACAAGAGTTTGATTCCAAAGAGGAAACAAATTTATCTCCCCCGACGATAATCTTGAGTTAGTAATCTACTCGAAGTCAACGACTTTCAAATAGGGGATCCCGCCCGATAATTAGGGAACAGATTCATAAAATTGTGGTTGGTGATTCACTAGTTTAAACCTACTTGGAATAAGTATAAATAGGTATAAGCATGATATAGAAAAGATATAGGCAGAAATAGAGTGAAAAAGAAAGGGAATTACGTCGGGCCTAAATTCTGTGATCAGAACACGGCTATCATTGTATCTACTATTCGACAAGCACGAAGCTACCACATTCCTATGTCCTAGAGAGATTGTGAGTGTATAAGAGAGATTTCCGTTTACCAAGAGTGATCAATAATAAAGCTCTCATTTAATATTGTCATTCAAACATTTGTTTCTATCTAAGCAGATCAGGTATTAAAGGTACCGACCCCGGCAACCACCTCCGTGGTAGTGGTCTCGAGGGAGTTAGTTGGAATTTCTCATCTTGAGCAAATTTCCCGTTAACAACATCAATTAATCTAGGGTTAAGGTTCTTGTTATTATAAAGGGAAATTTTTTATTTATACCAAAACCCTAATTTTCTATTTTTCACGCATCCGTTGCGCGATTTTCCCTACAATTAGCTACAAGCCGATTCTTTAGGGTCAACTACATTAAATGAAAAATCGTAATGAATAAAGGAAGGGCACTAATTCAAGAATCCTCATCTTGCATGCCAAGTTAATGACACCGTGTATAAATAGACCTCAACACACATGTTGAGGGGGATGGGAGATTCAACCAAGAAATTGCCTACGAGGCTAAATGATATGCACAAATCGACTCCCAAAATACGAGATATTCGACACTTGATATACGATCCATTACACATCTCATCTTTGGTCCAAAAATGGACAAACCAGAGAAAAGCCTACATAGTTCACCTAGATCACCCTTTACCTAGAATATGCCGGTTTCGGTCTACATTCGACCACCATTGTAAGCTCTCCGAAGCGACTACATTGTATTATTTCACCATTCTTGTAAGCTCCCCAGAGCATTCTTTGATATATACGTAAGGAAGAGTATTCCTCTTTCCTCCGGATACTGCCTTGGGGTTTTTCAGCATATGATCATTTGTGATGCTTCTTCCCACTTGGTCAGTCCACCTCCCTCTATAAAAGACTTGTGTTTTTCCTATTATCTATTGTACTATGCATGTGTGTATACGGGCTAGGTATAGACCTTATTGGTCCCAACTTTCTAATCCTTCTTATATGAGATCGGGAAACTACAACGAACATCTAGGGAACTAGATCTAGCTTCACCCCGTTGGACCTAGCACCCTTGTTCTTTATATTTGTCTTCCAAGTCGCATGTCGAGATAGGGAGAAACCACCCTGACCCATTTGAAGGATGTCAATGAGCTCTCATGCCATTTCTCTATGGAAGCGGGCATGGATCTGGCACAAAAGCCAGGCAAGCCCCACCTCCTTAATCACCGTATAGGTCGGGGAATTACAAGAAGAAACCGGGCTTCGAGTACCAGGACGGGCTCCGACCCCGACCGAGGGCGAGGGCCAGGACCAGGGAATAAGGACCAGGATCAGCCCCTTTACACCAACAAGGGAACCTCGAGCTCCCCGTGTCTTCACCATATGCACGAAGCCTGACGGGTGGGATAGCTTGTCTTCTACATATCACACCATCCTCATTCATATTCATATAAGATCTCTCTGAGGTACGAGGTATTTACCCCGACCATAACCTTCTGAGGTAGTGGTCCTGAGGGTGTTAGCGGTAATTCTTCACCCCGACCGATTTATTGGTTAACACTTTTTGGCACTGTTTGTAGGAAGTTTCCACACCCCTTTTCAAATCTTCAATGTCTCTACCTCAACATCCTTATACTATTGAGGTAACAGGTTGTTATTCATGGAATGTCATTTACTGTTTACAATGACCTTTCTCCATACTTATCTATATCGCTTACGTACCACGTGTGGTGCTTATTTTGCTATTTGATGAAATTTGTTTGTTGTGGAGCAAATATGGTACGTGGGATTCTTGGTGGAACTAGTCTACTACACTACCTATAGGTAACAAATATGCTTATCTTCTATAGCAACTCCGCGCTTGGAGGGCTCTTCCATAGTAGACTTGCTCCTGCACCGTTAGAGCTCCAATACAGCAAAGTCGTACCTGTCTAGTAGACTTGCTCTGGTACCTCTAGAGCTCCTATGTAGTAGAGTTACATATATCATGTTTCTTTACAGTGGATTGCTCAGTACCGGCGTATCTCCTCTACATAAGATCTGCTACACGACCACGCACATGAAGGTCTCTTACACAACTGAACCACTCTGATGCATCGAGAGCTCCTACACAGTTAGAGTTGCACCTCTCCTACTTCCTTACAGCAGATTCGCTATGCTACAAGTGTATCACCTATCCAGTAGATCCACTACACTTGTACCTAATCAAACGGGCCCCCTCATACCACCAGGTCTGCTCTTCAAAAGCTCATAAGTAGCGATAACAGATCAACTCATGAATTTAAGAAGCCAACTCAACTGTGTATCCTTTGGAGCAGCACGACTAGTAGAAAACTAGTGGCTCCACACCTCGATCATCGGGTCAATCAATGGCCAAATGAGCCACTAAGCTCCTGGTTCGTTCCAGCGGGGTCCAGAGCCTTCTCTTAGTTATTGAGGACTCCTTGGATCCCAATCATGTCTATGGACAGTTACCGTACCGGTAACTCCACTTTATTTGTACTAGAACGATGGCTTCGCTCCATGTTTTATCGGGCCATTCACCACCCAAGCAAGTCACCGAAGCCCAATCCGATCGAGGAGTTCCCAGAAGCTTTCCATATTTGGTAAGGCCTCCTACACATCTAAGCAAGCTTTTGGAACAGTAGCACCGCTATAAGACAGGTGTCTTTGTTCCATGTGTACCGGGTCATTCATCGCCCTAGCAAGCAACCAAAGCCTGATCAGATCGAGGATAGCCTAGAGGCTTCCCACATGTGGGAAGACCTCCTACACGCCCAAGCAAGCTTCTGGAACAGTAGCACCGCTACAAGACTGGTGGCTTCGTTCCATATTTACCGGGCCATTCATCGTAAGCCACCGAAGCCCGATCTGCCTAAAATATAAATCGGATTTATTTATTTATTATTTCTTTGAAATCAGTGTCTTAAAGTAGACCCAATTTCCACAGATTAAAGTTATATAATTGAAATCAGTATCTGAAAAACATACCCAATTTCCATAGATCTATTTAATTTTTAACCCGAACTACTGAAGTTTCAAGTTTCTTATGATCTGTACTAGAAACCAAAACCAGGAAGTTTAAAGAAAACGTTTTGTAAAAGTATAGAAGGGGAAAAAAAATTGTCTTAAGATTGTTGATTGTAATATGTAAAAACAATCTGGTTCAAATCTGTAGAAAGTAACGAACATAAACAAAGGTTAGGAAATCGAGGCCCATGTTTCACACGGTGTCCTTAAGATAATTTTGTTGTATGTTACACCGTATGTATATAGCTATTGTCTCCGAGGATACAACGATTCAATAGTGGAAGTGAGAAGCACAACCACTCTGAGCGAACTCAAATTAAGCTCGAACTTACCAAGCACAGAAAAGAGAATGAATGAGATGAGAGAGAGAAAACTACTACTCTTTTTAATTTCGTGATTTTCGAATGCTTATCAAGAATTGTAGATTAGGGTTTCTTATAAAATCGAAATCAAATAGATTGATTTGGAAATTGCTTAATGACTACGTTTTAAATGATAAAGGAAAATTAATTTCCAAAATTGATCATTGATTCTGATTACTTAGTGATTAAGTAAGTATCAGAATCCAAAACAGAAATCAACTATTTCCTTAATTCAATTAATTTCCTTAAACAAAATGGAAATTGTCATTCTTCCTTATTATTTATTTAAAACACGTTTGACTAAGGGAAAATAATGAATTCTTTCATATCAACAAACTGATTTAGGAAAAAATTAAATTCAAAACAGTAACAAAATTCTGGTTGTACTCTCATGGTCCAACTAGAGCGACATCAGTATACACAAGTCGCGTCCATACACGAGTTCTGCAATCAAAGGTTCGAGGTCTTTGATTTGCACCCCCACCCTGCACACGCGAAAGATAGCCTTAATGACACACATGTTGATAAGCTACTATCACACACTTACTTATATACTACATATAAGTTCTTTACCCAACCAGTATGGGATGTTATTTTTCTCCTACACAATAGGCTCACTTTGTGACTCAATTTCTCATTCACTCATTAATCGATTTGTGAGTTTGAGTATACCACTTTGAAGTTTTCACGAAGGAGAATTCGAATATACATTGATCTTTCATTCTCATGAAACTGATCATACTTAAATAACTCTCTCAAACCGATAGTTTGTCTCAAAATTTGCAACGTATTGTAATATTGTTTGAAAAATATTAAGAAATTAAATTGATCAAAAATGAACCCACGATTAGAGGTGTCCACGGTTCGATTAAACCATTCGAAACAGAACCGAAACCGTCCTCTGAAAACCGTAACGAAAACCGTCAGTTATAAAACCGATTGGAAACTGGTTCCCGATGGTTCAGTTACGGTTAGGATTTTTGAAAAAACCGTCCAAAAACCACCGGTTTTGATAAATTAAAAAAAAAAACCAATCATATTGTGCCAAGTGGAACGTTCTTACCGTTTGAAAAAGAAAAAAATTGGGTGTATGCGCTTATACGGTGCAAGTGAGGTTTGTCCAATAAAAAAAATGCAACAACTAATCAATTACTGACACGTGTCAATATATATGAAAAAAAAATGGACCGTTGGGCGTTGGAGGAAAATGACCGTTGAACAACGGTCATCTTTCTCAACAACCCAATGCCCAACAGTCATCTCTAACGGCCCTTTTTTTTTCCTTTCATTTAATTTCCAAAATACTACTCCACTCCAATTCAATAAATACCCTCCACAATTTATTCTTCTTCACACCACTCCCACCTTCTCTCAATCTCTCTCAATCTCAAATTCTAAATTCTCTCTACATTCAACAATTTAATTTTATTCTCATTTCACATATATATTAATAAATATATATGTATTCTATTTTTTTAATAATATATTATTTACTTACAATTATCTAATTTTTTTCAATTAGTATTTATAATTAATTTTTTAATAGCACGTGGGGGAGAAGGTTCAGGTCCTACAAATTTGGACAGAGGAAAGGGTCCAGTGCAAAATTTATTGGAACACGAAGGTGAATACGTCAATTACAATGACCGACTTTACCACGAAGTCCTTCAAACTCAATTTGAATCCGATCCCCGTCTTAATCCTAATCCCCCCCCCCCCCTTTTGAGCCAAATCCCAATACCCCCATTAGTAATGAAAATATATCTACCCCTTCTACTATGCCACCCCCTTCAGATGAATTTGATGTAGATGAAGAAGAAAAGTCGTTGAAGTCCGATCTCGTCAGAGTGCATATGATGAAAATTGAGTTAGATGATGGAACAATCAAAATCATGTGCAACTACTGCCCCAAAACATACAAGGCCACTAAGTCCTTTGGATATGGCATGTATTGGAACCATGTTAAAAGAAATCATCCGTCCGAATTGGTGAAAGCTAGTAACCAATGCCAAATATCCAAATACGGAACCTCAACCAATCAATTATTTCATTATATGTCTGAAAAATATAAGGAAGAATTAGCAAGAATGGTTGGAGTAGAACACTTACCTTTTAGTTTTGGTGAGAAAGTTGGTTTTGTTAATTATTGTCAAACTTTATTAAATCCTGCAATGCAACGTGTTCCTATAGTCACTCTCACACGTGCACTGTTTTCCATTTACAAAAAAGAAAAAGACAAATTGAAATCATTTTTTTTCCAATATCAAGGTCGCGTTTCTATATGTGCTGACATATGGACCGATAATTTTGGTAGCCACCATTACATGGGTGTGACATGCCATTATATTGATAATAATTGGACCATGCAAAAAAAAATTATTGCATTTCGTGTTTTCGATGAGTCACATACAGCTCACAATATTTTTCGACATCTTAAAATTATTTTTGAAGAGTTTCATATCCAAAACATAATTTTTGCAATTGGTTTTGATAATACTGCAAGCAATACCGCATCTATTCCTATGTTATAGGAATTATGCAATCCCTATTTTGGGGGTAAATTATTTCATCAACGATGTGCATGTCATGTTTTAAATTTATGTGTTCAAGCTGGATTACAAATTCTTTCTGTTTATATTAGACCAATTAGAGATAGTATTAATTATATCTGAACGCATAACGAAATCTATAAACAATGGTTGAAATTTTGTTCTCAAAATAATAGGCGTCCCATTAAATTTTCTTGAGATATTAGTACTCGTTGGAATTCTACTTATAAGTTGCTTAATGAAAGTGTTGAATATAAGGAAATATTAGTTTCTTTTATTACTTATAATGTTCCTTCAATTTCTCTTCAATTGAAGCATTGGGATGTATGTATAAAAATTCTTGAATTGTTACGTGTTTTTAATGATGCTACCAATGCTTTATCTGGTATTTACTATCCCACTACTCATTTATTTCTTGTTCAAAGTGTTAATATTGTTGGTGCATTTAGTGACTGTGAATTTGATGTTCAATTGAGTCAATGTGTTGTTGCAATGAAAAAAAAATGGATACAGTATTATAGGGATATTCCAAATATTTATTTGCTTGCATCATGTTTTTGATCCACGCTTTAAATTAGAATGTTTGCAGGATTATTTAACTCATTACTACAATAGTTTAGGAATAGAAATTGATGTTCTTAGTTATTGTAATTCCGTTAAGACTTTACTATATGAATTATATGATGAATATCTTAGAATATATGGTCCGTCTTTGAACATGTAGGTTTCACAACCCCAACCCACATCTGATGGTACTACCAGTTCCTCACAATTTAAATTAAAGGGTTTAGGGGATCGATTGTTTTCCCGAAGAGCCAAAAAATTACGAGCATCTTCTTCATCCTCATCTAACTCAAATTCTGAGCTTGACCGATATTTAGAAGCCAATCATGTATTTTTAGAAGATAAATTTATTATCCAGGGTTGGTGGAAGGATTATGAATAAGAATATCCAATTTTGGCTATTATTGCAAAACAAATTCTTGGAACACCTGGTTCTACCGTTGCTGTGGAACAAGAATTTAGTGCAGGTAGAAATATTTTGGATCCAATACGGTCAGTTCTGTGTCCACAATCACTTGAAGCCCAAGCGTGTGTTAAAGATTGGACAAAGGTAAAATTTAGACAACAAGAACTCGAGCCGAAAATAGTGAATGATTTCTTCGAAGATGATCAAACCACGGGAATAGAAGGCAGCGAATAGATTCCGTTCAAATCTTCCAACCACTAACACCGACTATCTAATTAAAGGTAAAAGAACTACGTTGCCTTTGATTCCTCTACATTGGCGGAGGATACGTAGGCAGCTTAATTGTGGTCAACATTAAGTGCACGGCTAGTTTTTATTTTTTTCAATATGTTATTTGAACTTTGTTAGATTTTAAATTCAATTAAGGTTAACTTCTAATTTTGTTATATAAAATTTAGATGCAACTGTAAATTTTTATTTATTAATTAATGTCAATTTCTTTTATTTTTACACATTCATTGTTAAATACTTCAATAGTTCAATTGTATATTTAGATAATTGTATTTCATATTTTATGTGAATGTTGAAAATATAGACATTGTAAATGAAATTTGATTACAAATAAAAATGTTTGGGCACTTTTTTTAATTTAAAGTTTATCAATTTGTATTAGTAATAGACTATTAGTTGTATAGTTCCATTAAAAAAAATCACATTTATGTGTATATAAAAAGTATAAATATTAATTGTATAATTTCATTAAAAAAAAGCATATATCTAAAAATAATATGTATATGAAAGTATAAATATATAAATTTTTGTAAAGAAAAAAAAACGGAACAAACCGAAACCGAACCGAAAACAGAATCGAACCGTTCGTTTTCACAAACCGAAACCGAACCGTAACCGAAAAACCGCTGATACCAAAACCGTCCAAAACCACTCAATTCCAGTTATTGTTACGGTTCGATCTTTTTACGAAACCGAAATCGAATCGAAACCAAACCGTGGACATCATTACCCACGATACACATTATCTAGCAATTCATAAATAATAATATTGCTTATTGCTTGGTGGACTAATTTGTTTATTGAAATCTCAAAAAAGTAAATGTGATGCACAAATCGTAACATCCACGTCAATCAACTTATTATTATGTGGTCTATTCAGATTCATGAACATGGCTGGAAATCGATTATGTACCGACTGCGGCAGAGGGGCAGGAATTACGGAAGGAGAGCCACGTGGCGATACAAGATTCGAGGTAGAGGTGACCGCATGGAACCTGCTTACCTCTGACCTCTGAATTCTGACGGGAAATCTTACAAGCAGACCGTACAAACACCAACAGCGTCCGCAACCGTAGGCAAGCTTGACATCATTCTGAACCTGATCAGTAGGAACGGATGTGGATGATAAATTTATAATCCATTGACCTGTTTAATGAAAAATTCGATAGATTCGAGATGGGTGTGTATTGAAAAAACAAATCTGTTCGTTGGATTCACGAACCCGTATAAAAAAAATGCTTATATATAAATATATATAGATAATTTTTGATAGTTTTATTTTTATTGTTATTAATGTTTTATAATATATCAAGTAGGGAATTAGAAATAGAAATTTTATTCAATTAAGTATCAAATAAGTGATTATATATATAAATTTATAAATGACAAATCGCGGGTTCACGGGTTTATGGGTATCCTATGGTTGAAGCATCCACCAGTGAACACACATTGTTTCATGGGTTCACGGGTGAGGGTATGGATACAGCCATAACCCGTCGGTTCAAACCCGTCCACGAACCCGTTTACTTACGTGGGTTCGAAGACAGATAAACAGGTTCGATGACGGACGTGGGTAAGAAAAATTTTTACAGATGAGGATTTGGATTTTATAAAACCAATCTGAACCCGACCCGACCCGACCCGACCCGACCCGACCCGTTGCCATCCCTAATAATATTCTAGTGTCTGTCATTTTCTGCCCTGAATCTTTGGGCAAGTTTGCTTGCATAGTATTATTTGGTGTATTCAACGTTAGAGCCTCGTCAAGGTCGAAGCTTTCTTCGATCATCGAATTGTTTGAAATGGTGTTAATATTCGTGTCTGCTGTTAGAGAGAGAAATAGTAGAGGATACAATTCAGCAAATTACAAATGAGTTCAATTGCTTGGATTTGATAGACAGCTTTTCATTTTAAGCCCACTTGCATGACTTTATCATATGTATGAGCTAATATATATTTTGGAAAAAGAATTCCTGTTTTTGCTATGATCTCAGGTTTGGATTATTGCTATGATTGTGTACCTAATGTGAATTCGGACGGCTAACTTGCAGAAGCAGATTAGGTG
This sequence comes from Dipteronia dyeriana, assembly GCA_032871835.1. Taxonomy (NCBI): domain Eukaryota; kingdom Viridiplantae; phylum Streptophyta; class Magnoliopsida; order Sapindales; family Sapindaceae; genus Dipteronia; species Dipteronia dyeriana. The sequence goes on along the minus strand of CM065300.1, from coordinate 48,933,350 downwards.
CACTTTTTTTATGACAAAGGCTGTTTGAAATGACAGATCAAACTTCGAACCAAATCAGTCTCTATCATTGGTTTTCGGCTCACGGACTGATTCAAACTTTCAACTGACAAATAACATTTGATTGGATTATCTTAGTAATCAACGGTTTATCTTAGAAGATTCAAACTTTGGTAACTGGCTTAATCTTGTTTTCCCATTTGGGAAGTAGGTGGTGTTAGTTTAATGGTATGTTCCCATATTTATATCATTGAATTTTCGGCTCTTACTTTCCTAAATATCGAATTATTTGTGATTATTTAAAAAGGAAAAAAAAAACTTCTTCCATTTAAGCATTATAATTTTTTTATTTGAAAAACATTTAAGCATTATTGGATCTTGTAGGTCAATTTCCAATGAGCATGAAACTATTACAGTAATCCTAAAATGAATCCCGTAATTAATTAATCATCACCTCTTGCTCCTGGAACATCTGGAAAATTTATTTGATTTTCATGTCTTACTTTATCTTTAATTAATTTCCTCATTTCATCTTATTCATTGAGTTTGATTGATTTGGAGTATGATTCTCCTTCACCATATATTAATAACGGCTGGAATTACTTTCTCATCACCGAAGTACAAATACAGAAGAAAAGAAGACGAAATTTCAAGGGTTAATCAAAAACTTTATTTTTAACCATCAATTTATATTTAATTATACTTATAGCCTTAAACAAATAAGATCATCATCTATTTTATCTTTATTTCATTCGTCTAAAAATTTAGAAATAAATTGATATGTAATTTGAAAATTATTAAAATATAAGTTGCAAGTCAATTAACGTGTAATTTAAAACTGAAAAATCAACTTACATATAATTTAAAATTAAATGGCATATAACCAAGTTACATATAATGTGAAATAAAATTTATGGATAATTTTATCCAAACCTGATCAAAAATGATAAAAACAATAAAATATAAATCGATGCTTTATAACAATAAACCAGTAAAATCTTTTTAACTCTTTATGAATTCAACCTAAGAAATTAATATCTATCTTACTTTAATTGAATACATGATTAATTAGTACCAGTTGAAATAAAGAGCTCAAAAGGATTTTGTTAATTCCTTTAATTGGGGTATAACTATTTGAAAAAGCTTAACGTTTGCTAGCTGCCAATAACATATATACATACATACAAGATGTTATTAATTATCATCTGAGAATATGATTTTGTATATGTGGGTGTACATTAAACCAATTGAGCTGTTTCCATTGACTAAAGAACAATAAAAGCAAATTAACAAAGAAAACACATTTTCAAGAAAATGACGAAACTAACAATTTTTATACTCAGCAGTATATATATGCAGGCTGCAGCTAGGGCGGGCCTGCATTATGTGGCACAGAGGACAAGAGTTACATAGGGATCGTAGAGAGCCACGTGGTTCTAATGTCTTATGGTAGAGGTGCCACATGCATGGAATACAATTAACCTATGCTTAATCGATAATAATTAATTACCAGGCAGTCTTCCTCCTCCTGCATGACTAATTGTCTTCCATGCGTTATTATTTCACACAATTCTTGAGGTTGTCATGATATGATGACCAGCTGGATCCTACACCTTGTCTTCTTACCAAATGTCTACTGTTGTGATTTCATGATCTGAATTTGTTGTCATAGCTAGACCACTGCTTTTCAAAGCTTAAATTTATTAAATAGCTTTAGGAGAGTGTAATCAACCCGGATTTTATTAGAGTCGGATGAATTTAATTTAAGTGATGGATTTCGATGGAATTAACAAATTCTACGAATTTCATTAGATTTTATAAGAATTATGTAAAAAGTTTATTGGATTTCGTCGGAATTCATTATGTAGATTGCATGGATTTACCTTGAAATAAAAATAAAAATTTAAAGTTTTAAATTGATTGATTTATCTTAAATGGATTTGGATTTCACATTTGGCCCAAGTCTAATGATGACCCATTTGGCCCAAGTATAAAAAATATCCAAAATTTCCAAATTCAATCCCTAACTTCTTCTTCCAAAATCACATATATCTGAAGCTTACAAGTTGCTAAGGCACTCAATTGAAGTGTTTTTGTTTTATCAGATGAGCCACAAAACACATACAGCCACCATCAATCCATGCTCCGTCGTCATCGTCCTCGTCCTCCGCTAGTGCAATGGTTGTGGATTCACTTCCACCATGTCAAAAACCTTCCTCCGTGACTGTCGACTCACCTGGGAATCAGAATTATTGTTGTTCTTGTGCAGGACTCCGCCAATTTGATGATGATTGAGATTCGTTGTCGAATTGGGTGGTGTTCTTGAGCATAGAAAAGTAGAAGATAAAACGGGTTAGAAATTGTTGTTCGTCGTCGGTGGTGAGAAATTGTTTTTAGAAGAATGAGTGGGTGGTGTCCTTGAGCTGAGAGTAAATTCATAATAAATCCATCCAAATCTTTGCATAAATGACAATATTTGTGGATTAATTCTCTATGTGTATTTTTCCTTTCTAAATTCATCCAAATTCATCCAAATTCATCATTTATATAAATCCATTCAAATTCATTGGATTTTGAATACACCCAGATTTCATTGGCTTTATCTTAAATCCTTCAAATCTGAGTTGAATACCCCCAGACTTTATTGGATTTTAAACAAATCCAATAAAATCTGAGTTGAATACACCAGGATTTCTAAAATCCAATAGGATCCAATCAAATCCAACCAACTCTGAGTTGAATATACCCCATTAATATAATGGAATAGTAGCGCCATTCAGTCTTGAGAGGGAGAGAGAAAGGATGCACTATGAAAATTTTGAACATGCATGTCAGAAAGTTTTATGATCTGCCAAAGGAACAGGTTAAACTGATTTTGAGTGGCGTCAAAATAATAATAATAAATGATTTGGAGTTTATTTTTTGAACGGTATATACTTAGGGTTCGTTTGAAATATTTTATTTTAGCTTTTGTTAGTAAGAGGAGAAGTAAAATCCTTTCCTTCTCTATTTCCGTTTGTATTGTAAATTGAAAAGCTAATAATTAAGGAGGACAAGACCCATTAAAAGTCATGCATAATAATGACGGTCGTTAACTAATCAAAGTCTTGCATAAACAAGACGGCAATGATAATGAACCCACCAAATACTTAAAGTATAATGAAGAAACATTATGGTCAGTCATGCATTACTAAGACGGTCACTAAAACCATCAGTCATGCATTGACTAGACAACTATGACTAGAAATTAAAAATTTGTTCCACAGATACAAATTAATGATTAATTGTAGTGAAATTTCTGGTCAGTCTTCGCAGGAGATTATGCATCGGCTCCGGCACAGAGGGCAGGAATTACATTGAGAGCCAGGTAGAGATACAAGTCGCACGGAACACGTGACCGCATGGAACTTGTTTACCGGCCAGGTCTGTCTGAAAATCTTCCAAGCACACGGAAAAAACCCCCGTCAGTGGCAACCATTGGAAAGCTTGAGACCAAAGTGTTTGATGCAGTGATTCGTCGCTCTGAATCCTTGGGCGGGTTGGGTACTTCCAGAGTAGTAGTGTCTGATGATGTTGTGATCTGATGATTGCCTAATAAATTCATATCTAGAAATCCGTCAAGGTCGAAGCTCTAGTCGATATAATTCACTACAGTGGCCATTAAAAGAGAAGAGAAGATGAGGATATAATTAATGTAATTAGAGGTGTTGTTTGTTGGAGTTTAAATAGAAGTGTCTCCCCTACTTGATCAAGTTTAGTTAGATATTAATGTGCTGTGGGAGGAATTTCTTTTGGTTTTATTATGGGAAAATTTATTTTTGGATTTACTGTGAGAAGAATCAACCAAGTGTTTGGAAAACTGATTTTTAATAGTGCTGTGAGAATTAAAAACAATTCTAATATGTTTGGTAAACTGTAAGTAAAAAGTGATGTGACTTTTAAAATTATAAAAAAGGACATAAATGAATATTAAAAATGTTTTAAAAATAAATAATTTGTATTATTTTTGTTTGACCAAAAACATTTTATAAAATAAATAATTTATTTTATTTTTGTGTGAACATAACACATTATTATTTTTTATCTATTATATATATATATATATATATATATATATATATAATATTGTGTATATATCAAGAAAACTCTTCTGATTTCTTCTATAATGTTTTATAAATAGTAAAATATGTTTCAATGAGTTATGAGATTACAAAATTGAAATGGAAAACAAAAGATCTCAAATAAATTTTAAGTGCTCCATTTTTTCATTACTGCTTCCTAGGAAGCAATTTTCTAAAGCTATAAAAAAATAGCTTCTCAAAACTGTTGTTGGGAAAGTCAAAAGTGACCAAAAACACTTTCCTATAATTTTACCAAATACTCTAGACCTAGATCGAAATCAATTTTGGTCTAAAAAACTTAGTCGCAGAAGATGAGTTGAATAGTCTATAATTAATGATGGTAGACAAATATTGTCTATCATAAGTACTATATTATATTATATTATCCGTATGGATTTGAATCTTCTCCTCATATCATATTGTCATCACCTAAATCAATGATACTGATTAATTCTATTTTTGATAGAATGAAAATATAAAATTTTATTTAAATAATTCAAACCATTGATTTACTATATTAGACACGTAGCAATAGGTTATGGAGTAAAAGTAGCCAAACGATAGATAAGTGGCCGTAGCCAATGAATATGTTTACTGAATTCTACCTCCGGTTGTGTTTCTAGAAACAACCATAAAAGCACAGATTCTAATAATTGAATTGAATGGCAGTGTTAAGATGTACCTTTAACAACTACGTAATTACTAGAAAAAGAAAGTATTTATACAAATATATGGATTAATATTTGTTGACGTCGATTTCTCGATTGATGAGAAAGTCAACAAGACTGGATTTTAGCCGTGACCTGGCAAAGAGAAAGAGAAAGAGAAAGAGAAAGAGAATGCAATTTGAAGCAGTTAGACACAAGTTTACGTTGTAAAACTCCGGTGATCGGAGAAACATCCTCTGGTGGTTGAACAAGCAACCGGGCTAAAATCCACTATCGAAATAAAGATTTACACCACTCGATATCTTTTTTTTTTCTCTACCCGTTCTTCTGTGTCTTTTCCGATGAGATTATGGGTCTATTTATATATGCATAGAACCATAATCCTTTTTGTACAAGTAATGAAAGAATTCGTATGTAATTATAATTGGTTACTTGTTGGAGTAGTCTTTATCTTCTTTCCTATTTCGGAGATTTTATGAAGATCGAATGGGACTCTGGTGATATAGTCCATTTAGGACTTATTTCCTTATAAATGCGCATTCTTCTTGAAGAAATAAAATTGTTGCCTGATCTGGATAAATTTTACTGTTTGGTGTTTTATTCTTCTAGTAATTCTTCTCGATATGGAATTCTTGACGTATTTTAGTATGACTCTTGGTTCATATGCGAGTTATGTACTGAACTTCTTTATTCTGGTTTATTCATATTTGTTCCGAGCAGAACATGACGTCACTTGGTCCCGAACAGGTTATGACTTGCCAAATACTCGTGTTCACACTCACTAGGGTTTTCATTCCTTAGTGTTATTTTGAAGGGTATTTTCTGGATACCTACTCGGATGTCTCTGGCAATATTTAAGGGATTGTCCACCTTGTCAGTGACGTGTACATTCGGTAAAAATATACATATAACAATACCCCCTTAAAATATTTTTATCGAACAAGAATTTGTTCCTAGCAAAATTATTTTAATCAACCCTTCAATCATTTATGCCAGAATAATATTTTTTTTAAACAACACCTCGTAGTAATGATGTGTCTTAATGGCTACCACGTAAATATGACCTGCTCCTCCACGCGAGATTTTAATGGTTACAACGTTTTGGAATTCTGACAGCTTAGTCAGTTCATTCCTCGACAATTGTCTTTCAACCGCTCGATTTCCTTGGTAGTATTTATGAGACTTGACTGGTGGGTTAACTGGTGTGCCGCTTTCGTCATCAAATCTTTTATTTTGATTTTTTCCCACTTTTTGAGACCTTAGGGTTTCGTGTCATTGCCCCTTTAAATGTTCCATTGAGGGGTTGCTCCGATTCATTTTTACTGAAGCAATCATTCAACCCAGATTTTCTCACGTAGAATTTTATCTCAACTCTCCTTCGAAGCTTCTACAGCAGGTTTCTTTATTCTAAAGGTTAGTCTTAATGGATCCATCTTCCCATCATCGCCTTTTTACTATAGCTTTCGAGGCGCTTGAACGCTGAGATTTTCAACTGGTTTCTTGCGTTCGCAGACTATTGGGGGAGATCCCTCCTGATGAGCCTCCCTTTTTAGGTGTTGACTTTTCTGGGCTTTACCCTGACATCCATTTAAGTTCTAGTTTTGAATCTATTTTTTCTGATAAGAGGGTTCCTCTTCGATCAAGGGTGGGAAAACATCAGAGTAAACGCGGGGTCCACAAACATGGCTCGGACAGTGTTCGAATTAGGGAACAAATCGTTGATGAGAGGGATGTTGATGAGGAGTTTAGAACATCTCGTATCCCTTTTTCTATTGATCTCCCGAGTGGGTTTGATACCGAGTCGAATGTAGTCGGGGTAGATGAGATCGTGAAGTATCGCGCTCGATTTGAGTTGGATGACTCGGTTACAATGTCTCATACTGGTGATAGAGTCGCGTGGAACCCTTCCCCGAGTATGGTGGCGATTTATGGTTCCATGCTCTTTTACGACGTTACTCTTCCTCTCCAGTCGTTCATTGCCTGATTTCTGGCCGAAGTAGGGATTACTCCAGCCCAACTTTCCCCCAATAGCTACAAGATTTTAATGTGCATGTGGCATATATGGAGCTGTATGAACTTATCACCACCTTCCCCGGATGAAATTAGGCATTTTTATACACTAAGGCAATCTGGTCGGAGAAGAACCTATTTTCTTATGTTCAATCCACCAGATTGCTAGGTCCCTAAGGGGACAAAAGTGAATCGGGGAGTTGAAACTTCTTCTGATGCCAAAAATAAAGGTTTTGTGTGGAGGTTTCCTTCATCGAACAAGTATTGGAAGAACAGTTGGTTCTTTGCCTAAGAGAACTTAGGACTTTAGGTTACTCTCTTGACTAGGGGGAATCAGACGGTGCTGAAGGTTCCCCGTTTTTTCTGTTCTCCTGACGTATGGAACAAGAAAAAACTTGACTTCTCTGATGCTGAGCTGACCAGACTTTCTCGGGCCGCAGTGCATACTCTAGAAAAGAGGAGCAAGTCTTATCTTTTTAGTGAGAGCAAGATGATAGAGCTTGGCTTTTTTAGCCAGATTTCAGTGTACCGTAGGCGATGTATGGTTCTTTTCTTTTTTGTTTCTATTTTTACTTCTATATTACTGTTTCTGACTTGGTTCTTTATCGTGTTAAGTGTATGAATAGGATATCTTCTGTGACGTTCAAGCTCGCCAGGTGAAGTCGATCCTTCAAGTGAGCCAAAAGAAGCTTCTCGTAAAACCAAGGAAGGCATTGCTCCGCCTGATGAATCGGATGACGAGTCTTATGAGGTTGATGAGCAGATTCTTGAGTACGTCCTTGAAAAGATCATTCAGGAGACCGGAGGGGAGTCTAGCTGTCTGAGTGGCCCCACTGATAATGCCCAGAAGTTGCCTGAAGATGAAGGCAGGTAAGAAGATCGTCTTGCGATGGGCCTGATGAGCCAACCTCCCCGGTTGAAGTTCCTACTGAGCGGTTGACTGTCGGGGATGGAGATAAACCATCCGGTGGATAAGAAATCATGATCCTGATTTTTTCGGATCCATTCGAGATGATAATCAGGAAGATCCTTCGACTGATCTCAGCTTCCATCATATTTAGGCTGAGAAATTGAAAGCGACTGTTTCTCCTACTCGGCCTTATAAAATCCCTCGAGTGGTATCATTCATTGAATCGAGCGATAATGATTCTGAAGGTAGAGTTTCCCCGAGCGTTCAAGTTGAAGCTTTTGTAGGAAAAACGGAAACTCCAGACCTGAATAGGGATTCCTTTCCTCTCAATGTTGAAGATATAAGGGAAGAATCCTCGGGGGACCCTTCTTATCCCTCTCCCCATGATATGCTAAGGGCGATGTCTTCTGGTTGAGCCTTCATTGAGGATGATTTTTGGAGCAGTTTCAGGGAAGAATTTTTGGAAATTTGTATTCAAAATATTTTTAACAGTGCGTCCTATGTAAGTTTTTTATACCAACCTTTAACCTGTTGGGTTTTTAACTTAACTCTTCCCTACTAACCCTATTGGGTTTTTAACTTAACTTTTCCTTACAGATGGTGGCCGAGTTTGCTGAGTTAATTCAGATGCAACAACATCAAGCTGATCGGATAAAGCGTCTTGAAGCTCAGTTGAAGAAGAGCGAGGATAGCTGTGATCAGGTTGAAGCGGCTTATCAAAGGGAGGTGAGCTCTGCCCAGGTGTTTGCTGATTATTGTTTGGCTAAACAAGTAAAGGCTGAGGAGAAAGCTTCTGTAGTGAAGGAGAGAGCTTTGTCTTTTTAGAATTCTTTCTACCGCCCAAGAGTCAATGTTAAAAGCTGAACAGGAGGCTGAGCATGCCAAATCGTCCTACGAGCAGAAAATCAAAGATCTTAGGCGTCAAACCTTAACCGTTGCATCCCTTTCGAACGAGGCTAGGCTGGAGCTTAAAGTTCAAGGAGTCGATCGGTTCAAAGATCCTCAGCCTATGATGCCTTACTCCTTAAGGAATTTCAACGAGGTTCAGTCTCGGCTGGTTAGTTCTTCAAAGTTAAAAACCGAGCAACTAATAAGGCTCGGGCAAACTGGGAATTATCGATTAAAAACCATATGATTGGTCCTTGGAATCTCTTCGGATTGAAATGAAGGAGTGGAGGGCATACTGTCGAAGTCAGGGCAAAAAGCCCCACCCTATGCACTTGGAGATTCCGTCAGAGCATTCTCTTTCAACTTTTTATGCGAGTCAGGAAGCAGGTGCAGATGGTTCGAAGCCTGACGTTGAACCGATCCCAGGAACAGACTATAATGAGTTGATGGATGACTCAGTTGACACATTTGTCTGGCCTTCAAATGAAAGTCTCCTTTATGAGTATGAAATGGTGCTTGGCCCGAGTATCGGTAAAAGCTTCAAACCCTCATCCCAACCTTAGGTAATTTTTGTAGAATTTTCCACCTTGTAAATATTTTGATCAATAAAGTTTCATATTTTTGTGAACTGCTTTATTTAGAAAGCCAAGTATTTTGCTTAAACTGGCTAACTTATTGCTCAAGTAATTTCACCGAGTACCGAGTATCTTATTTAACTTGGTTTTGTTATTTGGAATAGAAGCTAACGCCAAGTATCTTATTGAACTGGCTAACTCTGTTGTCTGAATAACTTTACCGAGTATCTTACTTAACTTGGTTTTGTTTATTCGGAACGATTTTCTAATGCCAAGTATTTTATTATACTGGCTAATGCAATCTCTTCGTGCCAAGTATCTTATTAAACTGGCTAATATTATTAACCGAGCCATCTTGAAACAAGCAAGTAGATTTATACTCGCATTTCATACTCGGTTGCTACCCAAACATTACATCAAGGCTCACCATGATCATATGTTTGAGTCCTTACACAAGTTACTGAGGACGTCTCCTTAGTTTTTTCTATGTAAGGGTTTGCCAAATCGTTAAGCTTTTGAACTGCTTAACACAACTGCGCATCTCATCGAGATTTTCCTGATGGCGTCTCCAGCCGTTTTCCAGAATCTGGTGCATCAAGTTTGCCTTTTGGCTAAGGTCGATTGACCTTGCTCGGCTGGCGTGCTCCTTCGAGTTTCTCCACCCATTCGGGAATTTCACCAAATCAATGGTTCCGAGCATTTTATTTGTATGTTCTTGTTATCATGCTCGTCTTTCATATGTTCTTATTATCATATGCTTTAGATTTCTGAAAACCCGAGTTGGATTTTTATTTCTAACTGTAAAATTAACAATGATTAAATTTCAAATCTAATAACTATCCTGACTAAAACTGTCATAACTAAAAAGGAAACAAAATTTCAAAGATAAAAAATCTTCAAATATTGGGAGTTGCATGGTCTGGGTAAGACCGGTAGTGCGATCCAATATGCTCCATGACCAGCTACTCCTTCAATCTTGTACGGGCCTTCCAATTTGTCAGCCAAGGAACCTGCAACTTTGTTTTTTATTTTCAGTGATACTTTTTTGAGTACCAGGTCTCTTAGTTGAAATTTTCTAATTCGAACATGAGAATTGTAGTGGCGAGCTACTCTTTGTTGATATGCCATATTTCGTATTCAGGATTTCTCCCTTTTCTCTTCTAGATCATCTACACTTTGTACAGCATATCAATATTCTGGTCTTCATTATATAGCCTGACCCTAGGTGACGCGTATGATGTTTCTACGGGGATAACAACTTCTGTTCCAAACTCTAAAGGGAATGGAGTCTCTCCTGTAAAAGTTCTTGTTGTCGTCCGATATGCCCATAATACCTCAGGGAGTTTTTCAACCCAACTTTCTTTCTTGGCATCTAGCTTTGCTTTGATTGTATGCTTGATGATTTTGTTACTGCTTCAGCTTGCCCATTTGTTTGAGGGTGGGCAGGTGTGGCGTAGTAATTGGCAATTTGGTACTCTTTGCACGACTGTCTGAATTTTAGATTATTGAAATAGGTGTCGTTGTCAGTGATGATAGTGCTTGGGACTCTAAATCTGTAGAGTATATTTTTCTTCACGAAATTAGTGGTATTTGCTTCTGTGATATGCACTAATGTTTCAACTTCTGCCCACTTTGTGAAATAATCAATGGCTACTATTGCATGATTCGCTCCACCCCATGTCTCTGCTGGCATTGGGCCAATTAAGTCCAAGCCCCACATGGTAAATGGCCATGGGGTCGTAAGGCTTCTGAGTTTTTCAAGGGGTTGTCAGATATCGTTAGCAATCCTTTGGCATGTATTGTAGCTTTTCGAACATCGCTGTGCATCCGAGAATAAAGTAGGCCAATAATAACCTTGTCTGAGTACCTTGTGTACTAAACTTTTGCCCCCAGTATGGTTTCCGCATACTCCACCATGGATTTTCTATAGTATCTGACATGTATCTTCCTATAATACACATCTTTGGAGTGTTCGGGAAAACCCCATTCTATACAGTTCTCCTCCGATCAATATATATCTTGCTGACCGATACCAGATGCGTTTGGCTTGTAAGGATCTTCCAGGAGCACGCCTTCTTCTAGGTACCTTTTTAGCTGAGTCATCCAACCGTCTGACGATGTTTGGATTTATAAGATTTTAAAGTTTTTTGGCTCAACTGTGCTCGGTTTGAGGAGATGTGCAACCGAAATAGTTTTTGGCTTGATTGTAGTGGTTGCTAATGCTAGTTTGGACAAGGCATCTGCCTTTTCATTCTCCTCCCTGGGAATCTATACAATCTTATGTTCTTTGAAATTCTAAAGGAGTTGTTTTGCTAGGCCACGATAAGCTATCATACCTTCATCTCTGGCTTTGTATTCATCTAGGACTTGGTTGATGACTACCTGTGAGTCGCTAAATATTTTGACCTCATCTACTCCGAGGGCTATGCATACTCTGAGTCCAGCTAGTAGTGCCTCATACTCAGCTTGATTATTCATTTCTTTGAAGTCGAATATCATGGAAAACTCGACATCATCTCCTTCCGGGGTGCATACTAAGATCCCTGCCCCACTGCCATGAGTGTTTGAGGAACCATTGACATATAATCTCCACGAGAAACTCTTGCCCAACATCCTTTTTGCTTCCAGGTTTGGTTCTGTGAATTCTGCTACGAAATCTGCTACAGCCTGGCCTTTGAGGGATGTTCTGGGGACGTACTAAATATCGAATTCAGTTACCTCGATTGTCCATTTGGTTAGTTTTTCTAAAATTTTTGGCTTCTGTAAGATTTGCTTAAGTGGGCAGTCGGTGAGGACCAGGATTGTATGAGCCTGAAAGTATGGCCTCAGCTTCCTTGCTACCGAAACCAATGCTAAGGCCATTTTTTCTGCCTATGAATATCTGGTTTTAGCTGGAAGAAGTGCCTTGCTTGTACTGTACTCCATCTTCTGTTCTGACTAGAACTGAGCTTCCTGCTAATTCCGTAATTGATAAGTACAGGTGGATTATTTCTCCCATTTTCGGTTTTGAAATGATGGGAGCTTGCCCTAGGTACTCTTTGATTTTTATGAATGCCTTCTCGCATTCTTCATTCCATTCGAGTCCTTTTCCTTTTTTAATTACTTTTAAAAAGGGAGCACATTTGTCTGTGGCCTTTGAAATAAATCTGCCCAAGGAAGCTAAGCATCCTGTTAAGCGTTGCACTTCTTTTAGCGTCCTTGGTGAGGTCATTTTTGTAAGGCTTGGATCTTTTCAGGGTTTACTTTGATTCCCCTCTGGTGAACTTGGAAACCTAAGAACCTTCCTGAAGGAACTCCAAATAGGCACTTGTTCGGATTCAGCTTCATTTGATATCTCCTCAAGACATAGAATGTTTCCCGTAGGTCTGAAGCATGCCTGTCTGCCGAGATGCTCTTGGTCAACATGTCATCTATGTAAACTTCCATGTTTCTTCCTATTTGACGTGCGAAGATTTTATTGACCAACCTTTGGTATGTTGCTCCTGTATTCTTTAGCCCTAAGGGCATTACTGTGTAACAGTAAAAGTCCCGATCGATTGTGAATGCTGTTTTTTTCTCATCAGCCTTATTCATCCGGATTTGGTTTTACCCTGAGTAGGCGTCCATGAAACTGAGTAATTCGTGGCCTGATGCGGCATCAACCAGTTGGTCTATCCTTGGCAGTGGAAACTGTCTTTTGGGCAAGATTTATTTAGGTCCGTGAAATCTACGCACATTCTCCACTAACGGTTTTCTTCTGGACAAGGACCACATTGGCTACCCACTGAGGGTAGCTGATCTGTCTGATTGATCCTACATCGAGTAACTTCTCCACTTCTTACTTGATCGCCTGACTTCTTTCGAGGTTAAAAGATCTTCTTTTTGATATTAATGGTTTTACATTTGGGTCAACTGCAAGATGATGTGATATTACTCGGGCATCTATCCCTACCATGTCTTCATGTATTCTCTGAGCAGATCAATAAGATTTTGCTTAACCTTTCCTTCTAAACTAGCCCTGATTTTGATCTTCTTACCTGGTTCATCTTTCCTTAAGACTATTTCCTCTATTGGTTCACTTTTAGACACTTTTGGCTCTTTCATCGGATCGAACTCAAACAACAGTGATTCTTGCTCGGTCTGATCTGATCGGGTGATGGTGAATACTTGTTTGCTATTGTCTCTGTCTTTGTAAACCGAGAGATTAGCTCTTCTGGCAATCTTTTGAGACCCCTTGACTATTCCTACCCCTTGTTCAGTTGAGAATTTGATCATTAGATCATAAATAGTTGTTACTGTCTTAGTTTTATTCAAGAATGGTCGACCTAACAGCGCGTTATAAGGCCAACTGTCTAGGTCTACCATACAAAATCGAGCAACACTGTTCTCTGACAAGGTGCTACTCCGATTTTTACGGGCAACTTTTTCGTCCTGAAAGAACTGACTTCAACTCCCCCGAATCCTTTGAGTGGGCTATGGAAAGGTTGCAAATCCTTTCGATCCAACCTGAGTTGATCGTAGACAGCTACATTGAGAATATCAGCCGAACTACCATTGTCTATTAAAATTCTCCTGACTTCTATGTGTCCAATTCGGGCACTTATGGCAAGGGCGTCATTTGGTTTAACATCGACCCTATGTGAGTCAGCCTCTGTGAATGTTATTGGGTCCCATTCTTCTTTTACCCTTTTCAGGTCTGGTTCAACAAAGTTGACATCAAAGTTCTGCCATGCCTCCATCGCTTCTCTGATTTCCTAAGTTCGTCCCGGTTACTTCTTCCAGTTGATGGTCCTCCAAAGATTGTTTGTATTACTTCATTGGCCTCGGGACTGGCCCTTTTGTTCTGACCAAAACTATGATCGACTCGGGTCTCTTTCTTCATTTCTGACCTCTCATCTCTTTTCAAGATTATATCATGTAGGTGCCCTTTCCGAATGAGGGTCTCTATGTAGTCTTTAAGCTGGTAACATTTGGAAGTCTCATGACCGGTTTCCTTATGGAATATGCAGTGCTTTGTTGTATCCCGTCGAGAAAACTGAGACTGTCGGCGTGGCTCCTTTACCAGATTTGTTTCTTCTAATATGGCTAGGATTTCCTCCTGCCTTTTCCGGAGAGAGATGTAGTTTGAGTATTTTCCTTAGAATTTCTCCATGGTATGGTCAGCATTACACCCGTTTCCCCTATTCTTGCTTATTTCTTTTTTGTTTCCTTTTTGTTTTCCTATTTGGTTCTGTACCTTTGACTCGACATCTTTTTGTTCGTGTCTTCTCCATGCATGTAGTATCCTCCTATGGCTAACTCTTCTTCTTCGGCTAGTGTATATCCTCCAGCCATGTCCATCATGTCTACATATCTGGTCAGACGGGTCATTCTTAAGTCAAAAGATAGCCGTACATTCTGTAAATTGTTTATGAATACAGCAATTATTGCTTCATCATTTGCACTGCCGATTTCTGAGACCGTCTGGCCGAATCTCTCCAGGTATTTTTTTCAACGACTCATTTTTCTCTTGTTTCAACTGAGAAAGGTAAGCCACTGGTTTTTTCCTGTGTACATTACCCAGAAATTGTCTTGAGAAACTTCTGCTTAATTCACCGAAACTTCCAATGCTTGCCTGGGGCAACCTTCTGAACCATCTTGATCCTGTGTCTCCAAGAGTCTGTGCAAAGTTAAGACATAGTAAAGGGTCGCTGTGGGCATACTGAGCTATAGCGCTTTTATACCGTCTGACGTGTTCTTTAGGATTTGTATCCTTCTTAAATTGTTCTACGTGTGGCATCCTGAACCTTTCTAGGAATGGGGTTTGCAGGATGTCTCTAGTGAATGGACTATCGAAATCATCATCGGATAAGTCATTATAACCATATTGCCTATCCAGCGCGTCCACTTGACGCCTGTTGTTTTTGACGTCTCGGGTC
This sequence comes from Dipteronia dyeriana, assembly GCA_032871835.1. Lineage (NCBI taxonomy): Eukaryota > Viridiplantae > Streptophyta > Magnoliopsida > Sapindales > Sapindaceae > Dipteronia > Dipteronia dyeriana. The sequence goes on along the minus strand of CM065300.1, from coordinate 48,918,284 downwards.
AGGCTCTGAATCATAACATCTCTGTCTCTCACCGGTTCTCCATGATGGTTAAACCGTCGGGTGATTGCCATGCCTGTTTCCAGCTCCTCTTCACTTCATTGCAGAGTCTCACGGGTCGATCCTTACAGGCATATGGTTCCATGACGACGCTTGCGATGGTGCCGATCACTATCCTCTGATGATGACGACCGTTCCCTATACCGGTCATGCTTGCGGTGTCTATCATGGGCCATCTTACCATGGCTCTTCCTTTGACGTGGTCGTTCCTTTTCGGGTGTTTCACGTCCCTTATCCTGATTGCATTTTACACCCCCAACTTGATTTTTGGGAACATAGTTCCTACCAGCTTCTGGTGCCTCTAGTTCCGGCCCAACTATAACCGAATGAAGCCTTGTAAATGGGGGATTAGGAGGATGCGTTTCTTCTGCAGCTAATAGATCAACCCCTTCTTTTACCGCGTCCGCTAACAACTGTTGTAGTGCCTCACGGAAGCGTCGTGTCAAGTCTTCGCTGGTTGGAGAGATTTGTTGGATCCCCGCCAGAGATGTTGGTTGGTTCTCGGTGGTCGTGGCGAGATCACGTGAGCTACCGCCTATATGAACATTATCTGGAGATTTTTGGACATCCCCAGAACTGTTTCTGCTTCCACTTCCAGCCATTACTTTTAATCAAATCAGAGGTTCACCCCCTCCTTCTAGCGCCAATTATTGAAGTCGATTTCTCGATTGATGAGAAAATCAACAAGATTGGATTTTAGCCGTGATCTAGCAAAGAGAAAGAGAAAGAGAATGCAATTTGAAGCTAGTTAGACACAAGTTTACGTGGTAAAACTCCGGTGATCGGAGAAACATCCACGGGTGTTTGAACAAGCAACCGAGCCAAAATCCACTATCGAAATAAAGATTTACACCACTCGATCATTTTTTTTTCTCTGCCCGTTCTTCTGTCTTTTCCGATAAGATTATGGGTCTATTTATATATGCATAGAACCATAATCCTTTTCGTACAAGTAATGAAAGAATTCGTATGTAATTATAATTGGTTACTTGTTGGAGTAGTCTTTATCTTCTTTCCTATTTCGGAGATTGTATGAAGATCGAATGGGACTCTGGTGATATAGTCCATTTAGGACTTATTTCCTTATAAATGCGCATTCTTCTTGAAGAAATAAAATTGTTGCCTGATCTGGATAAATTTTACTGTTTGGTGTTTTATTCTTCTAGGAATTCTTCTCGATATGGAATTCTTTGCATATTATAGTATGACTCTTGGTTCATATGTGAGTTATGTACTGGACTTCTTTATTCGGGTTTATTCATATTTGTCCCGAGCAGAACATGCCGTCACTTGGTCCCGAGCAGGTTATGGCTTTGTCGAATACTCGTGTTCACACTTACTAGGGTTTTCATTCCTTAGTGTTATTTTGAAGGGCATTTTCTGGATACCTACTCGGATGTCTCTGGCAATATTTAAGGGATTGTCCACCTTGTCAGTGACGTGTACATTCGGTAAAAATATACATATAACAATATTAAAAATATTTTGTCACCTTTGAATCATTATTATGTGTATGTATAGTTACAAATGCTTTTATTTTATAAACATTTCCTATGGACTACAACAGGTTATCATTCCGTTTGTGTTGACTGATTTTGACCGGTAAAAAGTCCAAAATATCTCTATTTAAGTTTCAGTTGTATGAATTGACCATTATACCCTTATACTTTTACCAAATAAATTAATAAACTGATACAAAAAGCAGGAACATTAACTTACAAATAAGAAGTTATTTTATGGACAATTTTATCTCTAAAAATAATAAAATTACAAATGAACCAAAAACATTGAAAATAAATCAGAATATGTATTTATTTGTTTATCTTTTTTTAATAAATCCAAGCAAATACTCATTTTCAATGCTTTTGGTTCATTTATAATTTTGTTATTTTTAGGGATAAAATTGTCCATAACTTCTCATTTGCAAGTTAAAAATCTTGTTTTTTGTATCAATTTATTAATTTAGTTGGTTAAAGTATGAGGGCATGATGATCAATTCATACAATTGAAGTCAAAATAGATACATTTTAAACTTTTTAACGGTCAAACTCAATCAACACAAACGGAATGCCAGCGGTGTTGATCCATATGAGATGTTTCTAAAATAAAAGCATTTATAGCTATACATCCAATAATAGTTCAAAGATGAGAGAATGTTTTTAATATTAACCATAATTATATTTATTAACCCAAAACATGTAAAATTATATTTTTTGATGAATTTGTTGTTTTGTTAAATTGAACTTTGTTTGCGGAAGAATATATATGTTGAATTACTTCTTTTAATTAACATAGGTATAAATATAAAATTACTTATTTTTAGATAATTTTATTTTTAAAAAATAAATATGTTGACAGTATATTCAGTGATATGAGAAAAAAAACATATCATCCAGATTCAGATTTGAGTCATATTTAGTCTTTAGAAAAATTCAGAATCATTCAATCTTCAGATAAAAAGATTAACGATCCCGAAGTATGCATAATCATTATAAATAAATAAATGAATTAACTATTAATTTTGACCATGGGTCAATGTTACTGGTGGTGAAAGGTGCTACAATTGTCTTAGATAGTATATATAAAAAATTAACGGCATTTTTAAATATCTAAATTTATGAATGTTAAGTGTTAACGACTAATTGTTATTCGAATGCACAGTTTCGTTGAAAATAATGTAATAATATAATAAAAGTCCAAAGTCTTGCGTAATCTATAAAGACGGTCATTAAGTCCATCCAGGGTGTACCCATGATTTTTTTTTTTTTTTAGGGTGGATTAAAACAATTATATAATAATAATAATAATAATGATAATAATAATGATAATAATATAAAACAGTATTAAAAAATTTCATTTATTGAAAAACAAAAATAAAATGATACATAGAATTTTGGTCTGTTTGGATTTTCATTTGAAATTGAGTAATTGATTTTTATGTTTTTAGAAGCTATTTTTTTTTTAAAAACGTGTCCTTGGAAATAATTAAAAATAATATTCTAAAAAAAGTGTAATATGCTTTTAATGAAATTGTTTTAAAAATACCTTTTAATATATTATTTTTCTTTTTAAAGTATTATATAAATTAAAAGTTTTTTTTAAAGGAATACTCGATCTTGTAACATCATGGTACAAATATGTGTTTACTATCAGATAAACTTCATCTCGCCACTTTTTGTTATATTATATATGTAATAAAAAACAATTAACTTAAGATAAAATTATTTTTTATCTATGAAAATATTTAAATAAATATAATCTATTGATAATGTATTTATATGTGTTGGAGACATAACAATCAGTTAAAGAAAATAGAAAAACAATATAATTGTTTATACAAGAAGATGTAAACAACAATTTTGAAGATACCAAAAATTTAATCTTTCAATAACCTACTGCAATTAAAACAATAAATAATAAAAAAAAGAAATAATACAATAAAACTAAAATACTGACTTGATAAGTAGATAGAGGTTTGTAAATGGTTGCAATGTCCTAAAACAGTATTTCACCCTTTCTCTTGTACTTAAAGTTCTACAAGTGACTGTTTCCCAGGATACACCTATCTGTATTCTAATTTCTAGCATTAGAAATTAAAACCCTAGCGAACTTTGTATATTTTCTCTCTATGCAGTATACTTATTTTTTATGCAAACAAACTAACTAAAAAAGAACTTCTATTAAATTCTTCTTAAAACTTATTGTTCGTTTGGAATGAATTTTCATTCCAATTAATAGACTTAAACGTGTCTCTTGGTAAAGACACACCTTCTGGGAAGAGTTGCATCTCTTGCATGGAGAGACATAATTTTTCACTTTAATAAACATGACTTTTATTTTGAACAGACACAACTTTTAATTCGTGTCTCTTGAATTTCATTTAAAATTCCAACAATTCCTCACATTTGAATCGAAATTCAAGATCTTATATTTATACTACAACCTTAGACTACTAGGTGAATGCATTTGAGAGAAACAGAAGTGTTGTGCATCGGGAGAAGTGTCTTTTGGACTTGAACTTACCCTAGTGAAAACATATCGGATTTACTTGATGACGTAGTGGATATAGATGATCTTGAACTGTTCACCGTTGTAGTAAATCAAGACAATATGTCTCACACATAACACAACTTAATATACGTTAGTTCATACGTTTTTGTTCATTTTGGTCATGAATAGATCCCGGCTTTCATGATAGCCTTAGAGAATTTAGTCTTTTTTTTATTCTCATAAATGCGACTCCATATTTACTATCATATAGGTGACACTAATTAAAAGTTTTATGCTTAACTTTTCTTGATAACAAGATATCAGTGTCATTAAATGCATATCATATCCTTAACAACCGCATACAACACACCAACCATCATAGGAATGAGCTTTATTGTGTGTTCTACAATTTAAGTCTTATCAAATCAGTTTGCCTATTGAACCTAGACCATGGGATCTCCAATCTGCTAGATTAGGTGTCCGCCTGACTTGACTTATTGAGTGGCTTGAAACCCATTCCTCTCGATGTTTACTTAATTTGCTCTCTAGGTAGGCTTTTGTCAAAGAATTTATAATATTTTCCTTTGACTTTACATAGTCAATAGATATAACTCTATTTCAGAGCAATTGCTTAACAAATTTATGATATATATTAAATAACATCAAATTTAATAATTAAGAACCTATATATTGCACTTGTGTTTGCAAATTTTATGAAAACACAATCAACCATCTTAATCCACAGTTTAGTTTTTTTTTTCTTGTAAAAGAACTTCAACTTTTATAAGGCAATCCCACACTTTAAGGGTCTTATAAATTGACATCTGTACTTTCCACACTTCATAAGGAGCATAATTTGAATTTTATTAACTAATTTGCACCATACTAATCGTATTTGTAAAACAAGTGCAAAATTAACAAATGAAAATCTCAAAACTCACTATTCACTTTTCAAATTCTGTTTTAAATTTGACCAAAGCATTTTGCTCTATGTAATATTTTGGGTACCAATTTTTTATTTTTTTTACGTTGAGCAACATTGACAGTGGTCACAATTTAGTACCATTATCCACATGAATCATGGATGTTTATAATTGCATGACAAACCAATCTCTCCTATACCATTTATAATGATTTTGGAGTTTATGAATTTTGTGAAAATGAGTAGATCACACCATTGGCCTCAATATCCAGTTATAAATCAAGAAATTTTATCAATTATCCAAAATCTCAAAAATATCATCTTCAGATTCTATAACATTATTAATCTGACTTTTGCATATCCTACGACAATATGCATTTCATTTCATTTTCACCTCAAACTTGACATCACATGCGTTTAGAAATTCATATAGTCAATTTGCATTTTACTTGCAGTAATATTGCAAATAAACTATGCATGCAATAGCCCCAAATGAAAGTAAATAATTATTACTTAATGCTTTGTCAATATCATATTTTCTCTTCACAACTTTTTATAAATCATACATCGGCAATATAGTGTGCAATTCTTAACTATAGAATCACACTATAGAAGACACCGTTTTATCTAGAACCAACATGTTCAAAATCATGTCGGTTTGATCAACATACACTTGTGTGTTTGATAGTGTACAATTCGACTATCACTTACATAAGGTAAAATCAAAATTTTTAGTTGAAATGATTTGCTTCACACACATGCTTCAAGAAGGCTAAACTAATATGTTGACCGATTTCATCACCGTGGATGATTGTTTAAAAAATAGTTTGATGCTTGTAACAAACAATTATTTCACTTGTACCTTTAAAATACATTCAATGTATTTTCATGCATCTTTACAATTCCATTTATGGTCACTGATTGTGAGTCCATAATAAAATACTGTTTTAAATTGTTGGGGGCACAACAATCAGTTAAAGAAAATAGTAGAACAATATAATTGTTTATACAAGAAAATGTAAACAACAATTTTGAAGATACTTGTGACGTCGATTTCTGGATTATATAAGAAAAGCCAACAATGATTGGATTTCGGCTATTGAGTCAAAGAGAAAGAGATGCAGAGAGAGTAACAAAGACAAGTTTTACGTGGTAAAACTCCGATGACCGGAGAAACGTCCACAGGTGGTTGAAGGATCAACCAAGCCAAAATCTACTATGAAAATATGATGTTTACAAGCTCTCGATCTCTCTTTTTTCTCTCTGTATTTGCTATGATTGCTGTATGCTATATTGCCTATCCTTTTTGAGCCAGATTATGGGTCTATTTATATGCTTATAGAACCCTAATATGCTTTGTACAAGTAATACAAGATCTTTGTATTTAATTGTGATTCGGTTACTTGCTTGAGGTTGATTTGTCTTCTTTCCTGTTTCGGAGTCTCTTATGGAAATCGAGTGGGATTCTAGTAGTGTAGTTCAATTTGGACTCGTTTTCTTATAAGAATGTAGTCTTCGTAAAGAAATCAAGTTATTTCCTGATTCGGGACTCTTCTAACTTAAAGTTCCATTTTATTTGGGATTCCTTCCTGATGGATATCTTCGCATATTTAATGACTTAATTCGTGTGAAATAAGCACCAAGCTCTTACTCAAGTCGTATTTATTCCCGAGTAAGAGCAATATCCGAAGGTCCCGAGTAGCGCCGTTTGAGCCCGAGTGGAAGCGTTGTTTAACCAGTCCCCAGTGCTGTTAACTGATCTCGAGTAGGTTTCATTCAATATATGCTTACTCGGGCTTTCTTCTCTTTAATGATGCCTTGTAGGATATTTCCTGAGTGCCAATTTGGGCGTCCACCTGGCTATTTTCTCCTTCCTATCAATGACGTGTATGCTTGGTAAAATTTACATACGACAATACTAAAAATTTAATTTTTCAATAACCTACTGCAATTAAAATAACAAATAATAAAGAAAAGAAATAATACAGTAAAACTAAAATACTGACTTGATAAGTAGATAGAGGCTTGCAAATGGTTGCAATGTCCTAAAACAGTATTTCACCCATTATCTTGTGCTTAAAGTTTTATAGGTGACTGTTTCCCAGGATACAACTATCTGTATTCTAATTTCTGGAACTTTGTATATTTCCTCTCAATGCAGTATACTTATTTTTTATGTAGACAAACAAACTAAAAAAAAGCTTCTATCAAATTCTTCTTAAAATTTCTTGTTCTTTTGGAATGAATTTTCATTCCAATTTATAGACTTAAATGTCTCTTGGTAAAGACACATCTTCCGGTAAGAGTTGCATCTCTTACATGGAAAGACATAATTTTTCACTTTAATAAACATGACTTTTATTTTGAACAGACACAACTTTTAATTTGTATCTCTTGAATTTCATTCAAAATTCCAATAATATGTTATTATTTAATATAATTAAAACACTAAATCTGATAGGAGAGAATTGGTAAGTTGTGAGAGAGAAACAGATAGGGAGAAATATAAAGATGTGATTGCTGCTACTCTCCTATAAGTCTATAACACGGACTCTACTGTGTTTGATTAATTAAATAATATTAAATTAATTATATATTTTTTTTTATAAAAAGCTGACCCCATCCGTGTCTCCATCAAAGTCTTGCATAAATAAGACTGCAATTAACACACTAAAGACTCAATGTACTATATGTGTAAATAAGAATCATGAGAGTCATTGCAACCTTCGAAGTCATGCATTACTAAGAGGGTCACTAACCATTTACATCATTGATTGACTACAAAAAAATATATTCCAAATGAAGAAACGAATAAATTAAATTAACTAGTGAAGTTTCTGGTCACTCTTCGTAGGAGATTATGCACTGGCTCCGGCACAAAGGGCAGGAGTTACATATTGAGAGCCAGGAGGAGATGCAAGCCGCATGGAACACGTGACCGCTATTGATAAATCTTTGTATATTTGTAATTGGTTTGGTATTGAAAATCTTTATAAATTTGCAGCTATTGAAGAATAGGGAGGGTTAATTATAAAAAAAAAATGAAAGCTTTTAATCTCCTGATAATTTTTGCTGTAAGGGTTCTCTTCATCAATTTTTAATTTATAAAGAGAAGGTTGGCATCCTCCTAGGGTTCAGCACCTCCCATATATATTAATTTTTGTTAACGGATAATTTATTCAAGTGAGAAAATCTGGTTAACACCCTCGAGACCACTACCACGTAGGTGGTGGCTAGGGTTGATACCTTAGGCTTCTAACCTGTTCGAACAAGGGTGGTTGTTTGAATGTGAATACAATGGGAATGGGAATATAACTCTTTTTTTTATAGATCACGCATATCGTAAAAAAATCTCTCAAATACTCTCAATCTTGTTGGGATTCAGTAGGGTGACCACCTCGTGCATGTCGAATAGTAGACAATAGTGGAGGCCGTATTCTGATGACAGAATTTAGGCCGGAGACTCAACCAATAACTCTTATCCCTATCTCGCTATTTACTGTCGATTCTCCCCCATTTTGGCGATCATGCTTGGGCATATTTATACATAGTCCGAATTGTTTAAACTTGTGGATATCCCGCCCTGATTCTCTGAATCCCTTTCCTCATTATCAGACGAGATCTTTTATTTAAAATTCATTGGATTCGAATTAATAACGGATTCGAGAATATCTTTGGTGGAGATAAGTTTGTTTCCCTTTTGAACTCAATCTCTTGCCTTACACGTATGCAGAGTTTTAATGTTCGTTAGAGTGTAGATATGATCTTGTGTGTATTCATGGCATGATTCTTCATGGAGGTTGTCGAGTTAGCTGTTTGTTGTTTTGTAGAGCAAGATAGATCCCTGCTTTAGTTTTGGTATCAGAAGCTCGGCCTGACCTTCCCCCGGTCCTTTAGAGCTTAAGACGACCTTGTGGGCACTCATTGGAGGGAATGTGGATTATGCGAGCTTCCTTTTTCTCGTCTAGATGGGTTCGAGTCTTCCTTAGCGAATTGGAACGTAGCTGTTAACGTGAATTTGATCCCCTTAAGGGCCCCCTTTTTTATGTCTGGAAAGGATAACGGGATTCTGTAGAGGTTGGCGGGCTTTTGGTTAGGCTACGAGTTAATCTCGACCTCGGGAAACCTATATTTTGAAGAAGCTTAATTTGTTTGTGTCGGGCTTCACCTCAAGCGCCTTATGAGCTCAATGACCATTTCCTTGCTTTGTCGGGGTGGTTCCGGAGTCAGCCAGACCCTAGAAACCGGGGTTCTAGAATAGGTGATCTCGAGAAGCCCAGGATAACAGTGCATCTGGCTTTGCCCGAATTCTAGTGTCCGCGTGAGGGGTTCAACCTGGTCGTGTCGAGCTTCATTCCTGATAGTTCTGAAGCCCGGCGACCCTTCCTCACCTTTGTGGGGTAGCTTTATGGCTCGCCCGGAGTTCAATGAATGGTGAACTCGGGCTTTGATTCAATCTAGGAGAGTGAAAAATTTCTCTTTGGTCCCCTAGATAAATTTTGCAATTAACAGAAGTCCCCTCTAACTTGAACATCGGTGATTGAGTTGGGGTTGGAGTCAGATTCCTTGTTTTTAATTGGGAAATTTCCCCTCTTTTACCGTTAACAAATATGGGTGGACATTGTACCTGTGACGTGGCAAGAAAAGACTATTGTATCTCTTGAAATAATCCTGCTATGTTACGGTCGTTCCCACAATTCGAGACAATCCCTCTGAAGATTTCGTTGATGTCACGGCCTTTTCTACCTCTATTTAAACACGGCCACCTCATCACTTTCCTCACGCTTTCTTTCAAATTTCAAGTTCTCAAAAGATTTCTCTTTTTCGCTACCTTTGAGAATCTCTTTCATCGTTTTCTTTGTTCTTCAAGCCCCAAATCCAACAATGTCGGATTTTGCTGATAGTATTAAGGCTATGGTTGAGGGCACTGGTGCCCCCAGCTTAGTTCCTAGGAAGCGGGCGCTAGAAAACTTGAGAGACGAGGATGCTTCCCCACTTCTTCAGCGCCGCCGCTCTGGTAGGAAAGTTTCGATTGGCTCCGGTTTATTCAAACCCGAAAAGAACTATACTCTGTTGGAGAAGCTCGCTTATGCCTTGGTGACCTCAACAAGAAATCTTCGTCCTTATTTCCATGCTCATTCAATAACAGTGGTGACAGACCAACCCCTCCGTCAATTCTTACAAAGGCCGGATGTTTTCGGAAGGGTGGTTTTATTGGCCCTGGAGCTTACCCAGTTTGATTTAAAGTACAAGCCTAGGACCACAATAAAAGCTCAGGCACTACCAAAATTTGTAGTAGAGCTCTCAATACCCTCAAGCCAAGCAACCCCCGTGGTAACAGATGTAGCCCCTGAGAGGATTCCAGAATCTGGCAGCTGACCGGAGGGTTATGAGTCATGGATCATCTACACCGATGGAGCTTCCTGGAAAGCTAGGGGAGGAGCGAGCATAGTCCTAATCGACCCAGAAGGAACTAAGTGATGCTACTGTTTCAGATTTGAATTTAAAGTCATGAACAATGAGGCAGAGTACGAAGCCCTTCTAGCGGAATAAGGGCAGCCATAAAGCTCGGGGTTTATTACCTGAATGTTAAGAGCGACTCTTCGTTGTGGTCAACCAAGTTTCCAGGGATTATCAGGCAAAAGCAGATAATATGATTGCTTAGCTGAAATTGGTTCAACAACTCAAGAGCAGATTTAAAGGATTCAAAATCGAGCAGATACCTCGATAACTGAATCATTGAGCTGACGTACTTGCCAAGATAGCTGTATATGGTGGACAGACTTTACCCCACGAAGTCCCTCTTCAAGTGATCCCCCTTCCTAGCACAATGATAGGTAAGGAAGTTTATACCTTGGATCGACAACCATGCTGGATGGATCCAATAGTGGATTATCTACAGAGGATGGGCACCTATACCCGAGGCTCTCGGTCCGGTATTGTTTGGTGGATGGGAACCTATACCCGAGGGGAAGATCCATTCCCCTGCTTCGATGTCTACACCTTGAAGTTGCCAAGTGGGCTTTGAGAGAGGTTCATTCCGGGGAATGCGGGAACCACATTGGTGGGGAGGCTTTGGCATATCAGGTTCTCCGCATGGGATATTATTGGCCAACCTTCCATCAAGACGCGAAGAGCTTAGTGCAAGCCTGCGAGGCATTCCAGAAGGCTACAAACTTGAGTCACCTCCCTCTGGAGCGGTTGTCGTCCCTTAGCTCGCCATACCCATTTGCTATGTGGGGAGTCGATTTGATCGGGCCGCTTCCTACTGCTCCGGGTCAAGCCAAACATGCTACCGTGGCAATCGATTATTTCACAAGATAGGTCAAAGCCTGACCGATCTTCCAGATATTAGAAGAAAACACCACAAGGTTCATCAAGACTAATGTAGTTTATTGGTTTGGAACCCCTCTTGCCATTACAGATGACCTCGGAAAACAGTTCGACAATTGCAGGTTCAAAGATTTTTGTGAAGGCTTAGGAATTGACCTTCGATTTGCTTTGGTAGCCCACTTCCGGACCAACAGACTGGTGGAATACATGAACAAAACCATTAAGAAGCTGTTGAAGAAAAAACTACAGCAGAAGAAAGGCAGATGGGTAGAAGAGCTCCCTGAGATCCTCTAGGCTTACCGCACTACAAGGAGAACAACTATCGGGGAAATGCCCTACTCTCTAACCTTCATGGTTAAAGCAGTCCTACCTATCGAACACAAATTGACCTCCTTTAGAGTCCAACATTTCGAACCAGGGAGTAATGAAAGTAAGCTCCGAGCTAGCTTGGACCTCTTGGAAGAGAAACAAGATTGAATAGTCGAGAAGGTGGCAGTCTACCAGAGCAGGATTGCCAGGTACTTCAATAGGAGGGTAAAGGCCCGAAACTTCAAAGAAAGGGACCTAGTTCACAGGAAGGTAACATTGAATACCAGGAAGAGGTCAGACGGGGTCCTAGGGCTTAACTGGGAAGGACCATACCTAGTTAAAATGGTGGTCGGTAATGGGGCATACAAACTCGAGGATATGAATGGCCTACTCCTCGATCATACTTGGAATGCAAATCATTTTAGGAAATTCTACCCTTAAACAGGAAACTCATGAGCAGGCGGCCTCCACCTAGTTTTTTTTTATCTCCGACAATAATGTACTCTATCCTTCGTATCAATAAAGCCTACTTTTCTTATTTTCTCCATCTTCAACTATGTTCTACAATGATTTGGGTCTACGTGGAAAATTCGAAATCATCACCCCAAGACAAGGGGTAGGCCGAGGAAGCCCCCTAGCCACTCTTGATGCCTCTATCAGGCACTACCCCCCGCCAAGAAGGGTCTGAGTAAAAGAGCATAGTTGCCATCCAGATCTCAAGACCAGGAAATAGCTAGATAACCCTCCTGATGCCTTGGTCGGGCTACCACCCTCAAGAAAGGTATGAATGTAAGAGCATAGTTGCCATTCAGATCTCAAGACCAGGAAATAGCTAGATAGCCATCTTGATGCCTTGGTCGGGCTACCACCCCCAAGAAAGGTTTGAGCATAAGAGCATAGTTGCCATCCAGAGCTCAAGACTAGGAAATAGCTAGATATCCCACCTAATGCCTTGGTCGGGCTACCACCCCCAAGAAGGGTCTGAGTATAAGAGCATAGTTTTCATCCAGATCTCAAGACCAAAAAATAGCTAGATAGCCTTTCTGATTCCTTGGTTGAACTACCACCCCCAAGAAGGGTCTGAGTATAAGAGCATAGTTGCCATCCAGATCTCAAGATCAGGAAATAGCTAGATAGCGCCCCTGATGCTTTGGTCGGGCTATCACCCCCAAGAAGGGTCTGAGTATAAGAGCATAGTTGCCATTTAGATCTCAAGACCAGAAAATAACTAGATAGCCCTCCTGATTCCTTGGTTGGGCTACCACCTCTTAGAAGGGTCTGAGTGTAAGAGCATGGTTGTCATCCAGATTTCGAGACCAGAAAATAGCTAGATAAGCTCTCCTGATGCCTTGGTCAGGCTACCACCACCAAGAAGGATTCTAGTTTAAGAGCGCGGAAGCCCCCCCCGATCCCTAGCCTAAAAGGGGGCTAAACAGTCCTTTACTTGATGCCTCACTCGGGTTACAACCCTCTAAAGAGGCTCAAGGATGGAGGGCTCGATTTACTTAAACTCTAAATACCCCAGTTATCACTGGTTACTAATTTTCCTTGTACACATGATTGCTTACCATAACAGGTCTACGATCAAACAAGGGACTATCGACTAAAGACGTTGAGCTACAAGTTTTTGTTGTTAGAAAGCCCGAGCTAGCTGTCTGTTTTCACATTTAAGCAATGTTCTTATCTTGTTATTTTTCCCAAGCTAAGTCAATTTACAATAGAGGATGAACTTAAAGGGAGATCAGAAAAGAAACAAGTACATGTAAGTCAAAATATGAACCAGATCTCCAGTTAAGTTTTTTTAATAAATGAGGGAGACTATTCCCCAGTAAGGCTACAACAGACAGGGAGCCTAACCCCTGGTTACGGGCTACAAGAAAAAAAATGTGAAATGATGAATGATCAAGTACAGTTAAAGATGGGAAGCCTACCCCCTTTTTCGGGCGTTCAAAATAAACTACAAGATAGAGAGTTCAAACTGCTGCATCCTCTCGATGCCTTCCAGCATCCTCTTCCACAGGATGAACCTCTCCCTCTGCTCCCCTTTCTGGTGGTCACTCATTCTGGTTAGCTACCTCTACCGCCTCCGCCACCTCCTCCTAACCTCGATTGCCTAAGGATCAACAGGGTCCTCCTCTACGACTTCATTGATCACCGCCATAACCTAAGGCGGTATGGCTGCATCAGGAAGGTTGGCCACTAACTAGGGCATAATCCAGCCCACTGCGGTCTTCTCTCCTAAGAGCATCATGGAAGGATCTCGAGCTTTGGTAAGGCCTTCTTCTAGCTTCTTGGGCTGAACCCCCCTCAAGGATTCTCCAGGACCTGAGACTGAGGAGGTCAAAACAGGAGGAGGAAGATCTGGCACTTTAAACCCTCTTTCTAGCTCTCTCCCAGTAGAAGGACCTGCTTCATCATTTTTGAAGAGAGAAATCTCTGCAGCAAGAGGCATAACCTCTTCCCTGTCCCAGCCGGCGTTGCTGGAGAGATCAAATGGGAGGGGGAGGGCTTTCGTAACTTGAAAGGAGGTATAGAAATACCCCTCACTGAAAGAGGCTTCCACCCGGCCTGGAACGTGACAACTTGGGCCTACATAGCTTGGTTCTTGACATCCAGAGCCTGAGCTTCTCCCTTCCAGTCATCCCACTAATTGGCTCGTCGCTTTGACTGAAGAGTTTTCTGATCAAAGGACCGCTTCAACCTCTCATGGTAGCACTGGAGCTCAACAAGTTATGTTTCCATTCCTCTCTAGCTAGAGGTCATCTCCTGGACCAGGGCTTGAGCCTGCGCCAGCAATCCCATGGCTTGCTCAACCTCAGCCTCACCCTTAGCTACCTGATAGCGGAGAGAAGCTACCTGATGTACCATGGCTACTTGAAACTTGAAGGCCTACAAAGGGAATTCATGTTGGGAAATGATAAATCAAACTACTGAATGAGAAAGTAAAAGCGAAGATTACCTCGGCTAGAAGGGTAGACCCTTTAGTAACCATGACACCTACGGGCATTGAGGTCATCCGAGAAAGCCCGCCACCCAGACAGGATGCAACAAATTGCTTCAGGACCTCATCTTGACCCACCGAGCTAGATTGCTGGTGAGGGCGAGAGGGAGGGATCTCAAGAGTACCGACCTCGGGATCCCTAGGAACCTGAACTACCCGGGATGCAGCTGGATCAGTAGAAAATGATAATATGACATGGGAAGCGTCAGTTAAAGCAGGAACCACTGGTGAGGGGGAAAAGGTGGACGTATCAGTGGCTTGGGAAGCGGGCCCTCCTCGGTTTAGAGCTTTTACTGCCTGAGACGCAAGAACAACCATCTTGAACTTCACATGGGAAGACGATGGAGCAGTAACGAGCGAGGTAGCAGCCATAATGGTTGGTCCCCCATTTTTCAAAGCATCCTTGAAATCTCCCGGGGACGATCAGGAAGAAGGAGGAGGGGTCCGAGCTTACCGAGCTTCACGAGAAGCTGGAGCAATAACAAACACTGTTAAGAAAGAGGTTAAGACCATCAGAACTGAACCATTCATGAACCCAAAAGCGTGATAGAGCAAGATACTTACGAGGAGTAGCATCGGAGATCCATAGGTACTTGTTCACCCTGCAAGGGTCAAAGGGGTCAGCAGTTGGAAACTTTAAATTTAGATAATTTCTGGCCAGGATAGTCTTCAGCACAGCCTCAAACTCAACGGGAAATGAGTCCCGATCCCATGAGGGTTTGTCTAAGAAAGCAGTGGGAACCGCGATCTCATTCCCACTGATGAATACGGAGCTCCCCCAGTCTCCCCCCGCTAGTATCCACTCTTCTTTCCAAGCGGGGTCCTTCCTTGAAGCCCCAGGGATGATGAAATTGAATTTGTTCTTGGCCTCTGCATAAAATTGACCTCGAGGGACCCCAGCCATGCTCCCAATCTGGAAAAGAAAAGCAACCTTCTCTACCTAGGGCTCTTTAGTTATTTTTCTTAGCTCGCACTGCTCCCTCCATAGCACGAGGAAGCCGACTAAGTTCCTCTAGAAGCCGGGCGTTAGTTGGAGCGCTGCCAGTTGAAGGGCGTTGAGAGCCTGTCGAAGGGTAGGATGAAGAAGGAGTCTTACCCTACTCTCGAAGGCTACAACATGGATAGTAAGTACTCCTTTGGGTGGGCTGAAGACATCATAATTTTTGTGGGGGACTGTGAGAGAGACGGTGTCAGGGATGCCGTATTTATCCTGAAGGCAACTAATCGACTGAGGATTAGTAGATTCAAGAATGAAGAGAAAGATTAGTCACTGAAGGAAGCCCTGCCACCGTAACCTGAACCTTCCAAGTAGCGTCGACCCTCTCCCCAGCATCAGAATCCTTGTCAAATAATTTAAGAGGGTTATCGGGCTGATTCGATAAGCCGGAGCAGATGGAGACGTTCCTACTAGAACGACGACACTGGCGGACCAGAGAGTAGTCCTCGCCACTCAAAATTCCTCGCACCCATTTATGAGGAACCAGGTTAGAGCCTCCTATGCCCTCGGCCAAGGCTTCGATGCTATCTGAGGAATTCGACATTGATGGGTGAGAAGAACTTGAAAGTAAGTAAAAGATAAAATGAAATCGGCATAGGGTAGCAGGAAAGAAGGAATCTGAAAATTTGAAAAATTGAGAGAAAGCGTGAAGAAAGTGATGGTAAGGCCGGGGTTAAATAGAGGTTAAGGGTAATGATGTCGACGATATCCTCGGGAAGATCACCTAGAGCCACAGAGAGAGCCGTAGTGCAACCGTTTTTTCCTCAAAGAATACTCTAATTAAAATTCAATATTGGGTAATTAATGAGGAGATTTTGTTCGAAATTCTCATTAATTGGTTTATAACTGGAAAATTTCCCAATTAAACAAGGAATCTGACTCTAACCCCAACTCTACCTCCGGTGTTCAAGTCAGAGGGGACTTCTATTAATAGTAAAATTTGGCCAGGGGTCAAAGAGAAATTTTCCACTTTCCCGCCCCAAGTAAAAGCCCGTAATCGACATTCATGAAACCCGGGTAAACCATGAAGCTACCCCACAGGAGCAGCGAAGGTCGGCCTGGCTTTAAAACTATCAGAAAGAAAGCTAGGCATGACCACGACGAGCCCCCACACGAACACTGGAACCCGGGATTCTCCAGGCCACCTATAGGGGAACCTCGGTTCCTGAGGTCAAGCTTCTCAACCACCCTGTAAAAGCCAGGGGGGGTCTCCAAGCTCAAGAAACATTCGAAAGAATCCCGACAAGCAGAGTAGGCCCCCTCCGGATTAAGACTTTCAGAGGACAAACTTAATAGTAGTCATAGGAAGAAGCCCACCAACCTCTCCAGAAGCCCGCTGTCTCTGCTGGGCATGAAAGAGGAATCACGCATAAATTTACACTACCCCGACTACCTCCCAAGAATGTCTACAGGGACACCTCAAGCTCCCAATGGTCGGGGAAAATCCATCCCAAGCTTTTAAGAACAGAGTCGAAGCATGTATCTACTTTGCTCTATCATACGACAGGCAGCTAGCTCGGTGACCTCTACGAAAAATCATGCCGCGAGAACATACAAGATCATATCTATGAGATAACCAACATTAATTCCATATACGTGTGAGTCAAGAGTTTGATTCCTAAAAGGAAACAAACTCATTTTCATTAACAATATCATCGTTTCCGCTATTTATTCGGGGTCAACAACTTTTAAATAAAGGATCCCGTCCGATAAGAAGGAAACGGATTCAGAGGATCATGGCGGGATATCAGTGAATTCAAACCTACTTGGACCAGATATAAATAGGGCCAAGCATGACACAGAAGAAAAGATAGATAAAAAAAAAGAAAGAAGTAGAAAAGGAGAGAGGAATGCCTAAATTCTATATTCAGAACACGGCCGCCGTTGTTTCCACTATTCGACAAGCATAAAAGTTGCCACCTTCCTAGATCCTAGAGAGGTTGTGAGCATATGAGAGAGTAATCTGTATATCGAAGCAAGTAATCAATAATAAAAGCTCCCATTCGTTATTATTACAATCCAGCCTCTTGTTTATCACTAAACAGGTTAGGTATCAACGGTACCGACCCCGACCACTACTTCCGTGTAAGTGGTCTCGAGGGTATTAGTAGGAATTTCTCATTCTGAGCAAATTTCCAGTTAACATCCTCCAAATGGGAAAAACTAAGGACTGTTCAGTGCGCTATACTCGATCCTCAAAATCCACTAATGAGAGAAAGTTTACAACCTAGGTTGACCTCCCGTCTAACCCTCCAGTTACTAACCCTTTCACTCTACCCAACGGGCCTTAATAGTGATTTTTGATCACCAACCTTGTGCAATAATCACATAGCCACAAGCTTAACCAACAATGAAGAGATAATGACAACCTAAGTGAATATGGAAGAATATTCTACATGCAAAAATGCTAGGTCAAGACATTCATTCTTATCTAGGATTAATAATGATAATTAAAACAAATCCTAGTGTTAATAGTAAAATTTGGTTAGGGGTCAAAGAGAAATTTCCACTCCACCAACCCAAATCGAAGCCTAAATTTGACATTCATGAAACCCCGAATATACCATAAAACTACCCCACTGAAGCACGGAATAATCACCGGGCTTCAGAACTATCAGGGACGAAGCTAGGCACGACCAGACCGAGCCCCAACGTGAACAATAGAGTCCGAGCTTCTCGAGGACACCTACTTGGGAACTTCGGTTCCTGGGGTCAGGCTCCTCAACCACCTGGTGAAAGCCAGTGGGGTCACCAAGCTCAAGAGGTCACCAAGCTCAAGAAACATTCGAAATAAGCCCAACAAGCAAAGCAAGCCCCCTCTGGGTTAAGGCTTTTAGAGGTCAAACTTAATTCATGGCCCGAACGAGAAGCCCACCAACCTCTCCAGGAGCCTACTGTCTCCTCCACGATATGAGAAGGAAGAAGCCCTCTAAATGAATCAGATCCATGTTACCTCATAGGAATGACTTATAGGGTGTCCATTCCAAGCCTCCGAAAATGGAACCAAAGCATAGATCTACCTCGCTCTACGAAAACTATGGATGGCTAGCTCAACAACCTCCATGAAGAATCATGTCGTAAGTACGCATATGAATATATCTACGTAACAACCAGTATTTACACGCAAGTCAAGATTTTGTATCCAAAAAGGAAGTAAACTTATCTTCATCAACAATATCATCGTTTATGCTACTTACTTGGAGTCAACGACTTTCAAATAGAGGATTGTGCCCGATAGGAGGGGAATAAGTTTAGAGAATCAAGGCGGGAGATACACCTATTCAAATTGATTCGGTCGTATATAAATATACCAGAAAAAGAGAGGAGAAGGAGGTCAGGCCTAAATTCTGTGAACAGAGCACGGCCACCGTGATATCCACTATTCTATTAGCACGAAGTCACCACCTTCCTACATTGTAGAGAGATAGTGAGTGTACGAGAGGGAATTCTGTATACCATGAGTAACCAATACTACAATCCCCACTTGCTATTGTTATACAAACATTCATTTTTATCTAAGCAGGTTACGTATCAAAGGTACCGACCTCGACCACCATCTCAGTGGTAGTGGTCTCGAGGGTGTTAGTGAGAATTCGTCATATTAAGTATATTTCCCGTTAACACTTTCTGGCGACGTTTGTGGGAACTCCCACACCACCATCTTTATATTCATAAAGTTTATTGTTTTAAAGGAGTCATGAGGCTTCGCTCCTCCCAAGGACAGCTAGGCGCATCGGGACAACCTTCCGCTGCGTTGTCATGAAAAGTCCTAAAGAAAGGAAGAAAATTCAGACTCCATAGCCGGGTCCCAGACCAGCATGCCATTTTACGGGCTTTTGATATCTTTATGGAAAACCAGGTCTAGCTTGACCAATAAGCGGCGGCCTTTGTGAAAAATTTCCGTCTTCGACTGCTCGCTGAGGGTATTACTCTCCAGCAATCAAACCTCTGCAATCGAGCGGAGTCAAGCAGGCCAGGGGCTAGGTAACTCGCCTTTGACCGTTTGGGACCTACCTTTCCGAAGCCAGCTCATAACAGAACGGGACTCCCACCCTTGATCTGGGATAGGTTAGGGCCTATGCCCTACATTCCCGAAGCGCTACCGCGCTACCAACCTAGGCAAGTCAGGTCTGCGGCAGATATCCTTCCTCGAGACCAGAGAGAGTTTCTCAACCCAATGACTTCAAGGAGGGAAGCCAGAGTCAGAGAAGTAGAAGGTCAGCAAATGCCCTAATCAGATCCCCTATGAAGAAGGAATCGGGCAGAGACCTCCAGTTTGTTAGAAGGGTCCGACAGTAAGGAAACTAAGATCAACTCGAGGGAACCCGAGAGTAAACTCCTGAGTGACCAGTTGGTAGAGCCTCAAAAAGAAGTCTAACAGATGAAGAAAGCGAAGTACAAGAAGGACAAAATAGATCCTCTAAGTTAGATGAATGCTCCCTTCACCAAAAGGATTCGGGAGGTGGAGCTCCAACCAAAATTCAAAATGCCGACTGACAGGTTCTCCCAAACTGAGGATCCTTTGAGCCACTTGGAGAGCTTCGTTCAACAGATAGAGGTCCAGAACATGACTAGGGTCGCCATATGTTGAATGTTCCTAACTACGCTCACGGATTATGTTATGACCTGGTTTAGAAAGCTACCTGCTGACAGTGTTGATTCCATTACGAAGCTGTCGACCGATTTCTGCTCGCAATTCCAGGGAGTTAAGCCCTGATTGAAGGACCCAATCCATCTACAAAAAGTGATTCATGAGAGATAGGAAACCCTCTGGGCTTATGTCGAGCGTTTCTTTAAGGAAGTCATCCAGATGTGGGTCTTCACCGAGAAAGAAACCATTGCCAACTTCAGAAAGAACTTGTGGGCAGGCAAGCTTTTCCGGTCTTTTGCTAAGAAACCTCCAGAAACCTAACAAGAAGCCTATGATCGGGCTTTGGAGTAAATTGAAGTAGATGAACAACTCAAGGTCAAGATGGAACACGACGATATGAGAGCCGTAAATCGATAGAAGAAAGAGGCTCCCAAACTTGAGCAAATTCAGAAAAGCCATAACAAACCCCTCAATAAATCGACGTATCGCTTCCCCACTTCTCAACCTAGATTGGAAAAATATCCTACAAAACGAACTCCTCCACGAGCTTCACTTCCTTCTAGGACAATGGCTCTAATAGCTCGAGATGAAAGAGGGTATGATCGTTACACCCCCTTAAATGCATCTCGTGAAACAATCTATCTCGCCATTCAGGACAAGAGGTTACTGCAGAAGCCCGCACCTATGAAAGCCCTGTCGATAAGAAGAATCGTTATAAGTACTGTGACTTTCACTACAACGTGGGACATAACACTTCAGAGTGCTATAACCTGTGAAATCAGATCGAGGCTTTGATAATAGGAGGATGTTTGGTAGAATTTTTACAGCAAGTCAGGGATAACATTCAGACTGGGCGAGAAGTACAACCTGAGATCCGATAGCATACTGACAAAAGAAAAGGGAAGTAGACGGATCTGATGCAACAAATCCAGATAATACATACCATCAGCGGAGGGCCTACTCTGGTCGGGACCTCCAACAATTCCAGGAAAACCAAGTAAGAAAAGTCTCTAGTTTGGACGAAGGGCAGGGTATCTTTAAGATCGACTAGAACCCGACCAACCCCTCTCAGTTGTCACAGATCATTTTCACCGAAGCAGATGTCTACAACACCATGCAGCCTCATGATGATCTCATGGTGATCACGGTACAGATTGCCAGCTACGTGGTACACCGTGTGCTCGTCGACAAAGACACCTTGGAAAAACTGAACTTGAAACAGTGGTGTTATAATAGTTGCACTACCCTGCTATATGGGTTCACTGGGGACTCAATCATACCCCGTGGGATAAAAAATCCTACCAGTAATCATTGGAGCCACACCTCTCCAGCAGAATATCATGACAGACTTAGTGGTGGTGGATACCCCGTCGGCCTACAATGCAATATTAGGAAGGCCATTTTTATCATCCTTGAAAGGGGTTCTATCCATTTACCACAACGTCCTGAAGTTCCCTGTAGGAGACAAGGTGGGGGAAGTTCAGGGTGACCAGCAAGCAGCCAGGAGATGCTACGCAGTGTCTGCCAACCCAATAGCTCTAGCAAAATAACTTGCCCAAGTGACAACGATCCAAGATGGGGCAACCCCTGTATTGACCCTAGAAGATATAGGACCCACGAATTACCCCGAGGAAGACTACGTGATGCCCAACAAGAAGGAGTAGAGAAGGGAATAGGCCAGCGGATATCCAGTTGATAAGCTAGAAGAGATTCCTATTCAAAAGGATGATCCCTTGATGGTCGACAAAATTGGAGCCACCCTTGAGCCAGGAGTGAAAGAGGGTTTGATTGGGCTCCTCACAGAGTTCAATGACACTTTTGCTTGGAGTCACGCCGAGATGCCTAGGATCCCGATGACTTTGGTAGCTCACCGACTGGCAGTGGATCCTACTTTCAAACCCATCAAACAAAAAAGACGACACTTCAACGTTGAAAGAAATGCGGCGATCCAGGAAGAAGTGGACAAATTGACCTAAACGGACTTCATCAGAGAGGCAAGTTACCTCGAGTTGATCGCCAAAGTGGTCATGGTCATAAAGGCAAATGGGAAGTGGTGCATGTACGTCGATTATAATGACCTTAACCGAGCATGCCCGAAAGATGGTTTCCCTTAACCAAAAATTAATCAGTTAGTTGACTCCACATCCGGAGACAAGCTCTTGAGCTTAATGGATGCGTTTTAAGGGTACAATCAAATTGTGATGCACCCTGTCGACCATAAGAAGACCAGTTTCATCACCGAACGGGGTATGTATTGCTATAAAGTGATGCCTTTCGGGCATAAAAATGCTGGAGCTACCTACCTACCAACGGTTGGTCAACCGACTGTTTAAGCCCGAAATTAAAAGATCAATATAGGTGTACATCGACGATATGATTATCAGGTCATCAACCTCCGAGGGACATCTGAGCGACCTCCGCAGAACCTTCATGATCTTAAGGAAGAACCAAATAAGATTGAACCCCTCCAATTGCGCCTTTGGGGTGACCGCGGGGAAGTTTCTAGACTTTATGGCCTATGAGAGAGGCGTAGAGGCTAACCCGGAAAAGATTAAGGCCATCCTAGACCTGGAGTCCCCCACGTCGCTCAAACAGGTTCAAGTCTTGACCGGCCTGGTAGCAGTGCTCAACAGGTTCATTTCACGATCTACTGACAAGTGTCTCCCATTCTTCAAAGACATTAAGCAGGGAAAAAACATGAAATGGGACAAGGAGAGTGAACAAGCTTTCAAGCCTTGAAAAAATACCTGTCAAGCCCTCCATTACTGGTTAAACCAAGCCCTAGAGAAGAGCAACAGATTTACTTGTCTGTTTCCAAAACTGTGGTAAACTGGGCTTTGGTCAAGGAATATGGAGATTGGGTCCAACGACTAATTTACTACGTGAGTCACGCTTTAACCAAGCTCGAGAAGATTTATACCGTTTTGGATAAGCTCGCTTATGCCTTGGTAACCTCGGTGAGGAAGCTCTGACCCTACTTCCAATCTCATTCGATAGTGGTAGTGACAGATCAACCCTTCCATTAATTTTTACAACTGCCGGATGTTTCCGAAAGACTGGTCTTGTGGGCCCTAGAACTCACCCAGTTTGATTTGAGGTATAAGCTTAGGATTACAATTAAAGCCGAAGCTCTAACAGACTTTGTAGCAGAGCTCTCAATGCCCCTAGGCCAAGCGACCTCAACAGCAAGAGACGTAGACCCTTAGAAGATTCCAGAGTCCTACAGCTGGCCGGAAGGTTGCAAGTCGTGGGTCCTTTACACTGATGGAGCCTTTGGGCAAACTAGGGAAGGAGTGAGCATAGTTCTAATCGACCCAAAAGGAACTGAGTGCTGTCATTGCTTCAGATTTGAATTTAAAGCCACTAACAATGAGAAGAGTACGAAGCTCTATTAGCCAGAATAAGGGCAGTAGTAGAGCTCAGGGTCGATTACCTACAGGTTAGGAGTGACTCGTTGCTCATAGTCAGCCAAGTTTCTAGGGATTATCAGGCGAAAAGGGATAACATGATTTCCTACTTGAAGCTAGTTCAATAGCTAATGAGCAAATTCAAAGGTTTCAGGATTGAGCAGATACCTCGATAACAGAACCATTGAGCTGACGTCCTAGCTAAGATAGCTACAAATGGTGGCCAGACCTTACCCCAGGGGGTCCCTCTTCAAGTTATCCCTCTATCTAGCACAATGGCAAGTAAGGAGATTCATACCCTGGATTGGTAACCATGCTGGATAAACCCGATAATGGATTACCTACAAGAAGGGAGACTTTCCGGGGAGCCAGACCAAGATTGAAAAATCAAGAGGCTCTTGGTCCGGTATTGCTTGGTGGATGGGTAGTTATACAGGAGGGGCAAATCCCTTCCTTTGCTCCGATGTTTACACCACGAAGATGCCAAATGGACATTGAAAGAGGTTCACACAGGGAAATACGGCAACCATACTGGTGGGGAGGCTCTAGCAAATTAGATACTCTGCATGGGGTACTATTGGACAACCATCCATCAAGATGCAAAGATCTTGGTACAATCATGCAAAGCTTGCCAGAAGACCATAAACTTGAGTCACCTACCGCTAGAGTGATTATCATCCCGTAGCAAACCATACCCCTTTGCTATGTGGGGAGTCAACTTGATCGGACCACTCCCAACTACTTCTTGTCAAGACAAGCATGCCATCGACTATTTCACAAGATGGGTTAAAGCTGGACCACTCTCCTTGATCTCGGAAGAAAATACAACAAGATTCATAAAAAATAATGTGGTCTGTAGGTTTGGAACCCCTTTTGCCATTATAAGTGACCTCGGTAAGCTGTTTGATAATGACCGATTCAAAGACTTTTACAAGGGCTTAGGAATTGACCTTAGGTTCACTTCGGTAGCCCACCCCTAGACTAATGGGCTGGTGGAATCCACCAATAAGACTATAAAGAAGCTGTTAAAAAAAGAAACTATAACAGAAAAAAGGTAGATGGGCTGAGGAGTTTCCCGAGGTCCTCTGGGCTTACTGCACTACAAGGAGAACAGCTACAGGGGAAACACCCTACTCACTAGCCTTAGGGGTTGAAGCAGTGCTCCCTATTGAGCATAAACTGACCTCCTTTAGAGTTTAACATTTTGAACCAAGGAGCAATGAGGTCAAGCTACGAGCCAACTTGGATCTCTTGGAAGAGAAACAAGATCGAGTAGCTCAAAAGGTAGCAGTTTATCAGAGCAGGATTGCTAGGTACTTTAACCGGGAGGTTAAAGCCCAAAACTTTAAGAAGGGGGACCTCGTTCTCAGGAGAGTGACACTGAATACCAGGAAAAGATTAGACGGGGTCCTGAGGCAGAACTGGAAAAGGCCATACTTGGTGAATGTGGTGGCCCGTAATGGGGCATACAAACTCGAAGACATGAATGGTCGACTCATTGATCATACCTAGAATGCAGATCATTTGAGAAAGTTCTACCTCTGAACAAGGGACTCATGAGCAGGCTACATCCACCTAGATCTTAATCTCTAGCAATAATGTACTTTTTTCTTTTTATCAATAAAGCCTGTTTTTTCTCCATCTTCAGTTATGTTCTACGCTGATTTGGGTCTACATGGGAAAAATCGACATTATCATCCCAAGACAAGGGATTAGCCGGGGAAGCCCCCTCACTATCCATGATGCCTCGGCAGGGCACTACCCCTCTCCAAGATGGGTCTGTGTATAAAAGCAAAGTTTCCATCCAGATCTCAAGACCAGGAAATAGCTAGATAGCCTTTTTAATGCCTTGATCAAGCTACCACCCCCAAGAAAGGTCTGAGTGTAAGAGCATAGTTGCCATCCAAATCTCGAGACTAGGAAATAGCTAGATAGCCTTCCTGATGCCTTGGTCTAGCTACCACCCCCAAGAAGGTTCTAAGTATAAGAGTATAGTTGCCACACAGATCTTGAGACCAGGAAATAGTTAGATAGCCCTCCTGATGCCTTGGTGGGGCTACCACCCCCAAGAAGGGTCTGAGTATAAAAGCATAGTTTCCATCCAGATCTCGACGCTAGGAAACAGTTAGATAGCCCTCCTGATGCCTTGGTCGGGTTATCACCCCCAGGAGGACTCTAGTTTAAAAGCGTGGTAGCACTCCCGATCCCAAGCCTAATAGAGGGATAGAAAGCTCTCAACTTGATACCTCATTTGGGCTATAACCCCTTAGAGGGGCTCGAGGATGGAGGGATCTTTCGCTTTAACACTTATATCTCAGTTATTACTAGTGTCTAGATTTTCCATGAACATAAGGTTGCCTACTGTGACAGGTGCAGACTGGTCTACAACTAA
Source organism: Dipteronia dyeriana (assembly GCA_032871835.1). Taxonomy (NCBI): domain Eukaryota; kingdom Viridiplantae; phylum Streptophyta; class Magnoliopsida; order Sapindales; family Sapindaceae; genus Dipteronia; species Dipteronia dyeriana. Next base: position 48,892,285 of record CM065300.1, on the reverse strand, counting down.
ACAAAAGGAACTATTCACTGAAGTCATTGAGCTACATGCTCTGTCGAAGTTGGAAAGCCTGAGCTATCTATTTGCTTTCACACTTAAGCAGTTTTTCTATCTTGTTACTTTCCCAAAGCTAAATCAGGCTGCTATAGAAGCTGAACCTAGATGGAAATAAAAAAATGAAATAGGTACATGCAAATCAAAATTTGAACCAGACCCTAAGTTGAAATTCCATTACCTATCCCTTGGTAAGGCTACAATAATCAGATAGGGAGCCCAAACCCTGGTTCCGGGCTATAAAGCACTAAAAAAAAAGGAAAGTGATGATGATGATCAAGCATGATTAAGATGGGGTGCCCACCCCCCTTTCCAGGCATTCAGAGCAAAGGTGTACTCAAGCTTCTGCATCCTCTTGGTCTCTTTCAGCTTCCCCTCCTTTCGGATGAAACTCACCCCTTGCTCCTCTTTCGGGTGGTCGCTCATCTTGGATAGTCACATCCACCACCTCTTTTTAAGGGTGCCCCTCGATTGCCTAGTGCTTAGCAGGAGCCTCCTTCATGACCTCGTTGACCACCGCCATGACCTTAGAAGGTATGGCCGCATCAAGAAGGTTGGCCATTGACTCTGGCATAATTTCCCCTGCTGCTGGCTCATCTCTTGAAGGCACCTTAGAAGGACCCTTGGCTTCTGCAAGATCTCCTTCCGGCACCATGGGCAGAACCCCCCTTAAGGATTCTCTGGGACCTGATGTTGGGAAGGCAGAAGGAGGATGAGGAAGGTCTGATCCAACTGGTTGCTTCCCGGTTCGGCCATATTAGAGGAATCCAGGTCATCACCTAAGGGGCAAGACATCTCTGCGACCTTGGCCAATATCTCCTCCTTATCCCAGTTAGCAAAAATGAAAGTTCGAAGGGGGAGGGGAGGGGAGGGGAGGGGAGGGGAGGGGAGGGGAATGGAGGGGAAGGCCTCAGCGACTTGGTAGAAAGTGTAGAAGTATCCCTCGTTGAAAGAGGAATCCACCTCAGCCTGAAGCTTGGCAACTTGGGCTTGAAGAGCATGATTCTCAACATCTAATGCCTTCGCTTCTTCTTTCTAGTCATCCCGCTGGCTAGCTTGTTGTTTAGACCGAAGAGTTTCTCGGTCAAAAGACCGCTTCAGTCTCTCGTGATCTCACTAAAGCTTAACCAGTTGCAATTCCATTCCCCTCTGGCTGGAAGTCATCTCCTGGACCAAGGATTGAGCCCGCGCTAGTAATCCCATGGCTTGTTGTGCTTCAACTTCAGCTCTAGCTGCCCGATCTCGGAGAAAGGATACCTAGTGGCCTATTGCTACGTTGAACTTGAAAGCCTATAAAGCATAGAACAAAGGTTAGAAAGCAATCAAAGCTCACAATCACAGGAAATATAGGCGATGAATACCTCGGCCAGGAGGGCAGACCCCTTGGTAACCAGAAAATCCAAGGGGAAGGACGCCATCCTAAAGAGCCCGCCACTCTGGCAAGAAGCAACGAAATGCTTCAAAACCTTATCAAGCCAGACCGATGGTGGGGGCAAGAAGGAGGAATCTCAGGAATACCAGTCTCGAGATCCCCTAGAGCCTAAACTGCACAGGATACAAGTGGATCAGTGGAAGGAGTGGGTAATATAACTGGAGAAGCAACAGCTGTAGCGGGAGCCACTAGTGAAGGGGCGGAGGTGGACGTATCAATGGCCTAGGAAACGGGCCCTCATCGATTTAGAGCCTTAGCTGCCCGAGGTACGTGAATAGACATTTTAGATCTCATCTGGGAAGGAGATGATGCAGGAGCAGGCAAAGCAGCGGCCATAAGGATTGGCCCCCCTTTCACCGAGGTAGCCAAGAAGGTTCCCGGAGATGACCTGGAAAGGGGGGGAGGGGTCCTAACTTGCCAGGCTTCACGAGAAGCTAAAGCAACAACAAAAAATGTTAAAATAAATAGAAAAAAAAGCAGAGATGTGAAAAGCAAGCTAGCTAATAGAACAAAGCATAGTGACTTAGGATTACTTACGAGAAGTAGCATCGAAAATCCACAGATACTCATTCATCCTACGGGGATCGAAGGGATTAGCAGTTGGAAACTTCAGGTTCAGGTAATTCCTAGCGAGGATAGCCTTCAGCATAACCTCAGATTCGGCAGGTAGAGAATCCCTGTCCTAAGAGGGTTTGTCGTTGAAGGCGGTGGGAACCACGAACTCATGCCCCCCGATAAATACGGAGCTTCCCCAATCTCCCCCCGCTAATATCTACTCTTCCTTTCAAGTGGGGTCTTTTCTCGAAGCGCTAGAGATGGTAAAGTTAAGCTTGTTTTTGGCCTTCGCATAGAACTGTTCCCGGGGACATTTAAACAAGCTCCCCTATCTGAAAAAGATAGGTAAGCTCTTCTGCCCCAAGTTCTCGGGTGACCTTGCTTAGCTCGTATTGCTCCATCTACAGCACGAGGAAGCCAACCAGGTGCCTCTAGAAGCCGGGTGTTAGTTGGAGAAGAGGCAGCTAAAGAGCGTTGAGAGCCCGCCGAAGGGTGGGATGAAGAGGGAACCTTACCCCATTCTCGAAGGCTGCAACATGGATGGGGAGTATGCCTTGGGGTGGGCTAAAAACATCGTAATTTCTATTGGAAACTGTAAGAGAAACGGTGTGCGGGATGTAGTATTTGGTCCTCAAGTGGCTAATTGAATTTAGGTCAACGATAGAATCTGGAATTACCCTAATGTCATATGGAGGGCATCTCTCCAGGGAAGGACCAACTACTGTGACATGGTCCACTCCAGCGACACCGACCTTATTCTCTTTACCGGAGTCCTCGTCGACCAAGTTTAGATGATTGTCCGATTGGTTAGAAAACACCGACATTCTGGTTCGATCGACGACGTTGCGGGGACGGAGGAGAGTCATCCCCGCCTAGGTCTCGTCGAGCCCATTTCCCATGGGCGAGACTTGAGACCTCTGTGCCTTCAACAAGGGAGTCAATGGAGTCATGTCTGGCCTTCGACATGGTAGAACAGGTTTTGGGGATTGAGAAGAAAGGAAAATCGACAGAGGGTAGCAAGAGAGAAGGAACCGGTTAATGAGTTTGAATTTAAATAGAGGTTAGGGGTGTAATAACGTCAGTGATATCCTCGGGAAAATCACCTTGAGCCAGGGAGAGAGCCGTAACGCAGTCGGTTTTCCATGAAGAACACACCAATTCAAGTTCGACGCATCATTTGGGCAATTAATGAGATGATGTCATTCAAGATTCTCAGTAATTTTCTCTTAACAGAATTTTTTTCCAATTAAACAGGGAATCTGACTCCAACCCCAACTCTACCTCCATTTTTCAAGTCAGAGGGGACTTCTATTAATAGTAAAATTTGGCTAGGGGTTAAAGAGAAATTTTCCACTCCCTCATCCCAAATCGAAGCCCAAAGTCGATAATTATGAAACCCTGGATGTACCATAAAACTACCCCACAGAAGCACGAAAAGATCGCCGGGCTTAAGAACTATCAGGGAAGAAGCTAGGAACGACCGGATTGAAGCCTCACGCCAACACTGGAGTCCGGGCTTCTCGAGGCCACCTACCTGGGAACCTCGGTTCCTGGGGTCAGGCTCCTCAACCACCCCGTAAAAGCCAGGGGGGTCGCCAAGCTTAAGAAACATTCGAAAGAAGCCCAACAAGCAAAGCAAGCCCCCTCAGGTTAAGGCTTTTAGAGGTTAAACTTAATTCATGGCCCGAACGAGAAGCCCATCAACCTCTCTAGGAGCCCGCTGTCCCCTCATTGATACAAGTAGGAAGAAGGCCTTTAAATGAATCAGATCCATGTTACCTCATAGGAATGACTTCTAGGATGTCCATTCCAAGCCTCCAAAAATGGAACCAAAGCATAGATCAACCTCGCTCTACGAAAACTACGAATGGCTAGCTCAACAACCTTCATGAAGAATCATGCCGTAAGTACGCACATGAATATATCTACTTAACAACCAGCATTTACACACAAGTCAAGAGTTTGATTCCAAAAAGGAAGTAAACTTATCTTTGTCAACAGTATCATCGTTTTGGTTATTTACTTCGAGTCAACGACTTTCAAATAAAAGATAAGGGGGGAATAAGTTCAGAGAATCAAGGCGGGAGATACACCCATTCAAATTGATTCGGTCGTATATATATAAATATACCTAAAAAAGAGAGGAGAAGGAGGTCGGTCCAAAATTCTGTGAACAGAGCCCGGCCACCGTGATATCCAATATTCGACTAGCACGAAGTCACCACCTTCCTACGTTGTAGAGAGATAATGAGTGTACGAGAGGGAATTCTATATACCACGAGTAACCAAAACTACAATCCTCACTTGCTATTGTTATACGAACATTTATTTTTATCTAAGCAAGTTAGGTATCAAAGGTACCGACCCCGGCCACCATCTCTGTGGTAATGGTCTCGAGGGTGTTAGTGGGAATTTGTCATATTGAGTAAATTTCCCGTTAACACCTAGATATCAATGTTCTAAATGCAAAGGCAAGAAGAATTAGCTAGAAGGGTAAAACCGTCCTAAATTCTAGCTATCACGAATTAATGCATCTCAACCAACAATCAATACACAAGCATGTTATGAAAGCAATTAAACATACAAGCAAGCATTAAATATGCAATAAGAACTAAAACCCTAGGTATACATGTCTTAGTAATGAAACTATAAAGTCTAGAGCATGTAGAAGTTACCTAGTCAAGAAAGAGATGATGCTCCATGATTGGATTATCCTAGAATGAAGCTAGATGATCATAAGATGAAGTTGGGTTGAGTAAAAATTAGTGTTTAGGAGTCCCTCTCTCTCTAGAAAAGCTATAACACATAAAACTGGCTTCTTGGACTCTTTAGAACAAAAGAGAAAAGAATAGAACACACACACACACACACACACACACACACACACACACACACACATATATATATATATATATATATATTTGGTGCCCTACATAAAGTAGCGTAGTTTTTAAAGAAAGGCAACCAAATCCCGTCAGGACCGTTGGCTGTACCGCGATACAGGCAAGTGTCCAGACCGTGACATAGAGAGCCGTGAATCGCCTAGACAATACCGCTCTGTAGGCCGCTGTGCATGCAAGTGCACAGACCTCGATCTGGATAGCATGCAACGTCTGTGAAACTCCGCTTGGGAGACCGCGGTGCATGCAATAAGGACAGGCCACGGTAGCCACAGCGTGTAGCCTCTGGTAAACACCGCTATGCAGATTGCAGCATAGGCATTGCACAGAGAGCGGATTCAGTCGCAGAACAACGGAAAAAACTCCTCCTTTTAAGGCATAAAAATTCATTCAACATTGAAAAAAAAATTAAGACGCACAAGGCACATAAGATTGCAAATAAGCATGCATACAAGATAATTAAAAGAAAATGCATGAGTGTGTGTGTGTGCACTAATACCTCTTCAATGAAAGTTAAGCAAGTGATTTTACCTTTGATGCTTGAGCTTGGTTACGAACAATGAAGCCTTAAACTACCCTTACATATTGATCCCCAAATGTGGTTGTCAACGAAATAAGCCAATCAAACACCGAGGAACTTACAATCTCCCCCTTTGGCTATTTCGTGACAAAACCACTCACTCACAAAGTATTCTCACAACAAAACGCATAAGAAACAACAAGAGGTCAATTGAAGCATTCTATATTACAAGAGATACCTAAAGCTAAATTTTCAAATCTTCCATTACTTGTAGAATGATCATCCCTACAAAACAAGGAACTACACTTTCCAAGACAAGTGTATGAGAGGGATCAAGAACAATAAAAACAAGTGCAATTTGCATGAATTTAGAAACAAGTAACATGCAATCAACAGTGCACATAAGCTAACAACACAAAGTCAACTCCCCCTAAAAACGACATTCTCCTCTTATATGCAAAAACAACACAAGCTCCTCCTAAATCCAACATTACTCCCCCTTTTTGTCATAAGAAAGACAAAGGAGTTTTCCCCAACCGGGATGCTGTAGCAAAGAGAGACATTTGCAATGTAAATGCATAATCATATACAACAACTTTATGTAATTTTATTAAGAGAGAGAATTCATGGAAGTTTTTTTTATTGGAATATGTGTGAAAAGATTGCCTTGAATGAAATATATGCAACATCAACTTCCAAAAGCATGGTATTTGGTAAAGGAAAATAGCACATGAGGTTCCAAGAGAAGTCAAACCAATTTGCACCAATTTGTCATTGGAAAACAAGATATAGTTTAACAAAAACTAAGAGAAACTATCAAGCTTTACAAGTTAAACAAGACATGAGCGACTATTGCGCTCTTTTAGATTTTTCCGGGTGAAATGCCCGTATGATAGTAGCCTTGTTCAACAAGTAAAGAGAGAGAGACTATTGGATTGTGAAATCCATGAAATGGATACGATATCCTTATTGATTGAAGTCTCAAAAGTCACTCTCACACACATATGCAGAAATTTTTCAAGCATTCAATAAATTCATCATGCATTACACTTAAAGCATGTCAAGATTAAGTTTTCATAAACATAGAGATAAACTTTGGGTCAATCAAATGTACTTCCCAATCAAATTTCCTAGTCCAAAAATACATGTTTGAACACAAATGAGACATGCATTTTGAATAAGACAAAAACACACTTATTGAATAAAAAGTCATATAATAATATATGCATCCAAGATACTCAATCAATTAATTAAAGAGCATAAAATTGAACAATTGTTTGCTTGTTAGATAGCAAGTTCACTCTCTTTGCTTGAGCTCCCCATATGGGTCAAACACCAAAACTCATCAATGCATATGACAAATCCCAACAGACCTACAAAGAGATTTAAACTTAGTTGAATCTAATGGTTTTGTAAACAAGTCTGCTAGTTGATCATTTGTGCACATATGTTCAAGTGTAATGCACTTGCTCTCAACTAGCTCTCTAATGAAATGATGTCTAATGTCAATATGCTTAGTTCTAGAATGTTGGACAGGATTTTTTGAAATATTAATGGCACTCATGTTATCACAATAAAGGGTTAGAGTACCTTGCCCAAAGCCATAATCCACAAGCATTTTCTTCATCCAAAGGAGTTGTGTGCACGCACCCCCAGCGGCTATATACTTGGCCTTGGCTGTGGATAATGAGATGGAATTTTGCTTCTTGCAAAACCATGACACAAGATTGTTCCCTACGAAGAAGCAACCGCCCGATGTACTCTTCCTATCATCACAATTACTTGCCCAATCTGCATCACTAAACCTAACTAATTAGCATTAGTGTCAAAAGAGTACCATATCCCATAGTTGGATGTCCCATTCACATATCGAATGATTCTCATCACGGATGAGAGATGGGATTCCTTGGGATTGATTTGATACCTAGCACACAAACCAACACTAAAGGCTATATCGGGCCTACTAGAAGTCAATTATAGCAAGCTCCCTATCATGCCACGATATAGATTTTGATCCACACTTTTTCCACTAGCATCCTTGCTAAGTTTCAATGTGGTACTCATAGGTGTGTCACAATGCTTGGCATTTTCAAGGCCAAATTTCTTCACTAGGTTCTTGGCATATTTAGCTTGGGATATGAGGATCCTATCATGCATTTGCTTGATTTGCAATCCTAAGAAGTAATTGAGTTCACCAACCATGCTCATTTCAAACTCATGAGTCATGACATCAACAAATTGTTTAACTTTCAAGTTGTTTGTGGAACAAAAAACTATGTCATCAATATAAATTTGAGCTAAGAATAGCTCATCTTTAGTACACTTGATGAACAAGGTCTTGTCAACACTTTCTCTAGAATAACCATTGTCAACAAGATATAGAGTGAGACGCTCATACCAAGCCTTTGGTGCTTGTTTAAATCCATATAGAGCCTTTTTGAGATGATAAACATGATTGGGGTGATATGGATCCACAAACCCCTTGGGTCAACAAACACTTCCTCTTACAAGAAGCCATTGAGGAAGACACTCTTAACATCCATTTGATGCAATTTAAACTTGTGCACACAAGAGATTGACAAGAGAAGCCTAATGGACTCTAATCGGGAAATGGGAGCAAAAGTCTCCTCAAAATCGATAACCCTCAATTTGTGAGTACCCTTACGCTACAAGTCTAGCCTTGTTCCGTACAATGTTGCCATCTTCATCGGATTTATTCCTATAGACCCACTTGGTGCCTATCACATTAGCATTTTTAGGCCTAGGAACTAGAGTCCAATCCTCATTTCTTTTAAATTGATTTAGCTCTTCTTGCATAGCAAGCACCCATAACTCATCACTTAAAGCTTCATCAACCTTTTGGGGTTCAATTTTAGAGGTGTAAAGTATAGTTAATTTGATTTGCTAATTGATGCCTAGTCCTAACACATTCATTCACATGTCCAATGATGTCACTCTTGTTGTGAAGATGTCTAACCCAAAGAGCATGTTCCTTAGAGTCCAAGATAGAATCTCTATTAAGAAATTGAGAGACCTCTTTCTCAAGATTTGACTTTTCGTCACTTGAAGTCTCACCAATCTTCTCTAAGGGAGAATCATCAACCATACTAATCTCCTCATCATGGTTACTAACCTTAGACCCACAATCATCTATGATCACATTGGATGATTCCATAACACTTCGTGTCTTCAAATTAAAAACTCTATAGACCTTACTATTTAGAGCATAGCCAATGAAAATCCCCTTATCACTTTTAGCATCGAACTTGCCAAGTTGATCACGGTCATTTAGAATGTAAGACTTGCTTCCAAATGAGTAGAAGTAACTAACATTTGGCTTTCTTCCCTTCCACAATTCATAAGAGGTTTGCCTAGTACTGGGCATTAAAAACACTCCATTTCCTATATAACAAGTTGTATTCACTGCCTTGGCCCAAAGTTTCCTAGAACATTGTTGCTAAGCAACATCACATGAGTCATCTTTTGGAGGACCATATTCTTCCTCTCTACACCTCCATTTTGTTGAGGAGTTCGAGGAGCCGAGAATTCATAGGAGATTCCAAGACTATCACAAAAAAATTTAAATCAAACGTTTTCAAATTCTCTCCCATGGTCACTCCTAATTCTCTGAATGCATTTTATGTGTGAATCCTTCTCGTTTTGAATTTTAGAGCAAAGCTTTTTAAAAATTTCAAAAGTTTCAGATTTTTCTCTAAGAAAGTAGGTCCATGTAAATCTAGACAAATCATTAACACACACAAAGATGTACCTCTTGCCACCGAGACTCTCGGTTTGCATGGGACCTATAAGGTCCATATGAAGAAGCTCTAGTGGCTTCTTAGTGGCAAGATGTTTACCCTTTTTATGCATACTCTTAGTTTGCTTTCCTTGTTGAAAAGGTCCACACACTCCCTTAATCCTATTTCCAAACTTAGGAAGGCCTCTCACAACATTCAACCTCTCAAGAACTTTCAAGTATTTGAAATTCATATGACCTAACCTTTGATGCCATAATTCAACTTGATCACAACTAGACAAATTGCAAGAGATGCCATTGGAATCAAGACAATAACAATTGTCACTTGATCTCTTGCCTTTCAATAAAACTTGTCCATCATCTCTTAGAATAGAGCAATCAACTTTGTCAAACATAACTGAAAGCCCTTCATCACTTAAATGTGATATGCTACTAAGATTGGCTTGCAAGCCATCTACATAAAGAGCATTAGGTAAGGAGGGCAAACCGGCGATGGACATATTTCCTTTTCCTAAAACCTTTTTATGAGAACCATCACCAAAGGTGAAAAATCCACCATCCTCCATCACAAGAGTTTCAAAGAAACTCTTGTTTCCGGTCATGTGCCTAGAACACCCACTATCAAGGTACCAAGTATTGATGGCTTTAGCTTTCAAGGCTACTTGAGGCACATGACAATAATATTCATCCTTTCTAGTCCACCTAGATGAAATATTACTATTTCTAGGAGCCATGGGTTTATTTTATCTAAAATTCCTAGGTGCATGCATTTTGGCTCTTCTAAGCATATTTTTCTTAATCATGCTTTCAAAACAACACAACATAATAAATTTAAAACAATTCGGTCTTATGTGACCTTCAACACCACAATGATGACAAATAGGAGTAAAGTAAGAATTCATACCATATCCTTGTGCAAGCATGGAAGACTTCCCTTTCCTTTAAGTTGTCCTTCTTATTTGAAACATCCTTTGTTATTGAGCCAAATTAGCTTCCCTTCTTGGTTGTGGGTGAAGAATCCTTTGTTGACTTTGAGAACTCCTTGGAAGTTAAGGTCTTGTATGTTGAGCTCTAGCTTTTAGTGGATGAGCTTTAGTTTGAGCCTTCGTTTGAGCTTGCTTTGATGATTCTCCAACTTCATTTGATCTCATTTGTTCGTGTGAACCTTGAACCTCTTTATCCTCTTGAATCTTGACAAAGATGGTTTTTTTCAAGGAAGTAGCATCCTTTCCTTCCACATATCCTAAGCCCGTTATATCACTAGGACTCTTCCCACATGATAGCATCTTGTCAAGTTTCTCGGTTACGGATATCATCTTGGCAACCAATTCTTTTATTTCCCTAAGCTCAATTTTCAAGTTCTCTTCACTCTTCTTAGTGATCACAAGCTCCAATATCAAGCTCTCTTCTAACTCTTTTCCACTCTTAAGATTCTCACTCAGGTGAGTTATCTTCAAAGTCAATTCTACATTTTCTTTTCTCAACTCTTGAATCTCCTTTTTCATTTTCAGTCTAGACTTTTCAAAAAACTTCATGAAGTCTACATAGTTCACTTCCTCATCAATCTCAAACCTAGAGTTAGAAAAGGTGCTCTCATCACTAGAGTCATCTACTTTTTCCTTACCACTCACGACTTCCTTGCCATTATGAGATGTCGTAAAGGCAATGAAGTTTGCAACTCTATCTTCATCATCCAAAGATTTTTCTTCCTCTTCTAAGTTTTCATTATCACTCCAAGTGGCCGTCATGGCTTTCCCCTTCTTCTTTTTCTTCAAATTTGCACATTCCGGAGCAATGTGACCAAAGCCATTGTATTCATAGCATTAAATGCCCTTCTTGGAGTAACTTTCTTGAGATTTTTCCATCTTCTTGAAAGGAGTTTTCTTTTTAACTTCCTTCCCCTTGGACCCAAATCCTTTCCTCTCATACTTCATGAATTTCTTGAATCTTTTTACCATGAGGGCCATTTCCTCATCTGAGTCCTCATCCTCTTCTTCAACCTTGGTGGTCTTTAAGGCAATGCTCATTTGCTTCTTCGGAGGTGGAGGTGTAGGTGTGGTGTTCCATCTTGACTCATAAACTAGAAGTCTTCCAATGACTTCACTTGGCTTCATATTCTTATACTCACTATTCTCTTCAAGTGCCGTCACCTTTGATTCGAATCTTGACGGAAGTGACCTCATAATTTTTTGTCTTGAATCTCCTATCAGAATAGGGGTCACCAAGTTTATGGCTTTGGTTAACGATATCCATCAACTTCACTTGAAAGTCATTGAAGCATTCATGCTCCACCATCCTAATCACCTCAAATTGCATTTTGGGAACTTAGAGTTTTGAGTCCTTGACTACCTTGGTTCCCTTATGTGCCATTTGAAGAATGTCCCAAGCCTCCTTTGCAATCCTAGTGTTTTGGACCAACTTGTATTGATTATCGTCCATGGCGCAAATGATGGCATGCATGTCCTTGTTGTTCCTCTTGGATGCTTCAAATTCTTGAGTACTCTAACTAGACTTGGGCTTAAGAGCTTCTACACCATCGTCATTGGTCATTGTTGGAGGAATATACCCATCTTCAATAGCCATCCAAGCACGGTCATCTATTTGGCAAAGATAGACTTCCATCTTGCCTTTCCAAGAAGTGTAATTCGCCCCATTGAGCAAAGGGGATCTTGTGCTTGAGGCTCCCTCATAACTGTTTCCATTTCCACTCATAGTGTTTGAGGGTAATGGATGTAATGCAAATGCAAGTGAAAAAAAAAACAATCAAACTAAATGCACTAAGCAAGACACACACAGAGAGCAATGATTACCTAAGTATATCTAGGCACCGGCTCTGATACCAATTGAAATTCCCTAGAAAGTGTGTGTCTATAACCTAGAGGGGGGGGGGGGGGGGGTGAATAGGTTTTACTTCGATAGATTACCAATTTTTTCGAATTAATCAATATTATTGATTATACCCCATTCTATTAAGTGTTTAAACAAAAGACAACAAACATAAAACAGTAACAACAGGTAATATATACGTGGAAACCCTCAAAATGGGAAAAACCATGGGCTGTTCAGTGCGCCACACTCGATCCTCAAAATCCACTATTGAGAGAAAGTTTACAACCTAGGTTGCCCTCCCATCTAACCTTTCAGTTACTAACCCTTTCACTATACCCAACGGGCCTTAATAGTGATTTTGGATCACCAACCTTGTGCACTAATCACATAGCCACAAGCTTAACCAACAATGAAGAGATAATGGCAACCTAAGTGAATATGCAAGAATATTCTATATGCAAAAATGCTAGGTCAAGACATTCATGCTTATCTAGGATTAATAATGACAATTAAAGCAAATCCAAGATATCAATGTTCTAAATGCAAAGGCAAGAAGAATTAGCTAGAAGGGTAAAACCGTCCTAAATTCTAGCTATCACGAATTAATGCATCTCAACCAACAATCAATACACAAGCATGTCATAAAAGCAATTAAACATACAAGCAAGCATTAAATATGCAATAAGAACTAAAACCCTAGGTATACATGTCTTAGTAATGAAACTATAAAGTCTAGAGCATGTAGAAGTTACCTAGTCAACAAGAAGATGATGCTCCATGCTTGGATGATCCTAGAATGAAGATAAATGATCCTAGAATGAAGCTAGATGATCATGAGATGAAGTTGGGTTGAGTAAAACTGAGTGTTTGGGAGTCCCTCTCTCTCTAGAAAAGCTAGAACACATAAAAATGGCTTATTGGACTCTTTAGAACCAAGAAGAAGAGAAGAGAACATATATATATGGTGCCCTCAACAAAGTGGCGTCGTTTTGGAAGAAAGGAAACCAAATCCCATTAGGACCGCTGGCTGTACCGCGGTACATGCAACTGTCCAGACCGCTGTACAGAGAGCGGTGCGTTGCCTGGACAACATCGCTCTGTAGACCGCTGTGCATGCAAGTGCACAGACCACGGTCTGGACAACATGCAACACTTGTGAAACTCTGCTTGAGAGATCGCAGTGCACGCAACATGCACAGGCCGCGGTAGCCATAGTGTGCAGCCTTTGGTAAACACCATTGTGCAGATCGCGGCGTAGGCAATGCAAAGAGAGCTGCCTAAGCTACGGAACAGAGGAAAAAACTCCTCTTTTTAAGGCATAAAAATTCATTCAACACTGAAACTAAAATTAAGACACACAAGGCACATAAGATGGCAAATAAGCATGCATGCAATATAATTAAAAGAAAATGCATGAGTGTGTGCACACTAATACCTCTTTAATGAAAGTTAAGCAAGTGATTTTACCTTTGATGCTTGAGCTTGGTTACGAACCATGAAGCCCTAAACTACCCTTACATATTGATCCCCAAATCTTGTTGTCAACGAAATAAGCCAATCAAACACCGTGGAACTTACACTCACCATTTGTACCGAGCCATTCAATGCCCTAGCATCTGCTCCATTCATACCAGGTCATTCGATGCCTTAGCAACCCACTGGAGTCCCGGTTCATTCGAGATGAGCCCAAAGGTTTCCCATACCCGGTAAGGCCTCTACATGCCTGAGTAAGCCTCTAGCGTAACAGCAGAACCGCTGTAAGGTCTGAAGACTTCTCATATCTAGTATTAGGTCTTTGGCTCCTCACTATTTGTACTGGGCCATTCAACACCCTAGCGAGCCACTTTGGTCTCGATCCACCTCCATGGTTATTTTCATCGATAGTGGAAACTCCTTCCTCCATTGTCCTACTGTTTGGGTAAAGGAAGAACCACCATCCTCTAGCACTGCTACTTCGTAGCCATCTCTACCACCTTAGTCGGATCAACCTTAATCAGCTCGTTCAGCTATCTCTTCAGCTAGATTGATTGGGACCTCTTCCACCACTCTGGCTTCAGTATGAACCTATATTTCCTTGGTAAGGTCGGTCTGGGTCTTTACTTCCTTGACAGATTCAGACATACAAATATGCAGGTTTGAAACTCCTCATACATCCCGAGCTTCTATAGCAACCCACATCTGCCAGACCAGTTCGAACCTCCCTTTTCTTAGGAGGATCGATCTGGACTTCTAACTCCTTGACAGGGTTCAGATGGAGAGGTACGCGAGTTAGAAGCTTATTCTACATCTTAAGCATCTGCATTAGTTAGGGACTTTGAGGTAGTTCCTACGCCAGCACGACTAGACATGAAATGAGAGATGAGCGCCAAGTCCTCCTCATCACCTGCGAACCCATCGGATCAAGAAGGACTTGTTTTCAGTAGGGGTGGAATAAGCTAACTCTGCAGCCCTCTCAATGGTCACCTCCCAGTTCCATCCTTCAATGAAGCTCAGGTCAGAAGGGTGAAGAAGAGCTTGGTAAGTGGCATCCTTCAGAAAAGTAAGTATCCACTTTAGCTTCCAAGGCAGCCACGTTGCTACGCAGGTTTAGACCTCTCCCTTTAGATTGTATTTCCTCACTCAGAGCAATCCTCAAGAGGCAGGGTATATGGACTTGAGTCTCTCCGATCATATGCATCAGCTCTCTATCTACCTGAGCCTCAGCCACGTTTACCCCAGTTTTGGTCAGAGATTCATCCAAAACGATTGCACCTTCCGCTACCTTGGTCAATTCCTCACACTCCTGGTTTGACCTCCTTTGGAAGGGTAGCTTCCCTATCAAAAGCATCTACAGATAGATTAGCTGGGGGGTCACCTGCCATTTACGCAATTGCCTCAGCTGTGGCCATTATTAAAGTGGGACCAACAAGAATGTCCTCAATCCCAACTATGTCAGCCTAGACCACTACCCTCTTTAGGGTTGGATAAACCTAGGTATCTCTCTCCTCAACCAAACTAGTCTGAACCTCCCTTTCATTGGTAGTGTTAACAGCCAAATTTGGCTAGAGGCCAAAGAGAAATTTTCCACTCTCCTAGCCAGGGTCCAGGCCCGAGATTACCCATCTTTAAACGTCGAAACCCGGGGCAGATTCATGGAGCCGTCCCGTAGAAGTAAGGAAATGTCGTTAAGCTCTAGAAGCATCAGGGGTGTATCCTAACACGATTAGATCGAGCTCTTTACATGAAAAAGAGAGTTTGGATAAAGCCCGACGCATGATGAACCAGGGTCCCAGAACTTGGGACCACCATGCAACCTCCTCAGAAGCCTGTCATGCTCTCCGAACACAGAGAGAGATCCACTAAGCATCAAGCTCACATTGTAGAGTTACACCACCTCGCTAAAGGAAGTTTCGAATCCATCTGGACAGGAAGAATGGAGCCCACCAGAGTACAACTACCACTAGAGGATGCCCACGAGACCATCCTTAGCTCCAAGAGACCTAAAGGGGTCCGACCAAGCTCCTAGAACTAGGACCGAGGCATGGACCTGCTACGCACTATGAAACAGTTAACACTTATACTTGACGACCTCCATGATGAATCACACCATGAAGACACACAGGATCATGTCTACACCCCATCGAATGTTGAAACACCGTGTATGTACATGGTAAGTATTTAAGTCCAAATAGGAATCGAACTTATCTCTAAAAGATATTATCAACTCCGTCATTAAATCAAAGTCAACAACATTCAAAATATTGGATCCCGCCCGATAAAGGGGGGGATTGGATTCAGTAAATGATGGCAAGAGAGTCACAAACTTAACCTATTAGGATTGTGTATAAATAAACCAAGCAGGAACCATGGAATGGGGGAAATAGAAAATAGGAAGAAAAAATAGATTTACTCTGGCCTAAGTTCTAGAATCAGAACATTGCCATCGTTATTTTTCTATTTCTCGACAGGCACGAGATTGCCATCCTACTGTATCTTAGCGAGATTGAGAATGTTTGTGAGCTTATGTACAACATATATGATTTATAATAAAGCTACCTTAATCTTCTTCTCATTGCATTAATCTCTATGCTAAGTACCTCACCGTTGTACAATTAATTTTGGTACTTAAGGTATCAACCCCCGGCCACCACCTCCATGGTAGTGGTCTCGAGGGTGTTAACTGTTATTTCTCACCATAAGCAAATTTTCATTTTACACTTTCTGGCACCGTCTGTGGGTACAAACCCACACCCCCATTTTTATATTTACAAGTTTATTGTTTTACAGTAATTATGAGGCTTTGCTAATCCCAAGGAAAACCCAAAACCTTGGGACATCAGTTTTCCCCCTTCGTCCTAGAAGGAAAGGAAGAAGGAAAAATCCAAGCATCACAAGCCAGCCTCGTATAAGCCAGACATGGAGCGGGCTCCAACCCCTCAGGCAATGAGCCAAACTATGATCAACCAGCATGCTGCAGTTGTCGTGGAGAATGTCCTCCTTCGTCTGGCTGCAGAAGGAATTGCTTCTCAGCTGGTTGATTTTGGTACTCTAGGAGAGGCGTGCAGATCTGCTGCCAGGCAACCTGTCTTTGATCGGCTGGGACCTCCTCCCCCGGTTCTTGCCCACAATAGGGTAGGAGCCACGACTTCTATCTAGGACAGACTAGGGCCAATGCCTCTAGTCCCAGACAGGCCAACCTACTATCAACCCAGTCAGGTCAAGTCAGCAGCCGACTCTCCGCCAAGGGCACCTCGTAACCCCCATCGACTAGTGACTTCTAGAAGGGAACCTCGAACTGAGGCCGGTGGTAGCCAGCAAACTGCGCAAGCGGAGCCCTATTTTAAAGATGGGAAAGTGGAGATATCCAGTTCGTTGGGAGGATCTGATAACAAGAGCTCTGAGGTCAACTCTGAGAAACATGGAAATAAGCGACTGAGGAAAGGGTAAGAGGGCCTTTGTTTCTCAAGTAGTTGAAAAGAGGGAAGGGTAAGGAGATCAAAAAGGACCCCCTGAGTGAGATGAACGCCCTCTTTACCAGAAGAATTCGGGAGGCAGAACTCTCACCAAAGTTTGAGATCCATCAGACAAGTTCCCCGGCACGGAGGATCTCTTGAGCCATTTAGATAGTTTTTTCCGATAGATGGAAGTCCAGAACATGACCAGGGCTGCCATGTGCCGAATGTTCCATACTACAATAATAGATTATGCTAAGACCTGGTTCAGAAAGCTACCCGCTGCCAGTATGGATTCCTTCACAAAGTTGTCAAATGATTTCTGCTCGCAATTCCAGGGAGTCAAACCCGGATTAAAGGAACCCATCCATCTACAGTACATGATCCAGAAGGGGGGAAACCCTCTGGGTTTTTATGGAACGGTTCCATAAAGTAGTCATCCAGATGAGGGCCTTCACTGAGAAAGAAACTCTTACCAATTTTAGGTGTAACCTGTGGGGGAGCAAGCTTTTCCGACCCTTTTCCAAGCGGCCTCCAGAGACCTACCAAGAAGCCTATGATCTGGCTTTAGAGCAAATCGAAGTCGACTAGCTGCTCAAAGTCAAAATGGAACATGACAATATGAGAACAGTGAAGCATTAAAAGAAGACAACTTCCAGACCTGAGTTAACTTAGAAAAATCATAATAAACCACCCAATTGGTCGACATACCACTTCCCCGTTTCTCAATTCAAGCAAGAAAGGTATCTAGTAAGACAGACCCCTCCGCGGGCTTCACCTTCTCCCAGGATAGTAGCCCCTATAATGTGAGATAAGAAAGGGTATGATCACTATACCCCTTTGAATGCATCACGTGAAATAATCTATATCGCTATTCGGGATAAGGGGCTACTACAAAAGCCTGCACCCATGAAAGCCCATGTTGCTAGGTTGAACATGTACAAGTATTGTGACTTCCATGAAGACATGGGTTACAACACTTCAGAGTGTTACAACCTGCGTAATCAAATCGTGGCCCTGATAATGGGAGGATGTTTGATAGAGTTTTTGCAACAAGTAAGGGATAATATTCAGACTGGAAGAGAACTGCAGGGAGAGATCCACGAACATGTCGAGAAGAGAATGAGAGAGCAGGTAGATATGTTGCAGCAAATATAGGTGATACATACCATCAACTGAGGGCCGTTTAAGGCTGGAACCTCCAATAATTCTAGAAAAAACTATGCAAGGAATATGTAGATGAAGGGTGAGGTATGTTCAAGGTCGACCGGAGCCCAGCTGACCCTCCAAGGTAACACAGATTATTTTTATCGAGGCCGATGTCTACAACATCGTGCAGCCTCATAACGATCCCATGGTGTTCACGGTACATATTGCCAACTGCATAGTTCACCGCGTGCTTGTTGACACAGGCAATAACTTCTACATCCTCTTTAAAGACACCTTGGATAAGCTGAATTTGAAACAATGCGTTACAAAAGCTGCACTACCCCGTTATATGGATTCACTGGGGACTCGTCATACCTGTGGGATCAAAGATCCTTCCAGTAATCGCTAGAGCTACACCTCTCCAGTAAAATGCTTTGACTGACTTCGTGGTGGTAGATACCCCCTCGACCTACAATGCGATACTAGAAAGACCTTTCTTGTCATCCTTGAAGAGGGTCCTATCCATTTACTATAATGTCTTAAATTTTTAGGTAGGAGACAAGGTGGGGGAGATATGCGGTGACCAATAAGCATCCAGGAAGTGCTATGCAATATCTATATAGCCAACCCGATAGCTATAGGAAAACAATTTGCACAGGTTAAAACGATCCAGGATGGGGTAACACCCGATATGGCCTGGAAAGATAGAAAGCCTGCAGATCACCCAAAAGATGCTATATACTGAAAAATAGAGTAGGGAATGGGCTAGCGGGCATTCTGTGGACAAGCTAGAAGAGATACCCATCCGGATGGAAGATTCTTTGAAGGTTATAAAGGTCGGAGCTACCCTCGAGCTGGAAGTGAAGGAGGGTTTGATTAGGCTCCTCAAAGAATTCAGTGACATCTTCAATTGAAGTCACGACGAGATTCCCGGCATCCCAATGTCATTTGCTGCTCACCGATTAGCTGTGGATCCGACCTTCAAGCCTGTCAAGCAGAAAATGCGTCACTTTAACACCAAAAGGAATAATGTGGTTCAGGAGGAAGTGGATAAATTACTCAGAGCAGGCTTCATCAGAGATGTGCACTATCCCAAATGGATTATCAACGTGGTCATGGTCACAAAGGTGAATGGGAAGTGTCGTATGTGTGTTGATTGCACAGATCTCAACTGGGCATGTCCAAAAGGTAGTTTTCTTTTACTAAAGATCAATCAGTTGGTTGACTCCATGTCTGGGAATAAGCTCCTAAGCTTTATGGATGCATTCTCAGGCTACAACCAAATCATGATGCACCCCACCGACCAGGACAAGACTAACTTCATTACCGGGCAAGGTTTATACTGTTACAAGGTAATGTCATTCGGGCTTAAGAATATGGGAGCTACATATCAGTGGTTGTTCAATCGATTGTTCCACCATGAGTTTGGAAGATCGATGGAGGTATACATTGATGACATGATCACCAAGTCACCAACCGTAGAAGGACATCAGGACGACCTTCGAAAAACTTTCATGATCCTAAGGGAAAACCATATGAGATTGAATCCCTTCAAATATGCTTTCGGAGTAACTTTGGGGAAATTTCTAGGCTTCATGGTTCATGAGAGAGGCATAGAGGCTAACCCAAAGAAGATCAAAGCTATCTTGGACCTAAAATCCCATACTTCACTCAAGCAGGTACAAGTCTTGACCGAACAGGTAGAAGCGCTCAACAAGTTCATTTCTCGCTCCAAATATAAATGTCTCCCTTTCTTTAAAATCAAGCAGGGAAGAAACATGAAATGGGACCAGGAGAGCGAGCAAGCATTTCAAGCCTTGAAGAAATATCTGACGAGCTCTTCATTGCTAGTTAAGCCAAGTCCTGGAGAGGAGTTACAAATCTACTTGACTGTTTCAAAAATTGCAGTGAGTGGGGCATTGGTCAAGGAATGTGGTGATAGGGTACAACGGCCTATCTACTACTTAAGTCACGCCCTAACAAAGCTAGAGAAAATTTATACTTTTCTGGAGAAGCTCGCCTATGCTCTAGTGACTTCGGTAAGGAAGCTCTGTCCCTACTTTCAAGCTCACTCAATTTCAGTAGTGACAAACCAACCTCTCCGCCAATTTTTACAAAGGTCGGATGTATGTGGTAGATTGTTTTTATGCTCTCTAGAACTCACCCAGTTTTATTTAAGATACAAACCCAGGAACACAATGAAAGCTCAGACTTTGGCGGACTTTGTGGCAGAGTTCTAAGTGCCCCCAGGACAAGCAACCTCTGTAATGACAAATATAGCTCCTAAGAGGATTCCGGAGTTTGACGGCTGGCCAGTGGGTTGCCAGTCCTGGATCCTCTTAACGGATGGAGCATCTTGGCAATACGGGAGATGAGCTAGTATAGTTCTAATATACTCAGAGGGGACTGAGTGTTGCCACTATTTCAGATTCGAATTTAAGGCCACCAATAATGAGGCAGAGTATGAAGCCTTTTTAGCCGGGATAAAGGCAGCCATCGAGCTTAGGGCCGACTACCTACAGGTTAAGAGTGACTCATTGCATATAGTCAATAAGGTTTCCATAGTTTATCAAGCTAAAGAGGATAATATGATTGCATACTTAAAACAAGTTCAGCAGCTCAAGCACAAATTTAAGGAATTCAGGATCGAGCAAGTACCACGACAACAGAATAATCAGGAAGAAGTCTTGGCCAAGATAGCTGTGAATGGAGGCCTGACCTTCCCAAAATGGTTTTCTCTTCAAATGATCTTCCAACCAAGTATAGCCGAGAGTAGAGAAATATGCCCCATAGAGCAACAGCCGTGCTGGATAGATCCCATAGTTGATTACCTACAGGAAGGAAAGCTCCTAGAGGAGCTCGACCAATCTAGAAGAATCAAGAGGGCTTCAATCCGATATTGCTTAAAAGATGGGTACCTCTACGTAAAGGGTAAATCTATTCCTCTGCTTCGATGCTTACACCCCGACGATGCCAGTTGGACACTAAAAGAAGTTCATGCTAGGGACTGTGGAAATCACATTGGCGGCAAAGCTCTGGCCTATCAGGTGCTTTGAATGGGATACTATTGGCTGACTATCCACCAGGAAACAAAAGAGATTGTCCAATCTTGCGAGCAGTGCCAAAGGACCTCAAGCCTATGTCATCGACCACCTTAACGACTGTCCTCACTCAATTCACCGTACCCGTTCATAATGTGGGGGGTTGACCTGATCGGATCGCTTTCTATAGCCCCTGGGCAAGCAAAGCATGTTATAATCTCCATTGATTACTTCACCCGGTGGGTCGAACTAGGTCCTCTTAACTAGATTTCAAAGGAAAATACAACCAAGTTCATCAAGACAAACATGGTATGCAGGTTCAGTACCTTGATGGTCATAATCACCAACCTGGGAAAATAGTTTGACAATACGAGGTTCAGATATTATTGCGAGAGGTTGGCTATTGACCTTTGGTTTGCATCGGTAGCTCACCCAAAAACCAATGGTTTGGTCGAAGCAACTAACAAAACCGTTGAGAAACTATTGAAAAAGAAGCTGCAACAAAAGAAGGGAAAATGGGTTAAAGAACTTCCCGATGTCCTTTAGGCGTATCGAACCACGATGAGGACAACAACCAAGAAAACACCCTATTCTCTGGCCCTTAGGGTTGAAGCTGTCCTCATCATAGAACATAAGCTGACCTCGTTCCAGGTACAACACTTTGAACCAGAGAGCAACGAGGTCAAGCTCCGAGCTGGTCCAGATCTCTTAGAAGAAAGAAAAGAACATGTGGCAAAAAAGGTAGCAATCTACCAGAGCAAGATTGCGAGGTGTTTTAACCAAAGAGTGAAGACTAGGAGCTTCAAGGAAGGGGATTTAGTCCTCATGAAGGTTACACAGAGTACCAGGGTGAGGTCAGACGGGGTTTTAGGACCCAACGGGGAAGGGCCTTACTTAGTAAAGGTAGTTGTCCGCAACGGGGCGTAAAAGCTTGATGACATGAATGGCCGACCCATTTATCACACCTAGAATGCAGATCACCTGAGGAAGTACTACCCCTAAACAGGGGACTCGTAAGCAGACTACCTCCACTTAGGTTTTAGTATAACCCTCAACAATAATGTACTCCATTTTTATCAATAAAGTCTGCTTTCTCCATCTTCGATTATAATCTACATTAATGTCTCTGTATCCAATTATGGTCTACATGGGTAAGTTCGACATAGCCATCCCAAGACCAGGGATTAACTAGGGAAGCCCAATTACTATCCCGAATGCCTCGGTCGGGCACCAGCCCCGCTGAGAAGGGTATGAGTGTAAGAGCATAGTCGCCATCCAGATCTGAAGACCAAGAAATAGCTAGATAATGCTCATAATGCCTTGGTCGGGCTACCACCCCCAAGAAGGATCAGGGTGTAAGAGCTTAGTTGCCATCTAGATCTTGAGACTAGGAAATAACTAGATAGCCCTCATGATGCCTTGGTCGGGCTACCACCGCTAAGAAGGGTCTGAGTGTAAGAGCATAGTTGTCAACAAGATCTCGAGATCAAAATAGTTATCGAGCCTTCTTGATACCTTGATCGGGCTATAACCTCTAGAGGGACCTGGGCTTGGAAAGTTCTCTTGCTTAAACTCCAATGTTCAAGTTATTACTGGTTACTAATCCCCCATGTGCATATGATTGCTTGCTGTAACAGGTGCCGCCAAGCTTAAAATCATATAAGGGGACAACTTACTAAAGTCATCGAGCTATAAGTTTCTGCTGAGAGTTGAGAGCTCGAGCTAGCTGTCTACTTCCACACTTAGTTAAATTTTATATCTCTTTATTTTTAACAAATTCAAGTTATTTCGATGGTCGAGTCATAATGAAGGCCAATAATAAAGCAAGCACAAATGAAATCTAAAGCTAATCTTCATTAATAATGTGGGAGTCCAACCCCCTTGAGGGGCTACAGTTGACAAACCGAGAGCCTAACCCCTGGTTTTGGGCCATACAAAAAAAGAAAAAAATAGAAAAAAGAAAAATAGAAAGACTATCGTCCTGGTCAATAGTAAAGCAGGGTGCCCACCCCCCTTTCCGGGCAGTCAAAGTAAGTCAAGAATAGGTCGAATCAAGCTCCTACATCCTCCTGATTGCCTCCAGCCTCTCCTCCTCCATGACGACCCTAGCCTTATGCCTCTTATTTTGGTGGTTGCTCATCCTGGTTGGCTTCCTCTGCTATTCCTCATTCCGGAGGATTTTCAGTTGGCTGCTGCTTAGATGTATACTCTTCCAAAACCTCATTAACAATTGCCATAACCTCCGGAGGGATAGCCGCATCGAGAAGGTTTGCTAAAGGCTCTATCTTGTTCGGCTAGACCTCCAACTCTTATTTAGAGGGCTCTTCAAGATGGTTATGGACCTCTTTCTGAGCATTTGGTAGGTCCTCCTTGAGCTGAGCAGGCCGAACCTCGCTAGAGGTTTCCCCGGGAACTGAGAATGGTAAGACAATAGGATGAAGGGGATGACCTATCGTGACTGCTCGCTTTAACATCGCTAGAAGGGTCAGCTTCATCACCTCGGGGTGAGACATCTCCTTAGCCCTGGTCATGATTTCCTCTCTATCCCATCCGACGATACCGGAGAGGACGAAAGGAAGATGGAGGGCTTCGACGACTTAGAATTAAGCGTAAAAATACCCATAACTGAAGGAGGTGTCCACTTTTGTTCGTATGCAAGGCCTGGTTTTCGACTTCCAGCACATTAGCATCAGCCTTTCAGGAATCCCGCTAACTCGCTTGGTGTTGAGATAAGAGGGTTTCTTGATCGAAAGATCACTTCAACCTCTCATTGTCACAATGAAGCTCAACTAGCTCTGCCTCCATCCCTCTCTGGCTAGAGGTCATCTCTCAAACTAGATCTTGAGCCCGTGCTAACAACTCCATGGCCCGCTCAGCTTCAGCCTCAGCTTTGGCTTCCCGATCATGGAGAGAGGTCACATGGTTGCCCATAGCCACGTTGAATTTAAAGGCATATAAAGAAGTCCAAGTTAGAAAGTGATGAAATAAACTGTTGCAGGAAAAGATAAAGATGATGATTACCTCGACCAAGAGGGTAGACCCATTGGTGACCAGGATATTTGCGAACATTGAAGCCGTTATAAAAAGGTTGCCTCCGGGGCATGAAGCGACGAATTGCCTTAAGACCTCATCAATAATGGCGGAGCTAGACGGATTTTTTTGGTGAATAGGGGGAACCCCTTCAACACCAGCCTCGTAGTCCTTTGAAGCTTGAGGGGCTAGGAATGAGAGACAGAAACATCTGACAAGGTAGAAGCTGAGGCCATAGAACCAGAAGCAGGAGTGCGGATAACTAGAGCAGGAATCAACACTGCTGCATCAGCTGCTTGAGAAACAGTGGCCCTTTTACTTCAAACCTTGGTAGCCCGCGATGTGAGGATCGCCATCTTTAACCTGTGCTAGGAAGAGGATGGAGCAAGAGCAGATGAAGCCTCAGCTGGAATAGTTGGCCCTCTTTTGTCTGAGGAAGCCAAAAGATTTTCTTGACTAGATTTGGCAGATGGGGGAGGGGTGTGAGCTTGTTAGGTTTCGAAGGAAGTTGGAACAACAACAAAAACTGTTAAAAAGAAGAAGAAAAGGGAAGCCGTCAGAATCGAGCTATTCAGCTAAACAAAACATGATGTTTTATTATTACTTGCGAGGAGTAGCATCAGAAATTCATAGATAACGGTTTACTCAATGAGAATCGAAGGTGTCGGTAGTTGGGAATTTTAGATTCAGATAGTTCCTAGCAAGGATGGCTTTTAATACAAATTCAGACTCAGTAGGTAAGGAATCCCGACCCCATGATGGTTTATCGTTGAAAGCCATGGGAACCGTGAACTCATGCCCGCCAATGAAGGTCAAGCTCCCCCAATCATCTCCCGCTAGGATCCGCTCCTCCATCCAAGCAGGGTCTTTCCTCGAAGTGCCAAGGATGATGAAATTAAGCTTGTTCTTTGCCTTGGCATAAAACTAACCTCGAGGATTCCAGACAAGCTTATAGTCTGAAAGAGGTACGCCAAGTCCTCTACTCCGGGCTCCCTAGTAACTTTGCTTAGCTTGCATTGTTCCCCCCACAATACGAGAAAGCCGATCATATGCCTTCAGAAGGTGGGCGCAAGCTGGAGGGGAGCTAGTTGTAGGGCTTTGAGAGCCCGACGAAGAGTAGGACAAAGAGGAATCCTAACCCTGCTCTCGAATTCCTGCCATATGGATGGGGAGCACACCTTTGGGTGGATTGAAAACGTCATAATTCCTGTGAGGAACTAAGAGAGAAACGTTGTCGAGGATGCCATACTTTGACCGAAGACTATCAAGCGAGTTTGGATCAGTGGTAGAGTCTGGGATAACCCTAAAGTCAGCGGGGAGAAGCCTCTCTAAAAGAGGACCGACGACTGTAACTTGACCACTCTCGGTAGTAGCATCCTTAGGTTCGCAATCAGAATCCTCATCAATTGAATTCAGAGGGCTATCATGATTACTAGAAAACCTGGTCCCGATGGCCATGTTTCTATTCGACTGACGACGTTATGGGTTCAGGAGAGAGTTATCACAATCAAAGTATTTGCGTGCCTGTTTTCCATGGGAAAGGCTGGAAACTTCCACACCATCAACGACGTAATCTGTGGAGTCATGGCTAATTTTTGACATAATGGAATAAGGTTTGGAGGCAGATGGAAAGAGAAGGAACAAGGGTGTAGTTGAAGAGGATGGGAAAAGAGAGGGATTTTTAAAATTTGAAGTTATGAGAAAAAATGAGGAAGATGATGAAGCAGGTGGGTATAAATAGAAGTAGGGGGAACGATGACATCGATGAAATCTATGGTCAGATTGCCTCGAATAACGGGAATAGCTGTAACATAGCCGGACTGTTTCAGGGAATATACCGACTAATGCTCGCCACGTCATTGGTGCAATTAATGAGAAGATCTCCTCCGAGATCTTTGGTAATGATTAAGAGGGGAAAATTTCCCAAATAAGATAGGAAATCTGACTCCAATCCCAACTCAATCAACGGTGTTCAAGTCAGAGGGGACTTCTGTTAATAGCTAAATTTGGCTAGAGACCAAAGAAAAATTTTCCACTCTCCTAGCTCGGGTCTAGGCCGAAGATTATCCATCTTTAAACCCCGGACC
Organism: Dipteronia dyeriana; assembly: GCA_032871835.1. Classification (NCBI taxonomy): domain Eukaryota; kingdom Viridiplantae; phylum Streptophyta; class Magnoliopsida; order Sapindales; family Sapindaceae; genus Dipteronia; species Dipteronia dyeriana. The sequence goes on along the minus strand of CM065300.1, from coordinate 48,866,012 downwards.
CTAGGGTCGATTGATATAGCCATCCCGTAGAAGTAAGGAAAGGTCGTAAAGCTCTGGAAACATCAAGGGTAGACCCTAACACGATCGGATAGAACTCCTTACACCAAAAAGAGAGTTCAGATAAAGCCTGACGCATGACGAACCAGGCTCCCAGAACTTGGGATCAGCTAGTAACCTCTCAGGAAGCTCGCCATGCTCTCCGAACATAGAGAGAGATCCACTAAGCATCAAGCTCACACTGCAGAGTTACTCCACCTCACTAAAGGAAGTTTCAAATCTATCCGGACAGGAAGAAGGGAGCCCACAGAATACCAATATCATTAGAGGATGCCCACGAGGCCATCCTTAGCTTTAATAGAACTATAAGGGTCAGACCAAGCTCCTAGAACCAGGATCGAGGCATGGATTTGCCACGTACTATGAAACTGTTAACACTTATACTTGACAACCTTCATAAGGAATCACACAATGAAGACACATAGGATCATATATACACTCCATCGAATGTTGAAACACCGCGTACGTGCATGGCAAGTATTTGAGTCCAAAGAGGAAACAAACATATCTCTAAAAGATATTCTCAACTCCGACATTAAATCAAAGTCATCAACATTCAAAATAATGGATCCCGCCCGATAATGTGGGGATTGGATTTAGAAAATGATGACAAAAGAGTCACAAACTTACCTATTAGGATTGTGTATAAATAAATTAAGTAGGAACCTTGGTAATATGGGGAAAAGAAAAAAGGAAGAAAAAAAGATTTACTCCGGCCTAAATTCTGGAATTAGAACGCTGTCGTCGTTATTTTTCTGCTTCTCAACAGGCACGAGGTTGCCATCCTACTGTATCTTAGAGAGATTGAGAGTGTTTAAGAGCTTCTGTACGACATATATGATTTATAATAAAGCCGTCTTAATCTTCTTCTTATCGCATTTATCAACCCCTGGTTACCATCTCCGTGGTAGTGGTCTCGAGGGTGTTAACCGAAATTTCTCACCACGCGTAAATTTACAGTTAACAGTTAGTTTCAGTCTGGTCCAATACGTCCTTAGCAGATGTGGAGATGTAGGATGGTCGAAAGCTTCTTCTTTGGATAGATCCTCTGTTGCAACATGGGACTTTACACCAAGGTCTGCATCAGCAACCCTAAGACTTGCCATCCACAGTGGAAGCATACACAACCATCTCAGCATCTTTTTTCTTGATGTCCTCCATTTTCCATCCATCAATGCCACTAAAAGTAAAGGTCGAGCAAGCTCTACCTGACAGGCTATAAAGAAGCAGTAATCCTCATTGACCTGTGTGGGCTTGATATCGACATAACAACCATGCTCTCAAAGAGTATTATACCGGTGGCTCATTACCATCTGTACCGGGCTATTCAACGCCCTAGCGAGCCACCGGTGGCTAGATCCATTTTAGAAAAGCCTATAAGCTCTCTTTGTTCGTTTGTAGCGGGGTCTCGAGCTCTATTATAACTACTGAAGTCTTTATCTACCCCGAAAAACCTCTAAAATAGTTACATTACATGGGGACTAGAAGCTCACTATTCTCTCTAGTACCCATGTGGAAGAGGCGGTGACCCCAACGTGGGACAATTTCTCCTATTAACCAATTCACAATGAAAAAAGCCTTTTAGGGAAAGTCACTCGATCATCTACATCCATAACCCATACCATTTCAAGAGATTTTACTAATGAAAAAGCTCATAGAGCAAGGCTGGTTACCAACCAGTACCACCTTATGCTAATACAACCTCGTATTGGTAACGCTATGAGTTTGTAACTTCTTTGATTTCGATCCCCATGATGGTTCTCCTGTGATCACCATTTGCCTATGATCTAGATACCCTAGACTTGGTCAAATCCCTCCCGGAGGATTGTCATTACTAAGAGAGCTATATAGCCCTCCTAATGCTCTGGATCGAATTAATCCCTCTAGGAGGATCACCATAATATGTCGACAATGATCGCCTCAAGACCACGGACTGATAGGGGAAGCCCCCTTACCATCCCTGCTGCCTCGGCCTAGCACCACCCTCCGCAAAGAAGGGTTTGAGTATATGAGCATAGTTGCCATTCAGATCTCGAGACTAGGACAGTTAGCTAAGCTTTATTATTTCTTTAGTCGGGTGGCCTCTCCCAAGAAGGGAATGAGTATAAGAGCATAGTTTTCGTATAGATTTCATGTTACCCTGGTCTGGATCAGTCCTACTAGGGAGATCGCCATAATATATTGGCAATGATGACTCAAGTCCAGGGATTGGTCGGGGAAACCCACTCACTACCCCGATGCCTTAGTCGGGCTACAACCCCCAAGAAGAATCTGAGCGTAATAGCATAGTTGCCTGCTAGATCACGAGGTCAGGAAAACACAAATGATCATCCTACTGCCTTGGCCGGGCAAACCCCGTAATGAAGGATCTGGATGGCATAACTGCCTACCAGGATCCAGTTTGCCTAAGTACCAGGATTTCTAGAACATGAATGCTAGGTACTCAGATTCACCTACATGCTTTCGCTTATGTACCATGATTCTTGGAAAAGGATCACTAGATACCTAGGTAAGCCACATGAGCTTCATCCCACATGATCGAGCAGTACACCGGATTCACCTATGTTTTGCCTATGTATAAAGACTTGGTGTGAAAGTGGCCTTTGTTGCCTACTAAGATCTTTCTTGCCTAAGTACCAGGATTCCTAAAGTAGGAATAACAACTACCCTAATTTTCCTGAGCCAAGCATGCTGAGAACAATTTTCATTCCAAGTAATGGCTACCTGTTAGAAGAGATAGGAAAATTCCTTAAATGTTACATATCTGACTCCAATCCCAACTAACTACCGGTGTTAAAGTCAAGGGGTCTTTTGTTGATAGACAAATTTGGGTAGGGACCAAAAGAGAATTTTCCACTTCCCTGCCTTTGTACAAGGGTCCAAATTTGGGATTACATTAAGGTCCCTGAGGTCAAGCTACCACGTGATCCTGCTGGAGCAAGACGATGCCGTCTATACCATCTGATCATCTTACATGCATCCAGGTTCGCCAAATAAAGCCTGACATGACTACGTCAAGCTCCCTATGCCAGGAAAGAAGCCCGATGCTAGGTCGACGTGGAAGGCTCTGGGTTTCCTAAAGCTAAGGTATCTCACGATACTTTCCTAGAGCATACTACCATCTCTACTTTCACCATCTTTACTTTCACCAAGAGACCTTCAGGGTGCCAAACTTGTCTTGCAACTGCCCTCCTGTCATATCGTGGTATAATCTCAACATGTCCGAGTAGAAAAGGAAGAAGCCCATAAAGCCCCATAATCACCAAAAAGTGCCAACACAATTAGGGCAAGATCCACTGTAGATCTCGACATGGTTAAATCAAGTCTCTAGTAGCAAGAGCAGTACTTGAGCTTACCTCGACTCTAGCATCACCTCAGATAGCCTCCATATAGTATCTCGCCAAAGTGGCATATAGAACCAGAGTTCTCTTCCAAAAGAGGGAGTTGACTTTTATGATTATTATTAATGAGGTCAACCGTATTAATGGAGGTAGTGAACCCTATTAATGAGGTCAACAATATTAATGAGGAAGTCAACCCAATTATTGAGGTCAACTGTATTAATGGAGATAGTCAACCCTATTAATAGATATGATCAACGCCATTAATGGGAGAATACTCAACTCTTTAATTGCCACCATTAGTGAAAGAGTCCAAAGAGGAAATTGTTAATAGAGAATTTGCTCAAGATGAGAAATTCTGGTTAACATCCTCTAGACCACTACCACGTAAGTGCTGGCCATGGTTGGTACCTTGGATACCTAACCTGATAGAATAGAGATGAATGTATAAATAAAATTGTAACAAAAATGGGAATGTAATGGTTTTATTATCAACTGTGAATATCGTACAAAAAAAAAACTCTTAAACACTTTTAATCTCTCCGGGAAACAGTAGGGTGGAAACCTCGTGCCTGTCAAATAGTAGATAATAGTTGAGACCGTGTTCGAAATACAGAATTTAGGCCAAAATCTCCAACTCTCTCCTTGTAATGTCAATTGTCGATTCTCCTATGTCGTTCTTTCCCCTTATTTTATTTTTTTCTCTTTCATGCTTGGGCATATTTATACATGGCCTGAATGGTTTAAACTTGGGGATCTCCCGCCCTGATTCTCTGAATCACTTCCCACATTATCGAGGCGGGATCTTTTATTTAAAAATCATTAACTTTGAGTTAACAACGGATTCGAGAATATTTTTGGTGGAGACTAATTCATTTCCTTTTGGACTTAACCTCTTACTTTACGCGTACGCAGAGTTTTAATGTTCATTGGAGTGTAGATATGATCTTGTGTGTATCTATGGCATGATTCTTCATAGAGTTCGAAGAGTTAGGCGTTCGTTTTTTTGTTGTTGAGCGAGGTAGACCCTTACCTTAGTTCTAGTCCCAGAAGCTTTGGCAAAACCCTCCCTGGTCCTTTAAAGTTCGAGACGGCCTTGTGGGGGGTAGCACAGATTAGGCGAGCTTCCTTTTTCTTATCCAGATAGGTTCAAGTTTCCCTTAGCGAATTGGAGCATAGCTATAACGAAAATCTGATCCCTTTAAGGGCCCCCTTTTTATGTTTGGAGAGGATATCGAGCTTCTGTAGAGGTTGGCGGGCTTTTGGTTAGGCTACGAATTAATTTCGACCTTGGACAACCTTGATTTGGAAAGAGCTCAATTTGTTTATGTTGGGCTTCACCTCAAAATTTCCTGAGCTATATGACCTTTCCTTGCTTTATCACTGCGGTTCCGCATCCAGGCCCTAGAGATTGGGGTTCCAGGATAGGTGATCTTGAGAAGCCCAGATTACCGCGTATTGGGCTTTGCCTGAATTCCAGTGTTCATGTGAGGGGCCCAACCTGGTCGTGTCAAGCTTCATTACTGGTATCTCTAGAGCCTGATGACCCTTTCTCAATTCTATGGGGCAGTTCTATGGCTTGCTCTTTTGGCCTAGGGTCCACCGACTGGCGAGCTCGGGATTTGACTCGGGTTAGGTGTTAGGTTTTCGTTTGTGTTGGTATTAATTCCATATCAAAATGATGTTTACTTGTACTGATTTAGTTGTTTAGATTCATGATGATTCAAGCTTCAAAGAAGAATGAACAACAAATCAAAGCAAGTTCAAAGTCTTCAAAGAAAATCTGCAATTTGGATCTACAAAGGTATACTAAGACCTTATCTTTCTCTTACAAGGCTTAGACACACACACACAATTCATACATTTGTGTCCCTGCATCGTTGTGCACCATGTATTACACATTCACACACTTGAAGATGAATGCTCATGCATTGGTATGGAAGTAACATGTTTTGGAAAATGCATGATTGGAGACTATCTCTATGTAGTTTGCATTCTAGTGTGAATTGTGTTGTGTGTGTATATATTTGTAAAACATGGATATTGAACTTGAATTTAGTCCTAAATCATTCTTGATTGAGTTCTAGTCATTTCGGTTACTCATACTATTGATTTCAAGTTCTAAGTCAAAAGATACTACACTTTCAACTCATGTTGCAAACATTGTCTTCGTATTCATATATCGAGTCGAATTATTATTTACTAGGTTGAGTAACTTATATGTCCATGTCCGTGTGAGATTTACGGTTCGTAATCTATAAACGGACTCAAATTCTGAGTTCGGAGGCAGGAGAACAGTCGAAGAACGCGAGGGAAGCGCAAGGGAATTGAACCATGGCCGAAGGCCATGAAGTGGTGCATGCCCGAGATGGCGCGTGGCCATCTCGGCTGCAACACCTTGCTGCCCCGAGATGCCCATGCGCCATCTCGGGGAAACAATATCAAAGGAGGCTATTTTTATCTTTTGGCTTCTTTCATTCCCTCTCACATTTCATTATAAGAAAAATTCAAACTTGTGTGCAGAAATTTTCTCTCTACATTTTCTCACATTACAAACAACATAACTTCTTCATTTGAACTCCGATTTGAGTGATTTGAAGTTGAGAGTGTTTGTCTATTCATCCTATATCTTTTCTCTGAAGGTTTGAGTGAGTTTTATTGCTGTGTTTTGAGTATAAACACACAAAAACGGGACTGCACCTAAATCAACTAAGGTATTGATTTTCTCCAAAAGTTTTATTTTAAAACTTGGTCAATTGTCTTGGGTTTTTTTCTTCAACTTATTTATGTGTATTGTTAGCGTTTTGATTTAAGTTTTGAACTCTTTTAAAGCTAGGTTGAGTTTCAATCACATGTTGAGTTAGGTTTTGATTTTGCCTATGTTTTCACATGTTTGGGATTGTATTGTGCTAGCTTTGATTCTAGGACTATGTGATGATCTTTAATTGATTGATTTTGTGAAAAATAGTTCATCACCTGTATCAGGCTCTCTTAGCCGAATTCTCACATTAATACATGTGCTTATATTCTTTTGAGCTATTCATGTGTTTTGTTGAATCTATGATTAGGAATATGCTCTAGAACTTTAGCTTAAATCTAAATGACTTTGTCATATGATTTTAGAATTTTTTTGGTTTGTGTGATTTAAACTTGATTTTGTGATTAATTGAACATATCTTGTGATTCAAGTTTAGATCTATGCATGTATCTAGGTTGTGATTAATGTTGAACATATCTTACATGATCTAGATGATTTAAACATGCATGATTGACTAGACTACATTTGATTTGTGCATTCATGCTCAAGTCTATTATTTTCCATAGGATGTGTTGATCATAGCATTCTATGTTGCATGCTTGTTTGCATTTTGCATTCATGATCACCTAGATGCCTTGTGAGAAGGAAGTCTTGACAATAGGTGTGAGACCTATGTTGTTGAGCAAGAAGTCTTGGCAAGAGGTGTGAGACCTTGGATTGTTAAGCAAGGAAGTCTTGGCTAGAGTCGGGAGGAATCAAATAGTCGAGCAAGATGTATTGCCTAGGGTAGTGAGGATCCTGATAGGTGAGCGAGGAAGTCTTTACTAGAGTCGGTAGAACTCGGATAGTTGAGCAAGAAGTCTTGCCTTGGGTCGTGAGGATCCGGTAAGGTGAGCGAGGAAGTCTTGACAAGAGGTCTGAGGCCTTGAAATGTTGAGCATGAGGGCAACATCTTCATGAGTAGGATAGGAGGGTAGTTTCTAGGTAAATGGGTCACTTGAGAGATTGTACTTGTCTTATCTACTAGTGGATTTTGTTTACCGGCGGTTGCTAACCAGTGGATGTTTCCTCTTTGGAGGTTTACCACGTTATATCTTGTGTCAACTTCTATCTATCCCTATCTCTCTAGTATTTTTATTTGTTATTTGAATACTATGAATATAACTCTTTATGTAATTTGACTTCCTTTCTATAATATAGATTGTGTATGTGTTATAATTACTTGTTTGTATCACACTTTACTTGTTTTATATATTGATTAATTGTCTTTAATTAATATATATATTGTGATACAAGCAATCTAGAGGGACAAAATTTTGTTTGTTTCTAAGGGAGTTGGAAAAGGTGTCTAACCTATTCACCCCCCTTCTAGGTTAGCCTTGAGCATTTAACCGTGATTGTATTTTCAATTGGTATCAGAGCAGGACACTAGATTGCACTTAGTGTGAGTCTGGGTGATACATTCACTGTTTTTGTAAAGTTTTTGAAGTCATAGGTTTACAAGATGATGTAATGGTGGAAGGAGCCTCAAATACTAGGCCATCATTACTTTGAGGCACTAACTATGGGTATTGGAAGTTAATGATGAAAGCCTACATCCGCTCTATTGATGAAAGGGCTTGGATGGTAGTGGAAGAAGGTTATAGTCCTTCTACTAACATGTGAGATAGCTTTGAGGCTATATATCAATTGTGTTGAGAATTCTTGCTTGCTAGCTTTGAATACTCCATGTATTGATATGAACTTGGTTATCTCACATCATGTTTGTTATGATGGTCAAAATTTGTTGATTAACTTAAGAGAAGTTCTTTTAAAATATGTGTTGATTGAGTTGAGATATTATGCTTTTTATACTCTTGTTGTGAAACATCGTCAACTTGGTGTTATGATGACATTCAAGGCAAGAGTGCTCATAAAAGGGCGGAAGTATGATATTTGGTGAATATAATGTGCAAAAAGGTATCTCTATACTCTAATGCATGTTCTCTTTGACATTCATTTTTTTGACTCAATTTTTTGATATACATCTCATAGCATGTCATATTAGAGAATTTTGTATAGCATACATATGGTTCTCATTGACATTTTCTATTTTAGGATCTAATAGTGATATTGTTCACATTGATCTTAACTTTGATGATTGTTTGTGTATAGTATATTGAGTGGCATTTCTTTTGGAAAATATGAGTCATTAGAGAAGTAATGATCTTGAATAAGTCTCTACTTATTGCTCTTAGATCATGTGCTTATGTGCCATAAAATCTTGGTTTTCTGAAAATTGCACCTTGCTTCTCTTATATGTTTTGCTAGTATGTTGAGTTTACTAATATGTAAACATTGGATACACCTTGACGTTTTTGTACTTAAGTACATTTAAAATAACCTATGGTTAGTATCCATTTTGCTTCGGCAATTACATAGAACTTAATGAGCACCTTCATGAAAAGGGCTACACACATTGGTTGTAAAAGCTACCCAATGTTGGAAAGAGCTACACCATTGTGATGAGTGAAAGCCGTCATGAATTGAATTTTGTTTATGTAAAAAAAATGGAAAAATCAAAGAAGTGTTGAAAGGAATTCATAAAAAAAATTTCTTTGATTCAAAGCCTAAAAAGAAAATGAGGAAGGCTTAAAAATGAGTATAGTTGAAAATCAAATGAGCTCGGGTTGAAAAACAAAAATGGGATGACGAGCCACACGCACACACACGCTCATATTGAAATCTATTCTCTTAAAAGCAAAAATTCCGGATGATAATCGGTTGGACTTTTTATGGAAAAAGCTTAAGATGGATAGTTGATCATGCTTTTGATATGATAGTGGATAGGATGCTTAGTTGGACTGCCATGATTAATAGTGGAGACTACCCTTGTGAGTTCACTCAGCCAAAAAGCGTACATCAATATCATTATAGAGGGTTCTTTTGTTTCTACTCCTAAACACTCGTTAGGTTCTTAGCATTAGAAATTGATCTCAATAGGTTATGCATTGGATATTAAAGAACATTCATCATAAAAGATATCACATGTGAATTTTGCTCTTGTTTTGGTTGAACCATTAGAAGTGATATAGGCAATGTGTGCTTTAACTCACTTAAAAGACCTTAAATATTTCTTACCTTATGTGTGTGCTCCATAGCCAATTTTGAAGCCAAACACTATAAGCCTTTTTCTTTCATCACCCACACTAACTTAACCCCAATGAGCCATATATTAGCCATACCTTATAGCTTTAGATCATATTGAGGTGATGAAGATAATTGAAGAGAGTTCGAAATGGGTGATTTGTGATGTGCATGTACCAAGACAAAGCTAGAAGATCAAATGCAAAGAAGGAGTTGGAAGAACTATGTAATTGATGTACAATTTCTCATCTTATAAAAAAAAAAGAGTGAATAAAAAAAAAGAAGATAAATGAATGAGATCGAATATAAGTGAAAGGGAAAGAGCTTTATTATGAAAGTGATGAGAAATCAAAATCAACTCAAGAAGGAGAATGAATGAAAATTGTTTAAGAAGCCTGGATGCAAGTGGAATGAAGAATTTGAAGAAATTCAATCGAGTATGAAGATTACCGAAGAAGTTCTCGCTATGATCCTAAGTTTGTTTGCTATCCTTTTCCCGTTCTTTCTTAACCTTCACCCAATGGCTCCGTTACAACCAAAGAAAAGACCTAATTGATCTTTTGGGAATGCTAGCTCGAGAGTAAAGGTAAATATGTGCTCTATCTTGTTCTTAATATTTGATTCCATTCATGAGATCTTTTGTATAAAATCAAGCGTTCTTTCTATTATATATTCATATGCGATTATATTTTGAAATTTCTTGTGCATAAACTCCATTCGCATATGCTTGATGAGTGTATTTGCCTAGGTTATGTGTGAAATCAATGAGTGACATCCTGTGAGAATTAGAGTCGTGGCGAATTATATCTATGGCATTTAAGGAATGTGTTTTTGAAGCTAGAGTGTCTTGAGTATGGGCTTTTCATTTAAAAATAAGCATGCATTCAAATTTGTGGCATAATTTTAGTCTTTATTCAGTGGCTCTAGCATGTATTGGTTTTGAATGGTACATTTGAGTTTGAGTTTTGATTATTTGGTTTTTCGTAGAAATATGTTTGTGGGTAGCATAGCTGTAAACCCTCGGGAGACAAAACTCCTCCTACTAGGGACACCTAGAGGTTTAAAGGCTTGTAGCATACGCTCAATGCTATCGCGTTCCCTACGAAAGTGGCTTAGTTTATTTTTATTTTATTTTTAGATTTTCATTTGTTTTTAGTTTTTGTTTTTATTCTAGTTTTGCTTAAGGACTAGCAAAAGATAGGTTTGGGGGTATTTGATCGGTCTATTTCTGTACATGTTTTAGATCCCCATTTCCTATTATTTGTGCTTTGTTATTAGGTAAAATTAGGTATTTTATGTGTTTATTGAGCATGTGTAGGTCACATTCCATTCAAGAGGTGTTGGATGTTATTTTGGAGAAAACAAAGAGTAAAAATATCAATTTTCAGACCAGTGTAGAACAGTAATATTGTGGGGCCTATATCTTTCATCTTAGATCGAATTCTGTGTCCTACTACCTATGGATTGAAAGCCCCGGAAGTCTAGTTTCCAGCCCACTTTACGGATCTCAATTCCGATATTCCTAGAAGAAGTTATGCACAATTTAGTAACCGAAGGTCAGTGCTGGATAGTCAACCGTTACCTAGACCGCCGTCCAGGCACAAGACCTAGCCAGCGGTCTACGGAGCGGTACTTGGCAGAGGAACTCCGCGGTCTGGACCGCGGTGACCTCTGGAGCGACCCAGGCCACGGTATGATAGATTTTTGGTGGAAAATCACTCCGAATTGGTCCAGAATTGCTCCAAAACTTCCCAAATCAAATTCTAATGATTTTAGAAGACCAAAAAATGTTTGAGAAACTTCCAAAACTCAAATTTTGAGTCAAATATCAAAAGAGGAAATTCAATTTAGGAAAGAATAATCATTTCTTGTCTCATTCAACTTTCCCAGTTGATGGATTTCCTAAACCTAAGAAGAATTGGGGGTTCACAAGCAAAAATCACTTATAAATACTCCATATTCTTTACAATTAAAGGAGATTCCAGCCGTCCACCACCAATCCATCACAACACATCAACATTCATCTTTATACATCGAAGATTGAAGATGAAAAAGAATTCATCAATGGGTTTTATTGTATCTTTCTCTTCTCTTTCTATTTTCGTCATGTGTAACTAATTCCATACTAGGGAATCAATGTGAACCTCTATGAATGCTCTTTGTTAGAATTGACTATATTTAATTAAATTAAGTTTTGATTTATTCAATTCATCCTATGTCTTAATTCTTATTTCTTGTTATTGCATGATCATACGTTGGCATGAATTTAGGGATTTGATAATTTAATGATTAAGGTTGGAGTATTGATCTATACGTAATCTTAATTAATATTCAATTGAATGGATAAAACTGATCTTAGCATTGATCTGTGCAAGTAGGTTTTGGTTCATTGTTCTTGCACTTAATGGGTTCTCGATTGTAGTTTGCGCCATTGATCTATGGGCAAATTGTAATTGAGAACACTTGATTCATCCCAGGATCATATGGTAATAATCATACTAAAGATAAGAACGAACCCTTAACTTGATTAATATCTTTCACAGTCAATTCGAAACATTGAGTAAACATAGTAGGGGAGCATTGATGACCTAGTGCTTTCTCACCTTTGATCATAACCAAATCTCTTCAATTGCTTTCATTAGATTAATTTAATTTAAGTTTTTAGTTTAAATCAATTCACCATCAATTTCTGGTTGTTTTTATTTTAACTTTAATTAGAATTAGATCTAACCAAATAAATTACATTTCCTCGTGCGAACGATCCTTACTTGCCGTTGTACGATATCTTCCCGATTCGTGCACTTGCGAGTATTGTTTTTATAACACGATTTACATCACATCAGTATCACACTTTACTTGTTTTATATATTGATTAAGTGTCTTTAATTAATATATATATATATATATTATGATACAAGCAATCTAGAGGGACAAACTTTTGTTTGTTTCTAAGGGAGTCGAAAAAGGTGTCTAACCTATTCACCCCCCCCCCCCCCCCCCCCTCTAGGTTAGCCTTGAGCATTTAATCGTGTTTGTATTTTCATTTGGAGAGTGGAAAATCTCTCTTTAGTCCCCTAACCAAAATTTGTAACTAACTTTTAATGCACGAGTGACGTGTCGTGCGTAGACCGGTACGTCTTTCAAAATAATCAGGCTATGTTACGGTCATATCCGTGTTTCGAGGTGACCTGAAGATTTCGTTGATGTCACTGGCTCTTCCCTACTCTATTTACATCCGGCTTCCTCATTACTTTTGTCACGCTTTCTTTCAAACTTCAAACTTTCAAAAATCCCTCTCTTTCGCTACCTTTGAAAATCTCCTCACCGTTTTTCTTATTCTTCAAAATCCTTTAACTGACAATGTTGAACTTCGAATACTGTATTGAGGATATGGTAGAGGGGACTGGAGTCCCTAGCTTGGTTACTAGGAAGTGGACGCGAGAAATTCGAGCGACGAGGGTGCTTCCCCACTTCGTTAGTGTCGCCGCTCTGGTAGAATTATTTCCATCGGCTTCGGCTTCGGCTTCTTCAATCAACTTGACAACCCACTGAACTTGGTCGATGAGGATTCTAAGGTAGGAAAGAGGGCTGACGCTGTTGGGGAGGGTCAAATCGCGGTTGCTGGATCTCCTTCAGTGAGGCCTCTTCCTTATGACTTTAGGGTCATCCTCGACTCTATTGTTGATTCACAATCGATCGGCCGCCTGAGGAATAAATATGGCATTCCTGACGACATCACCCTCATAGTTCCCCATAGGAACTATGAAGTCTTCAATCTGCCCAAAGGCATGTTCCCCATCCATGTGGTGGCCTTCGAGAATGAGGTCAGGCTCCCTCTTCTTCCTACTCTCCGGCGGGCTCTTAATGCCCTACAACTAGCTCCCCTCTAGCTAACGCCCATCTTCTGGAGGTATCTAATTGGATTTCTCGTGCTGTGAAGGGAACAATGTGAGCTGTGCAAGGTCACCCGGGAGCCTGGTGCAGAAGAGTTGGCCTACCTCTTTTAAATAGGGAGTTTGTCCGGAGTTCCCTAGGGTTAGTTCTATGTGAAGGCTAAGAACAAACTCAACTTCATCATCCCTGGTGCTTCGAGGAAGGACCCAACCTAGAAGGAAGAGTGAATACTAGCAGGGGGTGATTGTCAAAGCTCCGTATTTATAGATGGGCATGAGTTCGCGGTTCCTACCACTTTCAACGTTAAACCCTAGTGGACCGGGATTCCTTGCCTGCCGAGTCTGAGGTTGTACCGAAGACTATCCTCGCCATGAACTATCTGAACTTGAAGTATCCAATGGCTGATCCTTTTGATTACTGTAGGGTGAATCGATACCTACTGATCTCCGATGCTACCCCTCGCAAGTAAAACCAAGTCGTTATGCTTCTTTTTGTTAGCTGGCTCGCTTCTGACATCCTCTTTTTTTTATCAATTTTTATTTTTGCTCCAGCTTCCCGTGAAGTTCAGTTGGCTCGTACCTCTTCTCTTTATGCTAGACTTCCCCAGGAAGCCCCTTTAGCTGCCTCAGAGAAAAGAGGGCCTACTGATCCAGCTGGGGTTTCACCTACTTTAGTTCCATCGCCCTCCCAGGTGAGCTCTAAGATGGTTATTCTTGTGTCGCAGGCTACTAGAGTTCTAAACCGATTATGGCCTGCTCTCAAGGTCGCTAATACAACCATATCTGCCCTTTCATCGGTGGACCCCACTACAACTACTATTCCTTTAGTCATATTACCCATTACCTCAGCTGCTCTATCTGTCCCCAAGCTCTTCAAGTTTTGGGGGACCCCGAGGCTGGTATCCATGAGATTCCCTCTGCCTGCCCCCATCATCAGTCGGGCTTGGTTAGTCAGGATGAGGTTTTAAATCAGTTCGTTTCGTCCTGCCTCGGTGGCGGGCTCTCTAGAATGGCTTCAATGCACGTGGACATCTTGCTTACCAAGGGGTCCTCTTTTCTGGCTGAGGTAACTTTCCTTTATTTTCTTATGCAATAGCTTGATTTGTCATTGCCTAATTCAAATTTTTTGGTAGGCCTTCCAATTTCAAGTGGCAGCAGGCCGCTAGGTGGTGTCTCTTCGTGACCAGGCTGCACAAGCTGAGGCCGAAGCCGAGAGGGCCATAGGGCTACTTGCGTGAGCTTAGACTTTGGTACAGGAGATGACTTCCAGTCAGATGGGAATGGAAGAACAATTGGCTGAGCTCAAGTACGATCATGAGAGGTTGAAGCGATCATTCGATCAAGAAGCCCTTTGGTCCCAACGTCGAGCCAGTCAGCGAGACAGTTGGATGGAAGAAGCGAAGATGCTGGATGTTGTAATCCATGATATGCAAGCCTAAGTTTCCAAGCTTCAGGCTAAGGTGGATGCTTCCTTCATCGATGGATACTTCTATGCTTCCTACAAGGTTGCTGAAGCCATCCCTTCCCTTTTCGACCTATCAGTTATAGCCAACTGGGATAAGGAGGAGATTATATCGAAGGGTACAGAAATGTCTTATCCTAAGGGTGACAAGGCTGGAACTAGGAAGTAAGCAGCTGTAATAGATTCTCGTCTTTCTCATCTAGTCTTTCCAGTATCGGGTCCTAGGGAGACCTCTAGTGGGGTTCAGTCATCACAACCCGATGGGGACCTACCAGAAGCCCGGTGAGAGGTCCACAATCATCTGGAGGAAACCTCTAAAGAAGGTCCGGAGGTTGAACAAATCAGGGTAGAATCCTTGGCAAACCTTCTTGACGTAACCATCCCTCCTAAGGTTATGCCAGTAGTTAATGAGGTCTTGGAAGAGTAGCCCACTAAGCAGCAGACAATCGAGAATCCTTCGGTGGAAGGGATAGCATAAATGGATGTCCAAAATGAGTAACCACCAGAAGAAAAAGCAGGAGGAGAGGTTCACCAGAAAAGCGGAGCAGCAAAAGGTAATCAAGAAGAAGCAAGAGCCTGATACACTTTATTCACATATTACCTTTACAGCCCCAGAAAAGGGAGTGGGCACCTCGACTTTACTCATGCTTGATCATCATCATCATCATCATCATTATCATCATTTTTATGGCCCAAAACCGGGGGTTGGGCTCCCTGTTTGTTAACTGTAGCCTTTCCAGGGGAAAGGCTCCCATTTCATTAATGAAAACTGACTTTAGATCTCGTTCATGCTTTCTTCAATGAATTTTAATTTGATTGACATCTTCTTGCTTCATTCCTGATCTCGAGCTAGATGTGACCTCTGAAACAACTCGACTTATTCGAACTTTGGCGATATGTAAAATTTTGTTAGAGTGTCGAAGTTGACAGCTCGCTCGATCTCCTAACTCTAAGAGGAAACTTGTAGTTTGATGACTTTAGTGGATAGTCCCCTTATGTGATTATAGGATAGTTTGTACCCCTATCTCTTTTGGGGGGTTAGTGCCCCATCGAGGTAGTAGGAGGGCTATCTAGCTATTTCCTGGCCTTTGATATTTGGATGACAACTATGCTCTTACACTCAGACCCTTCTTAGGGGTGGTAGCCCGACCAAGGCATTATGAGGGCTATCCAACTATTTCCTGGTCTTGTAATCTAGATGGCAACTATGCTCTTACACTCAGATCCTTCTTGGGGGTGGTAGCCTGACCAAGGCATCATGAGGGCTATCAAGATATTTCCTAGTTTTGTGATCAGGATGACAACTATACTCTTACACACATATCCTTGTTGGGGGTGGTAGTCCGACCAAGGCATGAAGAGGGCTATCTAGCTATTTCCTGGCCTTGTGATCTGGATGGAAACTATGCTTTTACACTCAGACTCTTCTTGGCAGGGGGGTGGTGCCTGGCCGAGGCATAAGGGATAGTGAGGGGGCTTCCCCGACTAATCCTTGGCCTTGAGATGACTATTTCACACTTACCCGTGTAGATCCTGGTTAGGAATGTAGAAATTAATGTAGAATATAACCGATGATGGAGAAAACAGACTTTATTGATGAAAAATGGAATACATTTTTGTTAGAGGTTTTACTAAATCCTAAATGGAGGTAGTCTGTTCACGAGTCCCCTTGTCTAAGGGTAATACTTCCTCTGGTGATCTGCATTCCAGGTATGATCGATGGATTGACCATCCATGTCCTCAAGCTTATAGGCCCTGTTGCGGATCACTGTCTTTACCAAATATGGTCCTTACCAGTTGGTCCCTAGGACCCCGTCTGACCTCTTCATTTTATTTAAGGCTACTTTGCTAAATACTAGGTCCCCTTCCTTGAAGCTTTGGGCTTTAACTCTCCTTTTAAAGTACCTAGCGATCTTGCTCTAGTAAATCGCTACTTTTTGAGCTACCCGATCTTACTTTTCTTCCACAAGATCTAGGCTAGCTTGGAGCTTATCCTCTTTGCTTCCATGCTCGCAATGTTGAACTCTGAAGGAGGTTAATTTATGCCCGATGGGAAGAACCGTTTCAACCCCGAAGGTTAAAGAATAGGGTGTTTCTCCGGTGGCCGTTCTTATTATAGTATGGTAAGCCCAGAGAACCTCGGGAAGCTCTTCAGCCCATCTGCCTTTCCTTTATTATAACTTCTTTTTCAGCAGTTTCTTGATAGTCTTATTGGTGGACTCCACCAGCCCGTTTGTCTGCGGATGGGCTACTGAGGCGAATCTAAGGTCGATTCCCAGGCCGTTGCAAAAGTCCTTGAATTAACTGTTATCAAACTGCTTTTTGAGGTCAGCTATAACAATAAGAGGGGTCCCGAACCTATAGACCACATTATTTTTTATGAACCTCGTTGCATTTTCTTTCGATATCGAGGAAAGTGGTCCGGCTTCGACCCATTTTGTGAAATAGTCGATTGCCACAATAACATGTTTGGCTTGTCTAGGAGCGGTTGGAAGTGGACCAATGAGGCCGACCCCCCACATAACAAAGGGGTAAGGCTGAGCTGAGAGATGAAAGATGCACCGGTGGGAGGTGGTTCAAGTTGGAGGTCTTTTGGCATGGTTCATAGGATTAAACAAAGCTCTTTGCATCTTGATGGATGGTCAGCCAGTAATACCCTATGCGGAGTACCTGATATGCCATAGCTTCACCACCAACGTGGTTCCCCATATTCCCCAGAATGAACCTCTCTTATTGCTCATTTGGCATCACTCTGGTGCAAACATCGCTGTAGAGGAAGGGACCTGCCTCTCCTGTAGAGGTATCCATCTACTAGACAATAACTGACTAAGAGCCTCTTAATTCTTCTCGCTTGATTGGGCTCTTCGAGAATTCTTCCTTCTTGGAGATAAGCCACTATCGGGTCCATCCAATATGGTTGTCGATCTAGTTTATAAGACCCCTTGCCCGCTACTGTGCTTGGTAAAGGGATTACTTGGAGAGGGACTCCCAGTGGTAAGGCTTGGCCACCGTTCGTAACTATCTTTGCTAGGACGTCAGCTCGGCGATTCTATTGTCCAGGCACCTGCTCGATATTAAATCCTCTGAATTTACTCCTAAGCAGCTGAACTAGCTTAAAGTAGGCAATCATGTTATCCCCTTTGGCCTGATAGTCACAAGAAACCTGATTGACTATGGGCAATGAATCACTCTTGACTAGAAGGTAGTTGACCCCGAGCTCGGTGGCCGCCCTCATCCCAACTAGAAGAGCTTCATACTTTGCTTCATTGTTAGTGGCCTTAAATTCGAACCTGAAATAGTGGCAACACTCGACCCCCTCTAGATCTATCAAGATTATGCCCGCTCCTTCCCCGGCTTGCCCAGATGCTCCATCAGTGTTGAGGATCCATGACTTGCTGCCTTTCTGCCAGCCGTTGGATTCGGGATTCTTCTCAGGAGCTAATTTTGTTGTTGTGGAGGTCGATTGGCCTAAGGGCACTAAGAGCTATGCCATAAAGTCCGCCATAACCTGGGCTTTAATTACAGTCCTGGGTTTGTACCTTAAATCAAACTGGGTGAGTTCCAGAGCCCATAAGACCAGTCTTTAGGATACTTCCGGCCTTTGCAGGAACAGATGGAGATGTTGGTCCATAACTACTGCTATTGAGTGAGCTTGAAAGTAGGGACAGAGCTTCCTTGTTGTGGTCACCGGGGCATAAGCAAGTTTCTCTAGAAGGGTATAATTTTTTTCCTACTTGATTAAGGCGTGACTTACATAGTATATAGGTCACTGGACCTTATCTCCAAATTCCTTGACCAGGGCCCCACACACTGCCGTTTCTAAAACGGCCAAATAGATTTGTAGCTCCTCTCCCGAACTTGGCTGAACCAGCAATGGAGGGCTTGACAGATACTTCTTCAAAACTTGGAAAGCTTGTTCGCTCTCTTGGTCCCATTTCATGTTCCTTCCCTGCATGATAGCTTTGAAGAAATGGAAACATTTATCAGTGGACCGAAAAATGAACCTGTTGAGCGCTATTATATGCCCGATCAAGACTTGAACCTGTTTGAGTGACGTTGGGGATTCTAGATCCAGGATAACCTTGATCTTTTCTAGATTATACTCTATCCCTCTCTTATGAACCATGAAGCCCAGAAACCTTTCTGCAGTTATCCCGAAAGCACACTTGGAATGGTTCAATCTCATCTGGTTTTCCCTCAAGATCAGGAAAGTTCTGTGAAGGTCGTTATGATGTCTTTCTACGGTTGGTGACTTGGTAATCATGTCGTCGATATATACTTCCATTGATCTTCTAATTTCAGGCTTGAACAGTCGATTGACCAACCGTTAATATGTAGCTCCCACATTCTTAATCCCGAACGACATAACCTTGTAGCAGTACAAACCCTGCCCGGTGATAAAGCTAGTCTTGCCTTGGTCGGCAGGGTGCTTCATGATCTGGTTGTAACCTGAGAATGCATCCATAAAGCTTAGGAGCTTGTTCCCGGATGTGGAGTCAACCAACTGATCGATCAGTGGTAGAGGAAAATTGTCTTTTGGACACACCTGATTTACGTCAGCGTAGTCAATACACATTCGCCACTTTCTATTCACCTTCGTGACCATGACCACGTTGGAGATCCACTCGGGGTAGAGTGCTTCTCTAATGAATCCTGCTCTAATCAACTTTTCCTCTTCTTCTTGAACTGTAACATTTCTGTCAACGTTAAAATGGAGCATTTTTTGTCTGACAGACTAGAAGGCCAGATCTACTGCCAAACAGTGAGCAGCCAATGATATCGGGATCCTAGGCATCTCGTCGTGACTCAAAGTGAATATGTCACTGGATTCTTTAAGCCCGATCAGACCTTCCTTCATTCCCTGTTTGAGGGTCGCTCCGACCTTAACGACCTTCGAGGGGTCATTCATCCATATGGGTACCTCTTCTAGCTTGTCCACTGGATGTCCGCTGGCACATTCCCTGCTGTGCTCCTCTTCATCAGGAATCTCGGGATTATCCTCTGGGTGGTTTACGAGCTCTACACTCTCTAAGGTCATCTCGGGGGTTACCCTATCCTGTATCGTCGTAACCTGTGTTAACTGTTTCGCTAGAGCCCTTCAAGAATGATAAAAAGGTCTTCCTAATACCGCTTTGTAGGCTGATGGGGTATCCACCACCATAAAGTCCGTCATGATATTTTACTGGAGAAGGGATGTTCCAGCGATTACTGGAAGGATCTTCGACCGTACATGTATGATTGAGTCCCCAGTAAATCCATACAACGGGGTTGTGCAGCTATTGTAACACCACCGTTTCAAGTTCAGCTTTTCCAATGTATCTTTGAAGAGGATATCGACACTACTGCTTGTGTCCACAAGCACGCGATGGACCATGCAGTTAGCAATTTGTATCGTGACCACCATAGGATCGTCATAAGGTTACATGGTATTGTAGACATCAGCCTCAGTGAAAATAATCTATGTCGACTGGGTTCGGCCAACTTGGCTTTGGTCGACCGTGAAGATACCTCGCCCTTCATCTACACGAGGGACCTTCCTCGTATGGTTTTTCCTGGAATTATTGGAGGTGCAAGCCAATGTAGAACCTCTGCTGATGGTATGTATCACCTGGATTTGTTGCATCAGATCCGTCTGCTCCCTTTTTCTCTTCTCGGCGTTCTCGCAGATCTCAGCTTGTACTTCCCTCCCAGTCCGAATGTTGTCTCTAACTTGCTGTAAGAATTCTATCAAGCATCATCCCTTTATTAAATCCTTGATCTGGTTGTGCAGGTTATAGCACTCTGAAGTGTGGTGGCCCACGTCTTCATGAAAATTATTGTACTTATACCGGTTTCTTCTATCGACGGGGGTTTTCATAGGAACGGGCTTCTGTAGTAGCCTCTTATCCCGGATGGCGAGGTGTATCATTTCTTGGGATGCATTTAAGGGGGTATGGTGAAAGTATCCTCTCTAACCTCGCGCTATGGGGGCTACTATCCTTATAACGGGTGAAACCCGCGGAGGGGTTCGCCTTACTGGGTACCTTTCTTACTTGGGTTGAGAAATTGGAAAATAGAAGGTTGACCTGTTGGGAGGTTTGTTCTAATTTTTCTGAACTGGTTCAGGTCTTAGAGTTTCCTTCTTCTGTCATTTTGTCATTATTATATCGTCATGCTCTATTGACCTTGACCTGTTCATCGATTTTGACTTGCTCTAGAGCCCGATTATAGGCCTCTAGGTAGGTCTCCAGAGGTTATTTGACAAAGGAACCAAAAAACTTACCATCCCATATATTCTGTCTGAAATTGGTGAGGGTCTTTTTCTTAGTGAAGACCCCCATCTGGATGACCTAATTCTGGAACCGCTCCACGTAAGCCCTGAGAGTTTCCCCTCGCTCCTGGTTCATATACTGTAAATGGATGGGATCCTTCGTCTGGGGTTTGATTCTCTAGAGTTATGAGCAGAAATCAGTTTATAACTTTTTGAAGGATTCTACATTACCAGTAGGGAGCTTTCTAAACCATGTCTTGGCACAGTCTGTCATGATGGTATGGAACATTCTGTATATGACAACCCTGGTTGTGTTTTGGACTTCCATCTGTTGGACGAAGCCTTCCATGTGGCTCAAAGGATCCTTCATACTTGAGAACTTGTCTGATGGCATCTTAAACTTTGGTGGGAGCTCCGCCTCCCAGATTCTTCTGGTAAATAAGTCGTTCATCTCTCTTAGGGGGTCTTTTTTGACCTCTTTACCTTCTCTCTTTTCAACTGCTGGATCTCTTTCTACATCTTGGTCAGCTGGTTCCTCAGATACTTATTTTCGTGTTTCTTGGAGTCGATCTCAGAGCTCTCACAGTCAGATCCCCCCGATGAGGTAGATTCTTCCATTTTGTCATCCTTAAGGATGGGGTCCACTTGCACGGTTTGTCGACTATGTCCGGCTTCAGCTTGAGGTTCCCTTCAAGAAGTCACCGGTCAAGGAAGGCTGTGAGTTGCCCTTGACAGAGCGTCGACTACCGGCTTAACCTGTCTAGGTCGATAGTTGGTCGGCCTATCCGGGATCGGGGGCATGGGCCCTAGCATTTCCTGGATGGAAGTTGTAGGCCCAGTCCTATGGTAGGCAGGGATCGGTAGGAGGGTCCCAACCGATCGAAAGTAGGCTGCCTAGCAGCTGGTCGACTTGTTTCTCCTCGGATTCCCAGATCTGCCAGTTGATGATCGATCTCTTCTGCACCAAGACGGGGGCAGAAATTTTCCACAATGGCTAATGAATGTTGATTGATCACAGCTGAGTCCAGCACCATAGTGGTTGGATCCAGTTCTACACCTGGTTAATGAGAGGCTGACTTATGATGCTTGGATTTCTTTCCCTTTTTTTGCCCTTTTTTGGTTAAAGGGGTAGACGGATGTTTCGAGGTTTCGGGTTGTCCTTGTAAGAAACGAAGCCTCATGGTTACTGTAAAACAACAAACTTGTAATTGTAGAGATTACGGTACGGGTTTTCCCACAGACTGCGCCTGAAAGTGTTAACAGAGAATTTACCCAAGATGAGAAATTCTGGTTAACACCCTCGAGACCACTACCACTTAGGTAATGGTCGGGGTTAGTACCTTGGATACCTAAACCGATTGAATAGAGATGGATGTATGAATATAAGTGCAATGGAAATGGAAATGTAATAGTTTTGTTATCAATTGTGAATATCGTACAAAAAAGACTCTTAAACACTTTTAATCTCTCTGGGACGCAGTAGGGTGGCAACCTAGTTCCTGTCAAATAATAGATAATAGTTGAGGTCGTGTTCAAAATACAAAATTAAGGCTGAAATCTCCAACTCTCTTCTTGTAATGACAATTATCGATTCTTCTATGTCTCTCTTTCCCCTTATTTCCCTTTTTTTCTTTCATGCTTGGGCATATTTATACATGGCCCGAATGGTTTAAACTTATGGTTCTCCTCCCCTGATTCTCTGAATCCCTTCCCTCATTTTTGGGCGGGATCTTTTATTTAAAAATCATTGACTTAGAGTTAACAACGGATTTGAGAATATCTTTGGTAGAGACTAATTCGTATCCTTTTTGGATTCAACTTATTACCTTATGCGTACGCAGAGTTTTAATGTTCGTTGGAGTGTAGATATGATCTTATGTGTACCCATGGCAAGATTCTTCATAGAGGTTGTCGAGTTAGGTATTCGTTTTTTTTTCATAGAGTGAGGTAAACCCTTACCTTAGTTCTGGTCCCAAAACCTTTGGCCTAACCCTCTCTGGTCCTTTAAAGCTCGAGACGGCCTTGTGGAGGGTAGCATAGAATAGGCGAGCTTCCTATTTCTTGTTTAGATAGGTTCAAGTTTCCCTTAGCGAATATGAGCATAAGTATAATGTGAATCTGATCCCCTTAAAGGCCCCTTTTTTGTGTCATAAGAGGATAGCGGGCTTTTGTAGAGGTTGGTTGGCTTTTGGTTAGGCTACCTCGGGAAGCCTTGATTTGGAAGGAGCTCAATTTGTTAGTGCCGGGCTTTACCTCAAATGTTTCCTAATCTTGGTGACCTTTTCTTACTTTCACAGGGCGATTCTGGAGCCAGGCCTTAAAGACCGAGGTTCCAAGATAGATGATCTCAAGAAGCCTGGATAACTGTGCATTGGGTTTTGCCCGATTCCAGTGTTCACGTGAGGGGCCCAACCTGGTCGTGTCGAGCTTCATTCCTGGTAGCTCTGACCTTTCTCACTTCTGCGGGGCAGTTCTATGGCTCACCCTTTGCGCCCGGGGTCCACTGACTGGTGAGCTCGGGCTCTGACTCGGGTTAGGAGAGTGGAAAATTTCTCTTTGGTCCCCTAGCCAAATTTTGCTGCCAACAGAATCAAATACCTTTACCTCCAAGATATCCTCAACATTGGATTCTTTGGGGTCAAGTACAATAGAAAATCTCGCCTAATAAAGAAAGAAGATCAATCCATAATCTGGGGAGTGGGCAACAAGCAATGGAACCTATAATATTACAAAACTCTCTCCAAAAAAGAGAGGCTAAATGATAAACACAAATCGACTCCCGAAATACATGTTGAATCCGATGCCTGACTGCACATATCAACCCCTACCAAAAATATGTCATTATTAGTGTATAAGGCTTCTCGCCTGAATTCTCCATATATCGCCATCATGTACTACCTTTCCCAAGCATATATCGGGATTGTTTAACTTTCTATCACTATTGTAAGATCTCCGGAGCGTATACGTTGTACTACTCCACCAATCTTGTAAGCTCCCCGGAGCAATCTTTGATATATACACAAGAAAGGGTATTCCTCCTTCCTCTGGATACTGCCTTGGGGGATATTCAGCATGTTATCATTCGTGATGCTTTTTCCCCCTTGGTCAGTCCACCTCCCACTACATAAGACTTGTATTTCTCTTATTTATCTCATGTATTATGTATGTATGTCTGTGAGCTAGATTCCTACCCCCTGGACCTAGCTCTTTTATCCATCCTAAATAAGATCGGGAAACTACGGTGGAGTATTGATCCTATCCTCATACTCACCATTTAGATCGTGGAAGTGTAGGAAGGAATCGAGGTCCAAAACCGAGCTCCAGGCATCAAGACCAAGGACTAAGGACTGGGACTAGGATCAGAATCAGGACAGAGGACCAAGGACCAGGGTCAACCCATTTGCACCAACCAGGGAACCTTGAGCACCCCCATGTTTCCTCAATATGCAAGAAGCCCAACGGGTGAGATGACTCATCTCCTACCTACAACGAAGCCCGAAGGGCGGGATGACTCATTTCCTACCTACCATGAAGCCCCATGGATGGGATGACTCCTCTTTTACCTACCACGAAGCCTGACGGGTGGGATGACTCATCTCCTACCTACCGTTCCATCCTCCACATGCATACAATATCTCTCCAAGGTAAGAGGTACTTACCCTGACCGTGACCTCTGAGGTAGCGGTCTCAAGAGTGTTAGCTATAATTTCCCACCATGAGCGAATTTTCGATTAACAGTGTGAAATCTTCTTAAAATGCTACTAAGACTAACTACTTAAAATGCAACAAGTTAGTAAAATGAATATGTATGATAAATGAACTAAGGGAATGATGATTCAACATGCAACAATGGGTATGTATAAATTCTTATTAATGTTCCTTAAGCTAAGGTAACCAATCTAAAGGGTATATCTTTGTTGTATATCCCTTATGGGTCTCCAATCTAGAGGTTATAGTATTGGCTACCCACAAGAGATTGCTCATTAAAATGCATCTACCACTATAAATGACTAATCTCTTAATATATTCACCAATCCTTTATGGTATAGTGTTGGTGCTTAATCTCTTTTAATCTCTTAGTCGAGGGGCTTATGGGTCTTCTATGGTCCTGGGTTGGTTCGGTTGGTTCGGTTTGTTTGAATTTTGGTGACATGGCACCCTAGATACTTGTCTCTTACTGACATGTCATGCTATCTGAATTTCACTAATAACAATATTATTGGTGGAAAGAGTTAGAAATCCTAGTCAACATTTCTAGGAGAGTATTTAGAATTAGAAACTCAACTCCATATTCTCTAACTTTTTTTGCCACATCATCACCATATTCAACTTAGATAATTGCATTGGAGACAGTTTTCCTAACTTCTTTAGTATCTATTCTATGTGGCACTCCATTTTCTCCAAATGCATAATAGCATTGGAGATGCTCTTATTATCATAAGTAAAGCATCAAGAATTATAATTATCTTGTCTTGACAAAATGACATTCTTGTTGGAAAATAAATCAATTAACCAAATAAATAAAGAGAAATATAAATATAGAGAGAAAACAAATAAAGAAAGAGGAGTGATAGAGTTAAGAGAGGAGAGAGAACATATTGCTTTTGTATTGATTTTCAGCTAAGCTAGTTTACAAATGAAGAGGCCACCATTTATATATTGCCTTTAAAACTAACCCCACATAGCATTATTTTCTTAAGGATGAAGTAAAACTCTAATAAGTGGAGTTCTATCAAGTGGATGGGTGTTTTAGGCGGTTGGAAATCCACTATTGTTATAATACATTCTTGGATTTTCACCATTTGTATTTGAATGATTTTCTACATCTTGTTGTGTTGGACATTCTCAAATCTGTCTCATTAAAAACATTGTTAAGAAAACCAAGTGGAACAAAACCTGATCGAAGGGAAAAAGAGTATAGTCCACACATGTTCATTCAAAACTTTTGCTCCCACTGATTGAATGCTCCCCATCATAAAAACTTCAACATTAATCTTGTAATTTACAAAGCTGACACATGCCTATTCCATAAACCAGCTTCTCAAAAAATGATATCGGCAATAATTTAGTAAATAGGCCTGCAAGATTATCTGTAGACTTTATTTGCTTATCATCAATTTGTTGGCTCTGTTGAAGCTCAGGAGTATAGAAGTGTTAATAGCCAAATTTGGGCTAGGGACCAAAGAAAATTTTTTCACTCTCCTAGCCAGGGTCAAAATTTGAGATTACCTAGCATGGTACCGAGGTTCCTGAGGTTCCCGAGGTTGAGCAATTGGACGACCCCGCAGAAGCAAGGAAACGTCGTAGTGCCCTAGAAACACCCTAGGTGAAGCCCGACATGATCAAATCGAGCTCTTTACACCGAAATAAGAACCCAAGGTATGACTGATACAGGACGACCGCGGCTCCCCGTGGTCAAAATTACCTTGTAACCTCCTCAGAAGTCCACCACCCGTTCCAGACACACAGAGAGACCTCTAAGGCATCAACCCTGTACTACAGTATCACTCTGTCAGGCCGAGAAAGGAAGAAAATCTATCTAGCCAGGTAGAAGGAAGCTCGCAGAAGCTCCGTCATCACTAACTTGGTCATTTCACGCTCTAAAAAAGACCTAGAAAGGTCGGATCGAGCTCCTAATATCAAGACAAGAGTATGGATCTACCTCAGCTTTTGAAACATTGAGCGCCATATTCGGTGACCTCCATGATGTATCTCACCAGGATAATACGCAGGATCACCTTCACTCTTCAAATTACATTGAAACACTGTGTACTTGCAGGGTAAGTGATTGAGTCCAAAGAGGAAACAGACTTATCCATCTATGATATTCTCGAATCCGTTATTAAGTCAAAGTCAATGACATTTAAAAGGCATATCCCACCCAATAAGGAGGGAATTGATTCAAAAAATAATGGTGAAAGAGTCACGAGTTTAACCTAGTTGGACTGTGTATAAATAATCCCGAACAGGTACGAGTAATAAAGAAAAACAACATATTAAGCCATAGACATATAGGAGAGAGTTTTGACTCGCCCTAAATTTTATGATCAGAACACGGCCACCATAGCTATCCACTTCTCGACAGGCACAAAGCCATCGCACCCATTGTACTCATGAATGACTAGGAGAATTTGAACGATTACTGTATACACCATATTATTCAATAACAATTTAGTGTCATTTTCTCTTGCATGTTTTAGTATTTCGTGCTGTCATCAATTTCATCAATAAACATACGAACCAGGTATCGAAGGTACCAACCCCAGCCACCACCTCCGTGGTAGTGGTCTCAAGGGTGCTAACCAAAAATTCCTCACCCCGAGTGAATTTTTGGTTAACACTTTCTGGCGCCGTTTGTGGGAACACCCACACCCAATTAACCAAACCAAAAGTTTATGTGTTTGTTATTTTATAGGATTTATGAGGCTCCGCTCCTCCCAGAGACAACCCGTGGCCTCGGAATAACTTTCTGCTGCATCAACACGGAGTGCCATAAGGAAAGGCAGAAAATCAGAGCACCGCAACCAATCTCCGGTCCAGTGAACAGTTGTGCGAGCTTCTGGCCATCCTATGATAAGCCAGGTCATGCTCGACCAACAAGCATCACCTTCGTAGAAAATATCCACCTTCACTTGCTCACTGAGGGCATCATAACCCAGCCAACAAATCCCGATGCTCAGAGAGAGCCGAGCAGGCCCGGAACCATGTAACCCACCTTTGACTGATTGGGACCTCCTCTTCTAGAGCCAAACCGTGATAGGGTAGGGCCTCAACCCTCAATCCGGGATAACCTATGGCCTATGCCCCCATTTCCTGGCAGGCTATCGTGTTATCAACCCAGTCAAGTCAAATAAACAACATAATCCTTACCACAGGAGCAACGAAAAGCTCTCCGCCCGGTAGCTTCAAAGAGTGAAACTCGGGCCGTAGAAGAAGGTAGCAAACAAAGCCCCAGAGCAGATCCCACTCCTAAAGAAGATCGGATCGAGGTATCCATTTCATTGGAGGGATCCAGAAGAGAGGCATCTGAGGTTGATTCAAAGAATCATGGGAAAGAGCGCTTGAGAGATCAGCAAACGAAGCTACAGAAAGAGATTCAGTAGATGAATAAGGAGAAAAGCAAATAGGCCAAGAAGGATCCCATGAGCGAAATGAATGCTTCCTTTACTAGGAGGATCAGGGACGTTGAGCTCCTACCAAAATTCAAAATGTCAGGTAGATAAGTACTCTTGCACAGAGGACCGCTTGAGCCACCTGGAGAGCTTCATCCCGCAAATGGAAGTCCCTAATGCAACCAGGGCCGTCATGTGCAGGTTGTTCCCAACCACCCTGACTGACTACGTAAAGACTTGGTTCAAGAAACTTGCCCGCTGGTAGTATAGATTCATTTACGAAGCTATCAACCGGCTTCTACTGATAGTTCTAAAGGGTCAAACAACATCCAAATAATCATGTACACCTTCAATATGTGGTCCAGGAAGAAAGTGAAGCACTTCGATCATATATGGAGTGTTTTCACAAGGAAGTCATCCAGATGAGAGTCTTCACCGAGAAAGACCCTCGCCAACTTTTGGCGAAACCTATGGGGGGCAAGCTCTTTCCAACCTTCGCCAAGTGACCTCTAGAGACCTACTAAGAGGCCTATGATCGGGCTTTTAAGCAGATCGAGATTAATGAAAAGCTCATGGTTAAAATGGAGCATGACGACATGAGAATGTCGAAGCACCAGAAGAAGGAAGCTCCCAGACCCTAGCCGGCTATAAATACTAGAACAAACCTTCAAACAGGTTGACGTACCGGTTACCCATTTCCTAACCTAGGCAAGAGAGGTATCCTGCAAGACCTACAAGCTTTGCCTTCTCCAAGAATTGTAGCCATATTTACACTAGATGAAAGAGGGTATGATCACTACACCCCTTTGAACGCATCCCGAGAAACAATCTGCCTCGCCATTCGGGATAATGGGCTACTCCAGATGCCTGCACCTATGAAAGTCACGGTAGACAGGAGGAATAAGTGCAAGTACTACGACTTTCTTGAAGATGTAGGGCATAACACTTCAGAGTGCAATAACTTGCGTAACCAGATTGAGGCTCTGATAAGGGGATGATGTTTGATAGAATTTTTGCAACAGGTCAGGGACAACATCCAGATTGGAAGAAAGGTACAACCAGAGATCCCTGACTATGCTGAGAAGAGAAAGGGGGAACATAAGGATTTGATGTAACAAATCAGGTGATACACACCATCATTGGGGGACCCATCCCGGCTGGCACATCCAATAGTTTAAGGAAAAACCATGAAAGGAATATTCCCCTAGTCGTTGAAGGTCGGGTATCTTCAAGGTCGACCAAAGCCCGGCTGGCCAATCCTAGTCAGCGTAGATTATATTCACCGAGGCAGATGTCTACAACACTATGCAACCTCATGAAAATCCCATGGTGATCACTGTACATATTGCTAACTGTGTGGTTCACCGTGTGCTTATTGTTGCAGGCAGTAGTGTAGACTTCCTCTTCTTGGACACTTTAGAGAAGCTGAATTTGAAGCAATAGTGTTCATTAGCTGCACAACCCTACTGAATGGATTCACTGGGATTCGATCATACCTGTAGGATCAAAGATCCTCTCAGTGATCGCTGGAATTGCACCCCTTCAACAAAACATTATGACAGACTTCGTTGTGGTTTACACCCCTTCGGCCTACCCTGCAATACATGGGAGACCATTCCTATCCTCCTTGAAGGGAGTTCTATCTATCTACCATAATGTCTTAAAATTCCCAGTGGGGAACAAGGTATGAGAGGTACGTAGGGACCAGCAACCGGCCAGAAAATACTATACAATGTCTGCCAATCCAACAGCTTTGGTGAAACAGTTCATGAATGTAGCGACGATCTAAGATATGGAAGCACCAGGGATGACCATGGAAGATGTAGAGCCCACTAATTAACCAGACAATGATCCCCTGATATTTGATGAAGAAAAACAGAGAAGAGAATGGGCTAGCGGGCACCCTGTGGACAAGCTAGAAGAGATACCATCAGAATTGACAATCCCTCAAAGGTTGTCAATGTCAGGGCAACCCTTGAGCCAATAGTGAAGGAAGGTTTGATCGGCCTTCTCCAAGAGTTCAGCGACATCTTCGCTTGGAGTCATGACGAGATGTATGTGATCCCGATATCATTTGTTGCTCACCGACTAGCAGTGGATCCAACCTTCAAGTCAGTTAAGTAAAAAGGGCATCACTTTAACACCGAAAAGAATGTAACGGTTCAAGAGGAAGTAGATAAGTTGATCAGAGCAGGCTTCATTAGAGAAACACGCTACCCTAAATGTATTGCCAACGTGGTCATGGTAACGAAGGCAAATGGGAAGTGGCATTTTTTTATCGACTATACCGACCTCAACCAGGCGTGTCTAAAAAACAGCTTTCCTCTACCAAAAATCGACCAATTGGTAGAACCCACAGTTGGAAAAAAGCTTCTCAGCTTCATGGACTCATTTTCGTGGTACAACTAGATTATGATGCACCCCACTGATCAAGACAAGACAAGCTTCATCACGGGGCAAGGTCTTTATTGCTACAAGGTAATATCTTTCGGCCTAAAAAACGCGGGAGCTATCTACCAACGATTGGTCAATCAATTGTTCAAACTGGTGATAGGAAGAAAAATGGAGGTGTACATAGATGATATGATCACCAAATCCCAAGAAACGAAGAACACCATGAACATCTCCATAGGACTTTCCAGATAGTGAGGGAGAACCGAATGCTGCTGAATCCCACCAAGTGTGTTTTTGGGTTAACAACGGGGAATTTTTTAGGCTTTATGGTGAATGAGAGGGGAATTGAGGCATACCCGGAAAAGATCCAAGCTATCCTGAACCTAGATTCTACTACCAATCTTAACCAAGTCCATGTTTTGGCAAGGCGTGTAGCAGTACTCAACAGGTTCATCTCACATTCCACGAATTAATTTCTTCCCTTATTCAATGCCATAAAATAGGGGAGGAACATGAAATGGGACAAGGACAACGAGCAAGCTTTCCAGGACTTAAAGGAGTACCTCGCCAGGCCATGGTAGTAAGCGGGGCTTTGGTCAAAGGGAGTGAGGATGAGATTCAACGACCTATCTACTATATTAGCCACACACTATCCAAACCCATGAAGAACTACCTTATCCTTGAAAAGCTTACCCTTGCACTGGTTACCTCGGTCAGGAAGCTCCGGCCCTATTTTCAAGCCCTTACAAGGGCAGTGGTAACATATCAACCTCTACACCAATTTTTACAGAGGCAAGATATATCTGGAAGGCTTGTTCTATAGCCTTTGGTGTTCACCCAGTTTGACCTGAAGTATAAATCTTTAACAACGATCAAAGCTCAGGCCTTAGCAAACTTTATAGCTGAGTTCTCAGCCCTCTCGAGTGAAAAGACACCGATAAAAATAGGTCCAAATCTTGAGAAACTTTAAGAGGGCAACAATTGGCCGGAAGACTATAAAGCCTGGACCCTTTACACTAACGAAGCATCTGGGCAGGCAAGGGGAGGTACTGGCATAGTTCTTATCGATCCTGAAAAAATGGAGTGCTGCCACAGTTTTAGGTTCGATTTTAAAGCAACTAATAATGAAGCAAAGTACGAACCTGTAGTAGCCGGAATGAAGATCACCGTCGAGCTTGGGGCTGATTATTTATATGTTAAGAATGACTTACTGCTCATTGTCAACCAGGTTGCAGGACTTGACCAATCCAAGGGTGACAACATGGTAGCCTACACGAAGCTAATCCAACAACTAAGGGAAAGGTTCAAAGGATTCCAGATCGAGCAGATACCTCTACAACAAAACCATCGGGCTGACGTCTTAGCAAAGATAGCCGTGAATGGATGTCAAGCTTTACCTAAGGAAGTACCCCTCCAGATGATCTCCCAGTGGAGTATAACCGCATGTAAAGAAATCTGCCTAATGGATCGGCTATCCTATTGTATGCACCTGATAACTACCTACCTCCAGGAAGGAAAGCTTCCGAAGAACCCTGACTAAGCCAGATAGGTCAAAAGATTATCAATTCGGTATTGCAAAGTAGGTGGATACCTCTATTGGAGGGGAAAATCCCTTTGTTTACTTCGATGCCTTCATCCAGATGATGCCAGTTGGGCATTAAGAGAGGTTCATTCAGGGGACTGCGAAAATCACATTGGTGGGGAGGCTTTAGCATATCAAGTGCTCTGTATGGGGTATAATTGGCCAACAATTCACCAATAAGCGAAGAGTTTTGTACAATCCTGTGAATCGTGTTAGAGGACTTTGAACTTGAGTCGCCTACCACCGGAGCGACTGTCATCTCTCAGTTTACCCCACCCCTTTGCCATGTTAGGGTCGACTTGATCCGACCACTTCCTACAGCTTCTGGGCAAGCCAAACACGCTATCGTGGCAATAAACTATTTTACAAGATGGGTCAAGGCAAGACCTCTCTCCCAAATTTCAGAAGATAATATGATGAGGTTTATCAAAACCAACGTGGTTTGCAGGTTTGGGATTCCACTCATCACTGTAACAGACTTAGGCAAATAGTTTGACAATGCCCAATTCAAAGACTTTTGTGAAGGATTGAGAATCGAACTCAGGTTCGCTTCAGTAGCCCACCCTCAGACTAATGGGCTGGTGGAATCCACTAACAAGACTATCAAGAACCTGTTGAGGAAGAAATTACAATAGAAGAAAGGCAAATGGGCCGAAGAGCTTCCCGAGGTTCTTTAAGCGTACTGTACTACAAAGAGAACATCTACCAGAGAGACACCCTACTCTCTAGCCTTCGGGGTTGAAGCAGTCCTTCCCATCGAGCATAAACTGACCTCATTCAGGGTGCAACACTTTGAACTTAAGAGCAACGAGGTCAAGCTCCCAGCTAGTCTAGATCTCCTATAAGAGAAAAATGACCGAGTAGCTGAGAAAATAGCAATATACCGGAGCAAGATTGCCAGATATTTCAATAGAAAGGTCAGAGCCCAGAATTTCAAGGAAGGGGATTTGGTTCTCAGAAAAGTGACCCTGAACACCTTGAAAATGTCGGATGGAGTCATAGGACCTAACTGAGAAGGCCATATTTGGTAAAGATGGTGGTTCGCAATGGGATATTGAAGCTCAAAAACATGGAGGATCGACTTATTGACAACACTTGGAATGCTGAGCATTTGAGGAAGTTCTATCCCTAGGCAAGGGAATCCTGAGCAAGCTATCTCTATTTAGGTTTCAATAAAATTCTCAACAATGTACTCCATTTTGATCATCAATAAAGTATGCTAATAATTTCTGCATCTCCAATTTCATTCTTCATGAGCTGTTAATTTCTCTATATTCGAGTATGTTTTTCACGAGAAAATTTACCATAACCGCCTCGAGACTAGAGATTAGTCAGGGAAGCCCCCTCACTATCCCTGATGCCTTGACAGGGCACCACCTCTCACCTAGAAGGGTCTAAGTGTAAGAGCATAGTTGCCATCCAGATCTCGAGACCAGGATATAGCTAAATAGCCCTCTTGATGCCTTAGTCGGACTACCACCCCCAAAAAGAGCCTGAGTGTAAGAGCATAGTTGCCATCCAGATCTCGAGACCGGGATATAGATAAATGGCCCTCCTGATGCCTTGGTCGGGCTACCATACCCAAGAAGAGCCTGAGTGTAAGAGCATAATTGCCATCCAGATCTCGAGACCGGAATATAACTAAATAGACCTTCTGATGCCTTGGTCGGGATACCACCCCCAATAAGGGTTTTTGTGTAAGAGTACAGTTGCCATCCAGATCTAGAGACCAGAATATAGCTAGACACCCCTCGTGATGCCTTGGTCGAGTTACATTCGTCGAGAATGATCTAAGCTTTAATATTGATTTTCTTGTTGGATTGAGGTTGCCATGACAAGATACCTCCCCAAATGCCAGAAAAAGGGGAATCTATGTCGTTACCACTACTAACCATTGGTTTTCCATAAGCATTTGATTTTATATCGCTAGGTTAAAGTTTGAATGAGGAATCATCAAAGATGTGAGACACAAGGCAATGGGACTCCTCCTAATTCATGAAATTCCTACCAACTGCTGAGAATTGGAGCTAGCTTTCTATCCAACTAGTATGCTTGCAAATAACAGATTCAGAGTTTTTCTTTACCAAATTTAATTAAGTCAGGATTGTTCTGAAGGTCGCATCCAGGTCGAGGTCAGAAATCAAGCGAGGAATTCCCAGCTAAGTTTGAAGTTCACGATCATGATTAGTCAAAGTAAAGAAAGGAAAACCAATTTTCATTGACAATGAGGGAGCCTAGGGCAAAGGCTACATTAATCAAACAAGGAGCCCAACCCCCGGTTCTGGGCTACACAAAGATAAAATAAATAAAAAGGTGTTTAAACTTGTTAACAAAAAATTTACATGAGGTGAGAAATTCCAGTTAACACCCTCGAGTCCATTACCACAGAGGTGGTGGCTGGGATTGATACCTTAGGTACTTAACCTATTCGGACAGAGGTGGATGTTTGAATGCAAATACTGTGGGAAAACAAATCTTTACTATAGATTGTGTATGTCGTACATAAAATCTCTCAAATAGAGTCTCTCAAATTCTCAGTCTTGCTGGGGTATAGTATGGTGGCAACTACGTGTCTGTCGAAAGTAGTATATAACAGCGGCCGTGTTCTGATTAATTTTTTTTTGCCATGAATTGACTATTACTCACCCTTTTGTTTTCCTCTATTAGTTGTCGATCCTCCTTCTCTTAGTGCATACTTGGGCTTATTTATACACAGTAAATTCGTGATTCTCCCACCATGATTCTCTGAATCAAATCCCTCATTATCAAGCGGGATCTTTTATTTTGAATATTGTTGACTTTTATCTAATGACAGAATTGAGAATATCTTTAGAGATAAGTTTGTTTCCTCTTTGGACTCAAACACTTGCCATGCACGTATGCGGTGTTTCAATGTTTGATAGACTGTGGATAAATCCTGTGTGTCTTCATGGTTTGATTCTTTATAGAGGTCGTTGAGCATAACGTTCACTGTTTCAGAAAGTGAGGTAGATCCGGGCCCTAGTCTTGGTACTAGGAGTTTGGCTAGACCTTTCCAAGTCCCTCAAAACTTGAAGTGGTTGTGCGGGCGCTTTTGGCGGTAACGTAGCTTTAGCGAGCTTCATCCCATTGGTCTAGATGGGTTTGAATATTCCTTCTGAGAGACGAAGCAATACCGTAGTGCAAGCTGGGTGTTTAATGGGTCTCTATCTGTGCCTGGAGAGGATGGTTGGCTTCTAGAGAGGTTAAGAGGTAGCTTCGACCTTAGGGAGCCTGGACCGTCGCGTATCGGGCTTCCTCTGAGTTCTTGTTTCAATCTAGGGAGCTCGATACGATCGTGTCGGGCTCTACCTTAGGTGTCCCCATAGCTAGACGATATTTCCTCGCATCTATAGGGTGGTCTCCCCAGCTCGACCCCAGGTTCCATGGTAGGTAATCTCGGGCTTGGATACAGGTTAGGAAAGAGTATAATTTCCCTTTGGCCCTTAGCCAAATTTGGCTATTAACATAAGTCCCTTCTAACTTAAACACTGGTGAATGAGTTGGGGTTGGAGTCAGATTTCCTATTTTAATTGGGAATTTTTTTTTCTTCATTGTTACCAAGAATCTTGGTGGAAATCTTCTCATTAATTGCATAAGTGATGTGGCGAGCATAAGCCAGTGCATTCCCCAAAATAATCCGACTATGCTACTGTCGATCCAAGATTCTAGGCAATTCCGTCAAAAGATCTTTCTTTCGTGTCGCCGACGTCATCGCTTTATCCACTCCTATTTATACCCGGCTGTCTCACCACCTTACTCACACTTTCCCTTTTTTAAAATTTCAAATTCTTGACGAAGAAAATTTTTCTCTCTATAAGTTGTTCATCTCATTTCTTTTCTTTTGTCGAACTCACAAGTCTTATTCTACCATGTCGAAAGCCAGCCATGACTCTATCGATTCTCTTACCGATGGTGAGGAAGTTTCTAGTCTTGAACACGGAAAGTGGGTTCGGCAAGACTTTGACTGTGAGGATTTACCTCCGAACATGCAGCACTTGCCAGTCGAACAGAAACGTAGCTATCGGGACTGGGTTTTCTAATCAAACAGAAACAAATTCACAATTACCGGTCCTTCTCTGGAGAGGCTTCCTCTTTATGACTTTGGGGTCATTGCGGACTCCACCGGCGATTCACAGTCGATTGATCGTATAATGTTCAAGTATGGCATTCCCGATAGCGTCTCTATCTTGATTCCTTACCAAAATTATGATGTCTTCAATCCTCCCAAAGGAGTGCTTCCAATCCATGTTGCGGCCCATGAAAATGGGGTCAGCTTCCTCTCCATCCTAATCTTTGATAGGCTCTCAGCGCTTTACAGCTAGCTTTCCTTCAGCTGACTTCCGACTTTTGGAGGCATCTGACTGGCTTTCTCGTACTATGGAAGGAACAATGTGAGCTAAGCAAGGTTACCAGTGAGCCCACAGTAGAGGAGCTGGCTTATTTTTTTCAAATTGAAAGCCTGTCTGGAGCTCCCCAAGGCCAGTTCTATGCAAAAGCTAATAACAAGCTCAACTTCATCATTCCCTATGCTTCAAAGAAGGACCCAACCTCGAAGGAGGAATGGATGATGGTTACCTCCGCCAAAAGGGTAGACCCCTTGGTGATTAAAATATCTACATGCATTGAAGCCATCAGAGAAAGGTTGCCACTTGGGCAGAATGCAACAAACTACTCCAAGACCTCGTCAATCATAGTAGAGCTCGGTTGATTTTGAGGGTGAATGGGAGGAACCTCTTGAACACCAGCCTCGTGGTCCTCTGAAGCTCGAGGAATCAGGAACATAGATGGAGGGGAAGAAATATCTGGTAAGTTAACCGTGGGGGTGGCAGAAGTAGCATCAGTAGCAGCGAGGGTAACAAAAGAAGAAGCAATAGTAATTGCATCTGCAACATGAGAAACAGAGGTCCCCTTGCTTTTCACCTTGGTAGCTATCGATGCGAGGAGCGCCATCTTGGACCTAAGCTGGGAATGGGACGCAGCAGGAGCAGGCAAAACCCAGATGAAACAGTTGGCCCCTCTTTCTCTGAGGTAGCCAAAGGGACTCCCTGGGTTAATATGGAAGGAGAGAGAGGGGTACGAGCTTGCTGGGCTTCACGGGAAGCGGGAATAACAACAAAACCTTAAAAAAAAAAGGTCTCAGAACCAAGCTAGCCAATGAAACATAGCAAGATGACTCAGCGTTACTTTACTCACGATGAGTAGCAATAGAAATTCCCTGGTACAGATTCACCCTGTGAGGATCGAAGGAATCAGTAGTAGGAAACTTTAAGTTCAAATAATCCTGGCGAGGATGTACTATAAGATTGGTTCAGACTCAACGGGCAGAGAATCCCTATCCCATAAAGGTTTGTCACTAAAAGCTATGGCGACTTCAAACTCATGCCCACCAATGAATATCGAGCTTCCCCAATCATTTTCTGCCAGAATCCATTCCTCCTTCCAGGTGGGGTCCATCTTGGAAGCTCCGAGAATGATGAAGTTGAGTTTGTTCTTAGCTTTCATATGGAACTGACCTCATGGGCAATTAACAGGCTTCCAATCTGAAAGAGGTAGGCTAACTCCTCTGCTCCGGGCTCCCTAGCAACTTTGCTCAACTCGCACTGTTCTATCTACAGTAGAAGAAAGCCAATTATATGTCTCCAGAAGCCAGGCGTCAACTGGAATGGATCCAGCTATAGGGCATTAAGAGCTCGTCGGAGAGTGGGGTGAAAGAGAAGTCTTACCCCATTCTCGAAAGCTGCAACATGAAATGGAAGCATGCCTTTAAGAGGATTGAAGACATCATAATTCTTGGGGGGAATGGAGATGGAAACGCTATCGTGGATGCCATACTTGATCCCAATAGCCACGTTCCTATTCGACCGGTGACATTACGGGTTAGGAGGAAAGTGTCGATGTCAAAGTACTTTCACGCAATTTCCTGAGGGCAAGACTAGAAACCTATTCGCCATCAAATACGAAATCCATAGTACCACAGTTGGTTTTCGACATGGTGGAGAATGGTTTCGCGTTAGACAAAGGAAAAGATGGTGGTGTTGCTCGAGAAGTTAGCTAGAGAAATATTTTTTCTTTTAAAAATTTGAAATTTGAAACGAAGAAAACATGGGGAAGGCAACAAACTAATCGGGTTTAAATAGAGGTGAGTGGAGCAGTAATTTATGATGTCGGTGACACAGAAGCAAGATTTACTGCGAAGATTGCTTCGAATCTTAGGGGTTAGCGTAACGCAGCTGGTTTATTTTAAGAAACGCACCGGTCTCTGCTAGCCACGTCACTCGTGCATTGAATGGGAAGAATTTCCACCAAGATTCTTGTAACAACAATGGAGAGAAAATTTCACAATTAAAACAGGAAGTCTGACTTCAACCCTAACTCAATCACCGGTGTTCAAGTTAGAGGGGACTTCTGTTAATAGCCAAATTTAGGCTAGGGACCAAAAGGAAAATTTTCCACTCTCTTTGCCAGAGTCCAAATCTGAGATTACCTAGCATGGTACCGAGGTTCCCGGGGTTAAGCTATTGGATGACCTTGAAAAATCGAGGAAAGGTCGGTGCACCCTGGGAATACCCCAGGTGAAGCCCGACATGATTAAATCGAGCTCCTTACATCGAAATAAAGACCCAAGGCAAGACCGATAGAGGACGGCCTTGGCTCATCGAGGTTAAAATTACCTCGCAACCTCCCTAAAAGCCCGCCACCCTTTCCAGACATAGAGAGAGTCCTACAAGGCATCAAGCCCGTACTACAGTATCACTTTGTCTCTTTTAGAGAGAAATCATATCTATCTAGGCAAGTAGGGGGAATCTCGCAGAAGCTCCATCATCGCTAACATGGTCATTTCAAGCTCTAAAAAGGAACTTGGAAAGGTCAGATCGAGCGTTTAATATCAAGACAGGAGTACGAATTTACCTCGTCTTTCAAAACTTTGAGTGCCATAATCGTTGACCTTCATGATGTATCTCACTAGGGTAATACACTGGATCACCTTCACTCTCCAAATTACATTGAAACACTGTGTACATGTAAGGCAATTGATGGAGTCCAAAGAGGAAACAAACTTATCTCCATTTAAGATATTCTAAAATCCATTATTTAGCCAAAGTCAGTGATATTTAAAAGGCATATCCCTCCCCCCCGATAAGGAGGGATTTGATTCAGAAATTAATGGCGGGACAGTCAAGAGTTTAACCGAGTTGGCTTGTATATAAATAAGGCCGAGCATGCATGAGTAAAAGTGAAAAACAACACATAGAGCCAGAGACATATAAGAGAGAGTTTTGACTTGGCCTAAATTCTGTAATCAGAACAAGGCCACCATAGCTATCTACTTCTCGACAGGCACGAAGCCACCGTACCCATTGTACTCATGAATGACTATGAGAATTTGAATGAGTACTGTATACACCATATGATTCAACAATAAATTAGTTTCAATTTCCTCTGCATGTTTTAGTATTTCGTGATATCATCATTTCCATTGTTAAATATAAGAACCAAGTTGTTAACAGCCTTTTTTGGCTAGGGTCCAAAGTAGAATTTTCCACCTTCCAGTCTTCAAGCAAGGGTCAAAATCCGGGTCTACGTAGCGAGGTATTGAGGTCCTCTAGGTCGAGGTACCTTACAACCCTACTGAAGTAGGGCGAGGTAGTCAACACCTTCTCAACACCTTCTCAACACCTTACAAGCATTTAGGCTCTCTAATTAAATCCCGCTACCCTGCCAGAAATTATGCATAGGTAGAACTCCATGATAAAGCTCGGCGTAGCTGAACCAATCCCAACTTCAAGGTTGGAACCCTATAGGATATTTTGCTCCTAGAATGATTACAACAAGATCAGTCTAGCTTCATGACAATCTAGAGGTCCCTTGGGGACCCCGCCAGTGTATTGGAACCTGGGGTACCTCGCCCTTGACAATTATCAAGCGTCAGCTCAGGTAACCTCCTTTAAGTACCGCGCCAAAGTGATTTACAAAACCAGAGCTCTCCTCCAAACAGCGCAGGAAGAAAGGGTTGACCATCATGACACTTACAATACCATTAATGAGGTTAAACAATATTAATGAAGGTAATCAACCCTATTAATGAGGTCAAACCTTATTAATGGAGGCAGTCAACCCTATTAATGAGGTCAAACCATATTTATAGAGGTTGTCAACCGTATTAATGGAGGTAGTCAACCCTTTTAATGAGGTCAACCATTTTAACGGAGGTAATCAGCCCTATTAGTGATATAGTCAATGCCATTAATGAGAGAATATTCAACTCTCTAATGACCACCATTAGTGATATAGTCCAAAGAGGAAAAAATGACATCTTCTCCAAGATATTAGCTACAAGCCGATTCTTTAAGGTCAACTACATTAAATGAAGAATCGTATTCAATAAGGAAATGAGACTCATTCAAGAATCCTCATCTTGCACGTCAAGTTAATGACACCATGTATAAATTGACCTTAACACACATGTTGATGGGGATGGGAGATTCAACCAAGAATTTGCCTACGAGGCTAAATGATATGCACAAATCGACTCCCGAAATATGAGATATTCGACACTTGATATATAATTCACTACACATATCCTCTTTGGTCCAGAAATGGACAAACCAGAGAAAATCCTACATAGTTCGCCTATATTCACCTTACATGATCATATTATGTGTTACCTTTACCTAGAATATATCGATATCGGTCTACATTCGACTACTATTGTAAGCTCTCTGGAGTGACTATGTTATATTATTTCACTATTCTTGTAAGATCCCTGGAGCATTCTTTGATATATACATAAGGAAGGGTATTCCTCCTTCCTTCGGATACTGCCATGGGGTTTTTCAGCGAGTGATCATTCGTGATACTTTTTTCCTCTTGGTCAGTCAACCTCCCTCTACAAAAAACTTGTGTTTTTCCTACTACCTATTGTATTATGCATATGTGTATGCGGGATGGCTTGTCTTCTACATATCACACCATCCTCCTTCATATTCATACAAGATCTCTTCGAGGTACGAGGTACCTACCCTAACCGTGACCTTCTGAGGCAGTGTTCCTGAGGGTGTTAGCTGTAATTCCTCACCCAGAGTGATTTATAGGTTAACACTTTTTAGCACCGTTTGTGGGAAGTTTCCATACCCCTTTTGAAAGCTTCAATGTCTCTACCTCAACATATTTATACCATCGAGGTAACTGGTCGTTATTCATGGAATGTCATTTACTGTTTACAATGACCTTTGTCCATACTTGTCTATATCGCTTATGTACCGCGTATGGTGCTTATTTTGTTTTTTGACGAGTTTTGTTTATTGTTGAGCAAATATGGTACGTGGGATTCCTGGTGGAACCAGTCTACTACACTACCTATAAGTGGCAAAGATGTTCATCTGTTGGTAGAGCTCTTCTATAGCAGTTTCGTGCCTACAGGGCTCTTCCATAGTAGACCTTCTCCGGCACCGTTAGAGCTCCAGCACAGCAGAGCATTACCTGTCTAGTAGACTTGCTCTAGTACCTCTAGAGCACTTATGCAGTAGAGTTACACATCTCATGTTTCTTTACCATGGATTGCTCAGTACTAGAGTATCTTCTCTACACAAGATTCGCTACGCGGTCTTGCAGGACTCTTACGCAACTGAACCACTCTGATACATCGAGAGCTCCTACACTATATAATTGCACCTCTCTTACTTTCTTACAACAGATTCGCTCTGCTACCAGTGTATCACCTTATCTAGCATATCCGCTATACTTGTACTTGATCATACGGATCCTCTCATGCCACCAGATCCGCATTTTAGAAGCTCCTAAGTAGCGATAGCAGGTCAACTCATGAATTTAAGAAGCCAACTCAGCTGTGTAGTCTTTAGAGCAGCATGACCAGTAGAAAACTAGTGGCTCCACACCTTGTGTACCAGCCAATCAACGCCCAAATGAGCCACTAAGCTTCCAGTTTGTTCCAGTGGGGTCTAGAGCCTTCTGCCAGTTGTTGGGGACTCCTTGGATCCCAAGCATATCTCTGGACAGTTACCATACAGGCAGCTTCACTCTATTTGTACTAGATCAGTGGCTTCGCTCAATGTGTACAATGTCATTCACCGCCCTTGCAAGCCACCAAAACCCGATCCGATCGAGGAGTTCCTAGAAGCTTCATACATTTGGTTAGGCTTCCTACACACATAAGCAAGCTTTTGGAATAGTATCACTGCTACAAGACCAGTGGCTTCGTTCCATTTGTACCGGGCCATTCATCGCCCGACCTAGCAAGCCATCGAAGCCTGATCTGATCGAGCACAGTCCAAAGGCTTCCCACATTTGGTAAGGCCTTCTACACGCCAAAGCAAGCTTCTGGACAGTAGCACCGCTACAATACCGGTGGCTTCATTCCGTATTTACCAGACCATTCATAGCCCTAGCAAGCCATTGAAGCCCGATCTTATCGAGGAGAGTCCAGAGGCTTCACACATTTGGTAAGGCCACCTACATGCCTATCCAAGCCTCTAGAGTAGCAGCCTCACTGCATAGCCTAGTGGCTTCTCACTTCTTGTGACAGGTCGACCAATGCCCAAGTGAGTCACTGCGGTCCCAATTCATTCTAGCAAGGTCTATAGACTACTCTTGATTGTTGGGGACTCATTGGATCCCAAGTATGCCTGTTGACAAGTACCATACCAGTAGCTCCACTCAATTTGTACCAGGTCATTCATCGCCCTAGTGAGCTACCTAGGTTCTGATCCTCCTCTCTGGTTAGTCTCCTCGACAGTAGTAACTCCTTCCTCCCTAGTCCCATTGCTTGGTTGAAGGACATGTCATTATCCCCTAACGCCGCTACTTCAGAGCCAGCTTCCACCACCTTGGTTGGATCAACTTGAATTAGCCTTGACCACGTTCTCTTCAACAGGATCGATCGAGACCACTTCCACCACTATGGCATCAGTACGAACCTCCGCTTCTTTGGTAAGAGCGATATGGACCACTACTTTGACTGATTTAGATAGAGAGGTGGGCAGGTTTGAAGCCCCTCATGCATTCCTTACCTTGCAGCAAAGGATTTCGAGATAGGTTTTATCCTAGTACGGTT
Source organism: Dipteronia dyeriana (assembly GCA_032871835.1). Taxonomy (NCBI): domain Eukaryota; kingdom Viridiplantae; phylum Streptophyta; class Magnoliopsida; order Sapindales; family Sapindaceae; genus Dipteronia; species Dipteronia dyeriana. The sequence goes on along the minus strand of CM065300.1, from coordinate 48,822,945 downwards.
TGGCATGAAGGTGGTGATAGGCACTATGTCCTCCTCATCATCAGTGCACTTAGCGGCTCGAGAAGGGCAAGCTTCGGTGAGAACGGACCTAACAAACTACCAACTTTCTCCATGATCTCATTTAGAGTGGTACTTACAAGGCACAGAGCATGGATTTGAGTCTTTTCATATCATATGCACACTGCATCTGCTCCTTGTCTACCTGTATCTCAACCGCGGTTGCCTCAGCTTTGGTCATGGCTTTGCTTAGGACAATCGCTCCCCTCATTAACTAGATCATCTCCTCATTGGTCTGCTCAAGCTCGACTTTAGCAACATCAACCTGCTTCTAAAGAGCATCATACCGGTGGCTCTGCTCCAACCATACCTGGCCATTTAATGCCCTAACAAGTAAAGGTGTCCCGGTTCATTCGAGATGAGCCCAAAGGTTTCCCACAATCGGTAAGGCCTCCTACGTGGCTGAGCAAGCCTCTATAGTAACAACAGCATTGCTGTAAGGCCTGGATCCTCCTCATATATAGTACTAGGCCGATGGCTCCTCTCCATTTGTACCGGACTGTTCAATGCCCTAGCGAGCCATAGTGGTCCCGATCAATCTTCAGGGTTAGTTTCATCGACAATGGCAGATATTTCCACCCCGGTTCTGCTGTTTGGGTAGAGGATGAATCACCATCCCCTAGCACTGCTGCCTTGAAGCTAGCTTCACCACTTTGGTCATGTCAACCTGATTCGGCCTGGTTCACTATCTCTTCAGCTGAATTGATAAAGACCTCTTCAATCACTATGGCTTCAGCAAGGAGCTCCTCTTCCTTAGTAGGGTTGGTCTAGATCTTTACCTCCTTGATAGATTCAGATGGACAGATACGTAGGTTTGAAGTTCGACCTGTATCCTAAACTTCTACAGTAGCTTGCATTTGCCAGATCATTTTGTACCTCTCTTTCCTTGGTAGGATCAATCTGGACCTGTAACTCTTTGATAGGGTTTAAATGGAGAGGTAGGCAGGTTTGAAGCTTATCCTACATCATAAGCTTCTGCATTAACTGAGTACTTCGAGGTAGTTCCTGTCCCACCAAGAGTAAACATGAAAGCAGAGATGGGCGCCAAGTCCTCCTCATTACCTGTGAACCTAACAGCTCAAGAATGACCGATTTCAATAGGGGAGGATTGAGCTAACTTTACAGCTTGCTCCATGGTCACCTTCTAGTTCCATCATTCAATGACGCTCAGGTCAGATTAGGGGAAGAAAAGCTTGAACTGTCTGATTAGTGGCATCTTTTCAGCAAAGGAAGCATCTGTTTTGGCTTCTAAGGCAGCCACGTTAATACATAGAGTTTAGACCTTTTCCTCCAGATTTTATTTCCTCCTTTAGAGAAATCCTTGTGAGGCACGGTATATGGACTTGAGTGTCTCCGTATCATATGCATTTACTCTCTATCTAGATGCACCTCAGTCACGTTTACCCCAACTTTATTCAGAGCTTCATCCAGAACGACTGCATCCTCCGCTGCCTTGGTCAATTCCTACTACTCCTTGTTTGACCTCTTTTGAAAGGGCAGCTTCCCTATCCGAAGCACCTACCTCTAGATCAGCTGGGGGCTCACCTGCCACTTACGCAATCGCCTCAGTTGTGGCCTTTATTTGAGCGAAACTAATAAGAATGTCTACCACTTCAGGTATGTAAGCCTGGAGCACCACCCTTCTCAAGGTAGGATCAACCTAGGTATCTCCCTCCTAAACCAAACCAGTCTGAACCTCCCCCTTATTGGTAGTTTCAGTCAGGTACAGTACATCCTCACGGAGGTAGAGAGGTAGGATGGTCTGAAGCTTCCCCTTCAGATAGATCCTCTGCTGCGATATAGGACTTTGCACTAGGGTCTACATCAGCAGCCCTAAGACTGGACAACCACAGTAAGAGCATACACAACCATCTCGGCAGCTTTCTTATTGAACTTCTCCATTTTATATCCATAGTTAAAACTAAAGTGGGGGAGGTCGATCCAGCTCTACTTGACAAGCTGTGAAAAAGAAGACATCCTCATTGACCTGCCCAAGCTCGACATCGATAACATCAACTTGCTCTTGAGGATTATCACACTGATGGCTCATCCCCATATGTACCGGGCCTTTCAATGCCCTAGTAAGCTATCGATGTTCCAATCCGTTCAGGGAGCACCCAGAGGTCCTAATTCGCTCATAGCAGAGTCTTGAGCTCTATTATAATTGTTGAAAATCCTTATCTACCCCGAACAGGCCCCTAAACTTGTTACATCACTTGGGGACTAGGAGCTCATTATTCTCTCTAGTACCTATATAGAAGGGGGCGGTGACCCTAATATAGGAAGATTTCTCGTAGTGACCGGTTCACAAAGAAAAATGCCTTTTAGGGAAAGTCACTCCATAATATGCATCCTTAACCCAGATCGTTTCAAGAAATTTTACTCATGAAAAAGCTCCTAAAGCAAGGCTGGTTACAAACCGGTACCACCTTCTGTTAATACAGCCTCGTATTGGTAACGACATGAGTTAGTATTTCCTTTGATTTCAATCCCCGTGATAGTTCTCCTGTGATCACCGTCCGTCTATGATCTAGATACCTTGGACTGGGTCAAATCCCTTCAGGAGGATCGCCATTACCAGGAAAGCTACACATCCCTCCTGATGCCCTGGACCGGATCAAACCCCTCTAGGAGGATCACCATTACTGGGAGAGCTACATCACACTCCTGATGCCCTGGATCGGATCAAATCCCCCTAGGGCGATCTCCTTGACTAAGGGAGCTGGATAGCCCTCCTGGTGCCCTGGACTGGATTAATACCTCTAGGAGGATTGTTATGGTATTTTGATAATGATTGCCTTGAGACCAGAGACTGGTCGGGGAAGACCCAAACTACCTACGATGCCTCAGTCAGGCACCAACCCCAGCCAAGAAGGGTCTGAGTTTAAGATCATAGTTGCCATCTAGATCTCGAGATCAGGGATTGACTGGGGAAGCCCCTTGATCACCCCTTGATGCCTTGGTCGGGTGACCTCCCCTAAGAAGGATCCGAGTGTAAGTGCATAATTGCCATCCGAATCAAAATACCAGGATATAGCTAGATAACCCTCCCGATACCTTGAACTTGATTAATCCCTCTAGAAGGATTGCCATGGTGTTTCGACAATGATCGTCTCAAGACCAAAAAATAGCTAGATAGCACTCCTGATGCCTTTGTTGTGCTACCACCCCCAAGAAAGATTCGAGTGTAAGTGCATAATTACCATCCGGATCACAATACAATGATAGCTCGCTAGCGTTCCTAATGCCTTGCTCAAGCTACCACGCCTAAGAGGGATCTGAGTATAACTGCATAGTTACCATTCCTAAGACCAGGGTAGCTAGCATTCCCGATGCCTTGGTCGGGTGATTTCCCCCAAGAAGGATCTAAGCGTAAGAGTATAGTTGCTTGCTAGATCACGAGACCAGAACAATTAAAAGGTCATCATGCTGCCATGGTCAGGCCAATCCTGCCATGAAGGATCTGGATGGTGTAGTTGCCTACTAGGATCATTTTGCCAGTTCTGTAAAGTACCTTGATTCCTGGAAAAGGAACGCTCGGTACCCAGATTAGCCACGAAAGCTTTATCCCACAAAATTGAGCAGTACGGTTTGTGACCTTTCTTGCATATCAAATTTTACACTAACTAGAGCGTCGAAAATTCCACTAAGGGAATATCCCATTCTGTGGTCTGCCACCGCTCATTTATTTTACTGGTGCGCTGGATTCGCCTACATTTCACATATGTATAAAGACCTGGTGTGAAAGTGGCCTTAGTTGCCTACCAGGATCTTTTTTGCCTAAAGTACCGAGATTCCTAAAATAGGAATAACAGGAAACCTATTTCGCTAGAGCCAAGTATGTTGGGAGTGATTTTCGTACAAAACGACATGCAAAATTCTTCATGTAGTACAAGATCCTGACTCTAACTCTAACTACCTACCGGTGTTCAAGTCAGGGGACATCTGTTAACAGACCTTTTGGCTAGGGTCCAAAGAAGAATTTTCCACCTTTTAGCCTTCAAGCAGGAGTCCAAATACGGGTCCACGTAGCAAGGTATTTAGGTCCTCTAGGTTGAGGTACCTTACGACCCTGCAGAAGCAGGGCGTGGTAGTCAACACCTTCTCAACACCTTGCACGCATTCAGAATCTCTAATTAAAGCCTGCTACCCTGCCAGGAATCCAGCATAATTAGGTTGAACTCCATGATAAAGCTCGACGTTGATGAACCAAACTCCCAAATGCAAGGTTGGAACTCTATAGGATAATTCACCCCTAGAATGGTTAGCATAAGCTCCATGGGAAGAACAACAGGATCGATCTAGCTCCATGACAATCTAGAGATCCCTTGGGGACCCCGCTAGTGTACTGGAACCTAGGGTACCTCGGCCTCAAGAAATATCAAGCGTTACCTCAGGTAACCTCCTTGAAGTACCTCTATAAACTGACTTACAAAACCAGAGCTCTCCTTCAAACTGCGTAGGAATAGAGGGTTGACCATCATGACACTTATGATACCATTAATAAGGTCAAATAGTATTGATAGAGGTAATCAACCCTATTAATGAGGTCAAACTGTATTAATAGAGGTAGTCAACCCTATTAATGAGGTCAAACCATATTTATGGAGGTTGTCAACCGTATTAATGGAGGTAGTCAACCCTATTAATGAGCTCAACCGTATTAATGAAGGCAATCTACCCTATTAGTGATATAGTCAATGCCATTAATGAGAGAATATTCAACTATTTACTGACCACCATTAGTGAAAGAGTCTAAAGAGGAAACAATCACATCCTCTCCAAGATATTAGCTACAATCCGATTCTTTAAGGTTAACTACATTTAATGAAGAATCATATTCAATAAGGAAAAGAGACAAATTCAAGAATCCTCATCTTGAATGCCAAGATAACGATACCATGTATAAATAGACCTCAACACACATGTTGAGGGGGATGTGAGATTCAACCAAGATTTTGTCTACGAGGCTAAATGATATGCACAAATCGACTCCCAAAATACGAGATATTTGACACTTGATATACGATCCACTACACATCTCATCTTTGGTCAAGAAATGGACAAACCAGAGAAATGCCAACACAGTTCGCCTAGATTCACCCTACATGATCATGGTATGTGTTACCTTTACCTGGATTATACCTGTATCGGTCTACATTTGACCACTATTGTAAGCTCTCTGAAGCGACAACGTTGTATTATATCACCATTCTTGTAAGCTCCCCAGAGCATTATTTGATATATACATAAGGAAGGGTATTCCTCCTTCCTACAGATACTGCCTTTGGGTTTTTCAGCATGTGATCATTCGTGATGATTTTCCCCCTTGGTCATTCCACCACCCTCTACAAAAGACTTGTATTTTTCCTATTATATATTGTATTATGCATATGTGTATGCAGGCTAGGTACTGACCCTATTGGTCCCAGCTCTCTAATCTTTCTTATATGAGATCGGGAAACTACAACGAAGATCTAGAGAACTGGATCTAGCACCCTTGTTCATTATATCTGTCTGCTAAGTCGCATGTCGATATAGGGAGAAACCACCCTGACCCTTTTGAAAGAAATCAAGGAGCTCTCTTACGATTTCTCTTTGGAAGCGGGCATGGATCTGGCACAGAAGCCAGAAAAGCCCCCCTTCTTAATCGTCGTATAGGTCAAGGAACTACAAGAAGAAATCAGGGTCCAAAACTGGGCTCCAGGTACCAGGACGGGCTCCGACCCCGACCGAGGGCCAAGACTAGGGAACAAGGACTAGAATCAGACCTTTTACACCAGCAAGGGAACCTTGAGCTCCTCGTGTCTTCACCGTATGTACGAAGCTCAACGGACGGGATGGCTTGTCTTCTACATATCACACCATCCTTCTTCATATTCATACAAGATCTCTCCGAGGTACGAGGTACCTAATCTGATCGCGACCTTCCGAGGTAGTGGTCATGAGGGTGTTAGCTGTAATTCCTAAAGTCTATTTTGTGGAGTGCGATTATTGTGTTATGCCATTATTGGTAAAAACATATCTCATTTATGAATGAGCTTTATGGGATCAAATAAATACCCGACATTAGCATAACCAAGTAAACCCGAAAAGTTCTTAGATTCTGTATAAAAAATTCCTAAATCTTTCGTTCCACTAAGGTAACGAAAAATATGTTTGATCTCATTCTAATGTCTTCTAGTTAGTGTTGAACTGAATCTAGCACGTACATTCACTAAGACTGCAATATTTATTCTAGTACATTGAGCCAGATATAACAAAGCACCAAATGCATTAAGATATGAAACTTCAGGACCAAATATCTTTTTACCACTTTCTATTAGATAGAATGGTTTTTTTTTGGATCAAGAGTTCTAAAAACCATAGGAGTACTTAATGGATGAGCATTATCCAAATGGAATCTTTTTAAAATCTTTTCAATATATGTTGTTAGATGGATAAGTATTCCATTTGATCTATACTCAATCTTGTGGTCTAGACAATATTTTGTCATTCCCAGGTCTTTCATTTCGATTTTCTTTTTTAAATATTCAGCAGTTTTCAAGAGCTCTCCAGGAGCTCCAATTAAATTTATATCGTCAACATAAACTGCTACGATAGCAAATCCAGAATCTTCTTCCTTTATCAAAAGATATTGGCATATAGGATTATTAATAAACCCTTATTTTATCAGATATTCACTAAGACAGTTATACCACATCCGTCCAGATTGCTTTAATCCATACAAGGATCTTTGTAATTTTATTGAATACAAATCATGAGATCTCAAGTTACATGCTTCTGGCATTTGAAATCCTTCTATGATTTTGTAAATATCTGAATCTATTAAACCATATAAATAAGCAATCATTATGTCCATCAAACGTATTTCAAGTCTTTCCAAGACAACCAAGCTTATCAGAAATCGAAACGTAATTTTATCTATAATTGGTGAATATGTTTCATCAAAATTGATACCATGTCTCTACAAGAAACCATGTGTTACGAGTCATGCCTTTTAACTCACGACACCATTTTTCTCATTACATTTTTGTACGAAAATCCATTTGTATCCAACAGGTTTGACATCTTTAGGTATTGGGATTATTGGTCTAAATACTTTACGTTTGGCTAAAGAAATCAATTTTGCTTTTAACTGCTTATTTCCGTTTAAGCCAATCAGACCTCTGTCTACAATCATCGAGATTATGAAGTTCATAATCTTCATTTATCATTTAAGTTGCCATAGTATATGAAATTACGTCATCGTTGATTGTTTCTTCATTATTCCACAATTCTTTAGTATAATTTATAGAAATTTCCTTATTCTATAATATTGTATCTCTTTTGAGATTCAAGGGCTTTTGTTACTTTAGTGGCATGTGTCTCTTCAGGGCTTTTCTTTTTTTGGGAACAATATCTTTTGAATCAAATGGTCTACCACGCATCTAGCATGCCATAGATGATTCTTCTGATATCATTTGTTTATATTGTTTTATTGGAACAATCACCCATGCTGGTACATTAGCAACTGGGATGTATAATTTTGTTACCCTAGTAGCCTTTGCAAATGCATCTGGTAACGGATTTTTAAATGCTAGAAGATGAACTATATATCTTTCATACTTTATTCTAACATTAATAGATATGTTTGGATATAAATGAATTAGACTAGAAACTTTCCAGAAAAGTTCACGCTTCTCTTAAAAGAAGTTTTTCTTTCCCCTAATAATGGGAAATTTGTCTCATTAAATTGACAATATGTAAATCATGCAGTAAAAACATCATTTGTCAAAGGTTACAGATATCTAATTATTGATAGTGAATCAAGACAAACATATATTCTCAAACGCCTTTGACGGTCTCATTTTAGTTCTTTTTGTTGGTACAATTGGGACATATACCGTAAAATTAAAAGTACGTAAATGAGAAATATCTGGTTGATGGCTAAGTACAAGTTGTACTGGTGAATATTGATGATAAGCAGTGGGTCGAAGATGGATTAATACAGCAACATGTAAAATAGTATACCCATATACAGAAATCTTTAATTGTGTCCACAATAACAAAGTTCTTGCAATTATCTGGACACATTTAATAAGAGATTTTGCTAATCTTTTCTAAGTTTGAACGTGTGGAACTGGATGTTCAACATAAATCTCAGGCACTTTATAATATTCATCAAATGCCCTGGAAGTAAAGTCTCTAGCGTTATAAAGGCGTATTGACATAATTGGATAATAGAAAAAATGAGCCTGAGGCCAGATAATTTGTGCAAGTAATCTTGTTGTTAAAGGCCTTTTTTGGCTAGGGTCCAAAGAAGAATTTTCCACCTTCGATCCTTAGAGCGGGGTCCAAATCCGGGTCTACGTAGCGAGGTATCGAGGTACCTTATGACCCTGCAGAAGCAGAGAGAGGAATCCTGCATAATTAGGTCGAGCTCCATCATAAAGCTCGGCATAGCTGAACCAAGCTCCCAGCTACAAGGTTGGAACCCTATGGGATATTTCACCCTTAGAATGTTAAGCACAAGCTCCATAGGAAGACCAGTAAGATCAAGGACCCCACCAGTGTATTGGAACCAGGGGTACCTCACCCTCGAGAAATATCAATCGTCACCTCAGGTAACCTCCATGAAGTACCTCTCCAAAGTGACATACAAAACTAGAGCTCTCCTCTAAACAGCGTAGGAAGAAAGGGTTGACCTTCCCCTATTAATGAGGTCAAACTGTATTTATAATGGTAGTCAACCGTATTAATAGAGGTAGTTAACCCTTTTAATGGAGGCAATCAGCCCTATTAATGATATAGTTAACGCTATTAATGATAGAATATTCAACTATTTAATGACCACCATTAGTGAAAGAGTCTAAAGAGGAAACAATCACATCTTCTCCAAGATATTAGCTACAAGCCGATTCTTTAGGGTCAACTACATTAAATGAAGAATCGTATTCAATAGGGAAAAGAAACTAATTGAAGAATCCTTATCTTGTATGCCAAGTTAATTACACCGTGTATAAATAGAACTCAACACACACGTTGAGGTTGATGGGAGATTCAACCGAGAAATGGCCTACGAGGCAAAATTATATGCACAAATCGACTCCCGAAATACATGCGGAATCCTACTCCTGACTGCAGATACCAACCCCTACTAGAAACATGTCATTAGCAGTGTAAAAGGCTTCTCGCCTGAATTCTCCATATATCGCCATCATATACTACCTCTCCCAAGCATATATCAGGATTGATTGATTTTCTATTACTATTGTAAGCTCTTCGAAGCTTATACGTTGTATAACTCCATCCCCGAGCATTCTTTGATATATACATAAGGAAGGGTAATCCTCCTTCTTCTAGATACTGCATTGGGGTTTTTCAGCATGTGATCTTTCGTGATGCTTTTTCCCCCTTGGTCAGTCCACCTCCCTCTACAAAAGACTTGTGTTTTTCCTATTATCTACTGTATTATGCATTTATGTATGCCGGCTAGGTACCGACCCCATTAGTCCTAGCTCTCTAATCCTTCTTATATGAGATCAGGAAACTACAACGAAGATCTAGGGAACCGGATCTAGCTCCTACCCCGCTGGACCTAGCACTTTTGTTCTTTATATCTGCCTGCCAAGTCGCATGTCGAGATAGGGAGAAACTGTTGGAACCACATTCATCGGTTACGTAGCGGAACTAGGTTTCAAAATTTTATACATATCATAATCTGTATCTGGGACCAGTGAACTTGGGATCATAATTATTTTTCGGAACTAATATATACAATATGTAAGCACAAAAAATTGTAATCAATATAAAGAGAAGAAAATCATACCAACGTTTGGAGGCTACTTCACTTTACGATATGCTCATGTCTGAACCAATCTTACCAACGTTTGGAGACTCTTTCACTTTACGATGTGCCACTGTCTGAACCACTCAATATTCCTTACTATCTCCCGAGAATGGTAAATGCGTACGGGTGCTTCACGATCTCAGGAACTTGAATAGAGGATGTGAAGGAAAACCTTGAAGAAATTCTTTCTTCAATATCAATACATAACACTTGCACGTTTTCACTGATATCTCTTTTTCAATATCAAGCAACACTTGCATTGATATATCATTTCATATCAATATCAATTCACGCACGTAATGAATGCAATTTACATCTCATGCAAAACCATTGACCAATGCGTTTTTATTAGGTAAGGTTGTATATTGATCTCACGCAAGACAAATACCAATTGCATCTCATGCAAATTGAATCACACGCCCTGCATTTCATGTGTTTCTCTTTTTAAAAAAAAAATTAATTCACATACACATGTATTTGCATCATATGCAAATCCTGATACTTGTGCATTAATATTTATATATATATATATATATATATATATATATATATATATTGTTAAAACTCATCAATTTAAATCTTTTAGGATATCTCATATCTCTAAAGATATTAATCAGTTTGTTTTGATTTCAAACTCTTCAAAGTCAAAAAATAAATATCAAATTTAATAAAAATGAAAAATCTAATTATATTATCTTTAAAAATTAAAATCAATCAACACCCTCCAAATAATTATTATTTACACAGTTAAATAATCTAATTATTTAATTAACATAATCATTATCATTCATTAATTAAATAATCTCATTATTCAATTAATTCCCAAATAAATACGTGTCACTTTCGTAACACAATTAATTGGACAATCCAATTAATTAACCGTGACCCTTGTTACCTAAATCAATCAGGCTAGCAAGGGAGCCTAATGGACCCACAGAATTTTGAGCTCCAATAATCTTAGGAATCATTAATTAAACTCTTTAATTACTATTTCTTGATTATTAACTCTGGTGTTATTCCACTAAAAACCCGAAGCTGCAATCTCTCAACTGTAGACGCTTTTATATAGAACGATATAAATCGGTGTCCATCAATATAGCTATTACACATGGTGTAATCCTCCACGGTAGTTCATAATTAAAGCTGGGTCATAATGTCCGTTATACCCCTCTAATTACATATATCCTTTAAGTACCATTGATTCTATAATGAACAATAAATCATATTTACTCAAGGAACTAGGAGAGCGCTCATATTGTCCAAGCCACGAATAAACCCTTAAGGGAGCTACCATCTACTTCTCATAAGAATGAGTGGATTCCATTATTGTGTACAAACCTTCCTAGCCATAAGCCAAACTGCAATCCCAACATACAGAGTATATTCATCAGGAAATGCATCTAACCTCACCCATGGTATATCAAAGACCACGATCTAACCTAAAGGAGTAGATAAGACACTCAAGATTAAGATCACCCACATATAGCAATCATTAGTTGATATATATGAATCTATTCGGTAAACGGATCTTGGTGAGAGATTCATATAGATCATGGCTCAGTCCTATATGATCATATCGTACAAGGTGCCTCCATTCCTATATCTCATATGAATGATTCAAGATAGAATCACTGTACATTACGGAATGGACCGTAACTATAGATTAACCGTAAATAAAGTACCCAACTTTATTTGCTATCTATAGACTGTTTAGATTGCACGTCTCTTACTGTATCCATCTGTATATGACATATATACAATTCGGGATTACATCCGGCAATCTTGGATGTTAAATATATGCATAAATTATAAAATAAACAACACAATAAGAATGAATTGAACTTTTCCTTTTATTTATTTCATAAATCCATTTACAAACTACATCTTTAGGGTATAAACGCCAACAGAAACCACCCTGACCCTTTTGAAGGAAGTCAAGGAGCTCTCATACGATTTCTCTATAAAAACGGGCATGAATCCGGCACAGAAGCCAAGCAAGCCCCCCTCCTTAATTGCCGTATAGGTCGGGGAACTACAAGAAGAAATCAGGGTCCAAAACCGGGCTCCGGGTACCAGGACGGGCTCCGACCCCGATCGAGGACCAGGACCATGGCACGAGGACCAAGATCAGCCCCTTCACACCAACAAAGGAACCTCTAACTCCCCGTATTTCCACCTTAAGTATGAAGCCCGATGGGAGGGATGCCTTGTCTCCTACCTACTGCATCATCCTCCTTTATCGCTTCATTCTCCATATCCATACTAGATCACCAAGGTACGAGGTACCTACCCCGGACGCCACCTCCGTAGCGGTCTCGAGGGTGTTAGCTGAGATTCTCCACCCAGTGGGAATTTTCCGTTAACACTTGCAAAAGTAACAGTACGTGTTGATAATAAGAAAACAGGTGACCATTTGACAAATGCATACTAGAACTATAAAATAGCAAAATGGTCCATTTGGTGGATGAATAGGTTCATATATGTCACCTTGAATTCTTTGTAAGAATGATGGGGATTCAAAACTAACTTTAGAATAATATGGTTTTATTGTTAATCTCTCTTGTGAACATGCAATACATAAATTTGCATGATATAAAAGAATCTTCTAGTTCTTTAATAGATTTCCATTAGAATTTTCATTGAATCTATGCATTATTATAGAACTTAGGTGACCGAGATGGTCATGTCAAAGTAGAAACCTTTTTTGATCCAAGAACTTCTGATTTATAACCCATATGGTTCTACACTTTTTATAATATTGTAATATGATCCAGATGATAAAGTACATAGCTTTTCTATAATGAGATTTTATCCTGAATCACATGGAGTAATGCACAAATATTTAACATTCTCATTATTTATAGTTTCAATATGATATTCATTCCTCCGTATGTCTTATTATTTATAGATTGAACATAATGCATAATCGATACATAATATAGTATTGTTTTGTAACCATATTATGGCTCTTCTAAAGATTCTTTCAGATCCGTTGGACCTAATACTATACTAAGGGTGCGGTTGGTGTGGGGACGAGACAGAACGAGATGAGACAAGACATGACATGACAGGACAGGACAGGACAAGATAGTTGTTCCGTATTGTCTTTGGAATGTATGAGACAAAACAGTTAAATGTACTGTTATGTGTTTGCTATGGCTGGGATAGGACAGAACAAGAGGTTCAAATGACCAGAGTGACCCTCTTATATATAAATAATATATATTATAATATTATATATTTTATTATTTAAATTATCATTTATTAATATATAATATATAATATATACATAATATAGTGTTAACGGAAAATTTGCTCGGGATAATAAATTCCAATTAACACCCTCAAGACCACTACCACGGAGGAGACGGTCGGGGGTTGTACCTTTAGTATCCAGTTTGTTCAAACGGTGACGGATGTTAAAAGAAAATGCTAACACGAGATGAAAGAGAATATAATGGTTTCATTATAAATCATGTATTTCGTACAAAAATCTCTTAAATACTCTCAATCTATCTGAGGTTATTAGGGTGGAAACTTTGTGTCTGTCGAGAAGTAGAATGCAATGATGGCCGTGTTCTGATAATAGAATTTAGGCTACGACTATACTCTTTCTTTGAGTGTTTTTCTTTTGTTTGTTCGATCCCCCAACTTTGTGCATGCTTGGGCCTATTGATGCATAGTCCAACTAGGGTTAACTTTTGATCCTCCCGCCATTATTTTATGAATCCAATCCCTCCTTATCGAGCGGGATCTTTTATTTAAAATTCATTAACTTTGATTAATAACATATTCGAGAATATCTTAGGTGGAGTAAGTTTGTTTCCTATTTGGACTCAATCTCTTGCCCCACAAGTACGTAGTGTTTCAACGTTCATTGAAGTGTAGATATGAACCCTTGTGCCTTCATGGCATGATGCCTCATGGAGGTCATCGAGTATAGTGTTCACTGGCTCGTAGAACGAGGTAGATCCAGACCCTGATCTTGATGTTAGGTGCTCGACCTAACCCTTACAGGTCCCTTTTAGAGATTGAAATGACCCTGCTAATGCGTGTTAGTGATGGTAGGCTTATACGAGCTTTCTCCTATCTACCTAGGTAGATTTGCTTCTTCCTTTGGTGAAGTGGAGCGATGATATAGCATGAACTCGATGTCTTTATAGGTTCCTTTTTACGTCTGGAGAGGATGGCGGGATTCAGGGGGTTTATGCTCTAAATATGTAATTTGTAAATGGATTTATGAAATAAATAATAAGAAAAGTTCAATTCATTATTGCTGTGTTGTTTATTTTATAACTTGTGCATATACTTAACATCCTTGATTGCCAGATGTAATCTCGAACTGTGTATATGAGTGTCATATACGGATGGATACAGTAAGAGACGTGCAGTCTAAAGAGTCCATAGATAGCAAATAAAGTTGGGTACATTATTTATGGTTAATCTATAACTGCGGTCCATTCCGTAATGTACGGTGATTCTATCCTGAATCAATCATATGGAGATATGAGAATGGAGGCATCTTGTATGATGTGATCATATAGGACTGGCCATGATCTATATGAATCTTTCAACAAGATTAATTTACCGATGAGATTCATATATATCAACTAATGATGGCTATATATAGGTGATCTTAATCATGAGTGTCTTATCGACTCCTTCAGGTTAAATCGTGGTCTTTGATATACCATGGGTGAGGTCAGATGCATTTCCTGATCAATATACTCCGTATGTTGGGATTACGGTTCGGCTTATGGCTAGGATGGTTTGTACACAATAGTGGAATCTACTCCTTCTTGTGAGAAGTAGATGGTAGTTCCCTTTAGGGTTGATTCGGGGCTTGGACAATATGAGCGCTTTCCTAATTCCGTGAGGAAATAGGATTTATTGTTCTTTATAGAATCAATGGTACTTAAAGAATATATGTAATTAGGGGGGTATAACGGATATTATGACCCAACTCTAATTATGAACTACTGTGGAGGATCACACCATATGTAATAGCTATATCGATGGACACCGAGTTGTATTGGTTTGTGTAAAAGCGTCTACAGTTGAGAGAGTGCAGTTTCGGGTTTTTAGTGGAATAACACCGAAGTAAATAATCAAGGAATATTAATTAAAGAGTTTAATTAATGATTCTAAGGATTATTGAAGCTCAAAATACTGTGGGTCCATTAGGTCCCCTTGCTAGCCCGATTGATTTAGGTAACAAGGGTCACGGTTAATTAATTGAATTGACTAATTAATTGTGTTATAAAAGTGACATATGTATATTCGGGAATTAATGGAATAATTGAATTATTTAATTAATGAATGGTAATAGTTAAATTAATTAAATAATTAGATTATTTACTTATATTGATAATTATAAATTATTAATTAACTATTAGTTAGAGGGTGTTAGTTGATATATGGATTTAGGTGAAGATAAAATAATAGGATTATATTATTTTGACTAAATCAATTATCTAAGTATTTGAACTTAAGTTTAAATTTAAAATACTTATTATCACTTTTAATTTACTAGATATATTTGAAAAATGATAATTAAAAGATATAAATCAATTAATAACACAAGAGATTGCATTGGATGCAAATTGGTGTGTGCACATGAAACATTAGTCAAAAGAAGAATTTGCAGAGGATGCAAATACTTGTTACACTCATAATATATATATATACGGAAGTATAAAGCTGATTGAATATAAAAAAGAGTTGGCTTATAAAATATATACACAATACGCAACAACAGGATATATATATATATATATATATATATATTTGTGAAAAAAAATGCAGGTGTGTGTTTTAATAATATATTTATATATATATTTATATTGTTTCATGCTTTGTGTGTTTTGAAACACTTAGAAGAAAGAGTTTCTTTAATTCTCTCTACATCTTCCATTCAAGTTCCTGAGACCGTGACGCACCCACACGCAGTTACCAGTTCTGGGAGATAGCGAGGAAAATCGAGTGGTTCAGACATAAGCATATCATAAAGTGAAGGAGCCTCTAAACGTTGGTAAGATTTTCTTCTTCTTGGTTATATTGATTTCACTTTCCTATGTTTACATACTGTATGTATTAGTTCTGAAAAATAATTACGATCCAAAGTTCACTGGTCCCAGATACAGATTATGATCTTTATAAAAATTTTAAAACCTAGTTCCGCTGCGTGACCAGTGAATGGGGTTCCAACAGTTACGAGGTAGCTTTGACCTTGGGGAGCCGAGATCATCATGCGTCGCGCATTCCATGAATCCTTGCTTCGGTGTAA
This sequence comes from Dipteronia dyeriana, assembly GCA_032871835.1. Taxonomy (NCBI): domain Eukaryota; kingdom Viridiplantae; phylum Streptophyta; class Magnoliopsida; order Sapindales; family Sapindaceae; genus Dipteronia; species Dipteronia dyeriana. The sequence goes on along the minus strand of CM065300.1, from coordinate 48,806,770 downwards.
GGAGCTCGATCCGATCGTGTTAGGCTCCACCTTGGGTGCTTCCGGAGCTCGATAACAATTCCTCGCTTCTACGGGGTGGCTCTACAGCTCACCCCAGGACCTGAGGTTCTATGGTTGGTAATCTCTTGCTTGGACTCGGGTTAGGAGAGTGGAAAACTTCCCTTTGGTCCCTAGCCAAATTTGGATATTAACATAAGTCCCCTCTGACTTGAACACCGATGAATGAGTTAGGGTTGGAGTCAGACTTCCAATTTTAATTGGAAAATTTTTCCTCTAACGTTGCTACCAAAATCCTGGCAGAAATCTTCTCATTAAATACAAGCGTGATATGGCAAGCAGAGATTGGTGCCTTTCTCAAAATAATTTGGCTCTGTTACACCAGCTCGTGAGATTTGAGGCAATCTCTGTCGAATATTTCATCGACCTCACTGCTCCATTCACCTCTATTTAAACCCGGTTGTTTCACCCCCTTCCTCATCCTTTTTTTTTTCCAAATTTAAAAACAAAAAATCTATTCAAAGAAGAAACTTCCTCCCGTTGCCTTCACAAGCCGAACCTTCATCTTCTCTTTAAGAAAAAATTCTTCCCCACATGTCGAAAACCAGCTACGATTCTGTCGACTCCATTGTTGATGGCAAGGAAGCTATTAGCCTTGTCACCGGTTGAATAGGAACGTTGCCATTGAAGTTGGGTTTTCTAACAAGCTTGATAGCCGTCTGAACCTAATCGATGAAGACTTTGATAGGGAGCCCGAGAAGGTTGTGGCTAGAAAGGATCAAACTGCAGTTGCAGGTTCCCTTCCGGTATGACTTCTTCCCTACGACTTTAGAGTCATCCAGGATTCTACCACTGACCTGAGGTCAATTACTGCATGAGAGCCAAGTATGGCATCCCTGACAGCGTTTCCATCTTCGTTCTACCCAAGAATTATAACATCTTCTATCCACTCAAGGGTATGCTTCCCATTCATGTAGCGGCCCTCGAGAATGGGGTTAGGCTTCCCTTTCTCCCCACCCTTTGACGAGCTCTCAACGCTCTTCATCTAGCCCCTCTCTAGTTGATGCCAGGCTTTTGGAGGCATTTGATCGGCTTTCTCATGCTGTGGAGGGAACAATGCGAGCTGAGCAAGGTTACTAGGAAGCCTAAAGAGAGGAGATGGCTTACCTTTTTCAGGTTGGAAGCCTGTCTGGAGCCCCTCGAGGTCAGTTCTATGTGAAAGCTAAGAACAAGCTCAACTTCATCATTACTAGCGCTTTAAAGAAGGACCCCGCTTGGAAGGAGGAATGGATCCTGACAGGGGATGATTGAGAAAGCTTGATCTTTATTAGCAGGCACAAGTTCGAGGTTGCCACAGCTTTTAGTGACAAAAAACCGTGGGATCGGGATTCCATACCGGCTGAATCTAAAACCGTCTTGAAGTTTATCCTTACCAAGAAGTTTTTAAACATAAAGTTTCCTACTGCTGATCCCTTTGAATATCGCAGGGTGAATCGATACTTGTAAATTTCTACTGCTACTCATCGTATGTAAAGTTGCACTGAGCTATCCTGCTATATTTCATTGGCCAGTTTGGTTCTAACGTCTTTTTTTTTAGTTTTTGTTGTTGGCCCAGCTTCCTGCGAAGCCCAGCAAGCTCAAACCCCTCATTCTCAAGCCGGATTGCCTCAAGAAGCCTCTTTAGCTGCCTCAGAGAAAGGGGGCCTACTGTTCCAGCTTGGTTTCACCTGCTCTCACTTTTTCCCCTTCCCAACATAGGTCCAAGATGGCAGTCCTAGAATCGCGGGCTACCAAGGCACGGAGTAAGGGGACTTCTGTTTCTCATGCTGCTGATGTATATATTCCAGTTCCTTATTTGGTCTTTCCCACTGCTGCTGATGCTTCTTCTACTATTCCTGTTGCTAGCCTCCTCGATGTTTCGGCTTTTTCGTCCTCATCCCCTGTTTTGGGATTATGTTCGATAGCAAGAGTATAATAATGTATTTGATAATATTTTCATATTAATAAAGTGATTTCTAGTTAAACAAATCTTATAGCATTTATAGTTTAATTATTATAATTGTCAAAAGTAAATAATCATAAGGTCAAAAGACTATGAAAAAAGAAGAATTGATTATACAACTAGATATGTATGAGGTAGACACAATTCTTTAGTTAGTCTTGAATAAAATTCAAAACTTAAGATAAAGGTTTGGGCCCCTTTATCTTGTCAAAGTTGTAGATTCTTTTGCTAGCATTTGAGTGGGATCAAATGTGTTATAATGAGTCTAAAATCATTAAAGTATGATGTCTTTAGGTAAAAGAATCTAGTGCACTGGGTTCATTGAATTGGATCACAGTGAAATACTTTATCTAGAACAGTCAATGGATAAAAGTTTTCACTTGAAGACAATCGGAGAGTCTATCTCAATCCTGAGATAAATGATGGACTTATGGTTGCAAGTGTTATCATTTGAGCTATCAATGAGTACCATTATATAGCATAGTATATCCTCAATAGTTTGGTGGTATTCAGTTGTTAATCGATAGAGAACTTCATTTATAGATATGGACATCGTGGCTCCATTTATTAAATAAGAGTACAATACCATCATATGGATGTTTTGAGGTATTGGATATTAAATATTAACGTTAAGTTTTAAATAGTGTCTATTGAAACATGGGTTCTAGACAAGTCAAAATATCCAAGTTCAAAATGTGGTCATATGAGTAAATATGGTAACTTGGAGAGCTATAGGCGGTCTATGAGCTCTTAGCGATTACTGATATTATTCACGAGGATACACTTTCTCTATTAAGATTGTCTAGGGTATGAATGAGAAATATTAACTTACTCTATCTTTATTTAAGAGTTCAATTTTAGTTCTTTAGTGGAATGAGCTAAAATTAATAGATCGGACCTAAGTGAATCATTTGTTGAGTGTGATTGTGTTGTGTCTATTGTAGCTTAAATTTAGATAGCCCGCCAAGATCCCCAATCCACACGAACTTGCATGGATCACTTGATATATTCTACCAGACCAATTTAGGGGTCCATCTAGAATTGTATTAAGGCATGTGAACTTGTTTCTTTTTGTATGAATATGTCTAGTTCACATGTGGACTTTTTATTAAGGTCCAATGGATTTAATAAAATAAGAAAAATAATATATTGGCCTATGTATATGTGTTGGGCGGCAAGGCTATATAAAATAGCTTAATATATTGTTTTTTATTTTATTATTTAATTAAATGGAAATTAATTAATTATTTAATTAAAAGTCAAAATCTTTTTCCTAGTAGCGAATGGTCTCCTAATATTATACTATTGTTGGTAGTATAATTAATATTAAAGACTATATTCGATAAGTAGATAAATAAAAGGAATTATTTATCTAGTCAAATTAGGAAATCTTTAATATGGTCACAAATACACTAATGAGTTGGATTAGGAGTCCTAATGTACGAAACATTTCTTTTTGGAAAAGAATTATTGGTCACTAAGCAAATCCATATATGGATAGGATTCTTGCCCACCAAGTAAATCATTCTTATGAAAGGATTTGTATGCCTATTTATACTACCTCTAAATTTCGGTCAAGAGAAGATTGGAAGCTCCAAATTTCGTGCAAGCCAAAGAAAATTTAGAGAGAGGAAAAATTCGGCCATTAGATAATTCTAAGAAGAAAAATTCGACCAAGCCTTAATTTTTCTAAAAGAGTTTTCGGCCACCATAGAATTTTGACTATAGAGAATTCAGTTCCTGCTCTAGATAAATTCATCCAACTCTAAAGATTGGTGTGTGAAAATTTGGCAAAGAGGAAAAGGAAGAAAGAACGTTTTGTATTCGATAGTACACTAGTAGTTTTTACATTAAAAGGTTTTGTGTACAACATCGAATCTATGTTCAAGCGAGTTTCAATCAAATTGATTGATAATTCATAAGTGACCTAATGTTCTTTATTTTTCTCTTGGAGGATTACTTTGACTAACAAAGAGAAAGATTTTGTTTGTTTCCATCCTCATGTATACAATTTAAAGAAAGGGAGCCCACACTCCTAGGTGATTCACGTCGTGATTGGATTGGAAGATCTTGCGGATTCAATTCGATGCTAGTTCAATCGTCACGAGAAAATGGTACAATACTTTTTATATATTTATCAATGTTAGGTTTGTGAGTTATGTTGGCATTATTCTATATCAAAACAATATTTCCTTTGTATTGCTTAGTTGTCTAGGATTCATGATGATTCAAGCTTCAAAGAAGAAATGACAACTATTCAAGCAAGTTCAAGTCTTCAAAGGGAAAAGTGCTTCATGATTCTACAAAGGTATATTAAAACCTTTCTTTTCTCTTTCAAGGCTTAGGCACACACATACAATTCATACATTTGTGTCCCTGCATCGTTGTGCATAATTATAGGCACACAAATACAATTCATTCATATGTGTCCCTGCATCGTTGTGCACCATGTATAACACATTCACACACTTGAAGATGAATGCTTATGCATTGGTATGGAAATAACATGTTTTGGAAAATGCATGATTGGAAACTATCTCTATGTAGTTTGCATTCTAGTGTGAATTGTGTTTGTGTGTGTATATGTTTGTATAACATGTATATTGAACTTGATTTTAGTCTTAAATCATTCTTGATTGAGTTCCGTTCATTTCGGATACTCATACTATTGATTTCATGTTTCATACATTGTCTTCGTCTTCATATATCGAGTCGAATTCTTATTTCTAGGTAGAGTATCTTATATTTCCATATCCGTGAGAGAGTTACAGTTCATAATCCGTAAACGGATTTGAATTCCGAGTTTGGAGGCCAGAGAACAGTCGAAGAACGCGAGAGGAGTGCAAGGGAGTTGCACCATGGCCAAAGGCCATGCATTGGTGCAAGCCCGAGATGGTGCGTGGCCATCTCTGCTGCAACTCCTTGCTGCCCTGAGATGCCCATGTGCCATCTCAAGGAAGCATCTTGAAGGGGTAGCTTTGGTATTTTCACATATATCTCTTCCCTCTCCTTTATATATCTCTTCTCTCTCTCATTTGAATGAAAGGAAGAAGAAAATGTAGTGCAGAAAATTTCCAGGTTTTTTCTCTCAACTTTGAATCACCATATCTCTCTCATTTCTTATCCGATTTGAGTGATTCAAGTTGGAGAAGTTTTGTATTGAAGTCCTCTATCATTACCAAGCAACCTTGAAGTAATTTGTTCAAGTTTTCTGGTGGATCGCACCATTTTAGTGACTGTACTCTACATTGTCAACGTATTTGTTTATCTTTTGATTTCCTTGATTCTAATGTTCAAATACCTTGGGTCTTCTTCCTACTTGTGTGTATTTGACTTGAACATATGTTGATGAGTGATATATCTTCAATTAAATGCTAGTTGTACTTAATTAGATACTTGATTGTGAGTTAGGTTTCAATCAAACCTTGGTTTTCACATGATTGTGAGTTGTATTGTGCTAGCATCTTATCTAGGACTATTTGTGCTTTGATTGAATTTATTTTCATGATTAATAGTCTTATCATGTGCTAGAACTCATTTGTTGAATAGATCTAGGATTAGCTCATTTGATTTTATATTTAGAGTCTATTAGAGTTTAATTGACTATTTTGTGAATATATGCTCTAAATGATTGCTAGAGATTTGATTGATCATATATTGTGTTTCTAGCATTTTTGTGTTAGTACTAAAGTCTTGAATATGTACTTCATTAACATGTTTATTTCAAGCTTTAGTAATATGAATAAAATCTAGGTTTAAAGTATGTGTTCAGAAATTTGGCATGCTCTAGATTTTTATTCATGCATAAGATCTAGACAATCTTGTTTTGTGAACTTTATTGTCTATATCTAGATCTTCATGGAGTGTACCAAATCCATACATTTCATATGCTCATGCATCATCTTGTGTGATGACATTTTTGGATTATAAACTAGAAAATATACTTTGTGTGCTCATTGATTAATTCTAGTTTCCATAGAATTTGTTGATCATATTATTCTATGTTGCGTGCTTGTTTGCGTTTTGGATTCATGATCACCTAGATGCCTTGTGAGAAGGAAGTCTTGACAATAGGTGTAAGACCTATGTTGTTGAGCAAGTAAGTCTTGGCAAGAGGTGTGAGACCTTAGAATGTCAAGCAAGGAAGTCTTGGCTAGAGTCAGGAAGACTTGGATAGTCGAGCAAGAAGTCTTGCCTAGGGTCGTGAGGATCCGGATAGGTGAGCAAGGAAGTCTTGACTAGAGTCGGGAGGACTCGGATAGTTGAGCAAGAAGTCTTGCCTTGGGTCGTGAGGATCCGAAAAGATGAGCGAGGAAGTCTTGACACGAGGTGTAAGGCCTCGGATTGTTGAGCATGAGAGCGACATCTTCATGAGTAGGATAGGAGGATAGTTTCTTTGTGAAGGGGTCACTTGATAGATTGTACTTTTCTTATCTAGTAGTGGATTTTGTTTGCCGGCGGTTGCTAACCCGTGGATGTTTTCTCTTTGGAGGTTTACCACGTTATATCTTGTGTCAACTTTTCTCTATCCCTATCTCTCTTATATTGGTAATTGTTGTTTGAATAATGTGGATAAAAATTTATATGTAAGTTGACTTCCTTATACAATATTGTTTGTGTATGTTAGATAACTTTGTATCTTGTGATATTCCATTCAAGTTGTAAAGTATCACTTTGTAATACTCTAAGTACAACTTATGGAATTTTGTCTACATTGAAAATATTTGTTCATAAGATACATTGATTCTTGTTGTATGTTTTGTAGACTAAGAGTGGAGATTTGAGCATATATGAATATATTGTTTTCTCATAACAATAATGTTGAATGTTAATTTGTATGCTTATCAAGGTTTTGTCACTAGTCTCGAAAGATTTGTCAAAAGTGAGAGAACCCCCCCCCCCCCCCCCCCCCCTCTAGGTTGTTTAGTATAACCTTGTACACATTATTACAATCAATTAATCTAGGGTTAAGGTTCTTGTTATTGAAAAAGAGAAATTTTTTATTTATACCAAACCCTAATTTTAATTTTTCACACTTCCGTTGTACGGATTTTCCCTCCAATTGGTATCAGAGGCTGTACCCTTGATTAATTGATGTATGTGTTCGTGAATCTTTTTGTTTTTATTCTATATATGCATGTTTTGGAAAGAGATGACACTCTAGGTATTCACATATTTATTTATATTGGAATGTATGAATATATATATATATATATATATATATATATATATATATATATGTTTTAATATATTGATTGTTATTGCTCAATTTTAGTCATAGAATTTCAATGTATTTTGTTTTGGGATTGTAACAAGAAGGGTGGCTTATCATCGCCATAATTTCTTTCTTGGTAGTTGCTAAATTTTTATTTATTTTGATACTGTAATAAAAGTACTGCACTATAATGTAATAAAAGAAAACTGAAGTATTTTTTTTATTTAAAATTTTTCTGAAATACATTCAAGTATCAAAGACTCGAATGTTTGAAGCATTGGAAGCAACCGAAAAAAGTTTGGGACCATGCAAGCCATGCGAAGAGCACGAGGCCATGTTTGTTGTGGCATGGGCTGCGCATGGCAGCCCCATGAAATCCACGGGATGCGAATGGCAGCCCTTTATAAGGTTGTGGCGTGCGCACGCCCATAGGAGGAAGCCATGGGTGCACACGCCCATGGGAGGCAGCCAAGGGAGTCCAAATGAAGAAGGTCGCATGAAGACTTGTTCGCCAAGAAAAGAGTTTTTTGTATTCCAAGACATGTAGTTTACTTGCTTTTCTAGGATGGACCAAAATTATAGCTATTTATATTTTTGTAAATATTGCAATGTTTGTCATTGTTTGATAACATGTCATATAGTATAGGAGTGTCACTCATATATCTCTTTTGGTATGAACATGCATTGAATGATTTAGGTATCTAATTGGCATCTAGATAACTTGGTAAATCATTCTACGGAATTCGATCACACACCTTAAATAATTGAGTGGGAGAAGGTGTTTTGGAACACCTACAGCCTCCACGTTTACTTGAGCTTTATGTTTCGTGTAATAACCCCCTAAGGGGTATTCATGAATGGAATTTTACAAGATACTTTCTTACAAGGATAGACTAGACAATTAACCCAAACGATATCTATTCCTAAAGGAGGGATATTCGTGTGGGAATACATTGAAGGTCGATAACTTGGTAACACATTCAATGTGATTTTGTTAATATCCTTCCAAGAGTTCTTGTTAATAAAATTGCAAGGCTAAAATTGAAAACGTTGGTTGTTATGTTAACAATTAGGTGGGATCTAGTCCAACTAGTAAATGTTACGAACTCTCAAAGGAGGCGTGACATTTATGGATGTTGGATCACCGTTGAATTTTACAATTGAATTATTTTATTTGTAATTCAAGATAAATATTCAACAGCGCTATATCATGATTGTTTACTTATATAATTTTTGTTATTAAAAATAAATCATGACCCCATCCCTAATCAACATCCTAAAAGATAATACTTTAACTGATGAAAATTATGTTACATGGAAAAGGAATATTGGATTGTTGTTGCAAGCTGAAAAGTAGAATTTCATTATGTATACTCCTAAACCACCTACTCCTACTAATGAATCTACTCAGGAGCAAAGAGATGAGTATCAGCAGTGAGAGTCTTCACATGAGATGGCTAAATGTTACATTATGGTCACCATCTCTGACATGTTGCAATAGCAACATGAAGGAACGGCTACTACTGTCGATATAATGATGTCTCTGGAGGAGATGTTTGCTATGAGGTCTAGAATGACTAAGAGAGAGGCAGTGACTACTTTCATGAATCTTAGGATAAAACATGGACAGGCTGTGAAAGATCACATGATGAAAGTCATAGCACATCTCAACATTGCTGAACTAAATGTTGCTAAGATAGATGGTGAGACGAAAATTAACATAATTGTCAACTCACTATCAATTGATCAGTTCAAGTTGGACTACACCTTGAACAATAAGGAAAACATCTTGCAAGGCGTGATGCAAGATGATCAAAGCATTGAGAAAATCCTTATGTAAGGTAAGGGTTAAGAGATTTATATGGTTAGTATAGTTGCTTCTGTTAAGACCCGTAGGAAGGTCAAGAAATAACAGAAGAAAAAGCAACTTGGCCTAACCAAAAGGGGTTACCGGGAAAGTAAAAGACTGAATGGGAATGAATTAATCTTGCATTTAGGAAATGGAGCGTTGGTGTCAACTAGTATAATGGGAGATATTAGAATCGATTTAGATTCTTATAGGCATTTTGATTTAATAGAAGTTTATTATGTACCTCAATTCAAGAGGAATTTAATTTTAGTTTCTTGTTTAAATAAATTTGGTTATTCGGTTACTTTTAATAAAGCCTTTATTATTAGTACAAATGACAAAATTATTTGCAAAGGTACATTGGAAAACGGTTTATTCTATTTGCATAGAAATATCTCTCACTTGTTAGACACGGAATCAACGGAATCTAATCATAAAAGAGTAAAACTATCAAAAGATGAAACCTACCTATGGCATTTATGCCTAGGTCATATTAACCTTAATAGGATAAAAAGATTGGCTAGTGACGGACCTCTAAGTGACTTAAAGGTTGATGATCTACCAACTTGTGAATCTTGTTTGGAAGGTAAAATGACCAAAATGTCGTTTATGACCAAAGGCACAAGAGCCATCGAATGTTTAGGATTGATACACATTGATGTGTGTGGACCTAAGAACATTCGAGCTAGAGGTGGATATGAGTACTTCATCGTTTCACGAATGATCACTCAAGATTTGGCTATGTGTATCTCATGAGACATAAGTCAGATATTTTTGACATGTTGAAAGCATTTAAAGCTGAAGTAGAAAATTAGCTTGAGAAACGCATAAATATCTTGAGGTCTGATCGTGGTGGAGAATATCTATCTGGTGAGTTTCAGTAATATCTTATTGATAATAGGATAATTTCTTAGTTTTCTGTACTAGGTACAGCTCAACAAAATGGGGTGGTAGAAAGGAGAAATATAACTCTTTTGGACATGGTTAGGTTTATGTTGAATTATTCAACGCTTCCTAATTCGTTTTAAGGATGTTCATTACAAACTGCTATGTACATTCTAAACGATGTACCATCTAAGTTTGTTCCTAAAACACTGCATGAGTTATGAACCGGGCGAAAGCCTAGTTTACAACACTTAAGGATATTTGGATATCCTGTGCATGTGTTAAAAGGAAAGACAGAAAAGATGGAGTCACGTTCAGAAACATGCATATTTGTAGGGTTTCCAAAAGGAAAAAAATGATATTATTTCTATAGTCATTCAGATCTTAAAGTATTTATTTCTATAGTCCTTCAGATCTTAAAGTATTTGTTTCAATAAATGCTAAATTTATGGAAGAGGACTATATGAATAATTTTGTGCTTAAAAGTAGAATAGTCCTCAAGATACAATTCCACAAGAGATTTCACAACCTCTCCCAATTGAAAGTTCCGCACCAACACAAGATCAACTATCTACCATACCTTATCATAGTGGGAGAGCTAGTAGACCACCCGAGAGATACATCGGTCTAGAAGAATCTATAGAGAATCTTCCAGACGACGATGATCCCTTTAAAAAAGCAATGGAAGATGTTGTTTGTCGCCATTGGTAAAAGGCAATGCAATCCGAAATTGAATCTATGTTCAAAAACAAAGACTGGTATCTTATAGACTTGCCTAAAAGGATAAAACCCATTGGCTGTAAGTGGGTATACAAGAGGAAAAGAGGAATGGATGGAATGGTGAAAACCTTTAAAGCAAGATTGGTAGCTAAAGGTTATACACGGAAGGAAGGCATCGATTATGAAAAAACATTCTCTCTTGTGGCCATGCTTAAATCCATTAGGATACTCTTATCCATTGTGGCATCTCTAGACCTAGAGATTTGGTAAATGGACGTCAAGATAGCTTTCCTTAATGGAAGTCTTGACAAAAGCATCTATATGATGCAACCAGAAGGATTCATTAAAAAGGGCTAAGAGGAAAGGGTATGCAAGTTGCAAAGATCCATATATAGATTGAAGCAAGCATCCAGATCCTAGAACATAAGGTTCGATCAAGCCGTGAAAAGTTTTGGATTTATTCAAAACCATTATGAACCATGTGTATACAAAGGGATTAAAGGTGACAAGTTGGTTTTCCTAGTTCTTTACGTTGATGATATACTACTCATCGGAAACGATGTAGGTGTATTGACATCAGTAAAAGAATGGTTAACAAAACAATTTGATATGAAGGACTTAGGAGAAGCAAGTTATATTCTTGGTATCCAAGTCATAAGGGATAGAAAGAATAGAACGATTACATTATCCCAAGCTTCATACATAGATAAAATATTGTCAAGGTTTTCCATGCAACATTCCAAGAAAGGTAACATATGCATGAGTAGGGTTCCATATGCATCGGCAGTTGGAAGTCTCATGTATGCAATGCTCTATACTAGACCAGATATTTGTTTTATTGTGGGCATAGTTAACAGGTTTCAATCAAAGCCTGGTCCTGATCACTGGACGGCAGTCAAGCATATTTTTAAGTATCTTATGAGAACTAGAGATTAAATGCTTGTATACTCTAGAGGGGATTTTAATTCCCGTTGGGTATACAGATTCTCATTTTCAGTCAGATTCTGACTCCAAGAGATCAGCATCAAGATCGGTGTTTACTATTGGATGAGGGGCAATCATATGGAGGAGTATCAAGCAATCTTGTATTGCTGACTCAACCATGGAAGCCGAGTATGTTACCGCATGCGAGGCTGCTAAAGTGGCTGTCTGGCTCTACCAATTCTTGATTGATTTGGAAGTGGTTCCTGATGCAAATAAACAGATCACTATCTATTGTGATAATAGTGGAACAGTGGCTAATTCGAGAGAACCAAGAAGTTATACGAGAGGGAAACACATTGAGAGAATGAATAACCTTCCGAGGGAAATTGTGTATAGGGGTGACGTGATGATTACCAATATCGCATCAATAGATAATGTAACAGATTCCTTTACAAAGACTCTTTAACCAAAGAGTTTTGATGGGCATCTAGAGAACATAAAGATGAGTGATATGACACATTTGCTATAAAGCAAGTGGGAGATTGTTGGGATTATGTTCGATAGCAAGAGTATAATAATGTATTTGACAATCTTTTCATATTAATAAAGTGATTTCTAGTTAAGCAAATCTTATAGCATTTATAGTATAATTATTATAATTGTCAAAAGTAAATAATCATAAGGTCAAATAACTATGAGAAAAAAAGAATTGATCATACATCTAGATATGTATGAGGTAGACACAATTCTTTAATTAGTCTTGAATAATATTCACAATTTAAGATAAAGGTTGAGCATCTTTATATTGTCAAAGTTGTAGATTCTTTTGCTAGCTTTTGAGTGGGATCAAATGTGTTATGATAAGTCTAAAATCATCAAAGTGTGGTGTCTTTGGGTAAAAGAATCTAGTGCACTGGGTGCATTGAATTGTATCACAGTGAAATACTTTATCTAGAACCGTCAATGGATAAAAAATTTCACTTCAAGACAATCTGAGAGTCTATCTCAATCCTGATATAAATGATGGACTTATGGTTGCAAGTGTTATCATTTGAGCTATCAATGAGTACGATTATATAGCATAGTCTATCCTTGATAGTTTGGTGGTATTCATTTGTTAATCGATAGAGGACTTCATTTATAAATATGGACATCATGGCTCCATTTATTAAATAAGAGTAGAATATCATCATATGGATGTTTTGAGGTATTGGATATTAAATCTTAACGTTAAGTTTTAAATAGTGTCTATTGAAACATGGCTTATGGACAAGTCAAATTATCCAAGTTCAAAATGTGGTCATATGAGTAAATATGGTTACTTGGAGAGCTATAGGCGGTCTATGAGCTCTTGGCGATTATTGATATTATTCAAGAGGATACACTTTCTCCATTAAGATTGTGTAGAGTATGAATGAGAAATATTAACTTATTCTATCGTTATTTATGAGTTCAATTTTAGTTCTTTAGTGGAATGAACTAAAATTAATAGATCGGACCTAAGTGAATCATTTGTCGATTGAGATTGGGTTGTGTCTATTGGAGCTTAAGTTTAGATATCCCGTCAAGATCCCCAATCCACACGAACTTGCATGGATCATTTGATATATTCTACCGGACCAATTTAGGGGTCCATCTTGAGTTGTATTAAGGCATGAGGACTTGTTTCTTTTTGTAAGAGTGGGTGTAGTTCACATGTGGACTTTTTATTATGGTCCACTGGATTTAATAAAATAAGAAAAATAATATATTTTCCCATGTATATGTGTTGGGCGGCAAGGCTATATAAAGTAACTTAATTTATTGTTTTCTATTTTATTATTTAATTAAATAGAAATTAATTAATTTGGTAATTAATTAATTATTTAATTAAGAGTCAAAATCTTTTTTCTAGTAGGAGATGGTCTCCTAATATTATACTATTGTTGGTAGTATAATTAATATTAAAGACTATATTTGATAAGTAGATAAATAAAAGGAATTACTTATCTAGTCAAATTAGGAAATCTTTAATATGGTCACAAATACAATAATGAGTTGGATTAAGAGTCTTGGTGTAGAAAACAATTCTTTTTGGAAAAGGATTCTTGGTCACTAAGTAAATCCACCTAAGGATAGGATTCTTGCCCACCAAGTAAATCCTTATTAGGATTGGATTTGTATGGCTATTTATACTACCTCTAAATTTTGGCAAAGAGAAGATTGGAAGCTCCAAATTTCGAGCAAGCCAAAGAAAATTTAGAGAGAGGAAAAATTCGGCCAAGCTCTAATTTTTCTAAAAGAATTTTGGCTACCATAGAATTTTGAGTATAGAGAATTCGGTTCTTGCTCTAGATAAATTTATCCATCTCTAAAGATTGGTGTGTGAAAATTTGGCAATGAGGAAAAAGTAGAAAGAACGTTTTGTATTCGATAGTACACTAGTAGCCTTTACATTAAAAGGTTTTGTGTACAATATCGAATCTAGGTTCACGTGAGTTTCAATCAAATTGATTGATAATTCATAAGTGACGTTCTTCATTTTTCTCTTGGAGGATTATTGTGACTAACAAAGAGAAATATTTTGTTTGTTTCCATCCTCTTGTATACAATTTAAAGAAAGGGAGCCCACACTCCTAGGTGATTCACGTTCGTGATTGGATTAGAAGGTCTTGCGGATTTAATTCGATGCTAGTTCAATCATCACGAGAAAAAGGTACAACACATTTTTGTACATCAATTAATCCAGGGTTAAGGTTGTTGTTATTGAAAAAAGGAAAAATATTATTTATACCAAACCCTAATTTTAATTTTTCACGCTTCCGTTGTGCTGATTTTCCTTACACCCGGTTCTTCAAACTTAAGGGAACATGAGGCCGGCGTTGCAGAGGTTCCTCATACCCACTCCCAACATCAGTCGAGCTCGACGAAGCAAGACGAGGTTTTGGAGCAATTCATCGCGTCTTACCCAGTAGGTGTACTTTCCAAGATGGCTTCAATGCCATCGATATTTTGCTTACCAAGGGGTCCTCTCTTACGGCTGAGGTAGTCACCTTCTTCTACATTTTACCTATGACTGCTAACTTGATCAATTTCTTATTTGCACTCTTCAATCTACAAGCATTCAAATTCAACGTGGTAATGTACCACCAAGTCGCCTTTCTCCATGACCGTGCTGTGAAAGTTGAGGCTGAATCCGAGAGGGCCACGGGGCTACTTAACTAGGCTCGATCTATGTTGCAGGAAATGACCTCCAACCAGAAAGAGATAGATTAGGAGCTTGTTGATCTACAGTGTCATAATGAGAGACTGAAGCGGTTCTTCGACCAAAAGACCCTTCGATCTTAACGTCAAGCTAAACAGCCGGATTCTTGGAAAGTAGAGGCTAAGATGTTGGACGTCGAGAACCAGACCTTGCATGCTCAGGTGGCCAAGTTACAAGCGGAGATGGATGCCTCCTTCAGCGACATATATTTTTATGCCTCCTTCCAGGTTACGGAAGCTATCCCTTTTTCCTTCGACCTATCTACTATAGCCGATTGGGATAGAAAGGAGATAATGACCAAAGTTACGGAGATGTCCCATCCTGATGTTGACGGAGAGGGTCTTTCTAGCTTGGATGGAGCCGGGAAATAACCAGATGTGGCAGATCTTCCTCCTCTTCCTCTGGTCCTTCCAGTATTCAGCCCCCGGGAATCCTCATGTAGGGTTCAGCTCGCACAATCAGTGGATATTTGTCTAGAAGTCCAAGAGGAGATTTGAGACCGCCCTAAAGAAACCTCTGTAGAAGAGTTGAAGTTTGAGAAGAATAACCTGGAAGCAACGACTATCACTCTGGATGCAGTCATTTCCTCTAAGGTTATGGCCATAGATAATGAGGTCTTTATGGAGGACTAAGACGAGCAGTAAGTAGATGAAGAGCCTCCGGAGTAAGGAGCAACAAAAGTGGCCAACCAGGATGAGCAGCCACTGGAAAAAGAGGCGGAGGGTAAAAACCATCATGGTGGATGAACAGCTGAAGGGAATCTGAAGGATACCGGAGCTTGATACCATATATTCATAACTTGTTTTGATTGCCCGAAAGAGGGGTGGGCTCCCTGCTTTACTCATGACTAGTTTACTTGATTTTTTTCATTTATTTGCTCTTCATGTAGCCTGGAACCAAGGGTTGGACTCCTTGCTTGATGAATGTAGCCTTACTAGAGGATAGGCTCGTTCATCATTAATGAAAATCTATTATGACTTCCTTTATACTTGTCTTGACAAATCCTGATCATGAGTTTCCAATTCGACTGAGAGCTTCTTGCTTTACTCCTGGCCTCGACCATGATGCGACCTTCGAAATAACTTTGACTAAATGAAATTTGGTAATGGGAAGCTCTGAATCCACTAACCGTAAACCCGCTAACTGGATGGTCATCCAGCTTCTAATTCTCTGCACTTGGCAGGAACTCCTACCTTTAGGGAAGAGTTCCCTTGCATTGTATCCAACATCTTTGATGATCCCTCATTGAAATTTTAAACAGGCGATGTCGGGAATCATACGTGTAGGTAAAACTAATGAGTAATTGCAATCAGGTGCTTGATATTTTGGTAAAATGTGTTATAATAACCGAGATACCCTTTTTCCCTACCTTTAGGAAGGTATCTTATCATGGCGACCTCACTCCCGTAGGTGAAATTGTTATTCATGCTTAGATCCTTTCCGGGAGTAGTAGCCCAAACGAGGCATCAAGAGGGCTATCTAGCTATATCATGGTCTTGTAATCTGGACAGCAACTATGCTCTTACACTCAGACCTTTCTTAGGGGTGGCAGCTTCACAAAGGCATCAGGAGGGTTATCTAGCTATATCATGGTCTTGTGATCTGGATGGCAACTATACTCTTACACTTAGACCCTTCTTGGGGGTAGTAGCTCGACCAAGGTATCAGAGGTAGTGATGGGGCTTCCCCGGCTAGTTCTTAGTCTCGAGATCTAGATGACAACTATGCTCTTACATTTAGACCCTTCACGGTGAAGAGTGGTGCCCGACCGTGTCATCAAGGGTAACAATGGGGCTTCCCCAGCTAAACGGTTCTTAAGGCGGTTATAGCAAATTTACTCATGGAGAACCTAGTCGGATATTGAGAAATTTACAGTTTATAGGGAACAAAATCGGAGATGGAGAAAGCAGGTTTTATTGATGATCAAAATGGAGTACACAGTCGTTGAGAATTTTATTGAAACCTAAATGGAGGTTGTCTCAACAGTCCTCTGCTTAGGGATATAATTTCTTTAAGTGATTAGCATTCCAGGTGTCGTCGATGGGTTAACCATCCATGTCTTCTAGTTTGTAGGCACCATTACGGATCACCATCCTTACTGTAGAAAAAAAACGGTTCATAACGCAACGGAAGCGTGAGAAATAAGAAAATTAAGGTTTGCGTATAAATAAACAATTTCCCTTTGACTTACATAAACCTTAACCCTAGATTAATTGATCCTTTTTCTCATGACGATTGAACAAGCGCCGAATTAAATCCACAAGATCTTCCAATCCAAACACGAACACGAATCACCTAGGAGTGTAGGCTCCCTTTCTTTAATTGTATACCTGATGATGGAAACAAACAAATTATTTTTCTTTGTTAGTTACAATTATCCTCCAAGAGAAAAATCCAAGAACGTTCGGTCACTTATGAATTATCAATCTAATTGATTGAAACTCGTGTGAACCCGATTTGATTTCGTACACAAAACCCTTTTGATGTAAAGGATACTAGTGTACTATCAAAAACAAAAACGTTCTCTTTTTCTCTTTTCTCCTTGGCCGAATTCTACACCCTTCATCTATGAGTTGGACGAATTTTGTCTAAAGCAAAAAACAAAATTTTTCTCCCTCAAAATTCTCTCTTGAAAATTTCCTAGCATGGAGGAAATTTTTATCATAGAATTCTTAGGCTGGCCGAAATTAGCATACGTATATATATAGGATCATAAATCCTCTCCAAAGAAGGATTTACTTGGTTGGCAAGAATCCTTTCCTTAGGTGGATTTATTTGGTAGTTAAGAATCCTTATCTAAAAGGAATTCTATCCTATTATATATATATATATATGGGCTGGCCGAAATCTCATTGGAAATATATTAGGATCACAAATCCTTTCCTACTAAGAATTTACTTGGTAGTTAAGAATCCTTTCCTTAGGTAGATTTACTTGGTGGTTAAGAATCCTTTTTCTAAATGATTTCTATCCTACACCAAGACTCCTAATCCAAGTCAATAGTGTATTTGTAACCATATTAAAGACTTCCTAATTTGATTAGATAAATAATTCCTTTTATTTATCTACTTATCAAATATAGTCTTTAATTTTAGGAGACCAACTCTTATTAGGAAAAATATTTTGACTTTTAATTAAATAATTAATTAATCAACAAATTAATTTATTTTCATTTAATTAAATAATAAAATAAAATAAATATAATTTAAGCTATTCTTAATAGCCTTGCCGCCCAACACATGTATATAGGCCATATACTATTTTTCTTATTTTATTAAATCCGTTGGACCATAATAAAAACGTCCACATGTGAACTAGACCCATTCTTACAAATAGAAACAAGTTCACATGCCGTAATACAATTCTAGATGGACTCCTAAATTGGTCTGGTAGAATATATCAAGTGATCCAAGCAAGTTCGTGTGGATTGGGGATCTTGGCGGGCTATCTAAATTTAAGCTCCAATAAAAACAACCTAATCACAATCAACAAATGATTCAGTTAGGTCCGATCTATTTAATTTTAGTTCATTCCACTAAAAAACTAAAATTGAGCTCTTAAATAAAGATAGAATAAGTTGATGTTACTTATTCAAACCCTGGACTACCTTATTTGAGAAAGTGTATCCTCGTGAAGTATACCAGTAATCGCCAAGAGCTCATAGACCGCCTATAGCTCTCCAAGTTACCATATTTACTCATATGACCACATTTTGAACTTTGATATTTTGACTTGTCCAGAAGCCTTGTTTCAATAGTCATTATTGAAAACTTATCGTTATGATTTAATATCCAAAACCTCAAAACATCGATATGATGGTATTCTACTCTCATTCAATAAATGGAGCGACGATGTACATATCTATAAATGAAGTCCTCTATCGATTAACAAATGAATACCACCAAACTATCGAGGATAGACTATGCTATATAATCGTACTCATTGATAGCTCAAATTATAAGACTTGTAACCATAATTCCATCATTTATCTCAGGATTGAGATAGAATCTCCGATTGTCTTCAAATGAAAACTTGTATCCATTGAAGGTTCTAGATAAAGTATTTCATTTTGATCCTATTCAATGCACCCAGTGCTCTAGATTCTTTTGCACAAAGACACCACACTTTGATGATTTTAGACTCATCATAACACATTTGGTCCCACTCAAATACTAGAAAAAGAATCTACAACATTGACAAGATAACGGTGCCCAACCTTTTATCTTCAGTTGTGAATGTTATTCAAGACTAACTAAAGAATTGTGTCTACCTCATACATATCTAGATGTATGAGCAATTCTTCCTTTCTCATAGTCTTTTGACCTTATGATTATTTACTTTTGACAATTATAATAATTAAACTATAAATGCTAGAAGATTTGTTAAAATAGAATTCTCTTTATTAATATGAAAAAATTGTCAAATACATTATTATACTCTTGCTATCGAGCATAATCCTAACAATCTACCACTTTCTCTATATTAAATGTGTCATATCTCTCATCCCCATGTTCTCTAGATGCCCATCAATACTCTTTGTGGAAGATCCTTTGTAAAGGGATCCGCTAGATTTTCTGCTGACGCGATCTTGGAAATCGTAATGTCACCCCTATGCACAATTTCCCTTAGAATGTAATACTTTCTTTCAATGTGTTTCCCTCTCTTATGACTTCTTGGTTCTCTCGAATTAGACACTACTCCATTATTGTCACAATAGATAGTGATCTGCTTATTCGCATCCGGAACCACTTCCAAATCAATCAAGAATTGGCGAAGCCAGACAACCTATTTAGCAGCCTTGCATACGACAACATACTCGGCTTCCATGGTGGAATCGGTTATACAAGATTTCTTGATACTCCTCCATATGACTGCCCCTCCTTCAATAGTAAACACAGATCCTGATGTTGATCTCCTAGAGTAAGAATATGACTGAAAATTGGAATTTGTATACCCAACGGGAATTTTATCCCCTCCAGAGTATACAAGCATATAATCTCTCGTTCTCCTAAGATACTTGAAAATATGCTTGATTGCCTTCCAATAATCAGGACCAGGTTTTGATTGAAACCTGCTAACTATGCCCACAACAAAACAAATATCTGGTCTAGTGCAGAGCATTGCATACATGAGACTTCCAACTGCCGATGCGTATGGAATCCTACTCATGAATTGCTCTTCATGCTCATTCTTAGGAACTTGTTCCTTAGAAAGTTTGATTCCATGCCTGAAAGGTAACATACATTTCTTGAAATCTTGCATGGAAAACCTAGACAAGATTTTATCTATGTATGAATCCTGGGATAATGCAATTTTTCTATTCTTTCTATCCCTTATGACTTGGATACCAAGAATATAACTTGCTTCTTCTAAGTCCTTCATATTAAATTGTTTTGCTAACCATTCTTTTATTGATGTCAGTACACCTACATCGTTTCCGATGAGTAGTATATCATCAACGTAAAGAACTAGAAAAACAAACTTGTCACCTTTATCTGGATGCTTGCACAATACACCAACTTGTATACACAATGTTCATCAAGGTTTTGAATAAATCCAAAAATTTTCACGGCTTGATCGAACCTTATGTTCCATGATCTGGATGCTTGCTTCAATCCATATATGGATTTTTACAATTTGCATACCCTTTCCTATTAGTCATTTTTAATGAATCCTTCTGGTTGCACCATATAGATGCTTTCGTCAAGACTTCCATTAAGGAAAGCTGTCTTGACGTCCATTTGCTAAATCTCTAGGTCTAGAGATACCGCAATGGATAAGAGTATCCTAATATATTTAAGCATGGCTACAAGAGAGAACGTTTCTTCATAATCAATACCTTCCTTTTGTGTATAACCTTTAGCTACCAATCTAGCTTTAAAGGTTTCCACCTTTCCATCCATTCCTATTTTCCTCTTGTATACCCACTTGCACCCCATGGGTTTTATCCCTTTAGGCAAGTTTACAAGAGACCATACTTTGTTTTTGAACATAGATTCAATTTTGGATTGTATTACCTTTTGCCAATGGCGACAATCAACATCTTCCATTGCTTCCTTGTACGTATAGGGATCATTTCGTCGTCTGAAGATTATCTACCTATTCTCCTATACCGATGTATCTCTCAGGTTGTTTAACAACCCTCCCACTACGACGAGGTATGAAAATAATATTGATCTTGTGTTGGTACGGAACTTACAATTGGGCTTGGTTGCGAAACCTCGTGTCTAATTGTATCTCCTAAAAGCTCATTCAAGACAATTCACCTTTTAGGCACAAATTATTCATATAGTCATTTTCCAGAAATTTATCATTTGTCAAAACAAATACTTTAAGATCTAAAGGACTATGAAAATAATATCCTTTTGTTCCTTTCGGATACCCTACAAATATGCATGTTTTTTAATGGGACTCCATCTGTTCTGTCTTTCCTTTTAACAAGTGCGCAGGACATCCAAATATCCTTAAGTGTTGTAAACTAGGCTTTCGCCCGGTCCATAACTCATGCGGTGTTTTAGGAACCGACTTAGATGGTACATCGTTTAGAATGTACATTGCAGTTTGTAAAGCATATCCCCAAAAAGAATTAGGGAGCGTTGAATAACTCAACATAGACCTAACCATGTCCAAAAGAGTTCTATTTCTCCTTTCTACCACCCCATTTTGTTGAGGTGAGCCTGGTGCAGAAAACTGAGAAATTATCCCATTATCAATAATATATTGTTGAAACTCACCAGATAGATATTCTCCACCACGATCGGACCTCATGATTTTTATGAGTTTCTCAAGCTGATTTTCAACTTCAGTTTTAAATGCTTTGAACATATCAAAAGCATCCGACTTATGTCTCATGAGATACACATAGCCAAATCTTGAGTGATAATCTGTGAAAGTGATGAAGTACTCATATTCACCTCTAGCTTGAATGCTCATAGGTCCACACACATATGTGTGTATCAAACCTAAACATTCAATGGCTCTTGTGCCTTTGGTCGTAAACGACCTTTTGATCATTTTACCTTCCAAACAAAATTCACAAGTTGGTAGATCATCAACCTTTAAGTCATTTAGAGGTCCGTCACATACCAATCTTTTAATCCTATTAAGGTTAATATGACATAGGCGCAAATGCTATAGGTAGGTTTCATCTTTTGATAATTTTACTTTTTTATGATTAGGTTCCGTTGATTCTATGTCTAACAAGTGAGATATTTCTCGGCAAGTAGAATAAACTGTTTTCCAATGTACCTTTACAAACAAATTGTTATTCTTACTAATATTAAAATCTTTATTAAAGTAACCGAATAACCAAATTTATTTAAACAAGAAACTGAAATTAAATTCCTCTTGAATTTAGGTTCATAATAAACGTTTATTAAATCTAAATGCCTACTAAAATATAAATTGATTCTAATATCTCCCACTACACAAGTCGACACCAACGTCCATTACCAAAATGCAGTTTGAATTCATTCTTATTGAATCTATTCTTTTAACCCTTTTCACCACAAAGGAAACACTTCCATTTGATCTTGGTTACTTTCTTGGTCTCCTTCTAAGAAGGCCTAGGTTGTTTTTTCCTCTGTTGTTCTTGACCTTCTAACGGGTCTTAACAGTAGCAACTTTACCAACCATATGAATCTCTGTCTAGAGACATCATAATATCGGCAACAGTCTCCATTCCTTCATGTTGTTGTTGTAACACGTTGGAGATGATGGCCATAATGTAACATTCATTTAGCCATCTCATCTAAAGACTTCCACTATTGATACTCATCTCTTTTGCTCCTGAATAGATTCATTAGTTTGGTAGTTAAGGAATATACAGAATGAATTTATACTTTTCAGCTTGCAACAACAACCCAATATTCCTTTTCCATGTGACATAATTATCATCAGTTAAAGTATTATCTCTTAGGATTTTGATTAGGGATGGGGTCATGATTTATTTATATTAGCAAAAATTATACAAGTAAATAATCATGATATAGCACTTTTGAATATCTATCTTGAATTATAAATAAAATAATTCAATCGTAAAAATTCAACGGTGATCCAACACCCATAAATGTCGCGCCTCCTTTGGGAGTTCGCAAGCATTTACTTGTTGGACTAGGTCCCACCTAATAGTTAACATAACAACCAACATTTTTAATTTTAGCCTTATAATTTTATTAACAAGAACTCTTGGGAGGATATTAATAAAACCACATCGAGTGTGTTACCAAGTTATCGACCTTCAATATAATCCCTCACGAATATCCCTCCTTTGGGAGTAGATATCGTTTGGGCTAATTGTCTAGTCTTTCCTTGTAAGGAAGTATCTTGTTAAATTCTATTCATGAATACCTCTTAGGAGGTTATTTACGAAACATAAAGCTCAACTAAACTTGGAGGCCGTAGGTGTTCCAAAACACCTTCTCCCACTTAATTGTTTAAGGCGTGTGATCGAATTCCAAAGAATGATTTACCAAGTTATCTAGATGCCAATTTAGATACCTAAATCATTCTATGCATGTTCATACCAAAAGAGATATATGAGTGGCACTCCTATTCTATATGACATGTTATCAAACAATGACAAACATTACAATATTTACAAAAATATAAATAGCTACAATTTTGGTCCATTCTAGAAAAACATGTAAATTACATATATCTTGGATTACAAGAACTCCTTTCCTGGAGAACAAGTCTTCACGCGACCTTCGTCGTTCGAACTCCCTCGACTACCTCCCATGGGCGTGCGCACCCTTTGCCCTAACCCATGGGCGTGCGCATGCCACAAACCCATAAAGGGCTGCCATGCGCAGCCCATGGCTACCAAAGGGCTGCCGTGCGCAGCCCATGCCACAACAAACATGGCTTGCGAGCTCTTCGCACGCACGTTCGTTGTTACGGCTCGTACGGTCCCAAACTTGTTCCGGTTGCTCCTAATTCTTCAAACCTTTGAGTCTTCGAAACTTGATTGTATTATAGAAGAATTTAAATAATACAATACTGCAGTTTTTTTATTATTACAACAACACGAATAAAAAAAAAACTTAGCAACTACACAGAAGAAAATTATGGCGATGATAGACCACCCTTCTTGTTACAATCCCAAAACAAAATATATTGAAATTCTAGGACCAAAATTGAGCAATAACAAACCACATATAAAACATATCTATATATATATATATATATACATACATACATACAATCCAATGTATATATATATATATACGAATACCTAGAGTGCCATCTCTTTCCAAAACATGCATATATACAATAAAAAGAAAAAGATTCACGAACACAAACATCAGTTAATCAAGGGTACAACCAGGCTCTGATACCAATTGTAGGGATAAAATGGTTCAAAACGCAACGGAAGCATGAGAAATAAGAAAATTAAGGTTTGTGTATGAATAAAAAATTCCCCTTTGACTAACAAGAACCTTAACCCTAGATTAATTGATATATATAAAAAGTGTCGTACCTTTTTCTCATGACGATTGAACAAGTACCGAATTGAATCCGTAAGATCTTCAAATCCAATCACGAACGTTAATCACCTAGGAGTGTGGGTTCCCTTTCTTTAATTGTTTACCTGAGGATGGAAACAAACAAAAAAAAATTCTTTGTTAGAAACAATTATCCTCCAAGAGAAAAATCTAAGAACGTCTGGTCACTTGTGAATTATCAATCTAATTGATTGAAACTCACGTGAACCCGATTTGATTTTGTACACAAAACCCTTTTGATGTAAAGCATACTAGTGAACTATAAAAAAAATGTTCTCTTTTTCTCTTTTTTGCTTGGCCAAATTCTACACCCTTTATCTATGAATTGGTCGAATTTTGTCTAGAGCAAAAAACTAAATTTTTCTCCCTCAAAATTCTCTCTTGCTTGGCCGGCCAAATTCTCTCTTGAAAATTACCTAGCATGGCTGAAATTTTGATTATAGAATGCTTAGGCTGGCCGAAATAAACATACGTATATATATATATATATATCTAGGATCATAAATCCTCTCCTAAGGAGGATTTACTTGGTTGGCAAGAATCATTTCATTAGGTGGATTTATTTGGTAGTTAAGAATCCTTATCTAAAAGAAATTCTATCCTATTATATATATATGGGCTGGCTGAAATTTCATTTGATATATATTAGGATCACAAATCCTTTCCTAAGAAGGATTTACTTGGTAATTATGAATCTTTTCTTTAGATAGATTTACTTGGTGGTTAAGAATCCTTTTTCTAAATGATTTCTATCCTACACCAAGACTCCTAATCCAAGTCAATAGTGTATTTGTAACCATATTAAAGACTTCCGAATTTGATTAGATAAATAATTCCTTTTATTTATCAACTTATCAAATATAGTCTTTAATTTTAGGAGACCAACTCCTATTAGGAAAAATATTTTGACTTTTAATTAAATAATTAATTAATCAACAAATTAATTAATTTCTATTTAATTAAATAATAATATAAAAATAATATAGTTTAAGTCATTCTTAATAGCCTTGCCGCCCAACACATGTATATAGGCCATATATTTTTTTTCTTATTTTATTAAATCCATTGGACCATAATAAAAAAGTCCACATGTGAACTAGACCCATTCTTACAAAATGAAACAAGTTCACATGCCTTAATAAAATTCTAGATGGACCCCTAAATTGGTCCGGTAGAATATATCAAGTAATCCATGTAAGTTAGTGTGGATTGAGGATCTTAGCGGGCTATCTAAATTTAAGCTCCAATAAACACAACCCAATCACAATCAACAAATGATTCAATTAGGTCCAATATATTTAATTTTAGTTCATTCAACTAAAGAACTAAAATCTAACTCTTAAATAAAGATAGAATAAGTTGATGTTACTCACTCATACCCTAAACAACCTTATTGGAGAAAGTGTATCCTCGTGAAGAATGCCAGTAATCGCCAAGAGCTCATAAACCGCATATAGCTCTCCAAGTTACCATATTTACTCATATGACCACATTTTGAACTTGGATATTTTGACTTGTCCAGAAGCCATGTTTCAATAGTCACTATTGAAAACTTAACGTTAAGATTTAATATTCAAAACCTCAAAACATCCATATGATGGTATTATACTCTCATTTAATGAATGGATCCACGATGTCCATATCTATAAATGAAGTCCTCTATCGATTAATAAATGAATACCTCCAAACTATCAAGGATAGACTATGCCATATAGTCGTACTCATTGATAGCTCAAATGATAACACTTGCAACTATAAGTCCATCATTTATCTCATGATTGAGATAGACTCTCCGATTGTCTTCAAATGAAAACTTTTATCCATTGTCGGTTCTAGATAAAGTATTTCATTCTGATCCTATTCAATGCACCCAGTGCACTAGATTCTTTTGCCCAAAGACACCACACTTTGATGATTTTAGACTCATCATAACACATTTGATCCCACTCAAATGCTAGCAAAAGAATCTACAACTTTGACAAGATAAAGGCGCCCGACCTTTTATCTTAAGTTGTGAATGTTATTCAAGACCAACTAAAGAATGGTGTCTACCTCATACATATCTAGATGTATGAACAATTCTTCCTTTCTCATAGTCTTTTGACCTAATGATTATTTACTTTTGACAATTATAGTAATTAAACTATAAAGGCTATAATATTTGTTAAAATAGAATTCACATTATTAATATGAAAAAATTGTCAAATACATTATTATACTCTTGCTATCGAGCATAATCCTAACACTTACCTAGTATGGCCCTTCCCAATTGGGTCCTAAGACTCCATCCGACCTTTTACGGGTGTTCAGGGACACGTTTTTGAGAACAAAACTTACCTCATTGAAATTTCAAACTCTTACATTTCTGTTAAAATACCTGGCTATCTTGCTCTGGTATACCGCTACTTTCTCAGCTACCCGTTCTTGTTTTTTCCTCTAAAAGATCTAGATTAGCTAAGAGATTGACCTTGTTGCTCTCTGGTTCAAAGTGTTGTACCCTGAATGAGGTTAATTTATGCTCGATAGGAAGGACCGCTTAAGCCTCGAAGGCTAGTGAGTAGGGTGTCTCTCTAATAGCTATTCTCTTTGTTGTATGGTATGCCTAGAGAACCTCGGAAAGCTCATCAGCCTATTTGTCTTTTTTTTTTTGCTGTAAGTCTTCTTCAATAGCTTCTTGATGATCTTATTGGTGGATTCAACCAGCTTATTAGTCAGAGTGTGGGCTGCTGAAGCGAACCTGAGGTCGATTCCCAAACCTTCACAGAAGTCTTTGAATAAGGCATCGTCAAATTGCTTGCTTAGGTCGGCTATAATGATGAGAGGGGTCCCAAATCTGCAAACCACGTTGGTTTTAAAGAACCTCATCGTATTCTCTTCTGATATTTGGGAAAGATGTCCGGCCTCGACCCATCTTGTAAATTAGTCGATTGCCACAATGGCATGCTTAGCTTGCCCAGGAGTTATGGGAAGCGATCCGATCAAGTTGACCCCCTCATATGGCAAAGTGGTAGGGTGAACTGAGAGATAACAGCCATTCCGATGGGAGGTGACTCAAGTCTGACATCATCTAGCATGGTTCACAAGATTGTACAAAGCTCTTCGCGTCTTGGTGAATAGTTGTCATACGGAGCACTTGATATGCTAAAGCTTCACCGCCAATATGATTCCTATGGTCCCTAGAGTGAACCTCTTTCAATGCCCATTTGGCATCATCAGGGTGCAAACACCGAAGCAAAGAAAGGGACCTGCCTCTCTTGTAGAGGTACCCGTCTACCAGGCAATATCGGACATCGAGCCTCTTCATTTTTTAGGCTTGACCGGGCTCCTCAGAGAGCTTTCTTTCTTTGAGATAAGCCACTATTGGATCCATCCGGCAAGGCTGAAGGTCCAGGAGACAAATTTCCCTGCCTGCTGTTTTGCTTGGTTGGGAGATAACTTGGAGAGGAACTCCCCATGGTAAGGCTTGGCCACCATTCATAGCTATCTTAGCCAGGACATCTGCTCGATGATTCTGTTGTCGAGGCACTTGCTCAATCTTGAATCCCTTAAATTTATTCTAAAGTTGTTGAACTAGCTTCAAGTAGGCGGCCATGTTATCTCTTTTTTGCCTGGTAAATCATGGAAACCAAATTGGTTGTGAGTAATGAGTCACACTTCGCCTCATTGTTGGTAGCCATAAACTCGAATCTGAAGTAGTGACATCATTCGGTCCCTTTTAGGTCTATTACAACTATGCCAACTTCTCCCCCAGCTTATCCAGATGCCTCATTTGTGTAGAGGATCTAGGTCTTACAACCTTTCGACCAGCTGTCGATCTCTGAAATCTGTTAAGGAGCTATATTCGTTGATGCAAACGTCGCTTGGCCTGAGAGCGCTGAGAATTCTACCACAAAGTCCGCCAAAGCTTGGGCTTTGAATGTGGTTATGGGTTTATACTCCAAATCAAATTAGGTGAGCTCCAGGGCCTACAAAACTAGCCTTTTAGATACAGCTGGCCCTTATAAAAATTGGCAGAGAGGCTGGTCCATCACAACTGCTTTTGAGTGAGCTTGAAAGTAGGGATGAAACTTTCTTACTGAGGTTACCAGAGCATAGGTGAGCTTCTCCAAGAGAGTATAATTTTTCTTTGGCTAGGTTAGAGCATGACTCATGTAGTAGATTGGTCATTGGACCATATCTCCCTATTCATTGATCAAAGCTCTACTTACTGCTATCTCTAAAACAGCCAAGTAAATTTACAGCTCCTCTACAGGAATTGGCTTGACTAGAAATGGAAGGCTCGTTAGTACTTTTTCAAGGTTTGAAAGGCTTGCTCGATCTCCTGGTTCCATTTCATGTTTTTTCCCTGCTTGATAGCTTTGAAGAACGGGTGGCATTTATCGGTAGAATGAGAAATGAATCTGTTGAGCGTTTCTACATGCCTGGTCAAGACTTGTACCTGTTTAAGTGACGTGGGGGATTCCAGGTCCAAGATAGCCTAGATCTTTTATGGGTTGGCCTCTACGCCTCTCTTATGAACCATGAAGCCTAGAAACTTCTCGATAGTTTACCCGAAAGCACATTTGAGGGGTTCAACCGCATCTGGTTTTCCCCGTAAAATCATAAAAGTTCTGTGAAGATCGTCCTGATGTTCTTCTACAAATTGTGATTTTGTGATCACATCGTCGATGTGCACCTCCATCGACCTTCCAATTTCAGACATGAACAAACGGTTGACTAGCAGCTGGTATGTAGCCCCAACATTCTTAAGACCAAACAACATCACCTTGCAGCAGTACAGACACTGTCTGGTAATGAAACTGGTTTTATCCTAGTCTATTAGGTGCATCTTAATCTGATTGTACCCTGAGAATGCGTCCATGAAGCTCAGGAGCTAGTTACTGGATATGGAGTCAAACAAGTGATCGATCTTTGGTAGAGGAAAGCTATCTTTTGGACATGCCCGATTAAGATCAGTGTAGTCGACACATATACGCTACTTTCCATTCATCTTTGTGAACATGACCATATTGGCAATCTATTTGGGTTAACACATCTCTCTAATGAAGCTTGCTCTAATTCGCTTGTCCACTTCCTTTTGAACTGCAGCATTTCTTTCAGCGTTAAAGTGACGTCGCTTTTGCTTGACGGGCTTGAAGGTTGAACCACTACTAATTGATGAGCAGCCAATGATATGGGGATCCCGGGCATCTCATCATGACTTCAAGTGAAGATGTTGCTAAATTCTCTAAGAAGTTCAATCAGACCTTATTTCACTCTCGGGTCGAGTGTAGCTCTGACCTTGATAACCTTGGAGGGATCGTCACTCATGATGGGTATATATTCTAGCTAGTCCACAGGATGCCCGCTGGCCCATTCTCTGCTATGTTCTGTTTTTCCTCATCCAGTGTTAGGGAGTCATCTTCTGGATGAATGGCGAGCTCCGTGTCTTCCAAGGTCATCCCGGGTGTTTCCACATCCTGGATCGTTGCAACTTGTATCAACTATTTTTCTAAAGCTGTCAGATTGGTGGACACTGCATAACACTTCCTGCTGTTTGTTTGTCACCACGTACCTCCCCACCTTATCCCCTACTGGAAACTTTATGATGTTGTGGTAGATGGACAAGAATTCTTTCAAGGAAGATAAGAATGGTCTTCCCAGTATCGCATTGTAGGCCGACTGGATATCAAACACAACAAAGCCTGTCATAACATTTTATTCAACGGGTGCGGTTCCAGCGATCACTGGGAGGATCTTCGATCCCACTAGTATGATCGAGTCCCCAGTGAATCCATACAGCGGGGTTATGCAACTATTATAACATCGTTGCTTCAATTTCTACTTCTCCAAGGTATCTTTAAAGAGGAAGTGGACAATGCTGCCTGTGTTGACGAGCACGCGATGGACCATACAATTGGCATTCTGTACCGTGATCACCATTGGATCATCAAGATACTACACAGTGTTGTAGACATCTGTCTCGGTGAAAATAATATGTGCTGACTATGAGGGGCTAACCGGGCTCTAATCGACCTTGAAGATACCCTGACCTTCTTCAATTTCAACTTCTCCAAGGTATCTTTAAAGAGGAAGTCAACACCGCTGCCAGTGTCGACGAGCACGTGATGGACCATACAATTGGCATTTTGTACCGTGATCACCATAGAATCATCAAGAGACTACACGGTGTTGTAGACATCTGTCCCGGTGAAAATAATATGTGCTGACTATGAGGGGCTAGCCGGGCTCTAGTCGACCTTGAAGATACTCTGACCTTCTTCTACATGAAGAATCTTCCTTGCATGGTTTTTTTTTGGAATTATTGGAGGTGCCAGCCAGAATAGGCACTCTGTCGATAGTATGTATCACCTGGATTTTTTGCATCAGATCTGCCTGCTCCCTCTTTCTCTTCTCAGCATGCTCGCGGATCTTAGCTTATAGTTCTTTTCCAGTTTGAATATTGTCCCTGAGCTATTGCAAGAACTCTATCAAACATCCTCCCCTTATTAGAGCCTCGATCTGGTTGCGCAGTTTAGATCTCTCTGAAATGTTGTGTCCCACGTCCTCATGGAAGTCGCAGTACTTGTACCGGTTACTCTTATCAACAATGGATTTCATGGGTACATGCTTCTGTAGCAGCCCCTTATCCCAAATGGCGAGGTAGATTGTTTCACGGGATACATTTAAGGGGGTGTTGTAATCATACCCTCTTTCATCTTGTGTTACGGGGGCTACAGTAAACTAAAACTCATGGAGGGGTTCGCCTTAATGGATACCTTTCTTGCTTGGGTTGAAAAGTGGGGAATTGGTATGTTGACCTATTGGGAGGTTTTACTGAGCTAGGCTCGGGTCTGGGAGCTTCCTTCCTCTGGCGCTTCACCGTTCTCATATCGTCATGCTCCATCTTTACCTTGTGTTGTTCATCAATTTTGAATTGCTCTAAAGCCCGGTCATAGGCCTTCTGATAAGCCTCTGGAGGTTGCTTGGCAAATGATCGGAAAAGCTTACCCGCCCATAGGTTCCACCGAAAGTTGGTGAGGGTCTCTTTCTTGATGAAAACTACCATCTGGATGACTTCCTTGTGAAAGCGTTCCACGTAGGACCGGAGTGTCTCCCCTCACTCCTGGACCACATATTGGAGGTGTATGGAATCCTTTGGACACGGTTTGACCCCTTGGATTTGTGAGCAGAAATCTTTTGACAACTTTGTGAAAAAATCCACGCTACCAGCAGATAGCTTTCTGAACCAAGTCTTGGTATAATCAGTCAGGGTAGTTGGGAACATCCTACACATGGCAGCCCTGATAGTATTCTGGACTTTCATTTGCTGGACGAAGCTCTACAGGTGGCTCAAGGGGTCTTCTGTTTCGAGGAATTTATTTGTAGGTATTTTAAAATTCAGCAGGTGATCTACCTCCAAGATCCTTTTGCTGAGGGGAGCATTCATCTCGCTCAATGGATCCTTCTTATCCTCCTTGTGCTTTCCCCTATTTATTTGCAAGATCTCTTTCTGTAGTTTTGCCAGCTGATCTCTCAGGTGCTTGTTCATGGGTTTTATTGAGTTGACCTCAGACTCCTCGCTGTCGAATCCCTCTGATGAACTGGCGATCTCCACCTGGTCTTCCTTACAGGCGGGATCTTCCCGAGGCTTTACTGGCTACCTTCCTCTCTAGCCTGGGCTTCCCTCCTTGATGTTGTCGGGCGAGGAGCCTCTCGCCGCTCCTGTGGCAGGGCGTCCACTGCAGATTTAACTCGCATGGGCTGGTAATATGATGGTCAACCAAGAACTGAGACACGGTCCCTAGCCTATCCCGGATCGAAGGTTGAGGCCTCATCCAATCGCCGACTGGCTCTGGTGGAGGAGGTCCCAAACGATCGAAGGCGGGTTGCCTGGTTCTTAGCCTGCTCGACTCTCCCTATATGTTGGGATTTGTTGGCTGAACTGTGATGCCCTTGGTGAGCAGGCGAAGGTGGACGTTTCCACGAAGGTTGCCGCCTGTTGGTTGAGCTTGGTCTGGCTTATCACATGACGGTTAGAAGCCCATGCAATGGTTGGCTAGACTGGAACTTGGCTGCTTCTTCCCAGGTTTCTTGGAGTTGACAACGGAGTCCTCATTGTCAAATCCCTCCAATGAACTGACGATCTCTACCCGGTCTTCTCTATGAATGGAATCTGCTTGGGGGCTTCGCTGACTACCTTCCCCTTTAGTCCGTGCTTCCCTCCTTGATGTCGCTGAGCGATGAGCATCTCGCTGCTCTTGGGGCAAGGCGTCCGCTATAGATTTAACTCGTCTGGGCTGGTAATGTGATGATCTTCCAAGAACTGGGTGCATGGGCTCTAGCCTATCTCGGATCGAAGGTTGAGGCCCTATTTTATCACGGGTTGGCTCCGGAAGAAGACGTCCCAGGCAATTAAAAGAGGACTGCACTGCTCTGGGCTACTCGGCTCTCCCTGAGTGTTTGGATTTGCTGGTTGGACCGCAATGCCCTCAACAAGCAGGCAAAGGAGGACGTTCTCCACTAAGGGCGCTACTTATTTGTCCAGCGCGACTTGACTTATCATAGAAGGACCAGAAGCCAACGCAGCGGTTGGCTGGTCCGGAGCTTGGCTATGGCGTCTTGATTTTCTCCCATTCTTTGGGGCCTTTCATGTCGATACAGCCGAAGGTTGTCCTGAAGCTTTGGGATGTCTCTGGGAGGAGCAGAGCCTCATAATTCCTGCAAAATAATAAACACGTAATTGTTGATTCGATTAACTCGGTGTGGATTTTTCTCACAGACGGTGCCAGAAAGTGTTAACAGAAAATTTACTTAATGTGAGAAGTTCCAATTAACACCCTTTAGACCACTATCACAAAGGTGGTGGCTGGGGTTGGTACCTTTGGTACCTAACTTGTGAAAATACAAACACTGTTAAATGTTCATGGCTAACCTAGAGGGGGGGTGAATAGGTTAGACACCTTTTTCGGCTCCCTTCGAAACAAACAAAAGTTTATCCTCTAGATTGTTTGTATCATAATATATATATATATATATATATTAAAGACAATTAATCAATATATAAATCATGTAAAGTGTGATACAAACAAGCAGCCATAACACTTACACAATTGATATTATAGTAAAGAAGTCAACTTACATATAAAGTTCTATCCATAATGTTCAAATAACAAATACAAAATAAGAGAGCTAGGGATAAAGAAAAGTTGACACAAGATATAACGTCGTAAACCTCCGAAGAGGAAACATCCACGGTTAGCAACCACCGACAAAAAAAATCCACTAGTAGATAAGACAAGCACAATCTCTCAAGTGACCCCTTCACCTAGAAACTACCCTCTTATCCTACTCATGAATATGTCACCCTCTTGCTCAACATTCCAAGGCCTCACACCTCTTGTCAAGACTTCCTGGCTCACCCTTTCGGATCTTCATGACCTTAGGAAAGACTTCCTTGCTCACCCTTCCGGATCCTCACGACCCTAGGCAAGACTTCCTTGCATGAAATTCTGAGGTCTCCCACCTCTTGCCAAGACTTCCATGCTCAACAACATAGGCCTCGTACCTATTGTAAAGACTTCCTTCTCACACGGCAACTAGGTGATCTTGAATGCAAAGCACAAACAAGCACACAACATAGAATGTTATGATCATCAAAAATCCTATAGAAAATACTAGACATAAGCATGAATGCACAAACCAATTGTTGTCTAGTTAAAATGCATGTCTAATTCATCTAGTTCATACAAAATATATGACAAGTTAATTTCAACCTAGATACATGCTTAAATCTAAACTTGAACTCAAGATATATTCAATTAATCATATAATCAAGTTTAAATTACATAAACAAAAAATAAGCTAAAATCATGTGACAAAGTCATTTAGATTAAAGCAAAAGTTCTAGAGCATATTTTCTATTCATAGATTCAACAAAGCACATGAAGAGCTCACAAGAACACAAGCACATGTATCATAATGATATTTCGGCCAAAAAGAGCCTAATACATGTGAAGAACTATTTTTCACTAAAACAATCAATTAAAGATCATCAAATAGTCTTAGAATCAAAGGTAGCACAATATAATCCCAAACATGTGAAAAAATAGGCAAAATCAAAACCTAACTCAACATGTGAGATTTCAATTGAAACTCAATCTAGCCTTAAATTAGTTCAAAACTTAAATCTAAACAATCACATGACACTAATATATAGAGGAGAAAAAAACCCAAGGCAATTGACAAAGTTCTAAGAGAAAAACTTCAGGAGAAAATCAATACCTTAGCAAACTTGAGACAATCCCGTTTTTTGCGTGATTAGACACCAAAAACTGTAGCAAAACCAACTCAAACCTTCTAAGAAAAGATAGAGGATGTTTAGATGAACACTCTCAACTTTAGATCACTCAAATTGGATCCCAAATGAGAAAAATAGAGTGTTTGGAAGGTGTGAAAGTTAGAGAGAAAATTCTGCTCAAGTTTCAAATCTTCTCTTTAAATGAATTGTGAGAGGGAAAGGAAATATAAAGGAGAGGGAAAGAATAGAGTGTGAAATGACCAAGAAGGACAAGAAACAACCAAGCTTGCCTACTGCCCGAGATGGTGCATGGGCATCTTGGGGCAGCAAGCCTTCTTGCCCGAGATGGCCACGTGCCATCTCGGGAAAGAAGAGCTTGGTGCTGTCATCTTTTTCCCTCAACCTCCCTTCACGTTCTTCGACTGTTCTCTGGCCTCTAAACTCGGAATTTGAATCCGTTTATGGATTACAAACCGTAACTCTCTCACGGACATGGACATATAAGATACTCAACCCAAAAATTAATAATTCGATTCGATATACGAATACAAAGACAATGTATGCAACATGACTGGAAAGTATCATATCTTTTGAATTACATAGAGATAGTCTCCAATCATGCATTTTCCAAAACATGTTATTTTCATACCAATGCATAAGCATTCATCTTCAAGTGTATGAATGTGTTATAAATGGTGCACAACTATACAGGGACACAAATGTATGAATTAGTGTGTGTGCCTAAGCCTAGTAAGAGAAAGATAAGGTCTTAATATACCTTTGTAGAACCATATATCATCCTTTCTCTTTGAAGACTTTGAACTTGCTTTGACTAGTTGTTCCTTCTTCTTTGAAGCTTGAATCAACATGAATCTAAACAAATAATCATTACAAGTAAACATCATTTTGATATGGAATTAATTCCAACATGATCTAAAACCTAACTATCTCCCCCTATGGCAAATTCCGTGTCAAAACACCTATACATTTACTACAAATATAAAAATGAAGATAGGTCACAAAATCACTCCCTCAATTTACAATGAGTAAGATTCCTAGAACTAATCTTCATCAACTCTTGAACTTCATCTTGATCATCTCTTAAAGTAACCTACAAATCATCTCAAAGCACAATGCATATGTAAGAGAAAACAACAAATGGCAACATATAATATGGATAAGAATATACAATTAAAGTCCACAAATACATGTATCTCCCCTCAATACATGCCAAATCACAAAAATTCTTAACCAAATCTTAAGACTAATTATTACATGTCATTAAGTTCAAAAGTTCACAAAACAACATAAAAAGAAACTAAGCAACTAGGATATACTCTTTCTCCCCCTTTTTGACATGAAATGATACCAAAAGGTTAAGAAATGTACATCAAAGATTAAATACTAGCCACTTGTTCCACCAAGAGAAAGTCGTGCGAGTAGTTGATTTAACTTAATGCTGGAATGGTGGTCTTAAGCTTGAAGCAATGCACTCCTCCAACTCTTTAATCCTAGCATCTTGTTGAACAACTATTGCACCGAGTTCATCAATCTTCTCCTTCAATAGTATAGCCCAATCCGGAAGTGTAATTGTGCTAATCACATGACTATCAACTTGAGAACTACTAAATAGTCCAAAAGTATCACAAGTCTTACCCTTATTTTTATAGGACATGTATGACACACACTTATCACAAGATTTTTCCAAGGGTTGATCTAACATATCATCTTCTCTACTCTTAATCCAACGAGCTAAACACAATAAGGTAATAAACCCCGGTAATGCAAGCTTTTTATCACTTCTAGTAGAGAAAGCCGCACTATCAATGTAATACTTGAGAAGAACTCCAAGGTTTATCGGTTGATTAATTACCAAGGCATACACTATTTTGATCTTGTCCTTATTCAACTTGGTTGAATTCGAAGATCCAATAATGTTAGTGCAAATAAATAGATGCCAAAATGCTCTAGCCTTAGTTAACTCATGTTGACTAATGTATGCCTTATTTTTCCACTTTAAGGTAGCATTGTCACAAAGAGTTCTACCCATGATATTTAGATTCTCAATAACATACACATCTAGATAATTAGAATCGATATCATTAGATAGCCCAAGAAACTTGTTAACGTTTTCCGACTTAATTCTAATTACAATACCCCTTATACCCCTTATACCCATTAAAGCATCTAACAAGGTGACACTTTCCTTATATTCATGATTAAACTCTCTAACAAGAGTATCATATACACCTCATAACATGCTCACCCAAGATTCCCATTTCCTGTCCCTTAAGGACTTACGAACATAAGATTCATTACACTTACCAAAGTCAATGCCTCATTCTTGAAATATCTTCTTTGTTCCAAAGATCCCTAAATCTCTTGTCCTTAAAATTTTGGATCCTTTTGAGGTAGACTTGGCTTTCACAATGGGATTCAATTGATTTCCACTTCCTGTAATCTTAGTTCTTTACATTTTCTTGTATGATAAAATGCTATAGACATACAACCAAAGTGAGTGAAACAAAACAAAATCATTAGTCACAAAAATATAAAAACAAAGACATATGACTTAAGAATGAATCATCATGCAAGACAAAGATAGTAAGTAACATCTTACAAGTATCATTAATTCAAAGTATGCCAACATGGAACAAAATGAAGCATAGCAACATATCATAAAAGAGAACAATGTCTAGCATACAATGCTCTCCCTTGATAAATGCCATAACTAAAAACAATGATAGCATAAAGTTCACAAAGATATTCACACAATCACACATTCAAGCAATTTAGAAGAAATCTCAACAAAATAAGCTTCATATGCTAAGAGAGATACACAAAGATTTTCACGTTCTCTCATAATTCTTCAATAATTGCTAAAATATCAACATACTCATAAACAAAGTGTATGTGTGTGAGAGATATACTTCAAATATATATCAAGAAGTAGTTTGATAATCAACATGTAAACAATTTCCAGCATCTATTCATCTTAAACTTTTTCCATAAAAAGTCAAACTGATTACCATCCGGAATTTTTGCTTTTAAGATAATAGATTTCAACATATGAGTGTGTGTGTGCATGTGGCTCGTCATCCCATTTTTGTTTTTCAACTCGAGCTCAGTTGATTTTTCAACTATACTCCTTTTTAAGCCTTTCTCCTTTTCTTTTTAGGCTATGAATCAAATAATTTTCTTTTCATGATTCCAATTCAACATTCTTGTTTTTTTAAAACAAAATAAAAATTCACTTCATGACCACTTTCACTCATCACAATGGTGTGGTTTTTTCCAATATCGGGTAGCTTTCACAACCAATATGTGTAGCCCTTTTCATGAATGTGCTCGTTGAGTTCTATGTAATTGCCGAAGCAAAATTGATAATAACCATTGATCATTTAAAATGTACTTAAGCATAAAAACTTCAAGGTGTATCCAAAGTTTACATATTAGTAAACTCAACCCACTAGCAAATCATATAAGAAAAGCAAAGTGCAATTTTAAAAAACCAAGATTTTATGGCTCATAAGCACATGATCTAAAAGCAATAAGTAGAGACTTATTCAAGATCATTACTTCTCTAATGAGTAGCTTTCAAAGAATATAAAGCTCATATTTTCAAAAGTAATGCCACTCAATATACTGTACACAAACAATCATCAAAGTTAAGATCAACGTGAAAAATATCACTATTAGATTCTAAAATAGCAAATGTCAATGAGAATCATATGTATGCTATACAAAATTCTCTAATATGACATGCAGTGAGATGTATATCAAAGATTAAGTCAAAAGATGAATATCTAAGAGAACATGCATTAGAGTATAGAGATACCTTTTGCACATTATATTCACCAAATATTATACTTCTGCCCTTTTTATGAGCACTCTTGCCTATTCATACATATCAATACATGGAATATTCAAAGCTAGCAGGCTAGAATTCTCCACACAATTGATATATTGCCTCTGAGCTACTTCACATGTGATTCTTACTTTATTGATAAGAACACTCACCCTTGAACCACTTGTTCTTGGGTGTACCTACACAAACATTTCCAATATCATCCTTGACAACAATGTTAAATCTAGAGCAAAGTCCTTCAATGACTTGATTAACAAGAATATCATTAATACACTATTTCTTAACATTTTCAACACAAGCTTTGTCAAGTTGAACAAGATGAGCTTTCTTTCTACTCCACAGCTTCTTTTCATGCTTAGCAATATTATCATGTTTCTCAACTTTCAAAGTATTTGCATGTTTAAGTTGAAGTTTAATCTTCTTATCTCTAGATTCAT
Source organism: Dipteronia dyeriana (assembly GCA_032871835.1). Taxonomy (NCBI): domain Eukaryota; kingdom Viridiplantae; phylum Streptophyta; class Magnoliopsida; order Sapindales; family Sapindaceae; genus Dipteronia; species Dipteronia dyeriana. The sequence goes on along the minus strand of CM065300.1, from coordinate 48,767,844 downwards.
TTCCTATTTTGTATTTTTCAATTAATTTATAACACCTAGGCTTAATGTGACCTACTGTGTTGCAATAATGGAAAATTTGAATAGAATATGAGATTGTACCTTTTGAAGTTGAACTAGATTCACTAGGAGTTTGCAAAGATTCCTTGTTTGCCAACTTCTTCTTGGCTTTTGATCTTCTCTTATTATGTGGTTTCTTATCAATCACGACTTCATCTAAGTGAGTAGGAAGTGGTGCTTCTGAGAGCTCTTCTTCAACTACTAAGTTGTCTTCACCACTATGAGAGTTAACAAGATTTCTAACAATAGACACACTTACTCAATCATTCACTAAGTCCTTGATGGCCCCTTAGCCGTGTCTATCTCTTCCATTAATTCTTGTTCTCTCTTGTTCAAAAAAGATATCACATTATCCTTCTCAAGGTTTATCTTTTCAAGTTCTCTAAACTTCTTCATAATATCACCTTTCTCACCAAGAAGTCTACGAGTAACAATCACAAACTCATCTAGTTATTTTTCGATCAAATCATCCTTCTCAACTACCTATCTTAGAGCATTTTCTCTAGCTTCTTCAAGCTTCTCTATCTTGGCCAGCAACTCAAGATTGGTAGGAATGAAACAAAAGCTTCCATGATGATTTGCATCCAAGTTCTTGTTCAAAGATGTTGTACCATCAATATTTAGTGAAGAATGAGAAGCCGTTAGAGCTACAAAGTTGCTCACGAACTCTTCATCACTTGAAGACTCATTACTAGAGCTCTCATCATCACAAGAGTCATCATCACTCCAAGTAACCGCTAACATTTTCCTTTCTTGTCTTTCTTAAATGGATTCTTCATGCACTCACTAGCAAAGTGACCGAAACCATGACATTTATAGCATTGAACACCTTTCTTGTTCATGGTTTGACTATTCTTATCATTTCTTAGAGATGATGGTTTCTTCACTTTCTTTACCTTAGAAAACTTGCCTCTAGGCTTGGCATTCTTCTTTAGAAGCTTCTTGAACTTTCTAACCAAAAAAGCCATCTCTTTATTTTCATTATCACTCTCTTCCTCGATAGCATTAAGAGTGATTCCCTTACTCTAGATCTTTGGCTTCAAGCACATCTCATAAGTTTGGAGAGACCAAAGCAACTCATCAATGTTCATGCTATCCACATCCGTACTTTCCTCAATGGCTATCACCTTCGATTAAATCTCTTAGGAAGAGACCTAAGGATTTTGCAATTTAAACTCTCTCATGAGATAGGTACTTCAAGTGCTTAACATTGGTTAGAAACGTTAAGAATCTAGAATTGGAAGTCTTCGAACTTTTCCTCTTTACCCACACTTAAACCTTTAAATTGTGATGCCAACATTTGAAACTTTGATTTCTTCACCGCTAAGGTTCCTTCATTAGTGACTTGAAGTGTATCCCAACCTTCTTTGTGGATTCAAGATTTTGAATGTAGAGGAATTAATGCTAATCAACTCCTTCCAAGATGGTGCCATTTAGCAAACTCAAACTCATTCATTGTCCGTTCACTCCTTGGCTTGAGTATCATGGTTCCGTCCTCTTGAACCTTGGTAGGATGACTATAACCTTTTTCCACTACCATCCATGCCCTTTCATCAATTGAGCGGATGCAGGCTTTCATCCTCAACTTCCAATACCTATAGTTAGTGTCCCAAAGTATTGGTGGCCTAGTATTTGAGGCTCCTTCTCCATCTCATCATTTTGTAAACCCACAACTTCAAAAGCTTGGCAAATACCGTGAATGTATCACCTGGATGCCCACTAAGTACAATCTAGTGTCCTGCTTTGATACTAATTGAAAATACAAACACGGTTAAATGCTCAAGGCTAACCTAGAGGAGGAGGGGGGGGGGGGGGGGGGGGGGGGGGGTTAATAACACCTTTTTCGACTCCCTTCGAAACAAACAAAAGTTTGTCACTATAGATTGCTTGTATCACAATATATATATATATCTCAATTAAAGATAATTAATCAATATATAAAACATGTAAAGTGTGATACAAACATGTAACCATAACACTTACACAATTGATATTATAGTAAGGAAGTCAACTTACATATAAAGTTCTATCCATAGTATTTAAATAACAAATACAAATAAAAGAGAGATAAGGATAGAGAAAAGTTAACACAAGATATAACATGGTAAACCTCCATAGAGGAAACATCCACGTGTTAGCAACCACCAACAAACAAAATCCACTAGTAGATAAGACAAGTACATATCTTAAGTGACCCCTTCACCTAGAAACTACCCTCCTATCCTACTCATGAATATGTCATCCTCTTGCTCAACATTCCAAGGGCTCAAACCTCTTGTCAAGACTTCCTCGCTCACCCCTTCGGATCCTCACGACCCTAGACAAGACTTCCTTGCTCACATTTTCATATTATCACGACCCTAGGCAAGACTCCTTTGCTCACCATTCTGAATCCTTGTTTCCTTGCTTGACATTCCGAGGTCTCCCACCTCTTGCCAAGACTTCTATGCTCAACAACATAGGCTTCACACCTATTGTCAAGACTTTCTTCTCACAGGGCAACTAGGTGATCATGAATGCAAAGCGTAAACAGGCATGCAACATTGAATTTTATGATCAACACATCCTACGGAAAATACCAGACATAAGCATGAATGCACAAACCAATTGTTGTCTAGTTAAAATGCATGTCTAAATCATCTAGTTCATACAAATTATATGACAAGTTAATTTCAACCTAGATACATGCAAGAATCTAAACTTGAACTCAAGATATATTCAATTAATCATATAATCAATTTTAAATCACATAAACCAAAAATAAGCTAAAATCATGTGACAAAGTCATTTAGATTAAGGCAAAAGTTCTAGAGCTTATTTTCTATTCATATATTCAACAAAAGCATATGAATAGCTCACAAGAACACAAGCACATGTATCATAGTGATATTTCGATCGAAGAGAGCCTAATACATGTGAGGAACTATTTTTCACAAAATCAATCAATTAAAGATCATCAAATAGTCCTAGAATCAAAGCTGGCTTAATACAATCCCAAACATGTGAAAACATAGGCAAAATCAAAACCTAACTCAATATGTGAGATTTCAATTGAAACTCAATCTAGCTTTAAATGGGTTCAAAGCTCAAATCTAAACAATCTCAAGACACAAATATATAGAGGAGAAGAAAACCCAAGGCAATTGACAAAGTTTTAAGAGAAAAACTTTAGGAGAAAATCAATACCTTAGTAAACTTGAGACAATTCCGTTTTTGTGTGATTATACATGCAGCAAAAATGCAGTAAAACCAACTCAAACCTTCTAAGAAAAGATAGAGGATGTTTAGATGAACACTCTCAACTTTGGATCACTCAAATCGGAGCTCAAATGAGAAAAATAGAGTGTTTGGAAGGTGAAAAAGTTAGAGTTTCAAATTCTGCTCAAGTTTCAAATTCTTCTCTTTAAATGAATTGTGAGAGGGAAAGGAAATATGAAGGAGAGGGAAAGAATAGAGTGTGAAATGGCCAAGAAGGACAAGAAGCAACCAAGCTTGCCTGCTGCCCAAGATGGCGTATGGGCATCTCGGGGCAGTAAGCCTTCTTGCCCGAGATGTTCACGCGCCATCTCGGGAAAGAAGAGCTGGGTGGTGTCTTCTTGTTCCCTTGACCTCCCTTTACGTTCTTCGACCGTTCTCCGGCCTCCAAACTCAGAATTAGAATCCATTTACGGATTAGAAACCATATCCCTCTCACGGACATGGATATATAAGATACTCAACCCATAAATTAATAATTCGATTCGATATACGAATACGAAGACAATCATGACTGGAAAGTATCATATCTTTTGACTTAGAACTTGCAATTAAGAGTATGAGTAACCAAAGTGTTTGGAACTCAATCAAGAATCATTTAAGAATAAAATCAAGTTCAATGTCTATGTTGTACAAGCATATACAAATACAAACACAATTCACACTAGAATGAAAACTATATAGAGATAGTCTCCAATCATGTATTTTCCAAAACAGGTTATTTTCATATCAATGCATGAGCATTTATCTTCAAGTGTGTGAATGAGTTATAAAAGGTGCACATCGATGTAGAGACACATGTGTATGATTTGTGTATGTGTACCTTAATGGTGCACAACTAATCACATACACAAATATATGAATTGTGAATGTGTGCGTAAGCCTTGTAGGAGAAAGATATGGTCTTAATATACCTTTGTAGAACCATATAGCATCCTTTCTCTTTGAAGAATTTGAAGTTTCTTTGACTAGTTGTTCCTTCTTCTTTGAAGCTTGAATCATCATGAATCTAAACAACTAAATCATTACAAGTAAACATCATTTTGATATGGAATTAATGCCAACATAATCTAAAACCTAACAACTTGTTCGAACAAAGGTAGGTGTTTGAATGTAAATACAATGAGAATGGGAATATAACTCTTTATTATAGATCACATATGTCGTACAAAAATATTTCAAATACTCTCAAACTTGCTAGGGTACAGTAGGGTGGCAACCTCGTGCCTGTCGAATAGTAGAATCCAACGATGGCAATGTTCTGAAGTCAGAATTTAGGCAGAAGTCGACTCTCTCTTTTTCTATGTTACTTGTTCTATCCGTTGTCCCCTCTTTCGTGTATCCTTGGGCCTATTTATGTACAGTCCAACTAGTTTTAACTTGTGATCCTCCCGTCTTTATCTTCTGAATTCAATCCCCCCTTATCGGGTGGGATCCACTATTTTTAATGTTGTTGACTTTGATTATTAATGGATTCGAGAATATCTTAGGTGGAGATAAAGTTTGTTTCCTTTTCAGACTCAATCACTTTTCTATCAAGTACGCGGTAATTTATCGTTCATTAGCTTGTAGATATGATCTTGTGTACCTTCAAGGTGTGACGCCCTATGGAGTTCGTCGAGCATAGTGTTTGCTTCTTTAGAGTATGGTAGGGGTATATATGTGTCTTGGTACTAGGAGTTTGTTCTGACCTTTCTCCATCACTTGGAGCTTGATATGACCCTATAGGCACCCTTTAGCGGTAACGAAACTTTGGTGAGCTCCCTCCTTCTTATCCAGTTAGGTTCGAATCTTCCTTTGTAAAGTGGAGAGATGCTATAGCATGAAACAGATGTCTTTATAGGTTTTTTTACGTCTGGAGAGGATGGCGAGCTTTTAGGGAGCCTGGACCGTCAGGCGTTGGGCTTCCCCTGAATTCTTGTTTTGGTGTAAGAAGCTTGATCCGATCGTGTTGGGCTCCACCCTAAGTGCTTCTGAAGCTTGACAACTTTTCCTCGCTTCTGCGGGGTGGCTCCGCATCTCGACCTCAGGACTCTTGGCTCCATTGTGGGTAATCTCGAGCTTGAACTCAGGCTAGGAGAGTGGAAAATTTTTCTTTGGTCCCTAGCCAAATTTGTCTATTAACAAATATATATATATATATAATATAATATATATATATATATCCTATATATAATAATATTCAATATATCATATATACTGTATATATTTGTTAATAGCCAAATTTGGCTAGGGACAAAAGGGAACTTTTCCATTCTCCTAGCCCGGATCCAAGCCCGAGATTACCCACTATGGAACCCTAGGTCCTAGGGGTAAGCTGTGGAGCCATCCCACAGATGCGAGGAAGGGTCGACGAGCTCTGAAAACATCCAGGGTGGAGCCTGACACTATCAAATTGAGTTTCTAACACTGAAACAAGAATTCAGGAAAAGCCTAACCCATGATGATCCAGGCTCCCTATGGTCAAGATTGCCTTGTAACTTCCCCAGAAGCCTGCCATTCTCTCCAAGCTCAGAGAAAGACCTATCAAGCACCAAGCTCGCACTAAAGCATTACTCCACTTGATCGAAGGAAGATCTAGACCTATCTAGATAGGTAAGAGAAAGCTCGCCGAAGCTCCGCTGCCACCAAAGAGCACCCACATAGGGCTATCTCAAGCTCTAAAGGATCTGGATAGGTCAGATCAAACTCATAGCATCAAAACCAGAACACAGATATACCCCTCCCACACTTTGAGGGAGCAAACACCATGCTCAACGACCTCCATGGGACATCACACCTTGAAGGTACATAGGATCATATCTACACTCCAACAAACATTAAAATCATCACGTACGTGCAGGGCAAGTAATTTACTCCAAAGAGAAAACAAACTTATCCCTATTCCTGATATTTTTGATGTCGTGATTAAGCCAAAGTCAATAACATGTAAACGAAGGATCTCACCCGATAAGGGGGGAATTTGATTTAGAAAATAATTGCGGGAGAATTAGGAGATGACCCGGTTGGATGTGTATAAATGCGCCCAAGTATGCACGAAAAAAGGAGAAGAAAAAAAAAGATTGAGAGAGTCGAGTTTAGCCTTAATTCTGTGATCAGAACACGGTCATCGTTGTATTCTACTGTTCGACATGCACGAGGTTGCCACTCTACTAGAGGTAGCAAAGAGGCGGGTCGGGGCCGTCCCAAACCCAAAACCCGATTTTTAACTGCTGCTCCATACCCACCTTGTAACCCGGCCGGGTCAAACATCTCTGCCCAAACCCGATCCGAACGGGGCAATGGTGCCCCAAACCCGAACTGTTTGCCCCGTTCGCCCCACAAAAAAAAAAAAGAAATTCCAAATCCCAAAATGGAACAAAAATACAAAACACATACAGATAATAATAAAATCCATTCATCATCTATACAATTATGAAATTTTCTAACTCAAATCTGTACAAAATTTATATGGATCAGATAACACAATACACAATAACACAATAACACCGGTACACTACATAGTTACACAACCAACAACCTTCATCATTCTGTTGAAGTTGAGAGTTGAAAGTAAATCAACAACTCACCTTCACCAACAAATAACTAAATAAGGAGAGAATTCAAGGACATCGACGATCGATATTCAGGATAGGCGATGATCGATTACTGGCGAAGACGGATAACGATCGGCTATGGGTGAGTGGGCAACGACGGTCGATAATAGATGATGAGCCGCGATGATGACCAGCTACGATCAACGATCGATGAGGATCGGTGACGGGCGATGATGTGTGAAAGTTAATGGCGGGAGACGATGACGATCTGGGTCACAGGAGAAGAAGAGAGAGAGAGAGCTTTGTTGACGGCCAGAAAAGGAGAGAAAGAGGAATTTGAGAATTGAAACTGTTACTGTTTTGTTTCACTTTCCCTTTTTTATGTCAATTTTTTTTAAATATATATATTACGGGTCAAATGGAGCGGGCCGGGGTAAAAGAGTTGCCCCGTACCCCATCCGATAACCCGACTGGGTCATGAATTTTTCCCCAAACCCGCCCTATTACCCAATTTTACTGCCCCAAACCTGCCCCAAACGGATCGGGGGACAGCGGGTTTGGGGCGGGTCAAGGAATTTTGCCACCCCTACACCCTATTGTACCCTTGAATGATTGAAAGCGTTTGAGTGATTTTGTACGATATTTGTGGTTAATAACAAAGCCAATATATTCCTCTTTCACATTGTGTAAGCATATGTTTTTAAACATCCACCATTCTGCGAGCAAGTTAGGTACCAAAGGTACCAACCTCGGCCACCACCTCCGTGGTTGTGGTCTCGAGAGTGTTAATTGAAATTTTTCACCCCGAGTAAATTTTCCGCTAACAATTTCTGGCGTCGTCTGTGGGAACATCTGTAGGAAAAAAAATGGTTCAAAATGCAACGGAAGCGTGAGAAATAAGAAAATTAGGGATTGCGTATAAATAAAAATTTTCCCTTTTAATAACAAGAACCTTAACCCTAGATTAATGATGTATATAAAATGTGTCGTACCTTTTTTTTTGTAACGATTGAACTAAATTGAATCCGTAAGATCTTCCAATCCAATCATGAACGTGAATCACCTAGGAGTGCGGGCTCCCTTTCTTTAAATTGTATACCTGATGATGGAAACAAATAAAATATTCTTCTTTGTTAGTCACAATAATCCTCCAAGATAAAAACCAAGAACGTACTGTCACTTTTGAATTATCAATCAATTTGATTGAGACTCACATGAACCTTGATTCGATGTTGAACCAAAAACCTTTTTGATGGAAAGGATACTAGTGTACTATCGAAAACAAAAACATTTCCTCTTTTCTCTATGCTTGGCCGAATTCTTCACACAATGAGTTGGACGAAGTTTTTTTTTTTAATATATATAACAGTAAAAAACAAATTCTCACACCAAAAATTCATTCTAGGTCTAATTTAATAGGTATTATATATAGGAGACTAAATCCTCTCCCAAGAAGGATTTACTTGGTGGTTAAGAATCCGATCCTTAGGTGGATTTACTTGGTGGTTAAGAATCCTTTTCCAAAAGTAATTCTTTCCTACACCAAGACTCCTAATCCAACTCAATAGTGTATTTGTAACCATATTAAAGACATCATAATTTGATTAGATAAATATAGTTTTTAATATTGATTATACTACAAACAATAGTATAATTTTAGGAGACCATCTCCTACTAGGAAAAAGATTTTGACTTTTAATTAAATAATTAATTAATCAGTAAATTAATTAATTTCCATTTAATTAAATAATAAAATAAAAATAATATAATTAAGCTATTCTAAATAGCCTTGCCGCCGAACATATATATATGTGTCGTATATTATTTTTCTTATTTTATTAAATCCATTGGACCTTAATAAAAAGTCCACATGTGAGCTAACCTATTCTTACAAAAAGAAACAAGTTCACATGCGTTAATACAAATCTAAATGGACCCCTAAATTGGTCTGGTAGAATATATCAAGTGATCCATGCAACTTCGTGTGGATTGAGGATCTTGGCGGGCTATATAAATTTAAGCTCCAATAGACACAACCCAATCGTAATCAACAAATGATTCACTTAGGTCCGATCTATTTAATTTTAGTTCATTCCACTAAAGAACTAAAATTGAACTCTTAAATAAAGATAGAATAAGTTGATGTTACTCATTCATACCCTAGACAACCTTATTGGAGAAAGTGTATTCTCGTGAAGAATATCAGTAATCGCCAAGAGCTCAAAGACCGCCTATAGCTCTCCAAGTTACCATATTTACACATATGACCACATTTTGAACTTAGATATTTTGACTTGTCCAGAATCCATGTTTCAATAGACACTATTGAAAACTTAACGTTAAGATTTAATACCCAATACCACAAAACATCCATATGATGATATTCTACTCTTATTTAACAAATGGAGTCATGATGTCCATATCTACAAATGAAGTCCTCTATCGATTAACATATGAATACCACCAAACTATCGAGGATAGACTATGCTATATAATCGTACTCATTGATAGCTCAAATGATAACACTTGCAACCATAAGTTCATCATTTATCTTAGGTTTAAGACAGACTCTCAGATTGTCTTCAAATGAAAACTTTTATCTATTGACGGTTCTAGATAAAGTAATTCAGTGTGATCTAATTCAATGCACCCAGTGGACTAGATTCTTTTGCCTAAAGACACCATACTTTGATGATTTTAGACTCATCATAACACATTTGATCCCACTCAAATGCTAGCAAAGAAATCTAGAACTTTGACAAGAAAAAGGTGCCCAACCTTTTATCTTAAGTTGTGAATATTATTCAAGACTAACTAAAGAATTGTGTCTACCTCATACATATCTAGGTGAATGAACGATTCTTCTTTTCTCATAGTCTTTTGACATTATGATTAGTTACTTTTGACAATCATAATAACTAAACTATAAATGCTATAAGATTTGTTAAACTAGAAATCACTTTATTAATATGAAAAGATTGTCAAATACATTATGTTAATATTAAAATTTAACCAGGTCAAAGAGAAATTTTCCAATTTCTCGCCACAAGTCGAAACCCATAATCGACGTTCATGAAGCCCAGATAGACCATAAAGCCACCCCACAGGAGCAGGGATGGCCGACTCGGCTTCAAAACTACCAGAAAACAAACCAGGCGCAACCAAGACAAGCCCCCACACGAATACTGGAACCTGAGCTTCTCCATGCCACCTATCGAGGAACCTCAGCTATGAGGTCGAGCTCCTCAACCGCCCCATGAATGCTAGGAGAAGTCTCCAAGCTCAAGAGACATTAGAGAGAAGCTCGCCAACCTCCCCTGAAGCCCGCTGCTCCTGCTGGTCATGAAGGAGAAATCATGCTTAAATCTACACTACCCCGGCTACCTCTCAAGAATGTCTACAGGGTCACCACAAGCCCCCAAGGGTCAGGGAAAATCCATCTCAAGCTTCTAAGAACAGAGTCGGAGCAGGGATCTCCCTCGCTCTACGGGACGACAGGCAACTAACTTGATAGCCTCCATGACATTCCATGTCGCGATAACATACAAGAACATATCTATGTGGTAACCAACAATTAATTATGTATACGTGCAAGCCAAGTGTTTGATCCCTAAAAGGAAACCGACTTCTTTTCATAAACGATATCATTGTTACCATTATTCACTCGGGATCAACCACTTTTAAATAAGGGATCCCGCCCGATAAGGAGGGGACGGATTTATATGATCGTGGCGGGATATCAGAAAATTCAAACCTACTTGGATCATATATAAATAGATACACAGAGACACAAAGAGGGATAAAGACAGAAATAGATAAAAAAAATAGGAGAAGAGAGAAGGGGAAGGCCTAAATTCTGTGTTCCGAACACGACCACCTTTGTTTCCACTGTTCGACAAGCACATAGTTGCAACCTTCCTAGATCTTAGAGAGACTGCGAGCATATAAGAGAGTGATTTGTATTTCGAAGCAAGTATCAATAATAAAAGCCCTCATTTACTGTTTCTACTATTTACCTCTTAACAGGTCAGGTATCGACGGTACTGACCCTGGCCACCACTTTCGTGGTAGTGGTCTCGAGGGTGTTAGTAGGAATTTCTCATCCCGAGTAAATTTTCTTTTTCTGGCGTCGTCTGTGGGTAACTCTCACACCACCATCTTTGTATCCAAAAGTTTGTTATTTTACAAGAGTCATGAGGCTCCGCTCATCACAAGGACAACCGAGCGCATCGGGACAACCTTCTGCTGCGTCAACACGAAAGGTCCAGACGAAAGGGAGGAAATCCGGGCTCCATAGCCAGGTTCCAGCCCAGCCAGCCACTGTGCAAACTCTGGATCCCTCTCTAGGAAATCTGGTTGAGCTTGACCAACAAACTGCGGCCTTCGTAGTAAGTGTCCACCTTCGACTGCTCGCTGAAGGCATTACCATTCAGCAAACAGACCTTTGCAATCGAGGGGAGTCAAGCAAGCCCGGGGCTCGGCAGCCAGCCTTTGATCGCCTAGGACCTACTCCTCAAGAACCAACTCGTAATAGAACAGGACTCCCAACCTCGATCTGGGATAGGTTCGGGGCCCATGCCCTCGGTTCCCAAAATGTTGCCACGCTACCAACCAAGGCAAGTCAAAGCCGCAGCGGACATCCTTCCCTGGGAGAGGGGAGAGTTTCCCCACCCAACGACTTCAAGGAGAGAAGCCCTGGGTAGAGAAGAAGAAAATCAGCAAAACCCCCGAACGGACCCTCTCTGAAGAAGAAACCGGGTGGAGGTCGTTAGTTCTTTAGAAGAATCCGATGGTGAAGAAACCGAGATCAACTCAAGGAAATCCGAAAGCAAGCGTCTAAGAGATTAGTTGGTAGAGCTTCAGAAAGAGGTTCAATTGATGAAGAACGAAAAGTACAAGGAGGACATGAAGGATCCTTTAAGTGAAATGAATGCTCCCTTCACTAGAAGGGTCGGGAGGCAGAGCTCCCGCCTAAGTTCAAAATGCCAACTGATAGATTCTCCGGGACTGAAGATCCCCTGAGCCACTTACAGAGCTTCGTTCAACAGATAGAGGTCCAGAACACAACCAGGGCAGCTATGTGTCGAATGTTCCCGACTACACTCATGGATTACGCTAAAACCTGGTTTAGAAAACTACCTGCCGGTAGCGTGGATTCCTTCACCACTTTATCAACCGATTTATGCTCATAATTCTAGGGAGTTAATCCCCGATTGAAGGACCTGATCCATCTACAGTACATTATCCAGGAGAGAGGGGAAACCCTCCGAGCTTATGTCTAGCGTTTCCATAAGGAAGTCATCAAGATGGGGGTCTTCACAGAGAAAGAAACCCTCACCAACTTCAAAAGGAATCTGTGGGTAGGAAAGCTTTTCTTGTCATTCGCTAAGAGACCTCCAGAAACTTACCTGAAAGCCTATGATCGGGCTCTGGAGCGGATTGAAGTCGACGAACAGCCTAAGGTCAAGATGGAACACAACGACATGAGAGCTGTAAAGCAACATAAGGAGGAAGCTCCCAGACCCGAGCAAGCTAAGAAAAGCCAGAATAAACCCCATAATAAACCAACATACGACTTCCCCCTTCCTCAACCCAGATCGGAAAGGTATCCAGATAAACGAATTCCTCCTCAAGCTTCACCACCTCCCATGACAGTGACCCATATGGCTCGCGATGAGAGTGGGTACGACTATTACACTACCTTAAATACATTCCGTGAAACAGTCTACCTCGCCATTGGGGATAAGGGTTTGTTACAGAAGCCCGCTCTCATGAAAGCCATGGTGGATAAGAGTAATCGCTATAAATATTACGACTTTCACGAGGATGTGGGACACAACACTTCAGAATGCTACAACTTGCGGAACCAGATCGAAGCTTTGATAAGAGAAGGAAGCCTGGTGGAATTCCCATAGCAAGTCAGGGAAAACATTCAGACCGGAAGAGAGGTACAAACTGAGATCCGAGAACATGCCGAGAAAAAAAAAGGGGAACAAGAAGACCTGATGCAACAGATTCAAATAATACACACCATCAGTGGGGGCCTACTCTGGCTGGCACCTCCAACAGTTCCAGGAAAAACCATGCGAGGAAAGTCACATATCATTTTCACCGAAGCAGATGTCTACAATACCGTACAACCTCATGATGATCCCATGGTGATCACAGTACAGATTGCAAACTGCATGGTTCACCTTGTGCTCATCGACACAGGTAGCATCGTTGACGTCCTGTTTAAAGATACCTTGAAAAAAGCTAAACTTGAAACAGTGGTGTTAGAATAGCTGCACTACACCTTTATATAGGTTCACTAGGGACTCAATCACACCCGTGGGAACAAAAATCCTGCCAGTAATCATTGGAGCCACACCTCTCCAGCAGAATATCATGACCGACTTCGTGGTGGTAGATACCCCATCGGCCTACAATGCAATATTCGGGAGGCCATTTCTATCATCCTTGAAAGGGGTAATTTCTATTTGCCACAATGTCTTGAAGTTCCCAGTAGGAGACAAGGTGGGGGAAGTTCAGGGTGATCAGTGAGCAGCCAGGAGATGCTACGCAGTATCGGCCATCCCAACAGCCTTAGCAAAACAACTCGCCCATGTGACAACGATCCAAGGCAGGGCAACCCCCACACTAAGCCTCGAATATGTAGGGTCCACCGATCACCTTGAAGACAACCTCATAATGCCCGACATGGAGGAACAAATAAGGGAATGGGCCATCGGCCATCCAGTGGATAAGTTAGAAGAGATTTCTGTCCGAATAATCGATCCCGCGAAGGTCATCAAAATCGGAGCCATTCTTTAGCCGGGAATAAAATAGGACTTGATCAGGCTCCTCACAAAGTTCAACGACATTTTTTCTTGGAGTCATGCTTAGATGTCGGGGATCCCGATGACATTAGCTGCTCATCGATTGGCAGTGGATCTGACTTTTAAGCCCATTAAACAAAAGAGGCGCCACTTTAACACCGAAAGAAATGTTACAGTTTAGAAAGAGGTGAACAAACTATCCCGGGCGGGCTTCAATCGAGAAGCATATTATCCTGAGTGGATCGTTAACATGGTCATGATTATAAAGGCAAATGGAAAGTGGCGCATATGTGTAGATTACACTGACCTCAATCGAGTATGCCCGAAGGACAGCTTCCCTTTACCAAAAATTGATTAGTTGGTCGATTCTACCTCCGGAAACAAGCTTCTGAGCTTCATGGATGCATTTTCAGGGTAATATCATATTATGATACACCCCGCAGACCAAGAAAATACCAGTTTCATCACAGCGCAAGGCTTGTGCTGCTACAAGGTGATGCCTTTCAGGCTTAAAAATGTTGGAGCTAATTACCAGCGGTTAGTCAATCGGTTGTTCAAGCCCGAAATCAGAAGGTCAATAAAGGTGTACATCGACGACATGATCACCAAATCTTCAACCTCAAAAAGCCACATGGATGACCTTCGTAGAACCTTCATGATCCTAAGTGAAAACCAGATGAGGTTGAACCCTTCCAAATGCGTCTTTGTGGTAACTGCATGGAAGTTTCTGGGATTCATAGTTTATGACAGAGGCATAGAGGCTAACCCGGAAAAGATCATGGCTATCTGGATCTAGAATCCCCCACATCTCTTAAACAGGTTCAAGCCTTGACTGGGCAGGTAGCAACGCTCAATAGGTTTATCTTCCGGTCTACCGATAAGTGTCTACGAGTCTTCAAAGCTATCAAGCAGAGAAGAAACATGAAATGGGACCAGGAGAGCGAACAAGCTTTTCAAGCTTTGAAAAAATACCTATCAAACCCTCACTAGCTGTTGAGGTCAAATCCTGGAGAAAAGCTCCAAATATACTTGGTCGTTTCAGAAACCGCCGTGAGTGGGGCATTGGTCAAGGAATACAGGGATAGGGTCCAGCGACCTATTTACTATATGAGTCACGCTCTAACCAAACCCGAAAAGAACTATACTCTATTAGAGGAGCTCGCTTTCTCCTTGGTGACCTCGGCAAGGAAACTTTGTCCTTACTTCCATGCTCATTCAATAGTAGTGGTGACGGACCAACCCATAGAGCTTACCCTGTTTGATTTAAAGTATAAGCCTAGGACCGCGATAAAAGCCCAGGCACTAGCCGACTTCGTTGCAGAGCTCTCGATACCTTCAGGCCAGGCAACCCTCACGGTAACAGATGTAACCCTTAAGAGGATTCCAGAATCTGACAACTAGCCAGAATGCTATGAGTCATGGACTCTCTACACTGATAGAGCTTCCAGGTAAGCTGGAGGAGGAGCGGGCATAGTCCTCATTGACCTAGAAGGAACTGAGTGCTGCCACTGTTTCAGGTTTGAATTTAAAGTTACGAACAATGAGGCGGAGTACGAAGCCTTTCTAGCTGGAATAAAGGCAGCTATAGAACTCGGGGTTGATTATCTGGATCTCAAGAGTGACTCTTCACTCGTGGTCAACCAAGTCTCCGGAGTTTATCAGGTAAAAGAGGATAATCTGATCGCTGACCTGAAATTGGTTCAACAACTCAAGAGCAGATTTAAGAGATTCAGAATCGAGCAGATACCTCGACAGCTAAATAATCGGGCTGACGTCCTTGCCAAGATAGCTGCATATGGTGGCTAGACCTTACCTCACGGAGTTCCTCTTTAAGTAATCCCCTAACCTAGCATTATGACAGGTGAGGAAGCTTATACCTTGGACGACAACAATGCTGGATGGATCCAATAATGGAGTATCTACAGGATAGGAAACTCCCCGGGGAGCCAGACAAAGATAGGAGAGTCAAAAGGCTCTCGGTTCGGTATTGTATGGTGGATCGGCAATCATACCGAAGGGGAAAATCCCTTCCCCTGTTCCGATGTCTACACCCTGAAGATGCCAAGTGGGCTTTAAGAGAGGTACATTCTGGGGAATGCGGCAACCATATTGGTGGGGTGGCTTTGGCATATCAGGTTCTCCGCATGGGGTATTATTGGTCGACCATCCATCAAACTTGAGTCACCTCCCTCTGGAGAGGTTGTCGTCCCTTAGCTCGCCATACCCCTTTACTATGTGGGGAGTCGACTTGATTGGACCGCTTCCTACAGCTCTGGGTCAGGCCAAACATGTTGTCGTAGCAATTGACTATCTTACAAAAAGGGTCGAAGCCAGACCGCTCTCCCACATATAAAAAAAAAATTATAACAAGGTTCATCAAGACTAATGTAGTTTGCAGGTTCGGAACCCCCCCTTACCATTATAGCTGATCTTGGAAAACAATTCGATAATGGTTGATTCAGAGATTTTTGTGAAGGCTTAGGAATCGACCTTCGGTTTGCTTCGGAAGTCCACCCTCAGACTATCAGTCTAGTGGAATCCATAAACAAAACCATTAAGAAGCTGTTGAAGAAAAAACTACAACAGAAGAAAGGCAGATGGGTTGAGGAGCTTCTCGAGATCCTTTGGGCTTACCGCACTACAATGAGAACAGCTATAGGGGAAACGTCCTTCTCATTAGCCTACAGGGTTAAAGCAGTCCTACCTAATGAGCACAAACTGACCTCTTTAAGAGTCTAACATTTCTAACCAGGGAGCAATGAAAGTAAGCTCCAAGGTAGCTTGGACCTTCTAGAAGAGAAACAAGATCGAATAGCCGAGAAGGTAGCGATCTACCAAAACAGAATTTCTAGGTACTTCAATAGGAGGGTAAAAGCCCGAAACTTCAAAGAAGAGGACCTAGTTCTCAGGAAAGTAACGTTGAATACCAGAAAGAGGTCCGATGGGGTCCTAGGGCCCAATTAGGAAGGACCATACCTAATAAAAATGGTGATCCGTAAAGGGTATGAATGGCCGACTCATCGATCATACTTGGAATGCGGATTACTTAAGAAAATTCTACCCTTGAATAGGGGACTCATGAGCAAGCAGCCTCCGCCTAATTTCTTTTTATCTCCGACAATAATGTACTTCATCCTTCGTATCAACAAAGCTTGTTTTTCTTGTTTTCTCAATCTCCAATTATGTCATACAATGACTTGGGTCTACATGGAAAATTTGACATCATCACCTTAAGACCAGGGGTAAGACGGGGAAGCCCCTTGCCACTCATTAAGCCTCGGTTGGGAACTACCCCCTGCCAAAAAGGGTCTGAGTGTAAGAGCATAATTGTCATCCAGATCTCAAGAATAGGAAATAGCTAGATAGCCCTCATGATGCCTTGGTCGGGCTACCACCCCCAAGAAAGGTCGGAGTGTAAGAGCATAATTGCCATCCAGATCTCAAGACCAGGAAATAGCTAAATAGCCCTCCTGATGTCTTGGTCGGGCTACCACCCTCAAGAAGGGTATGAGTGTAAGTGCATAGTTGCCATCCAGATCTCAAGACCAGGAAATAGATAAATAGCCCTCCTATTGCCTTGGTTGGGCTACCACCCCCGAGAAGGGTATGAGTGTAAGAGCATAGTTATCGTTCAGATCTCAAGGCCAGAAAATAGTTAGATAGCCTTCCTGATGCCTTGGTTGGGCTACCACCCTTAATAAGGATCTGAGTGTAAGAGCATAGTAGCCATCCAGATCTCAAGAATAGGAAATAGCTAAATAGCCCTCCTGATGTCTTGGTCGGGCTACCACCCTCAAGAAGGGTCTGAGTGTAAGAGCATAGTTGCCATCCAGATCTCAAGACCAGGAAATAGATAAATAGCCCTCATGTTGCCTTGGTCGGGCTACCACCCCCAAGAAGGGTCTGAATGTAAGAGCATAGTTGTCGTTCAGATCTCAAGGCCAGAAAATAGTTAGATAGCCATTCTGATGCCTTGGTCGGGATACCACCCCCAATAAGGATCTGAGTGTAAGAGCATAGTTGCCATCCAGATCTCAAGACCAGGAAATTGCTAGATAGCCCTCCTGATGCCTTGGTCGGGCTACCACCCCTAAGAAGGACTCGAGTTTAAGAGCGTAGAAGCCCTCCCAATCCCAAGCCTAAGAAGGGGCTAAATAGTTCTTTACTTAATACATTACTCGGGTTACAACCCCCTAAAGGGGCTCGGGGGTGGAGGGCTCGATTTACTTAAACTCTAAATATTCCAGTTATTGTTGTTTACTATTTTTTCCTAGATATGTGGTTGCTCACTACAACATGCCTACGGTTAAACTAAGGGACTATCAATCAAAGATGTTGAACTACGAGTCTTTGTAACCTGAAAGCCCAAGCTAGCTGTCTGCTTTCACGCTCAAACAATGTTCTTATCTTGTTATTTCCCCTTAGATAAGTCAATTTGCTATGAATGCTAGACCTAAAGGGAGATCGAGTAAGTACATGCAAGTCTGGGTGTGAACTGGATCTAAAGCTGAAATTTATTAAGGTACAGGGGAGCCTATTCCCTAATAAGGCTACATCAGGCAAGGAGCCCAACCCCTGATTCCCGACTACAAAAAGAAAATGAAATTATAAAAGGTCAAACACGGTTAAATAAGGGATATCCACCCCCCTTTCCAGGCATTCAAAATGAATCTTTGAATAGAGAATTCAAACTTCTCCATCTTCCTGATGACTTTCAGCCTCCTCCTCCACAGAATGAACCTTGCCCCCTGCTCCCCTCTCTAGCGGTAGCTCATCCTGGTCAGTTGCATCCGCCACCTCCTTCTGGGGATCCACCTCGACTGCTTTAGGGTCAACAGGATCCTCCTCCATAACTTTATTAATCACCGCCATAACTTCAGACGGTATGGATGTATCAAGAAGGCTGGCCACTGACTCAGGTATAATCCTGCCTTCTATTGACTCTACTCCTGAGAGTATTGTGGGGGGAACTCTAGCATCAGCAAGGCCTCCTCATAGCTCTTCTGTTTGGACCCCCCTTGAGGATTCACTAAGAACAGATGCTGGGAAGGTCGTAACAAGAGGAGGCAGATCTAGCACTTCAAATCGCTTCCCAACTCCCTCCAAGTAGAAGGACAAGCTCCATCATTTTTTGGGTGAGACATCTCTGTAGCCCGTGACATAACCTCTTCCTTGTCCCAGCCGAAGATGCTGGAGAGATCAAATGGGGGAGGAAGGGCCTCTGTAATTTGATAGGAGGCATAGAAATATCCCTAATTGAAAGAGGCGTCCACCTCGACCTGGAGCTTGGTAACTTGGGCCTGTAGAGTTTGGTTCTCGACATCTAGTGCTCGCGCCTCTCCCTTCCAGTCATCTTGCTGATTGGCGCATCGCTTCGACCGGAGAGTTTCCTGATCAAAGGCCCACTTCAAACTCTCGTGGTCGCACTAGAGCTCAGCCAGTTGTGTTTCCATCCCATTCTGGCTAGAGGTCATCTCTTGGACCAGGATTTGAGCCCGTGCAAGCAACCTCATAGCTCGCTCAGCCTCAGCCTTAGCCATAGTTGCCTGGTCGCGGAGAGAAGCCACTTGATGCCCCATGGCTACTAGAAATTTGAAGGCCTACAAGGGGAACCCATGTTAGGAAATGATAAATCAAGCTACTGAATGAGGAAGTAAAAGCGACATTTACCTTGGATATAAGGGCGGACCCTTTGGTAACCATGATGTCCACGAGCATCGAGGTCATCCTAAAAAGGCCGCCACCTAGGCAGGACATAACGAATTTCTTTATAACCTCATCCTGATCTGTCGAGCTCAATTGCTGGTGGGGGCGAGAGGGGGCAATCTCAAGAGTTCCGACCTCGGGCTCCCTGGGAACCTGAACTATCCTAGAGGTAGCTGGATTAGTGGAAACAGATGATATGACTGGGGAAGCATCAGTTAAAGCAACCAGAACTACTGGTGAGAAGGCAAAGGTAGACGTGTCAACGGCTTGGGAATCTGGCCCTCCTTGGTTTAGAGCCTTTGCTTTCCGAGATGTAAGAATAACCATCTTGGACTTCACTTAGGAAGGTGACAGAGCAGGAACGAGCAAGGTTGCAGCCCTAACGGTTGACCCCCCCCCCCCCCCCCCCCCCCCCCTCCCTTTTTGAAAGCAGCCGAGAAAGCTCCCTAGGACAATCTGGAAGGAGGAAGAGGGGTCCTAGCTTACCGGGCTTTGCAAGAAGCTAGAGCAACAATAAACACTGTTAAGAAATGGGTTAAGACCATCAGAATTAAACCATCAAACAATCCAAAAAGCGTGACAAAGCCAGATACTTACAAGGAGTAGCATCAAAGATCCGTAAGTACTTGTTCACCCTGCGGGGGTCGAATGGGTCAGCAGTTTGAAACTTTAAATTAAGATAATTTCTGGCAGGACGGTCTTCAACACAACCTCAGACTCAGCGGGTAAGGAGTCTCGATCCCACGAGGGTTTGTCACTAAAAGCAGTGGGGACCTCGAACTCATACCCGCCGACAAATACGGATCTTCTTGAGTCTCCCCTCGCCAGTATCCACTCCTCTTTCCAAGCGGGGTCTTTCCTTGAAGCCCTGGGGATAATAAAATTGAACTTGTTCTTGGCCTTGGCGTAGAATTGACTTCGAGGAACCTAGCCAGGCACTCTATCTGGAAAAGGAAAGCGAGCTCCTCTCCCCCAGGCTCTCTAGCTATATTGCTCATCTCGCATTGCTCCCTCCATAGCATGAGGAAGCCGACTAGATGCCTCCAAAAGTCAGGCATTAGTTGAAGCGGAGCCAGTTGAAGGGCGTTGAGAGCCCGCAGAAGGGTAGAATGAAGAAGGAGCCTCACCCCGTTCTCGAAGGCCGTAACATGAATGGGAAGTATGCCTTTGGGTGGGCTAAAAATGTCATAATTCTTGTGGGGGATTATGAGGAAAACGGTGCCAGAAATGCCGTATTTTTCCCGAAGATGGCTAATCGACTGAGGGTCGATGGTGGAATCAAGGATGACCCCGGGTTCGAAGGGAAGGATAGCCGCTGAAGGAAGCTCCGCCACTTTTACCTAAACCTTCCCAACAACGTCGACTCTCTCCCCGACATCAGAATCCTAGTCAACTAGGTTTAGAGGGTTGTCGGGCTGGTTCGAGAAGCCGGAGCCAATAGAGACTTTCCTGCTAAAACGACGACGTTGGCGGATAGGGGAAGATTCCTCATCGTTCAGAAATCCTCACACCCGTTTACAAGGAACTAGGTTAGGGCATCCGGTGCCCTTAACCAAGACGTCAATACTGTCTGAGGAAGTCAACATTAATGGGTAAGAAGAACTTGAAAATAAGTAGAAGATAGAGGGAAATCGACAGAGAAAAACAGGAAAGAAGAAATCTAAAAATTTAAGATTTGAGAAAGTGTGATGAAAGTGACGGTAAGGTCAGGTTTAAATAAAGGATTAGGGTAATGATGTCAATGATATCCTCTGGAAGATCATTTGGAGCCACAGAGGGAGCCGTGTTGCAGACGTTTTTCTTCAAATAAAACATTGGTTCAAATTCAAATATTAGGTAATTAATGAGAAGATTTCGCTCTCATTAATTATTTTTATAAGGGAAAACTTTCCCAATTAAACAAGGAATCTGACTCCAACCCCACCTCTACCACTGGTGTTCAAGTTAGAGGGGACTTCTGTTAATAGTAAAATTTGGTCAGAGGTCAAAGAGAAATTTTCCACTTTCCCGCCTCAAGTCGAAACCCATAATCGACGTTCATGAAGCCCTGATAGACCATAAAGCCACCCCCCAGGAGCAGGGAAGACCGACTCGGCTTCAAAACTTCCAAAAAATAAACCAGGTGCAACTAAGATGAGCCCCCAAGCGAATACTGGAACCCGAGCTTCTCCAGACCACCTATCGGGGAACCTCGGCTATGAGGTCAAGCTCCTCAACTGCCCCGTGAATGCCAGGAGAAGTCTCCAACCTCTCTAAAAGCTCGCTGCTCTTGCTGGATATGAAGGAGAAATCATGCCTAAATCCACTACCCCGGCTACCTCCCAAGAATGTCTACAGGGTCACCTCAATCCCCCAAGGGTCAGGGAAATTCCATCTCAAGCTTTTAAGAATAGAGTCGAAGTAGAGATCTACCTTGCTCTACGGGACGACAGGCAACTAACTTGGTAGCCTCCATGACATATCATGCCGCGATAACATACAAGATCATATCTATGTGGTAACCAATAGTTAATTCCGTATACGTGCAAGGCAAGTGTTTGATCCCTAAAAGGAAACCGACTTGTTTTCGTCAACAATATCATTGTTTCTGCTATTCACTCGGGGTCAACCACTTTTAAATAAGGGATCCCGTCCGATAAGGAGGGGACGAATTGATAGGATCGTGGCGGGATATCAGCAAATTCAAACCTATTTGGATTATATATATATAGATTCACAGAGACACAAAGAGGGATAGAGACAGAAATAGATAAAAAACATAGGAGAAGAGAGAAGGGGGAGGCCTAAATTCTGTGTTCAGAACACGGCGACCTTTGTTTCCACTATTCGACAAGCACATAGTTACCACCTTCTTAGATCTTAGAGAGACTGCGAGCATATAAGAGAGTGATTTGTATTTTGAAGCAAGTATCAATAATAAAAGCTCTCATTTACTGTTTCTACGAATTACCTCTTAACAGGTCAGGTATCAACGGTACTAACCTCGGCTACCACTTTCGTGGTACTGGTCTCGAGGGTGTTAGTAGGAATTTCTCATTTCGAGCAAATTTATCGTTAACACATTATTATACTCTTGATATCGAGCATAATCCCAACAATCTCCTACTTGCTCTATAACAAATGTGTCATATCTCTCATCCCGGTGTTCTCTAGATGCCCATCAAAACTCTTTTATGGAAGAGCCTTTGTAAAGGGATCCGCTAGATTATCTGCTAAAGCAATCTTGGTAATCGTCACGTCACCCCTATGCACATTTTATCTTAAAAGGTTACTTTCTTTCAATATGTTTCCCTCTCTTATGACTTCTTGGTTCTCTCGAATTAGCCACTGCCCCACTATTGTCACATTAGATTGCGATCTGCTTATTCACATCAGGAACCACTTCTAAGTCAATCAAGAATTGGTTGAGCCAGTCAGCCTCTTTTACAGCCTCGTATGCTGCAACATACTCAGCTTCCATGGTGGAATTGGCAATACAAGATTGCTTGATACTCTTCCATATGACTGGCCCTGCTCCAATAGTAAACACAGATCCTGATGTTGATCTCCTGGAGTCAGAATCTAACTAAAAATCAGAATCGTTATACCCAACGGGAATCAAATCCCCTCTAGAGTATATAGGCATATAATCTCTCATTCTCCTTAGATACTCGAAAATATGCTTGACTGTCATCCAGTGATTAGGACCAGGTTTCGATTGAAACCTGCTAGCTATGGCCATAACAAAACAAATATCTGGTCTAGTGCAGAGCATTGCATACATGAAACTTCCAACTACCGATGCGTATGGAACCCTACTCATGAATTGCTCTTCATGCTCATTCTTAGGAACTTGTTCCTTAGAAAGTTTGATTCCATGTTTGAAAGGTAACATACCTTTCTTGGAATCTTGCATGGAAAACCTAGACAAGATTTTATCTTTGTATGAAGCTTGTGCTAATGCAATCGTTCTATTCTTTCTATCCTTTATGACTTGGATACCAAGAATATAACTTGCTTCTCTTAAGTCCTTCATATCAAATTGTTTTGCTAACCATTCTTTGATTGATGTCAATACACCTACATTGTTTCCGATGAGTAGTATATCATCACCATAAAGAACTGGGAAAACCAACTTGTTGCCTTAAATCCTTTTTCATACACAAGGGTCATCAAGGTTTTGATTAAATCCAAAATGTTTCACTGTTTGATCGAACCTTATGTTCCAGGATCAGGATGCTTGCTTCAATCCATATATGGATCTTTACAACTAGCATACCCTTTCCTCTTGGCCCTTTTAAATGAATCCTTCTAGTTGCATCATATAGATGCTTTCATCAAGACTTCCATAAAGGAAAGCTGTCATGACATCCATTTGCCAAATCTCTAGGTCTAGAGATGCCGCAATGTATAAGAGTATCCTAATGGATTTAAGCCTTACCATAAGAGAGAAGGTTTCTTCATAATCGATACCTTCCTTCTGTGTATAACCTTTAGCTACCAATCTTGCTTTAAAAGTTTCCACCTTTCCATCCATTTCTCTTTTCCTCTTGTATACCCACATGCACCCAATGGATTTTATCCCTTTAGGCAAGTCTACAAGAGACCAGACTTTGTTTTTAAACATAGATTCAATGTTGGATTGCATTGCCTTTTGCCAATGGCGAGAATCAACATCTTTCATTGCTTGTACGTATAGGGATCATCGTTGTCGGAAAGATTCTCTACAGATTCTCCTAGACCGATGTATCTCTCGGGTTGTCTAACAACCCTCCCATTACGACGAGGTATGGTAGATTGTTGATCTTATGTTTGTATGGAACTTATAATTGGGCTTGGTTGCAAAACCTCCTGTGGAATTGTATCTTCTAAAAGCTCATTCAGGACAACTCTACTTTTAGGCACAAAATTATTCATATAGTCTTTCTCCAAAAATTTAGCTTTTGTCGAAACAAATACTTTAAGATCTGAATGACTATAAAAATAATATCCTTTTGTTCCTTTTTGCTACCCTACAAATATGCATGTTTCTGAACGGAACTCCATCTTTTCTGTCTTTTCTTTTAACACATGAGCAGGATATCCAAATATCCTTAAATGTTGTAAACTAGGCTTTCGCCCGGTCAATAACTCATACGGTGTTTTAGGAACGGACCAAATGGTACATCGTTTAGAATGTACATTGCGGTTTGTAAATCATATCCCCAAAAAGAATTAGGGAGCGTTGAATAACTCAACATAGGCCTAACCATGTCCAAAAGAGTTATATTTCTCCTTTCTGCCACCCTATTTTGTTGAGGTGTGCCTGGTGTAGAAAACTGAGAAATTATCCCATTATCATTAAGATATTGCTGAAACTCACCAAAAAGATATTCTCCACCATAAGCAGACCTCAAGATTTTTAAACTTTTCTCAAGCTGATTTTCCACTTTAGTTTAAATGCTTTGAACATGTCAAAAGCATCTGACTTATGTCTCATTAGATACACATAACTAAATCTTGAGTGATCATCCGTGAAAGTGATGAAGTACTCATATCCACCTCTAGCTTGAATGCTCATAGGTCCACACACATCAGTGTGTATCAATCCTAAACATTCGATGGCTCTTGTGCCTTTGGTAATAAACGACCTTTTAGTCATTTTACCTTCCAAGCAAGATTTCATAATTTGGTAGATCATCAACCTTTAAGTCACTTAGAGGTCCGTCACTTACCAATCTTTTAATCCTATTAAGGTTAATATGACCTAGGCACAAATGCAATAGGTGAGTTTCATCTTTTGATAATTTTACTCTTATATGATTAGGTTCCGTTAATTCTGTGTCTAACAAGTGAGAGATATTTCCATGCAAATAGAATAAACCGTTTTCCAATGTACCTTTGCAAATAATTTTGTTATTCTTACTAATAGTAAAACCTTTTATTAAAAGTAACCGAATATCCAAATTTATTTAGACAAGAGACCGAAATTAAATTCCTCTTGAATTGTGGTACATAATAAACGTTTATTAAATCTAAATACCTATAAGAATTTAAACTGATTCTAATATCTCCCACTACACTAGTAAACACCAATGCTCCATTGCCTAAATACAAGTTGAATTCATTCTTATTCAGTCTATTCGTTTGACCCTTTTCACCATAAAGGAAACACTTCCCTTTGATCTTGGTTACTATCTTGGTCTCCTTCTAAGATGGCTCAAGTTTCTTTTTCTTCTGTTGTCTCTTGACCTTCTTACGGGTCTTTTACAGTAGCAACTTACCAAGCATATGAATCTCTTGACCCTTGCCTTTCACAAGGATTTTTTCCGTGCTTTGAACATCTCGCATCTGGCCTTGCAAGGTCTATTCCTTATTATTCAAGGTGCATTCCAACTTGAATTGATCAAAGGAATCCGACAGTGAGTTAACAATCATGTCAATTTTGGTCTCACAATCTATCTCAACTCCATTTAGTTCAGCAATGCTGAGATGTGCTATGACTTTCATCATATGATCTTTCACACCCTGTCCAGGTTTCATCCCAAGATACATAAAAACAGTCACTGCCTCTCTCTTAGTCGTCCTAGACCTCATAGCAAACATCTCCTCTAGAGACATCATTATATCGGCATCAGTCTCCATTCCTTCAAGTTGCTATTGCAACACGTTGGAGATGTGGCCATAATGTAACGTACATTTAGCCATCTCATCTGAAGACTTCCACTACTAATACTCATCTCTTTGCTCTTGAGTAAATTCATTAGTTTAGTGGTTAAGGAATAGACATAACGAATTTATGTTTTTCAGCTTGCAATAACAACCCAATTTTCCTTTTCCATGTGACATAATTATCATCAGTTAAAGTATTATCTTTTAGGATGTTGATTAGGGATGGGGTCATGATTTCTTTATAATATCAAAAATTATATAAGTAAATAATCATGATAAAGCACTTTCGAATATTTATCTTGAATTAAAAATAATAATTCAATCGTAAAAATTCAACGGTGATCCAACACCCATAAATGTCACACCTCCTTTAGGAGTTCACAACATTTACTAGTTGGACTAGTTCCCACCTAATTGTTAACATAACAACCAACATTTTCAATTTTAGCCTTGTGATTTTATTAACAAGAACTCTTTGGAGGATATTAATAAACTCACATTGAGTATGTTACCAAGTTATCAACCTTCAATATAATCCCTCACGAATATGCCTCCTTTGGGAGTAGATATCGTTTGGGCTAATTGTCTAGTCTATCCTTGTACGGAAGTATCTTGCTAAATTTCATTCATGAATACCTCTTGGGAGGTTATTACACGAAACATAAAACTCAACTAAACATGAAGGCCGTAGGTGTTCCAAAACAACTTCTCCCACTCAATTGTTTAAGGCGTGTGATCGAATTCCAAAGAATGATTTACCATGTTATCTAGATGCCAATTTGGATACCTAAACCATTCTGTGCATGTTCATACCAAAAGAGAGATATGAGTGGCACTCCTATTCTATATGACATGTTATCAAACAATGACAAACATTGTAATATTTACAAAAAATATAAATAGCTACAATTTTGGTCCATCCCAGAAAAGCAAGTAAATTACATGTCTTGGAATATAAAAAACTCATTTCTTGGCGAACAAGTCTTCACGTGACCTTCATCGTTTGGACTCTCTCGGCTGCCTCCCATGAGCATGCGCACCCTTAGCTCCTACCCATGGGTGTGCGCATGCCACAACCCCATAGAGGGCTGCCATGCGCAGCCCATGGCTTTCATAGGGCTGCCGTGCGTAGCCCATGCCACAACAAATGTGGCTGCGTGCTCTTCGCACACAAGTTTGTTGTTACAGCTCGCATGGTCCCAAACTTGTTCCGGTTGCTCCAAATTCTTCAAACCTTCTAGTCTTCAATACTTGAATGTATTACAGAAGAATTTAATATATAAAAAAAATACTGCAGTTTTTTTTTATTACATCAACAAAAAAAAAAAAAAACTTAGCAACTACCAAGAAGGAAATTATGGCGATGATAGACCACCTTTCTTGGTATAATCCCAAAACAAAATACATTGAAATTCTAGGACCAAAGTTGAGCAATAACAATCCACATATAAAACATATACATATATATATATATATATATATATATCCATACATTCCAATGTAAATATATATGCGAATACCTAGAGTGCCATCTCTTTATAAAACATGCATATATACAATAAAAAGAAAAAGATTCACGTACACATACATTAATTAATCAAGGGTACAACCAGGCTATGATACCAATTGAAGGGAAAATAAAACCTCGCGCAGCGGAAGCGTGAGAAAATTTAATGAAAATTAGGGTTTGGGTATAAATAAAATTTTTCCCTTTTAATAACAAGAACCTTAACCCTAGATTGATTGATGTATATTAAGAGTATCGTACCTTTATTTTTATTTTCGTGACGACTGAACTAAATTGAATCCGTAAGATCTTCTAATCCAATCACGAACGTGAATCACCCAGGAGTATGGGCTCCCTTTCTTTAAATTGTATACCTGAGGATGGAAACAAACAAAATCTTCTTCTTTGCTAGTCACAATAATCCTCCAAGAGAAAAACCAAGAATGTCCAGTCACTTTAGAATTATCGATCAATTTGATTGAAACTCGCGTGAACCTTGATTCGATGTTGTATACAAAACCCTTTTGATGCAAAGGATACTAGTATACTATCGAAAACAAAAAAGTTCCCTCTTTTCTCTATACTTGGATGAATTCTTCACACAATGAGTTTGATGCAGTTTTTTTTTTATATAACAATAAAAAACAAATAAAAAACAACATCTCACATCAAAAATTCATTCTTGGTCGAATTTAATAGGTATTATATATAGGAGACTAAATCCTTGCCTAAGAAGGATTACTTGGTAGTTAAGAATCCTATCCTTAGGTGGATTTACTTGGTGGTTAAAAATCCTTTTCCAAAAGGAATTCTTTCCTACACCAAGACTCCTTATCCAACTCAATAGTATATTTGTAACCATATTAAAGACTTCCTAATTTGTTTAGATAAATCATTCATTTTATTTATCTACTTATCAACTATAGTCTTTAATATTAATTATACTACCAACAATAGTATAATTTTAGGAGACCATCTCCTACTAGGAAAAAGATTTTTGACTTTTAATTAAATAGTTAATTAATCAACAAATTAATTAATTTCCATTTAATTAAATAATAAAATAATTTAATATAATTAAGCTATTCTAAATAACCTTGCCGGCCAACACATATTTATGGCCATATATTATTTTTCTTATTTTATTAAATCCAATAGACCTTAATAAAAAGTCCACATGTGAGCTAGACCTATTCTTACAAAAACAAACAAGTTCACATGCCTTAATACAAATCTAAATGGACCCCTAAATTGATCCGGTAGAATATATCAAGTGATCCATGCAAGTTCATGTAGATTGGGGATCTTGACGGGCTATCTAAATTTAAGCTCCAATAGACACAACCCAATCACAATTAACAAATGATTCATATAGGTCCGATCTATTTAATTTTAGTTCATTACACTAAAGAACTAAAATTGAACTCTTAAATAAAGATAGAATAAGTTGATGTTACTCATTCATACCCTAGACAACCTTATTGGAGAAAGTGTATCCTCGTGAATACTATCACTAATCGCCAAGAGCTCATAGACCGCCTATAGCTCTCCAAGTTACCATATTTACTCATATGGCCACATTTTGAACTTGGATATTTTGACTTGTCCAGAAGCCATGTTTCAATAGACACTATTGAAAACTTAACACTAAGATTTAATATATAATACCTCAAAACATCCATATGATGATATACTACTCTCATTTAATAAATGGAGCCATGATGTCTATATCTATAAATGAAGTCCTCTATCGATTAACAAATGAATACCACCAAACTATCGAGGATAGACCATGCTATATAATCGTACTCATTGATAGCTCAAATGATAACACTTGCAACCATAAGTCCATCATTTATCTCAGGATTAAGATAGACTCTCTGATTGTCTTCAAATGTAAACTTTTATCCATTGACGGTTCTAGATAAAGTATTTCATTGTGATCCTATTCAATGCAGCCAGTGCACTAGATTCTTTTGCTCAAAGACACCATACTTTGATGATTTTAGACTCATCATAACACATTTGATCCCACTCAAATGCTAGCAAAAGAATCTACAACTTTGACAAGAAAAATGCACCCAACCTTTTATCTTAAGTTGTGAATATTATTCAAGACTAACTAAAGAATTGTGTCTTCCTCATACATATTTAGATGTATGAACAATTCTTCTTTTCTCATTGTCTTTTGACCTTATGATTATTTACTTTTGACAATTATAATAATTAAACTATAAATGTTATAAGATTTGTTAAACTAGAAATCACAAAGTTAATATGAAAAAATTGTCAAATACATTATTATACTCTTGCTATCGAGCATAATCCCAATAACATCCACACACAGTTAACCAAATCAACAGTTACATGTTTGTTATTTTGTAGAAACTATGAGGCTCCGCTCATCACAGGGACAGCCCAAGGCTTTGGAACAACCTTCGACTGCATCAACGTGAAATTCCTAAGGAAATGAAGAAATTCGGGCATCAAAGCGAAGTTTCGGTCCAGCCAACTGTTGCATAGGATTCTGGTCCTCCTATGATAAGTCAGGCCGCGCTCGACCAACAAGCGACAGCCTTCGCAAAAAATGTCTGTCATCCACTAATCGTTGAGGGCATCACAGTTACACCAAAAAATCCCAGCACTTAGGTAGAGCCGAGCAGGCCAGGAACCAAGCAACCCGCCTTCGATCGATAGGGGTCTCCTCCTCTAGAGCCAACCTGTGATGGGGCTAGGCTTTAATCTTTGATCTGGGATAGGCTAGGGCTCATAGCCCTAGTTCCTTGCAGGCCATAACATTACCAGCCCAGGCAAGTTAAATTTGTCACGGACGCCTTACCTAGGGACAACGAGAGGCTCCTCGCCTAGCGGCGACAAGGAGGGAAGCTCGGGCTAGAGAGGAAGGTAGCCAGCAAAACCTTCGAGAAAATCCCATTTATAGAGAAGACTGGGTGGAAATCACCAGTTCATCAGAGGGATCTGACAGCGAGGAGTCCGAGGTCAACTAAAAAAAACTTGGGAACAAGTGTCTGAGAGACAAGTTGGTAAAGCTACAGAAAGAGATATAACAGAGAAAGAAAGGAAAGCACAAGGAGGACAAGAATGATCCTTTAAGCGATATGAATGCTCCTTTCACCAGAATAAGTTTAAGATGCCGACAAATAAGTTCTCTGGAATAAAAGACCCCTTGAGCCACCTAAAGAGCTTCGTCCGGCAAATGGAAGTCAAGAATACCACCAGGGCTGCCATGTGCAGGATGTTCCCTACCATCCTTACTGACTATGTAAAGACTTGGTTCAAGAAGCTGCCTACTGGTAGCTTGGATTCTTTCACAAAACTATCAATAGATTTCTGCTCGCAGTTCCAAGGTGCGACTAAAGGATCCCATAAACCTACAGTATGTGATTCAGGAGAGGGGTGAGACACTCTGATCATACATGGAATGCTTCGACAAGGAAGTCATCCAGATGGGAGTCTTCGTTGAAAAAGAGACCCTTGCTAACTTCTGACGTAACTTGTATGCGGGAAAGCTTTTTCGATCCTTTGTCAAGGGACCTACAGAGACCTACCAAGAGGCCTATGATCGGGCTATAGAGCAAGTTGAAATCGACAAACAACTGAAGGTCAGGATGGAGCATGACGATATAAGAATAGCAAAGTGATAGAAGAAGTAAGCTCCAAACCTGAGCCAGAACAGAAAAACCAGAACAAACCTCCCAGTAGGTAGACATACCGCTTCCTCGCTTCTCAACCCAAGTAAGAAAGGTATCCAGCAAGGTGAACACTTCCACGAGTTTCACTTGCTTTTATGACAGTAGCCCTTGTAACGGGAGTTAAGAGGGTATGATAACTACCCCTCTAAATGCATCCTGTGAAATAATCTATCTCAACATTCAGGATAAGGGGCTACTACAGAAGCCCGTACCCATGAAAGCCCCAGTCGATAGGAGGAACTGGTATAAGTATTGCGACTTCCTTGAATACGTGGGCTATAATACTTCAGAGTGCTATAACCTACGCAACCAGATCGAGGCTCTGATAAGTGGAGGATGATTGATAGAATTCTTGTAGAAGGACAGGGACAACATTCAGACTGGAAAGGAATTACAAGTCGAGATCCCAAACACACTGAAAAGAGAAAATGGGAGCAGGCGGAACTGATGCAGCAGATCGAGGTGATACATACCATCTGTGGAGCACCAACCTTGGTTAGGACCTCCAATAATATCAGAAAAAACCACGAGAGGATGATTCCATGTGTAGATGAAGGTCGGGGTATCTTTAAGGTCAACCAGAGCCTGGCTGGCCGCGTCTAGTCAGCACAGACTATTTTCCCCGAGGCAAATATCTACAACACTGTGCAACCTCATGACAATCCCATGGTGATCACGGTACATATTACCAATTACGTGGTCCACCACGTGCTCGTTGACACAAGCAGTAGCGTCAAAATTCTCTTAAAGATACCTTGGAGAAGCTGAAATTGAAGCAATAGTGTTACAATAGCAGCACAACCCCGCTGTATGGATTCACTGGGGACTCGATCATACCAGTTGGATCAAAGATCCTCATAGTAATCGCTGGAACATCACCTTTCCAGTAAAATGTTATGACAGACTTCGTTGTGACAGATACCCCATCGGCCTACAACACAATACTAGGAAGACCTTTCTTGTCATCCTTGAAGAGGGTCCTATCCTTTTACCATGACGTTCTAAAGTTTCGAGTAGGGGATAAGGTGGGGGTGGTGC
Organism: Dipteronia dyeriana; assembly: GCA_032871835.1. Taxonomy (NCBI): domain Eukaryota; kingdom Viridiplantae; phylum Streptophyta; class Magnoliopsida; order Sapindales; family Sapindaceae; genus Dipteronia; species Dipteronia dyeriana. Next base: position 48,735,584 of record CM065300.1, on the reverse strand, counting down.
GTGGTGACCAACAAGTAGCCAGGAAGTGTTATGCAGTGTCTGCTAACCCGATAACTCTAAAAATACAAACACAGTTAAATGCTCAAGGCTAACCTAAAAGGGGGGGAGGTGAATAGATTAGACACCCTTTTCAACTCCCTTAGAAACATACAAAAAGTTTGTCCCTCTAGATTGCTTGTATCACAATATATATCAATTAAAGACACTTAATCAATATATAAAGCAAGTAAAGTGAAATACAAACAAGAAATCATAACAATACACAATCTATATTATAGTAAGGATTCAACTTACATAAAGAGTTTTATCTTTAGTATTCAAATAACAATTACAAATATAAGAGAGATAGGGATAGAGAAAAGTTGACACAAGATATAACATGGTAAACATCCAAAGAGGAAACATCCACGGGTTAGCAACCACCAGCAAACAAAATCCACTAGTAGATAAGACAAGTACAATCTCTCAAATGACCTCTTCACCTAGAAACTACCCTCCTATCGTACTCATGAAGATATCACCCCCTTGCTCAACAATCCGAGGCCTTACACCTCTTGTCAAGACTTCCTCGCTCACCTTTTCGGATCCTCACGGCCCTAGGCAAAACTTCTTGCTCAACTATCTAAGTCCTTTCGACTCTAGTCAAGACTTCCTCGCTCACCCTTCCAGATCCTCACGACCCTAGGCAAGACTTCTTGCTCAACTATCGGAGTCCTCCTGACTCTAGTCAAGACTTCCTTGCTTGACAATTCGAGACCTCACACCTCTTGCCAAGACTTTCTTGCTCAAGAACATAGGTCTCACACCTATTGTCAAGACTTTCTTCTCACAAGGCATCCAGGTGATCATGAATATAAAACGTAAACAAGCACGTAACATAGAATGTTATGATCAACACATTCTATGGAAAATACTAGACATGAGCATGAATGCACAAGACAAATGTAGTCTAGTCAATCATGCATGTTTAATCCATCTAGATCATGTAAAATATGTTCAACATTAATTACAACCTAGATACATGCATAGATCTAAAACTTGAATCACAAGATATGTTCAATTAACGCATAATCAAGTTTAAATCTCATAAACCAAAAATAAGCTAAAATCATGTGACAAAGTCATTTAGATTAATGCTAATGTTCTAGAGCATATTTCTAATCATAGATTCAACAAAACACATGAATAGCTCAAAAGAACTCAAGCACATGTATCATTGTGAGAATTCGGCCAAAGAGAGCCTAATACATGTGGGAACTATTTTTCACAGAATCAATCAATCAAAGATCATCAAATAGTCCTAGAATCAAAGCTAGCACAATACAATCCCAAACATGTGAAAACATAGGCAAAATCAAAACCTAACTTTGCATGTGAGATTTCAATTGAACTCAATCTAGCTTTAAATGAGTTAAAAACTCAAATCAAAACAATCACAAGACACATATAGTTTGGAAGTTTTAAAAGAAAACTTTGAGAGAAAATCAATACCTTAGTTGATTTTGGTGCAATCTAGTTTTTGTGAGTTTAGACTCCAAAAATAGCAATAAAACTAACTAAAACCTTCATAGAAAAGATGGAGAACGAATAGACAAACAATCTCAACTTTGAATCACTCAAATCGGAGTTCAAATTAAGAAGTTATGGTGTTTGGAAGGTGAGAAAATGTAGAGAGAAAATTATGCACTCAAGTTTTTAAATTTCTTCTTAGAATGAAATGTGAGAGGGAAGGGAAATATATAAAAGAGTTAAAGAATGAAGCAAAAGGACCAAAATGACCTTAAGTGCACCAAGCATGCTTGCTGCCCAAGATGGCGAGTGGGCATCTCGGGGCAGCAAGCATTCTGTCCCGAGATGGCCACGCACCATCTCGGCAAGGAGTGTTTGGTTGCACTTCTTTTCCTCGCGCGCTCCCCTTGCGTTCTTTGACCGTTCTCCGGCCTCCAAACTCGGAATTCTAATCTGTTTATGGATTACGAACCATAACTCTCTGACGGACGTAGAAATATAAGATACTCAACCCAGAAAATAACAATTCGACTCAATATACGAAGACGAAGACAATGTATGCAACATGAGTTGAAAGTGTAGTATCTTTTGACTTAGAACTTGAAATCAATAGTATGAGTAATCGAAATGACCGGAACTCAATCAATAATGATTTAAGAATAAAATCAATTCAATATCCATGTTATACAAACATATACACATACAAACACAATTCACACTAGAATGCAAACTACATAGAGATAGTCTCCAATCATGCATTTTCCAAAACATGTTATTTCCATACCAATGCATGAGCATTCATCTTCAAGTGTGTAAATGTGTTATACATTATGCACAATGATGCAAGGACACATATGAATGAATTGTATATGTGTGCCTATAATGGTACACAATGATGTAGGGACACAAATGTATGAACTGTGTATGTGTCTTAGCCTTGTAAGAGAAAGATAAGGTCTTAGTATACCTTTATAGAACCATATTGCATCCTTTCTCTTTGAAGACTTTGAACTTATTTTGACTAGTTGTTCCTTCTTCCTTGAAGCTTGAATCATCATGAATCTAAACAACTAAATCATTATAAGTAAACATCATTTTGATATGGAATTAATTCAAATACAATCTAAAACCTAACAATCTCCCCCTTTGGCAAATTCCATGTCAAAACACCTATACATTTACTACAAATATAAAAATGAAGATAGGTAACAAAATCACTCCCTCACATTATAATGAGTAAGATTCCTATTACTAATCTTCATCAACTCTTGAACTTCATCTTGATCTTCTTTTAAAGCAACCTACAAATCATCTCAAAGCACAATGCATATACAAGAGACAAACAACAAATGGCAACATATAATATGGATAAAAATATACAATTAACCCCACAAATACACAAATACATGTATCTCCCCTCAATACATGCCAAAACACAAGAATTCTTATCCAGATCTTAAGACTAATTATTACATGTCATTGAAAGCTCAAAAGTTCATAAAAACAACATAAAAAGAAACTAAGTAGCTAGCATCTCTTCCTCCCCCTTTTTGACATGAAATGATGCTAAAAGTTAAGAAATATATCACAAGACTCAAAAACTAGCTACTTGTTCCACCAAAGAAAGTTGTGCGAGTTGATGTAACATAATGCTTTAGAGGTGGTCTTAAACTTGAAGCAATACACTCCTCCAACTCTTTTATCATAGCATCTTGTTGAGCAACTATAACACTAAGTTCATCAACCTTCTCCTTCAATTGTATAGCCCAATCCAGAAGAATATTTGTGTTAATCACATGACTATAGACTTGAGAACTACTAAATAGTCCAAAAGTATCACAAGTCTTACCCTTATTCTTATATGACATGTATGACACACATTTACCACAATACTTTTCCAAGGGTTGAACTAACACATCATCTTCTCTACTCTTAACCCCACGAGCTAAACATAATGAAGTAATAAACCCTGGTAATGCAAGCTTTTTATCACCTCTAGTAGAGAAAGCCGCACTATCAATGTAATACATGAGAAGATCCCAAAGGTTTATAGGTTGATTAGTTACCAAGGCATACACTATTTTGATCTTGTCCTTATTCAACTCGGCTGAATTCAAAGATCTAATAATGTTAGTGCAAATGAATAGATGCCAAAATACACTAGCCTTAGTTAACTCATGTTGACTAATATATGCTCTACCTTTCCACTCAAAAGAAGCATTGTCACAAAGAGTTCTACCCATGATATTTAGATTCTCAATCACATCTACATCAAGAAAACTAGAATCTATATCATTAGATAACCCAAGAAACTTGTTAATGTTTTTCGGGTTAAATCTAAACACAACACCCCTAATTTCCATCAAAGCATCCAATAAGGTGGCACTTTCCTTATATTCAAGATAAAACTCTCTAACAAGAGTGCCATTCACAATTCCTAACATGCTCACCCAAGATTCCCAATTTCTATCATTTAAGCACTTAAGAACATAAGAATATTTACACTTACCAAAGTCAATGCCTCTCTCTTGAAATATCTTCTTTGTTCCAAAGATCCCTAAATCTTTTATCCTTGAAGCTTTAGATCCTTTAGAGGTAGACTTGGCTTTCACAACGGGATTCAATTGTTTTCCACTTCTAGTAATCTTAGTTCTTCCCATTTGTTCTTTTGTTATAAGATGCTATATACATACAATAAAAGTGAGTGAAAGACAAAAAAAAAGCATTTTCGTCACAAAGATATAAAAACAAAGACATATGACATAAGAATGAATCATCATGCAAGACAAAGATAGTGAAGAATATCTTACAAGTATCATTAAGTCAAAAATATGCCAACATGTAACAAAATAAAGCATGTGAACATATCATAAAAGAGAACAATGTCTAGCATACAATGCTCCCCCTTGATAAATGCTATAACTAAAATCAATGATAACATAAAGTTCACAAAGATGTTCACACAATCATACATTCAAGCAATTTGAAGAATTATCAACAAAAATAAGCTTCATATGCTAAGAGAGATACACAAAGATTTTTCAAGTTCTCTCACAATTCTTCAACAATTGCTAAAATATCATCATACTCATAAACAAAGTGTGTGAGAGAGATATATGCTTCAAATATATATCAAGAAGTAGTTTGATAATTAACATGCAAACAATTTCCAACAACTATTCATCTTAAGCTTTTTCCAAAAAAAGTCAAACCGATTATCATCCGAAATTTTTGCTTTTAAGAGGATAGATTTCAACATATGAGCATGTGTGTGCATGTGGTTCGTCATCTCATTTCAGTTTTTCAACATGAGCTCATTTGATTTTCAACTATACTTCTTTTTAAGCCTTTCTCCTTTTCTTTCTAGGCTTTGAATCAAAGAGTTTTTTTCCATTCATGATTCCATTTCAACACTTCTTTGATTTTTCCATTTTTTTTACATAAACAAAATTCACTTCATGGCAGCTTTCACTCATCACAATGGTGTAGCTCATTCCAACATTGGGTAGCTTTCACAACCAATGTGTGTAGCCCTTTCCATGAAGGTGCTCGTTGAGTTCTATGTATTTGCCGAAGCAAAATGGATACTAACCATAGGTCATTTTAAATGTACTTAAGCATAAAAACTTCATGGTGTATCCAAAGTTTACATATTAGTAAACTCAACCTACTAGCAAAACATATAAAAGAAGCAAGATGCAATTTTAGAAAACCAAGATTTTATGGCTTACAAGCACATGATCTAAGAGCAATAAGTAGAGACTTATTCAAGATCATTACTTCTCTAATGAGTAGCTTTCAAAGAATATGAAGCTCATATTTTCAAAAGTAATGCCACTCAATAAACTATATGATGCGGACTAGCCAGTTGATCACAATTCGGCTAAGGTTGGAAAAGATCCAGATCCTTTAACCATTCATGGAGGACCAATGACAAGAGCTAAAGGTAAAAGGATGAAAGAAGCCTTAACTTGTTTAATGGGAAGCATTTGGAAGGAGCAAGCTAGTCAAGATTTGGTCAAGGTTCTAAGGATGCAAGAAGAGTATAAAATGGTTAACATGTTTCAAACAAGTCCAAATCCCGAAGACAAGAGTCCAGCCTTGTTAGAATGAAGTATTCTAGCCTATCTTGAAGAATAAAAAGCCATTCGGCCATGTTAGGTTTTGTGGGCCTATTTTATAATTAGTTTGGGTTTAATTATGTTGGGTTTTGTGAGCTTATTTTCTTATTAGTTTGGGTTTAATTGTGTTGGGTTTCGTGGGCTTATTTTATGAATAGTTTGGGTTTTTTGTGTTGGGTGAGTTCATGTGTTCTTTGATTAGGAATAAGGAGTTACAAAGGCTGAATACTTTATGGCCATTATTCATGGTCTAAATGTCATTTAGTGGGAGGTTACACATTTAATGGGAGGTTATATTTGTGTTGTATTGTCCTTGGCCTTTGTTCTATATAAACAAGGCTGCTTTTTCTATGTAAGGCAGAGATTTGAGTAATATAAACTTATTTGAGCACTTTGTGAGTGTTTTGTTCTTAAGTTCTTGCATGAACTTTGGAACTTATCAAGCTTATTCGGCTTGTGATGTTCAACAACCTCAAAATCGTTGTTTTGCCTTTAAACTTATCAAACTTCATAGTTTGTGGTGTTTTGGGGAAATCAAAGTGTTGTTCTAATTAGCTTTTATCATCATTTCATTGATAAAGTGATTAGAATAGTTTCTCTTACGTCAATCTTGAACGATCGGGTTTGTTTTCAATTAGTTAGAGGGTGTTAAATTGCATTCCATATGTATCATAGCTTTTTAGCTATTGGGGTGAAGGGTTGCTAAGTTAATGATTTCCATCATTTTGGTATCAGAGCTTGGCTCAAGTTTGAGGTTTGCATATCCATTTATTTGTTGTTCTTTTAGTTTTTTCTTTCTCACTTTCTTTTCTTCTTCATCTTATAGCACCGTATCTATAATTCATCTTAATTGTTGTGCTTCTTGAGGTTATTATCATTCTTCTTTGTTTTCTGCAGAAAAAAAAACGGAAAAAAAGACAAAAAAAAAAGTATTGCGGATTCAAGGAATTCTTGCAAAATTCCAAAAATCTTTCTTTGTTCATATTGTTCTTGTTTCGGTTTGGAAAATATTTAAATATTGTCTTCTTAACCAAAACAAACAGAATTCTATTCGGAAGAGAAATTGATATTTCAGTTCTAATATTTGTTTACTTTAAGTGGCCTACCTTTTGTTTGTTTTTTTTAGACCTACCCAATTTCACTCCGTTGAATTTGCCATAATCTGAATTGTTTGTTAAAAAGACCTTAGTTAATCTAAGAACCCAAAGAACAAAACAAGAGAGGTAAAAGGCAAGAGTGGAGAGATTAGTATCGAGAAAAGCCAAATAATTGTGTGAAACACGAGTGGTGTGAATCAATTCTTTGAGAGAAACACGTGAGGGAGTGATTGTGAGGCTATTCTAACTTTTTTTTTTAGGTTTTAAACATGTCTAACAAAGATAAAGAAGTGAGTTCTTCCTCAAATGATCAAGTGATTCAAGCAATGCAGCAACAATTTGAACGTATGTTCAAAGTGATGGGAGATGTAGGAGATCGTCTAGAAAGACATGATGAAGCAATTACCAGATTGCAAAGAGAACCACGACGTGGAAGACAACCAGCCTTTGTCAATGATGTATATAATGGTGGAGAAGACACGGATGATGGCCAAGCTACAATCATTGGTCTAGACGTTAATCCTAGAAGACAAGCTAGGAGAGGACGTTTTGATGGTGTGGACCGAAACATAGGCAGCATCAAAATGAAAATTCCTCCTTTTCAAGGGAAGAACAATCCGGATGCCTATTTTGAATGGGAATGAAAAGTGGAGCTGATATTTGAATGTCATAATTACTCCGACGAGAAAAAGGTAAAACTAGCTGCTGTTGAATTTTGTGATTATGTTATTGTTTGGTGGGATCAATTGTGTAAAGACATGCGTAGAAATGGTGAAAGACCCGTAGAGACTTGGTTGGAGATGAAACAAATCATGAGGAGGAGATTTGTCCCTAGCCATTACTATAGGGATTTGCATCAACGGTTATAAACTTTAACACAAGGTTCCATGAATGTAGAAGAATATCACAAAGAAATGGAGATAGCCATGATAAGGGCTAATGTGGAAGAGGATTGTGAGGCCACCATGGTTCAGTTTTTGAGTGGGTTAAACAAGAACATTGCTGATCTTGTGGAGTTACAACATTATGTGGAGATTGAGGACATGGTGGGTGTGGCCATGAAGATTGAAAGGCAACACAAAAGAAAAGGCATCAGGTATGATTCAAAACCTTATTCAGGTTCTTTTTCTTCTTGGAAACCGAATTGGGGTAAAAAGGATGATAAACCCATTGTTAAGCCTAAAATTGATGAAACTAAAAGCAAAAATGAAATAGGCAGCAAGGGTAGAGGTAAGAATCAACCTAATCAAACTAGAGGCATTAAGTGTTTTAAGTGCCTTGGACATGGTCATGTGGCACATGAATGTCCTAACAAAAGGGTAATGATCATGAGGGATGGGACAGTTGAATCAGAAAGTGAGATAGAGGATGAAGATGGCATGCCACATTTAGAAGATGCTAGTGATGTAGAGTATACTAGTGATGAAAATTTGGTTGTACAACGCACACTTAGTTTGCAAAGTAAAAATAATGAACATGGTGAGCAACGTGAAAATTTGTTTCATACTCATTGTTTGATTGCTAACAAGTTGTGTAATGTGATTGTGGATAGTGGAAGTTGTACAAATGTGGCAAGTACCTTGCTTGTGGAGAAACTGAAATTACCTACTATTAAACATCCAAAACCATACAAGTTACAATGGTTGAATGATAGTGGTGTTGTGAAGGTAAATCGGCAAGTGTTAATTTCTTTTTCAATTGGTAGATATAAGGATGATGTTTGGTGTGATGTGGTACCTATATTTGCTGGTCACATGTTATTGGGGAGACCATGGCAATATGATCGAAGGGTAATGCATGATGGGTTTAAGAACCGTTATTCTTTGATCATGGAGGGACAGAAATACCGACTTGGACCTTTGCCTCCAAAGACAATTTTTGAAGACCAAATGCGTATAAAACAGCAATATGAAGAGCTTGAATCTTCATTAGCTGAAACTTTGGGAAGGGAGCAAGAAAGAGAGAAAAAAAAAGGTGAATTGAGTGGTAAAAATGAGAGCAATGGGAAACACAAGGGGAGAGAAAACAAGGAAGGCTTGAGTGAAAGAAAAATGAGTGTTTATGCAAAAATGTGTGATGTGAACAAAGCATTAACCATGAGGCAGCCCTTACTTGTACTTATGTACAAGGATGTTTTAATTGTTTCTAATGAAATTAACAAGAGTTTTCCTAGTGTTATTGTTGATATTTTGCAGAAAAATGAGGATCTCTTTCCTGAAGATGTTCCTATTGGTTTGCCACCAATTAGAGGAATTGAACATCAAATTGATTTCATTCCGGGTGCAAGCATACCAAATAGGCCAGCATATCGATGCAACCTCGAAGAGACCAAGGAAATCCAAAAGCAAGTAAGTAAGCTTATGGAAAAGGGATATGTACGTGAAAGCATGAGTCCTTGTGCGGTTCCTATTTTGTTGGTACCTAAAAAGGATGGTTCTTGGAGAATGTGTGTTGATTGTCGAGCCATCAACAAAATCACGGTAAATTATAGACATCCTATCCCTAGGTCAGATGATATATTGGATGAACTGCATGGTTCTTGTGTGTTTTCAAAGATTGATTTGAAATCTGGATATCATCAAATAAGAATGCATGAGGGTGATGAATGGAAAACCGCTTTCAAAACTAAACATGGCCTATATGAATGGTTAGTAATGCCTTTTGGCCTAACTAACGCACCTAGTACTTTTATGAGATTGATGAACCATGTTTTGCGTGCTTACATTGGAAAGTTTGTAGTAGTTTATTTTGATGATATACTTGTGTATAGCAAAAATTTAGACGAGCATGTAACACATTTAAAGGCTGTTTTTGATGTGCTTAGGAAAGAAAAGTTATATGCTAATCTAAAGAAATGCATTTTTTGCACTAATGAACTTACTTTTCTTGGTTATGTTGTTAATGATAAAGGAATACATGTTGATCAAGACAAAGTGAAAGTAATTAGGGAGTGGCCGAAACCCACTTGTGTTAGTAATGTAAGGAGTTTTCATGGTCTTGCTAGCTTTTATGGGAGATTCATTAAGGATTTTTCTACCATTGCTGCACCATTAACTGAATGCATAAAAAAGAATGTGGGATTTAGGTGGGGTAAAGAACAAGATGATGCTTTTAACTTGCTTAAACACAAACTTAGTTCAGCACCTTTGCTTGCTTTGCCTAACTTTGCTAAAACTTTTGAGATTGAGTGTGATGCAAGTGGAATAGGTATTGGAGGAGTCTTAATGCAAGAGGGCAAACCAATTGCATTCTTTAGGGAGAAGCTAAGTGGAGCAAGTCTTAACTACCCGACGTATGAGAAGGAGTTTTATGCCTTGGTGAGAGTGTTAGAGACATGGCAGCACTATCTTTGGTACAAGGAATTCATTATACACACCGATCATGAGTCCTTGAAATATCTCAAAGGACAAGGAAAGCTAAGCCGTAGGCATGCAAAATGGGTGGAGTTTATTGAATCCTTTCCATAAATAATCAAGTACAAACAAGGTAAGGAGAATGTGGTTGCCGATGCTCTTTCTAGAAGGTATGCTCTAATTTCTAAACTTGATGCAAAATTATTGGGTTTTGAGTACATTAAAGACTTATACAATTCTGACTTTGATTTTGCTAATGTTTATGGGGCATGTGAGCAATGGGGTTTTGACAAGTTCTTTAGGCATGATTGTTTTCTTTTCAAAGAAAACAAGCTGTGTGTTCCTAGATGTTCAATGAGAGAATTGCTTGTGAGAGAGGCACATAGTGGCGGGTTAATGGGGCATTTTGGAGTTAAAAAGACTTTAGGTGTGTTAAATGATCATTTCTTTTGGACACACATGAAAAGAGACGTTGAGAGAATATGTGAGAGATGCATTAATTGCAAACGAGCTAAATCTAAAGTAATGACTCATGGGCTGTATACTCCTCTTCCTATACCTAGTGAGCCTTAGGTTGATATATCAATGGACTTTGTCTTGGGATTACCTAGGTCAAAAGGGGGGAGAGATTCTATTTTTGTTGTTGTTGATAGGTTCAACAAGATGGCACATTTCATTCCTTGCCACAAAACAGATGATGCAACTTTTGTTGCGGGGTTGTTCTTTAGAGAAATTGTGAGGTTACATGGAATTCCAAGGACAATTGTAAGTGATATAGATGTGAAGTTCCTTAGCCACATTTGGAAAACGTTTTGGAGAAAGTTGGGTACAAAGCTGCTGTATTCAACCACTTGTCATCCACAAACAGATGGACAAACAGAGGTGGTAAACAAAACTTTATCAATGCTTTTGAGGGCCATAATTCAAAGGAATTTGAAGAATTGGGAGGAATGCTTGCCACATGTGGAGTTTGCTTATAATCGAAGTGTGCATGCTACAACAAACCATTCACCATTTGAAGTTATGTACGGGTTAAATCCATTATCTCCTATGGATTTACTACCTTTACCTTTGGAAAGAGCTAATTTGAATGGTAAGCAAAAAGCTGATTTTGTCAAAGCCTTGCATGAAAAGGTGTGCACATAAATTGAAAAGAAAACTCTACAATATAAAAAGCAACATAACAAGGGCCGAAAGCAAGTAGTATTTGAACCTGGTGATTGGGTCTGGGTACACTTGAGGAAGGAAAGATTTCCAAGCAAATGAAAGTCTAAACTTATGCCAAGAGGGGTTGGACCATTTCGAGTCCTTCAAAGAATCAATGACAATGCATACAAGCTGGAACTACCAAGTGAGTATCGCAATGTTAGTGCAACTTTCAATGTTTCTGATTTGTCTTTGTTTGGTGTAGGTGATGAAGGTGCTGATTCGAGGATGAATCCTTTCGAGGAAAGGGAGAATGATGCGGACCAGCCAGTTGATCACAATTCGGCTAAGGTTGGAAAAGATCCAGATCCTTTAACCATTCATGGAGGACCAATGACAAGAGCTAAAGCTAAAAGGATCAAAGAAGCCTTAACTTGTTTAATGGGAAGCAATTGGAAGGAGCAAGCTAGTCAAGATTTGGTCAAGGTTCTAAGGATGCAAGAAGAGTATAAAATGGTTAACATGTTTCAAACAAGTCCAAATCATGAAGACAAGAGTCCAGCCTTGTTAGAATGAAGTATTTTAGCCTATCTTGAAGAATAAAAGGCCATTCGGCCATGTTGGGTTTTGTGGGCCTATTTTATAATTAGTTTGGGTTTAATTATGTTGGGTTTTAAGAGCTCATTTTCTTATTAGTTTGGGTTTAATTGTGTTGGGTTTCGTGGGCTTATTTTATGAATAGTTTGGGTTTTTTGTGTTGGGTGAGTTCATGTGTTCTTTGATTAGGAATAAGGAGTTACAAAGGCTGAATACTTTATGGCCATTATTCATGGTCTAAATGTCATTTAGTGGGAGGTTACACATTTAGTGGGAGGTTACACATTTAATGGGAGGTTATATTTGTGCTGTATTGTCCTTGGCCTTTTTTCTTTATAAACAAGGCTTCTTTTTCTATGTAAGGCAGAGATTTGAGTAATATAAACTTATTTGAGCACTTTGTGAGTGTTTTGTTCCTAAGTTCTTGCATGAACTTTGGAACTTATCAAGCTTATTCGGCTTGTGGCATTCAATAACCTCAAAATCTTTGTTTTGCCTTTAAAGTTATCAAACTTCATAGTTTGTGGCATTTTTGGGAAATCAAAGTGCTGTTCTAATTAGCTTTTATCACCATTTCATTGATAAAGTGATTAGAATAGTTTCTCTTACTTCAATCTTGAACGATCGGGTTTGTTTTCAATTAGTTGGAGGGTGTTAAATTGCATTCCATATGTATCATAGCTCTTTAGCTATTGGGGTGTATGGTTGCTAAGTTAATGATTTCCATCACTATACACAAACAATCATCAAAATTAAGATCAATGTGAACAATATCACTATTAGATCCTAAAATAGAAAATGTCAATGAGAACCATATGTATGCTATACAAAATTCTCTAATATGACATGCTATGAGATGTATATCAAAAATTGAGTCAAAAGAAGAATATCTAAGAGAACATGCATTAGAGTATAGAGATACCTTTTGCACATTATATTCACCAAATATCATATTTCTGCCCTTTTTATGAGCACTCTTGCCTTGAATGTCCTCATGACACCAAGTTGACGATGTTTCACAACAAGAGTATAAAAAGCATAATATCTCAACTCAATCAACACATATATCGAAAGAACTTCTCTAAAGTTAATCAACAAATTTTGACTATCATAACAAACATAATGTGAGATAACCAATTTCATATCAATACATGGAGTATTCAAAGCTAGCAAACAAGAATTCTCAACACAAATGATATATTGCCTCAAAGCTATCTCACATGTGCTTCTTATATTAGTGATAAGAGCACTCACCCTTGAACCACTTGTTGTTGGGTGTACCTACACAAACATTTCCAATATCATCCTTGACAACAATATTTAATCTAGAGTGAAGTCCTTCAATGACTTGATTAACAAGAATATCATTAATACACCCTTCCTTAATATTTTCAACATAAGCTTTGTCAAGTTAAACAAGATTAGCCTTCTTTATACTCCATTACTTCTTTTCATGCTTAGCAATATTATCATGTTTCTCAACTTTCAAAGCCTTAGTATGTTCAAGTTGAAGTTTAATCTCTTTATCTCTAGATTCATTTCCTAATTTTCATTTTTCAATAAATTTATAACACCTAGGCTTAATGTAACCTATTGTGTTGCAATAATGGCAAATTAGAATAAAAGATGAGATTGTACATTTTTGAGTTGAACATGCTTCACTAGGAGCTTACAAAAATACCTTGTTCACCAACTTCTTCTTAGCTTTTGATCTTATCTTCTTGTATGGTTTCTTACCAATCACGACTTCATCCAAGTGAGTAAGAGGTGGTGCTTCCAAGTGCTCCTCTTCAACTACCAAGTCATCTTCACCACAATGAGAGTTAACAAGATTTCTTTCACTAGACACACTTACAGAATCATTCACTAAGTCCTAGATGGCCTCTTTAGCCATGTCTATTTCTTCCATTAATTCTTGTTCTCTCTTCCTCAAAGAAGATATCACATTATCCTTCTCAAGGTTTATCTTTTTAAGTTCTCTAAACTTCTTCATAATATCACCTTCTCACCAAGAAGTCTACGAGTGACAATCACAAACTCATCTAGTTGTTTCTTGATCAAATCATCCTTCTCAACTACCTCTCTTAGAGCATTGTCTCTATCTTGGCCAACAACTCAAGATTAGTAGGAATGGAACTAGAGCTTCTATGATGATTTGTATTAAATTTCTTGTTCAAAGATATTGTACCATCAACATCTAGTGGAGAATGAGAAGCCGTTAGAGCTATAAAGTTGATCACCAACTCTTCATCATTTGAAGACTCACTACTATAGCTCTCATTATCACTAGAATTATCATCACTCTAAGTAGCCACCAACACTTTGCCTTTCTTGTCTTTCTTAGATGGCTTCTTGGTGCACTCACTAGCAAAGTGACCGAAACCATGACAATTGTAGCATTGAACATTTTTCTTGTTCATAGCTTGACCATTCTTCTCATTCCTTGGAGATTATGTTTTCTTAACTCTCTTTTCCTTAGAAGACTTGCCTCTAAGCTTTGTATTCTTCTTTAGAAACTTCTTGAACTTTCTAACCAAATGAGTAATCTCTTTATTTTAATCATCACTCTCCTCCTCAATAGCATTGAGAGCGATTCCCTTACTCTTAATCTCTGTCTTCAATCACATCTCATAAGTTTGGAGAGACCTAAGCAACTCATCAATATTCATGCTATCCACATCCTTGCTTTCCTCAATGACCGTCACCTTTGTTTTAAATCTCTTAGGAAGAGACCTAAGGATTTTCCAATTTAAACGATCTTTTGAGATAGGTACTCCAAGTGATTGGCATTGGTTAGCAATGTTAAGAAGCCGGAATTGGAAGTCTTCGAACTTTTCTTCTTCACCCAAACTTAAACCTTCAAATTGTGATTTCAACATTTGAAGCCTCGATTTCTTCACCGCTAAAGTTCCTTTATTAGTAACTTGGAGAGTATCCCAATCTTCCTTTACGAATTCAAGATTTTGAATGTAGGAGAATTGATGCCCATCAACTCCTCCAAAGATGGTATTCATATCACGATGATGCCACTTAGCAACCTCAAAGTCATTTGTTGTCCATTCACTTCTTGGCTTGAGTATCATGGTTCCATCCTCTTGACTCATGGTAGAAGGACTATAACCTTCTTCCACTACCATCCAAGCCCTTTCATTAATAGAGCGGATTTAGGCTTTATACTTAACTTCCAATACCCATAGTTAGTGCCTCGAAGTATTGGTGGCCTAGTATTTGAGGCTCCCTCCGCCATTACATCATCTTGTAAGCCCAAGACTTCAAAAGCTTTGAAAAAACCAGGAATGTATTACATGGACTCTCACTAAATACAATGTAGTGTCCTGCACTGATACCAATTGAAAATACAAACATGGTTAAATGCTCAAGGCAAACCTAGAGGAGGGGGGGTGAATAGGTTAGACACCTTTTTCGACTCCCTTAGAAACAAACAAAAAGTTTGTCCCTTTAGATTGCTTGTATCACAATATATATATCAATTAAAGACACTTAATCAATATATATATAAGCAAGTAAAGTGTGATACAAACAAGTAATCATAACACATACACAATCTATATTATAGACAAGAAGTCAACTTACATAAAGAGTTATATCCATAGTATTCAAATAACAAATACTAATATAAGAGAGATAGGGATAGAGAAAATTTGACACAAGATATAACGAGGTAAACCTCCAAAAAGGAAACATCCACAAGTTAGCAACCACCGGCAAACAAAATCCACTAGTAGATAAGACAAGTACAATCTCTCAAGTGACCCTTCACCTAGAAACTACCCTCCTATCCTACTCATGAAGATGCCACCCTCTTGCTCAACAATCCGAGGCCTCACACCTCTTGTTAAGACTTTCTCGCTCACCTTTTTGGATCCTCATGACCCTAGGCAAGACTTCTTACTCAACTATCTGTGTCCTCCCGACTCTAGTCAAGACTTCCTTTCTCACCCTTCTGGATCCTCACGACCCTAGGCAAGACTTCTTGCTCAACTATCCGAGTCCTCTCGACTCTAGTCAAGACTTTCTTGCATAACAATCCAAGGTCTCACACCTCTCGCCAAGACTTTCTTGCTCAACAACATAGGTCTCACACCTATTTTCAAGACTTCCTTCTCACAAGACATCTAGGTGATCATGAATGCAAAAAGCAAACAAGCACGCAACATAGAATGTTATAATCAACACATCCTACGGAAAATACTAGACATGAGCATGAATGCACAAAACAAATGTAGTATAGTCAATCATGCATGTTTAATCCATCTAGATCATGTAAGATATGTTCAACATTAGTTACAACTTAGCTACACGCATAGATCTAAAACTTGAATCACAAGATATGTTCAATTAACACATAATCAAGTTTAAATCTCATAAACCAAAAACAAGCTAAAAACATGTGACAAAGTCATTTAGATTAAAGCTAAAGTTCTAGAGCATATTCCTAATCATAGATTCAACAAAACACATGAATAGCTCAAAGGAGCACAAGCTTATTTATCATTCTGAGAATTCGGCCAAAGAGATCCTAATACATGTGAGGAACTATTTTTCACAAAATCAATCAATCAATCAAATATCATCAAATAGTCCTAGAGTCAATGCTAGCACAATACAATCCCAAACCTGTGAAAACATAGGCAAAATCAAAACCTAACTCAACATGTGAGATTTCAATTGAAACTCAATCTAGATTTAAATGAGTTCAAAACTCAAATCAAACCAATCACAAGACACATATATATGCTGAATAAGAAAACCCAAGGCAATTGACCAAGTTTTAAAAGAAAACTTTGAGAGAAAATCGATACCTTAGTTGATTTTGGTGCAGTCCCGTTTTTATGAGCTTAGACTCCAAAAATAGCAATAAAACTAACTCAAACCTTTATAGAAAAGATGGAGACGAATATACAAACACTCTCAACTTTGAATCACTCAAATCGGAGTTCAAATTAAGAAGTTATGTTGTTTGGAAGGTTAGAAAATGTAGACAGAAAATTATGCAATCAAGTTTTTAAATTTATTCTTAGAATGAAATGTGAGAGGGAAGAGAAATATAAAAGAGAGGGAAAGAATGAAGCAAAAGGACCAAAATGACCTTGGTTGCACTTCTTTTCCTCGCGTGCTCCCCTTACGTTCTTAAACCGTTCTTCAGCCTCTGAACTCAAAATTTGAATCCGTTTACAGAATACGAACCGTAACTCTCTCACGGACATGGAAATATAAGATACTCAACCCAACAAGTTCTAGCAAAACAGTTTGTACATGTTGCAACGATCTAGGATGGGGAAACACCCGGATGACCTTAGAAGATATAGAGCCCATAGATCATCCAGAGGATTAACTCGTGATACCGGATGAGGAAGAACAGAATAGGAAATGGGCCAGCGGGCATCCTCTGGACAGGCTAGAAGAGATACCCATCAGGAAGGACGATCCTTCTATGGTCATCAAGGTCAAAGCTACCCTCGAGTCAGGGGTGAAGAAAGGTCTGATCGAGCTTATCGAAGAATTCAGTGACATCTTCGCTTGGAGTCACGATGAGATGCCTGGGATCCTAATCCATTGGTTGCTCACCGATTAGAAGTTGATCTGACCTTTAAGCCTGTGGAGCAAAAAAGGCATCACTTTAATGCCGAAAGAAATGATGTGGTTTAGGAGGAAGTGAACAAATTAATCAGAGCAGATTTAATCAGAGAGGCGTACTACCCCGAATGGATCACCAATGTGGTCATGGTCATGGTCACGAAGGTGAATGAGAAGTGGCGTATGTGATTCAACTACATCGACCTTAATCGGACATGTCCAAAAGATAATTTTCCTTTACCAATAATTGATTAGTTGGTTGACTCCACATCAGGGAACAAGCTCCTGAGCTTCATGGATGCATTCTCAAGGTATAACCAAACTAAGATGCATCTAGCCAACCAAGATAAGACCAGTTTCATTACCGGACAGGGTCTGTACTGTTATAAGGTGATGCTGTTTGGTCTTAAGAACGTTGAGGCTACATACTGGCGGCTAGCTAACCGACTGTTCAGTCCCAAAATTGGAAGGTCGATAGAGGTGTACATCGATGACATGATCACAAAATCATAATCCATAATAGAACATCAAGATGACCTTCGTAGAACTTTCATGATCTTAAGGGAAAACCAGATGAGATTGAACCCCTCCAAATATGCTTGTAGGGTAAATACGAGAAAGTTTCTGGGCTTCATGGTCCATGAGAGAGGCATAGAGGCTAACCCAGAAAAGATTAAGGCTATCTTGGATCTAGAATCCTCCATATTACTTAAACAAGTTTAAGTCTTGACTGAGCAGGTAGCAGCGCTCAACAGGTTCATTTCTCGCTCCACCGATAAATTCCACTCTTTCTTCAAAGCTATCAAGCAAGAGAGAAACATGAAATGGAACCAGGACAGTGAGCAAGCCTTTCAAGCTTTGAAGAAGTATCTAACAAGCCCTTCATTGCTGGTCCAGCCAATTCCCAGAGAGGAACTGTAAATCTACTTGGCTTTTTCAGAAACTGCAGTAAGTGGGCATTTGATCAATGAGTGTGAAGATAGGGTCCAATGGCCTATCTGCTACATGACCCACGCTCTAACCAAGCCAGAGAAAAACTATACACTCATAGAGAAGCTTGCCTATGCTCTAGTGATCTCAACGAGGAATCTCCATCCCTACTTTCAAGCTCACACAATAGCGGTGGTGACGGACCAACCTTTCTGCCAATTTTTACAAAGGCCGGATGTATCCAGAAGGCTAGTTTTATTGTCCCTGGAGCTCACCAAATTTGATTTAAAGTATAAACCTAGGACTACAGTCAAACCCCAGGCTTTGGCGGACTTCACGGCAGAGTTCTCAGTGCTCGCAAGCCAAGCGATCTCTACGGCGACGAATATAGCCCTTGAGAAGATTCCAGAGTTCGACAACTAGCCAGGGGATTGCAAGTCCTGAAACCTCTACATTGATAGAGCTTTCAGGTAGGTTGGGGGAGGAGCTGGCAAAGTTCTAATAGACCCAGATGGGACTGAATGTTGCCACTATTTCATATTCGAATTTAAGGCCACCAACAATGAGGCAGAGTATGAAGCCCTCCAAGCCGGGATGAAGACAGCCATTGAGCTCGATGCCGACTACCTGTAGGTTAAGAGTGACTCATTACTCGTAGTCAATCAGGTTTCTAGGGTTCACCAAGTAAAAAAGGATAACATGATCGCCTACTTGAAGCTATTTCAACTGTTTAAGAATAAATTTAAGGGATTCAAGACCGAGCATGTTCCTCGACAACAGAATCATCGAGCAGATGTCCTAACTAAGATTGTTGCGAATGGTGGTCAAGCCTTACCACGAGGAGTTACCCTCTAAGTGATCTCCTAACAGCAGGATGGATCCAATAGTGGCTTATCTTTAAAAGGAAAGCTTTTCGAGTAGCCTGATCAAGCCAGAAGAATTAAAAGGCTCTTTGTCCGATATTGCTTGGTAGACAGATACCTCTACAGGAGAGGCAGATCCCTTTCTTTGCTTCGGTGTTTGCATCTTGATGATGCCAATTGAGAGTTGAGAGAGGTTCACTTTGGGTAATATGAAAACCAAAATCGTGGGGAAGCTCTAGCGTATCCGGTGCTCTGCATGGAGTATTACTGGCCAACTATTCATCAAGACATGAAAAACTTTGTACAATCCTGTGAACCATGTTAGAAGACCTCGAACTTAGTCACCTCCCTCCGGAGTGGTTGTCATCTCTCAGCTCACCTTACCCCTTTGCCATATAGGGGGGTCGATCTAATCGGACCACTTCCCACCACTCCTAGCAAGCCAAGCATGCTATTGTGGCAATTGACTATTTTACAAGATGGGTCGAGACCGGACCTCTCTCTCTCAGATATCAGAAGAGAATATGATGAAGTTCATAAAAAACAATGTGGTCTACAGATTTGGAACCCCTTTCTTCATTATAGCCGACCTAGGCAAGCAGTCTGACAACGCCCGATCCAAAGAATTTTGAGAAGGCTGGGGAATCGACCTCGGGTTCGCTTCAGTAGCCCACCAATGGGATGGTAAAATCCACCAACAAGACTATCAAGAAGCTGCTGAAGAAGAAGTTACAGTAGAGAAAAGGATAATGGGCCGATGAGCTTCCCGAGGTTCTCTAGGCTTACTGAACTATAAAGAGAACAACCACAAGAGAGACACCATAATCCCTAGCCTTCGGGGTTGAAGCAGTTCTTCCCATCAAGCACAAACTAACCTCCTTCAGAGTGCAACACTTTGAACATGGAAGCAACGAGGTCAAGCTCCAAGCAAATCTAGATTTCTTGGAAGATAAACAAGATCGGATAGCTGAGAAAGTGGCGATTTACCGGAGCAAGATCACTAGGTGCTTCAACAGAAAGATTAGAGCCTGGAACTTCAAAGAATAGGATCTAGTTCTCAGGAAAGTGACCTTGAATACCAGAAAGAGGTCAGATGGGGTTCTAGGACCCAACTGGGAAGGGATATATTTAGTAAAGGTAGTGGTCCACAACGGGGGATACAAGCTCGAAGACATGGATGGTCGACCCATCGATCACACCTGGAATGTAGATCACTTGAGGAAGTACTACCTCTAAGCAGAGGACTCATGAGTATGCTACCTCCATTTAGGTTTCAATAAAAATCCCCAACAACAATGCCATTTTTTATCATCAATAAAGTCTGCTTTCTCCATCCATGATTTTGTTCTCCACAAGCTGTAAAAATCTCCATATTCGACTAGGTTCTCTGAAAATACAAACACGGTTAAATACTCAAGGCTAACCTAGAAGGGGGGTGAATAGGTTAGACACCTTTTTCGACTCCCTTAGAAACAAACAAAAGTTTGTCCCTCTAGATTGCTTGTATCACAATATATATATTAATTAAACACAATTAATCAATATATAAAATAAGTAAAGTGTGATACAAACAAGTAATTGTAACACATACACAATCTATATTATAGAAAGGAAGTCAACATACATAAAGAGTTCTATTCACAATACAAATACTAGAGAGATAGGAATAGAGAAAAGTTGACACAATATATAACGTGGTAAACCCCCGAAGAGGAAATATCCACTGGCTAGAAGACACCGGAAAACAAAATTCACTAGTAGATAAGACAAGTAAAATCTCTCAAGTGACCTCTTCACCTGGAAACTACCCTCCTATCCTACTCTAGAAGTTGTCGCCATATGCTCAACAATCCGAGGCCTCACACCTCTTGTCAAGACTTCCTCGCTCACCTTATCCGGATCCTCACGACCCAAGGCAAGACATCTTGCTCAACTAAGTCCTCCCGACTCTAGGCAGGACTTCTTGCTCGACTATCCGAGTCCTCCCGACTCTAGGCAGGACTTCTTGCTCGACTATCCGAGTCCTCCCGACTCTAGCCAAGACTTCCTTGCTCGACAATTCAAGGCCTCTCTTGCTCAACACCATAGGTCTCACACCTATTGTCAAGACATCCTTCTCACAAGGCATCTAGGTGATCATGAATGCAAAATGCAAACAAGTACGCAACGTAGAATGCTACGATCAACACATCCTATGGAAAATACTATACATGAGCTTGAATGCACAAATCACATATAGTCTAGTCAATCATGCATGTATAAACAATCTAGATCATGAAAGATATGTTCAATAATAATCACAACCTAGATACATGCATAGATCTAAACTTGAATCACAAGATATGTTCAACAAATCACAAAATCAAGTTTAAATCACATAAACCAAAAACATGCTAAAATAATATGACAAAGTCAATTAGATTTAAGCTAAAGTTCTAGAGCACATTCCTAATCATAGATTCAACAAAACACATGAATAGCTCAAAAGAACATAAGCACATGTATTATGTGAGAATTTCTGCCAAGAGAGCCTAATACATGTGAGGAACTATTTTTTCATAAAATCAATCAATCAAAGCTAGCACAATACAATCCCAAACATGTGAAACATAGGCAAAATCAAAACCTAACTCAACATGAATGATTTCAATTGAAACTCAACATGAATGATTTCAATTGAAACCCAACCTAGCTTCATAAAAGTTCAAAACACAAATCAAAACACTCATAATATGCAAATGTATGTTGAAGAAGAAAACCCAAGGCAATTGACCAAGTTTTAAAACAAAACTTTGAGAGAAAATCAATACCTTAGTTGATTTAGGTGCAGTCCCGTTTTTGATTGTTTAGACTCCAAAAACAGCAACAAAACTCACTCAAACCTCAGTGAAAAGATGGAGGATGAATAGAAAAACACTCTCAACTTTGAATCAATCAAATCAGAGTTCAAATAAAGAAGTTATGGTGTTTGGAAGATGAGAAAATGTAGAGAGAAAAATTCTGCACACTAGTTTGAATTTCTTCGTAGCATGAAATGTGAGAGGGAAAGAGTTTATAAAGGAGAGGGAAAGAAATAAGCCAAATGATGAATTTGCCCCTCTTTGATATTGTTCCCCCGAGATGGCACGTGGGCATCTCAGGGCAGCAAGGTTGTGCGGCCATGGTGCATCCCCTCGCGTCTCGGGCTTGCACACCTTAATGGCCTTCGGCCATTGTGCATTCCCCTCGCGCTTCCCTGACGTTCTTCTACCGTTCTCAGGCCTCCAAACTCGGAATTCCAATCCATTTGCGGATTACAAACCGTAACTCTCACACTGACATGGAAGTATAAGATACTTAACCCAGAAAATAATGATTCGACTCGATATATGAATACAAAGACAATGTATGTAACATGAGTTGAAAGTGTAGTATCTTTTAACTTAGAACTTGAAATCAATAGTATGAGTAACCGAAATTACCGGAACTCAATCAAGAATGATTTAAGACTAAATCCAAGTTCAATATCCATGTTATACAAATATATACACACACAAACACAGTTCACACTAGAATGCAAACTACATAAAGATAGTTTCCAATCATGCATTTTCAAAAACATGTCATTTCCAAACCAATGCATGGGCATTCATATTCAAAGTGTGTGAATGTGCTATACATGGTGCATAATGATGCAGGGACACATATGAATGAATTGTATGTATGTGCCTATAATGGTGCACAACGATGCATGGACACATATGAATGAATTGTATGTGTGTGCCTATATTGGTGCACAACGATGCAGGGACACATGAATGAATTGTGTGTGTGCCTTAGCCTTGTAAGAGAAAGATAAGGTCTTAGTATACCTTTGTAGAACCAAATTGCATCCTTTCTCCTTGAAGACTTAGAACTTGCTTTGACTTGTTGTTCATCCTTCTTTGAAGCTTGAATCATCATAAACCTAAACAACTAAGTCATTACAAGTAAACATCATTTTGATATGGAATTAATGCCAACACAAACTAAAACCTAACAATCTCCCCCTTTGGAAAATTCCATGTCAAAATACCTATACATTTACTACAAATATAAAAATGAAGACAGGTCACAAAATCAGTCCCTCACATTACATTGAGTAAGATTCCTATAACTAATCTTCACCAACTCTTGAACTTTATCTTGATCTTCTCTTAAACAACTAACAAATCAACTCAAAGCACAATGCATATACAAGAGAAAAACAACAAATGGCAACATATATTATGGATAAGAATAGACAATTAAGTCCACAAATACATGTATCTCCCCTTCAATAAAAGAATTCTTAATCAAATCTTAAGACTAATTATTACATGCAATTGAAAGTTCAAAAGTTCACAAAAACAACATAAAAAGGAAACTAAGTAACTAGCAACTCTTAGCAACTCTTTCTTCCCCTTTTTGACATGAAATGATGCCAAAAGATAAGAAATGGTGCAGTTGACCTAACATAATGCTTGAGAGGTGGTCTTGAACTTGAAGCAATACAATACTCCAACTCTTTTCTTCTAGCATCTTGTTTATCAACTATAGCATTAAGCTCATCAACCTTCTTCTTCAAATGTAAAGCCTAATCCAGAAGAATGTTTATGCTAGTCTCTTGACAATCAACTTGTGAACTACTAAATAGTCTAAAAGTATCACATGTCTTACCCTTATCCTTATATGACATGTATGACACACGTTTATCACTATACTTTTCCAAGGGTTGTACCAACATATCATCTCCTCTACTCTTAACACCACGAGCTAAACACAAAGAAGTTATAAACCCCGGTAATACAAGCTTTTTATCTCCTCTAGTAGAGAAAGCCGCATTATCCAAATAAAACATAAGTAAATCCCCAAGGTTTATAGGTTGATTAGTCACCAAGGCATATACTATTTTGATATTGTCTTTATTCAACCCGGTTGAATTCGAAGATCCAATAATATTAGTGCAAATGAATTGATGCCAAAATGCACTTGCCTTAGTTAACTCATGTTGACTAATATATGCTCTACCTTTCCACTCAAAAGAAGCATTGTCACAAAGAGTTCTACCCATGATATTAAGATTCTCAATGACATCTACATCTAGAAAGTTCGAATCTATATCATTAGATAACCCAAGAAACTTGTTAATGTTTTCCGTGTTAACTCTAAACACAACACCCCTAATCTCCATCAAAGCATCCAATAAGGTGGCACTCTTTCTATATTCATTATAAAACTCTCTAACAAGAGTATCATTCACTATTCCTAGCATGCTCACCCAAGATTCCCAATTCTTATCCTTAATGCATTTAAGAACATAAGAATCTTTACATTTACCTAAGTCAATGCCTCTCTCTTGAAATATCTTCTTAGTTCCAAAGATCCCTAAATCCTTTGACCTTGAAGCTTTGGATCCCTCTGAGGTAGACTTGACTTTCACAATGGGATTCGATTGATTTCCACTCCCGGTAACCTTAGTTCTTCCTATTTGTTTTTGTGACATAAGATGCTATATACATACAACAAAAGTGAGTGAAAGACAAAACAAACATATTAGTCGCAAATATATAAACACAATGACATATGACTTAAAAATGAATCATCATGCAAGACAAATATAGTAAGTAATATCTTACAAGTATCATTAAGTCAAAATATGCTAACATGTAACAAAATGAAGCATGTGAACATATCATAAAAGAGAACAATGTCTAGCATACAATGCTCTCCATTGATAAATGCTATAACTAAAATCAATGATAGCATAAAGTTCACAACGATGCTCACACATTCAAGCAATTTGAAGAAATATCAACAAAATGAGCTTCATATGCTAAGAGAGATACACAAAGATTTTTCATGTTCTCTCATAATTCTTTAAAAATTGCTAAAATATCATCATACTCATAAACAATATGTGTGTGCGAGAGATATGCTTCAAATATATATCAAGAAGTAGTTTGATAATCAACATGCAATCAATTTTCAACAATTCATCTTATGCTTTTTCCATAAAAAGTCAAACCGATTTTCATCCGGAATTTTCGCTTTTAAGAGAATAGATTTCAACATATGAGCATGTGTGTGCATGTGGCTCGTCATTCCATTTCTGTTTTTCAACCTGAGCTATTTGATTTTCAAGTATACTCCTTTTTAAGCGTTCCTCCTTTTCTTTTTAGGCTTTGAAAGAAAGATTATTTTTTAATGATTTCATTTCAACACTTCTTTGATTTTTCCATTTTTTTACATAAACAAAATTCACTTCATGATAGCTTTCACTCATCACGATGGTGTAGCTCTTTCCAACATTGGGTAGCTTTCACAACCAATGTGTGTAGCCTTTTTTATGAAGGTGCTCGTTGAGTTCTATGTAATTGCCGAAGCAAAATGGATACTAACCATAGGTTATTTTAAATGTACTTGAGCATAAAAACTTCAAGGTGTATCCAATGTTTACATATTAGTAAACTCAACCTACTAGCAAAACATATAAAAGAAGCAAGGTGCAATTTTTAGAAACCAAAATTTTATGGCTCATAAGCACATGATCTAAGAGCAATAAGTAGAGACTTATTCAAGATCATTACTTCTCTAATGAGTAGCTTTCAAAGAATATGAAGCTCATATTTTCAAAAGTAATGCCACTCAATATACTATACACAAACAATCATCAAAGTTAAGTTCAATGTGAACAATATCACTATTAGATCCTAAAATAGCAAATGTCAATGAGAAACATATGTATGCAATACAAAATTCTCTAATATGACATGATATGAGATGTATGTCAAAAATTGAGTCAAAAGATGAATATCTAAGAGAACATGCATTGGAGTATAGAGATACCTTTTTGCACATTATATTCACCAAATATCATACTTCCGCCCTTTTTATGAGCACTCTTGCCTTGAATGTCCTCATGACACCAAGTTTACGATGTTTCACAACAAGAGTATAAAAAGCATAATATCTCAACTCAATCAACACATATAACAAAAGAACTTCTCTAAAGTTAATCAACAAATTTTGACCATCATAACAAACATGATGTGAGATAACCAAGTTCATATCAGTACATGGAGTATTCAAAGCTAGCATGCAAGAATTCTCAACACAATTGATATATAACCTCAAAGCTATCTCACATGTGCTTCTTATTTTAGTGATAAGAGCACTCACCCTTGAACCACTTGTTCTTGGGTGTACCTACACAAACATTTCCAATATCATCCTTAACAACAATGTTAAATCTGGAGAAAAGTCCTTCAACGACTTGATTAACAAGAATATCATTAACACACTCTTCTTTAACATTATCAACACAAGCTTTGTCAAGTTGAACAAGATTAGTATTCTATCTACTCCACAACTTCTTCTCATGCTTAGCAATATTATCATGTTTCTCAACCTTCAAGGCCTTAGCATGTTCAAGTTAAAGTTTAATCTCCTTATCTCTAGATTCATTTCCTAATTTGTATTTTTCAATATATTTATAACACCTAGGCTTAATGTGACCTATTGTCTTGCAATAATGGCAAATTGGAGTTGAACTAGCTACACTAGGAGTTTGCAAAGATACCTTGTTCACCAACATCTTCTTGGCTTTTGATCTTCTCTTCTTGTGTGGTTTCTTATCAATCATGACTTCATCAAAGTGTGTAGGAAATGGTGCTTCCAAGAGCTCCTCTTCAACTACCAAGTCATCTTCACCACTATGAGAGTTAACAAAAATTCCTAACACTAGACATACTAACCGAATCATTCACTAAGTCCTTGATAGCCTCCTTAGCTGTGTCTATCACTTCCATCAATTCTTGTTCTCTCTTTTTCAAAGAAGATATCACATTATCCTTCTCAAGGTTTATCTTTTCAAGTTCTCTAAACTTCCTTATAATATCACCTTTCTAACCAAGAAGTCTACGAGTAACAACCACAAACTAATCTAATTGCTTCTTGATCAAATCATCCTTCTCAACTACTTCTCTTTGAGAATTATCTCTAGCTTCTTCAAGCTTTTCTATCTTTTTCAACAACTCAAGATTAGTAGGAATGGAACTAGATCTTCCATGATGATTTGCATCAAAGTTCTTGTTCAAAGATATTGTACCATCAACATCTAGTGGAGAATGAGAAGCCGTTAGAGCTACAAAGTTGCTCACCAACTCTTTATCACTTGAAGACTCACTGCTAGAGCTCTCATTGTCACTAGAGTTATCATCACTCCAAGTAGCCACCAATACTTTTCCTTTCTTGTCTTTCTTAAATGGCTTATTGGTACACTCACTAGCAAAATGACAAAAACCATGACAATTATAGCATTGAGCCTCTTTCTTGTTCATGACTTGACTATTCTTCTCAATCCTTGGAGATGATGTTCTCTTGTCTTTTAAGGAAAGAAGACTTGCCTCTAGGCTTGGCATTCTTCTTTAGAAAATTCTTGAACCTTCTAACCAAAAGAGCCATCTCTTCATTTTCATCATCACTCTCCTTCTCAATAGCATTGAGAGCGATTCCCTTACTATTGATCTTTGGCTTCAAGCACATCTCATAAGTTTGGAGAGACCCAAGCAGCTCATCGTTGTTCATACTATCCACATCCTTGCTTTCCTCAATGCCCGCCACATTTGATTTGAATCGCTTCGGAAGAGACCTAAGGATTTTCCAATTTAAATGCTCTTTTGAGATAGGTACTCCAAGTGCTTGACATTGGTTAGCTACGTAAAGAAGTCGGAATTAGAAGTCTTCAAACTTTTCTTCTTCACCCATACTTAAACCTTCAAATTGTGATGCCAACATTTGAAGCCTCGATTTCTTCACCGCTAAAGTTCCTTCATTAGTAACTTGGAGAGTATCCCAAGCTTCCTTTGCAGATTCAAGATTTTGAATGTAGGAGAATTGATGCCATACAACTCCTCCAAAAATGGCATTCATAGCATGATGGTGCCATTTAGCAACCTCAAACTTATTCATTGTCCATTTACTCATTGGCCTGAGTATCATGATTCCATCCTCTTGAACCTTAGTAAGAGGACTATAACCTTCTTCCACTGCCATCCAAGCCCTCTCATCAATAAAGCGGATGTAGGCTTTCATCCTCAACTTCCAATACCCATAGTTACTGCCTTGAAGTAATGATGGCCTAGTATTTGAGGCTCCCTCCGCCATTACATCATCTTGTAAACCCATGACTTCAAAAGCCTTGTAAAAACTGTGAATGTATCACCCCAGACTCACACTAAGTGCAATCTAGTGTCCTGCTTTGATACCAATTGAAAATACAAACACGGTTAAATGCTCAAGGCTAACCTAGAAGAGGGGTGAATAGGTTAAACACCTTTTTCGACTCCCTTATAAACAAACAAAAGTTTGTCCCTCTAGATTGCTTATATCACAATATATATATTAATTAAAGACAATTAATCAATATATGAAACAAGTAAAGTGTGATACAAACAAGTCATTGTAACACATACACAATCTATATCATAGATAGGAAGTCAACATACATAAAGAGTTCTATCAACAATACAAATACTAGAGTGATAGGGATAGAGAAAAGTTGATACAAGATATAACGTGGTCATCCTCCGAAGAGGAAACATCCATGGGCTAGCAGCCACCGGCAAACAAAATCCACTAGTATATAAGACAAGTGCAATCTCTCAAGTGACCTCTTCACCTAGAAAATACCCTCCTATCCTACTCCAGAAGTTATCGCCCTATGCTCAAGAATCTGAGGCCTCACACCTCTTGTCAAGACTTCCTCGCTCACTTTATCCGGATCCTCACGACCCAAGGCAAGACTTCTTACTCAACTAAGTCCTCACGACTCTAGTCAAGACTTCCTCACTCTCCTATCTGAGTCCTCTCGACTCTAGGCAAGACTTCTTGCTTGACTATCCGAGTTCTCCCGACTCTAGCCAAGACTTCCTTGCTCGACAATCCAAGGCCTCACACCTCTTGTCAAGGCTTCTTGCTCAACACCATAGGTCTCACACCTATTGTCAAGACTTCTTTCTCAAGGCATCTAGGTGATCATGAATGCAAAACACAAATAATTATGCAACATATAATGCTACGATCAACACATCCTATGGAAAATACTAGACATGAGCATGAATGCACAAATCACATATAGTCTAGTCAATCATGCATGTATAAACAATCTAGATCATGTAAGATATGTTCAATAATAATCACAACCTAGATACATGCATAGATCTAAACTTGAATCACAAGATATGTTCTACAAATCACAAAATCAAGTTTAAATCACACAAACCAAAAACATGCTAAAATAATATGACAAAGTCAATTAGATTTAAGCTAAAGTTCTAGAGCATATTCCTAATCATAGATTCAACAAAACACATGAATAGCTCAAACGAACATAAGCACATGTATTATGTGAGAATTTCGGCCAAGAGAGCCTAATACATGTGAGGAACTATTTTTTCATAAAATCAATCAATCAAAGATCATCAAATAGTCCTAAAATCAAAGCTAGTACAATACAATCCGAAACATGTGAAACATAGTCAAAATCAAAACCTAACTCAACATGAATGATTTCAATTGAAACTCAACCTAGCTTTGTAAGATTTTAAAACTCAAATCAAACACTCACAATATACAAATATATGTTGAAGAAGAAAACCCAAGGCAATTGACCAAGTTTTAAAACAATACTTTGAGAGAAATTCAATACCTTAGTTGATTTAGGTGCAGTCTCGTTTTTCTGTGTTTATACTCCAAAAACAGCAACAAAACTCACTCAAACCTCAAATTCGAATGAATAGAAAAACACTCTCAACTTCGAATCACTCAAATCGAAGTTCAAATGAAGAAGTTATGGCGTTTGGAAGGTGATAAAAAGTAGAGAGAAAAATTCTGCACACTAGTTTGAATTTCTTCTTAGAATGAAATGTGAGAGGTAAAGAGTTTATAAAGGAGAGGGAGAGAAATGAGCCAAATGATGAATTTGGTAAGTATAAAGATTCTTATGTTCTTAAGTGCTTAAAGGATAGGAAATGAGAATCTTGGGTGAGCATGTTAGAAGTTGTAAATGATACTCTGTTAGAGAGTTTTAACATGAATATAAGGAAATTGTCACCTTGTTAGATACATTGATATAAATTAGGGGTATTGTGTTCCGGAGAACATTAACAAGTTTCTTGGGCTATCTAATGATATAGATTCTAATTTTATAGATGTGGATGTTATTGAGAATCTAAATATCATGGGTAGAACTCTTTGTTGTTGGGATTATTCTCGATAGCAAAAGTATAATAATGTATTTGACAATCTTTTCACTGTAATAAAAGTGATTTATAGTTTAACAAATATTATAGCATTTATAGTTTAATTATTATAATTGTCAAAAGTAAATAATCATAAGGTCAAAAGACTATGAGAAAAGAAGAATTGTTCATACATCTAGATATGTATGAGGTAGACAATTCTTTAGGTAGTCTTGAATAATATTCACAACTTAAGAGAAAAGGTTAGGCATCTTTATCTTGTCAAAGTTGTAGATTCTTTTGCTAGCATTAGAGTGGGATCAAATGTGTTATGATGAGTCTAAAATCATCAAAGTGTGGTGTCTTTGGGCAAAAGAATCTAGTGCACTGGGTACATTGAATATGATCACAATGAAATAATTTATCTAGAACTGTCAATGGATAAATGTTTTCATTTGAAGACAGTCAAAGAGTCTATCTCAATCCTGAGATAAATGATGAACGTATGGTTGCAAGTGTTATCATTTGAGCTATCAATGGGTACAATTATATAGCATAGTCTATCCACTATAGTTTTGTGGTATTCATTTTTTTAATCGATAGAGAACTTCATTTATAGATATGGACATCGTTGTTCCATTTATTAAATGAGAGTAGAATATCATCATATGGTTGTTTTGTGGTATTGGATATTAAATCTTAACGTTAAGTTTTCAATAGTGTTGATTGAAACATGGCTTCTGGACAAGTCAAAATATCCAAGTTCAAAATGTGGTCATATGAGTAAATAAGGTAACTTGGAGAGCTATAGGTGGACTATGAGCTCGTGGCAATTACTGATATTCTTCACGAGGATACACTTTCTCCAATAAGGTTGTCTAGGGTATGAGTAAGAAATATTAACTTATTCTATCTTTATTTAAGAGTGCAATTTCAGTTCTTTAGTGGAATGAACTAAAATTAATAGATTGGACCTAAGTGAATAATTTGTTTATTGTGATTGGGTTGTGTCTATTGGAGCTTAAATTTAGATATCCCGCCAAGGTCCCAATCCACACGAACTTGCATGGATCACTTGATATATTCTACCAGACAAATTTAGGGGTACATCTTGGATTGTATTGGGGCATGTGGACTTGTTTCTTTGTAAGAATGGGTCTAGTTCACATGTGGACTTTTTATTAAGGTCCAATGGATTTAATAAAATAAAAACAAAAATATATTGGCGCTTGTATATGAGTTAGGTGGCAAAGCTGTATAGTTTAGCTTAATTATATTATTTTTGTTTTATTATTTAATTAAATGAAAATTAATTAATTTGGTAATTAATTAATTATTTAATTTAAAGTCAAAATTTGTTTCCTAGTAGGAGTTGGTCTCCTAATATTATACTATTGTTGGTAGTATAATTAATATTAAAGACTATATTTGATAAGTAGATAAATAAAAGGAATTATTTATCTAGTCAAATTAGGAAATGTTTAATATGGTTACAAATACACTATTGAGTTGGATTATGAGTCTTCGTGTAGGAAAGAATTTTGTTTGGAAAAGGATTATTGGTCACCAAGTAAATCTACCTAAGGGTAGAATTCTTTTTTGAAAAGGATTCTTAACCACCAAGTAAATCGACCTAAGGAAAGGATTCTTAACAACCAAGTAAATCCTTCTTATGAAGGGATTTGTATGCATATTTATACTACCTCTAAATTTTGGCCCAAAGAGGATTTTGAAGCTCAAAATTTCGCGCAAGCCAAAGAGAATTTAGAGAGAGGAAATATTTGGCCATTAGATAATTCTAAGAAGAAAAATTCAGCTAAGCCCAATTTTTCTAAAAGAGTTTTCGGCCACCATAGAATTTTGAGTATAGAGAATTCGGTTCTTGATCTAGATAAATTCATCAAACTCTAAAGATTGGTGTGTGAAAATTTGTCAAAGAAGAAAACGAAGAAAGAACGTTTAGTTTTCGATAGTACACTAGTAGCCTTTACATTAAAAGGTTTTGTGTACAACATCGAATCGAGGTTCACGCGAGTTTCAATCAAATTGATTCATAATTCACAAGTGTCCTAACGTTCTTTGTTTTCTTCTTGGAGGATAATTGTAACTAATAAAGAAAAAGATTTTGTTTATTCCCATCCTCAGGTATACAACTTAAAGAAAGGGAGCCCACACTCCTAAATGATTCACGTTTGTGATTGGATTGGAAGATCTTGCGGATTCATTTCGGTGCTTGTTCAATCGTCATGAGAAAAAGGTACGACACTTTTTATATACATCAATTAATCTAGGGTTAAGGTTCTTGTTGTTAAAAAGGGAAAATTCTTATTTGTAAAGAAACTCTAATTTTGATTTTTCACGCTTCCGTTGTGTGTATTTTTCTCTACATTCGTGGCAATGCTTCCTTTGACTGGAAAAATAGAGCATACATTAGTCAACATTAGTTAACAAAGGCTATTGCATTTTGGCATCTATTCATTTGCACAAACATTATTTGATCTTCAAATTCAACTGAGCTAAATAAGGACAAGATCAAAATAGTGTATGCCTTGGTAACTAATCAACCGACAAACCTTGGAGATCTTCTCATGTGTTACATTGATAGTGCGGCTTTCTCTACTAGAGGTGATAAAAAGCTTGCATTATCGATGTTTATTACTTCATTGTGTTTAGCTCATGGAATTAAGAGTAGAAAAGATGATGTGTTAGTTCAACCCTTGGAAAAATATTGTGATAAGCTTATATCATACATATCCTATAAGAATAAGGGTAAGACTTGTGATACTGTTGGACTATTTAGTAGTTTTCAAGTTGATAGTCATGTGATTAGCATAAGTATTCTTCCAGATTGGGTTATACAATTGAAGGAGAAGGTTGATTAACTCGGTGCAATAGTTGTTCAACAAGATGCTAGGATTAAAGAGTTGGAAGAGTGCATTGCTTTAAGCTCAAAACCATAACTCAAGCGTTATGTTAGATCGACTACTCGCAAGACTTTCTTTGTTGGAACTAGTGTCTTGTATTTGATCTTTGAGGTACATTTCTTAACCTTTTGGCATCATTTCATGTCAAAAAGGGGGAGAAAGAGTATATGATAGTTGCTTAGTTTCTTTTTATGTTGTTTTTGTGATATTTTGAACTTAATATCTTGTAATAATTAGTTTCAAGATTTGGTTAAGAATTTTTGTGATTTGGCAAGTATTGAGGGGGAGATACATATATTTGTGGACTTTAATTGTATATTCTTATCCATATTATATGTTGCAATTTGTTGCTTTCTATTGTATATGCATTGTGCTTTGAGATGATTTGTAGGTTTCTTCAAGAGAAGATCAAGGTGAAGTTTAAGAGTTGATGAAGATTAGTTCAAGAAATCTTACTCATTGTAATGTTAGGGAGTGATTTTGTGACCTATGTTTATTTTTATATTTGTAGTAAATGTATAGGTGTTTTGATATGGAATTTGCCAAAGGGGAAGATTGTTATGTTTTAGATTATGTTTGCATAATTTCCATACGAAAATGATGTTTACTTGTAATGATTTAGTTGTTTATGTTCATGATGATTCAAGCTTCAAATTAAAAAGAATAACTAGTCAAATCAAGTTCAAAAGTCTTCAAAGAGAAAGGATGTTATATGGTTCTACAAAGGTATATTAAGATCTTATCTTTCTCTTATAAGGCTTAGGCACACACATACAATTCATTCACATGTGTCCCTGCATCATTGTGCCCCATTTATAACACATTCACACGCTTGAAAATGAATGCTCACGTATTGGTGTGAAAATAACATGTTTTGGAAAATGCATGATTGGAGACTATCTCTATGTATTTTGCATTCTAGTGTGAAATGTGTTTGTATGTGTATATGTTTGTAAAACATGGATAATGAACTAGATTTTAGTCTTAAATCAATCTTGATTGAGTTCCAAACACTTTGGTTACTCATAATCTTAATTTCAAATTCTATGTCAAAAGATACGATACTTTCCAGTCATATTGCATACATTGTATTCGTCTTCGTATATCGAGTCGAATTCTTAATTTCTGGTTTGAGTATCTTATATGTCCATGTTCGTGAGATTGTTATGGTTCGTAATCCACAAATGGATTCTAATTCCTTGGTCGGAGGCTGAAGAACGGTCGAAGAACGCGAAGGGAGGTCAAGGGAAAAAGATGACAGCACCAAGCTCTTCTTTCCCGAGATGGCACGTGGCTATCTCGGGCAAGAAGGCTTGCTGCCCAGAGATGCTCATGTGCCATATCGGGCAGCAGGCAAGCTTGGTTACTTCTTGTCCTTCTTGGTCATTTCACACTTTATTCTTTCCCTCGCCTTTATATTTCCTTTCCCTCTCACAATTCATTTTAAGAGAACAATTTGAAACTTGAGCAGAATTTTCTCTCAAACTTCTCACCTTCCAAACACTCTAATTTTCTCATTTGAGCTCCAATTTGAGTGATCCAATATTGAGAGTGTTCATCTAAACAGCCTCTATCTTTTCTTAGAAGGTTTGAGTTGGTTTTGCTGCAGTTTTTGGTTTCTAATCACACAAAAACGGTATTGTTTGAAGTTTACTAAGGTATTGATTTTCTCCTAAAGTTTTATCTTAAAACTTTGTCGATTGCCTTGGGTTTTCTTCTCCTCTATACATTAGTGTCTTGTTATTGTTTTGATTTGTGTTTCAATTCAAATCTTACATGTTGAGTTGGGTTTTGATTTTGTCTATGTTTTCACATGTTTGGGATTGTATTGTGCTAGCTTTGATTCTAGGACTATGTGATGATCTTTAATTGATTGATTTTGTGAAAAATAGTTCATCACCTGTATCAGGCTCTCTTTGGCCAAAATCTCACTATGATAAATGTGCTGGTGTTCTTATGAGCTATTCTTGTGCTTAGGTGATTTCATGAATAGATAATATGCTCTAGAACATGTTTTTTTTTTTAATATGAGATTTAAAATTGTTTATGTATTAATTTAACATATCTTGTGACTCAAATTTTAGATCTATGCATGTATGTAGGTTGTAATCAATGTTGAACATCTTTTACATTATCTAGATGGATTAAACATGCATTGTTAACTAGACTACATTTGTTATGTGCATTCATGCATATGTCTAGTATTTTCGATAGGATGTGTTGATCATAACATTCTATGTTGCGTGTTTGTTTACGTTTTGCATTCATGATCACCTAGATGCCTTATGAGAAAGAAGTCTTGACAATAGGTGTGAGGCCTCTGTTATTGGGCATGAAAGTCTTGGCAAGAGGTGGAAGACCTCGGAATGTCAAGCAAGGAAGTCTTGCCTAGGGTCGTGAGGATTCGGAAGGGTGAGCAAAGAAGTCTTGCCTAGGGTCGTAAGGATCCGGAAGGGTGAGCGAGGAAGTCTTGACAAGAGGTTTAAGGCCTCGAAATGTTGAGCAAGAGGGTGACATTTTCATTGGTAGTGAAACAAATATTATGGTGTGTAATATTAATCTAAAGGGGGGATGAATAGATTTTAATTAACTTTTACCCAATTTTCGTTAAGAGTCAAGTTGACGAAAATACCCCTATCTAGTTACAAAGATACACAAGTGTAATAAATGCCGAAATAGTAAAAACACTTGAGATATACGTGGAAACCCTCCAAATGGGAAAAATCACGGGCTGATGAGTGCGCCACACTAGAACCTCAAATCCACTAATGATAAAGGAATTACAACCTAATCCCGGTTTAATCCTTCACCACTACATAATCCCGGTATAAGTGAACCTAGTTCATCATGCTTGTGCTTTAAGCTACCTACTCCCCAAAGCAACACAAGTCTTACTTCTCAATGAAGAGATAAAGTGTCCTAAATGAATATATGATGATATTCAATGAACAAACAAGGCTAGGAAACCTTATATGCTTATCTAGGATAATGAGATGACAATTAATGCAATCCTGGAAAACAACTGCTAAATGACATGTTCAAATAGCTTAGCTAAACATAGATCAAACAATCCTATGAAGCTATCACAATACAACACTCAATCATGCCATCACAACAATCTCTAATTTGTATCTAGAAATATTCTAAGAGAATACAATTAATTAAAAAAATGGTTTAGTAAGCAAAACATTTAACTTGTAAGAAGATAGTGAAGAACTTACCAAACAAGATGTGATGAAGCAACCCTATCCATAGATGCACTCTAGATGAACTTAGAAGATGATGAAGATTTGATGCACATGGGAATGCTTTGAGTGAATGAAAATGAGTGTTTGGAAGTGTTTTTCCTTTGAAATGTGTTCTAAGGAAGATATTCTGAACTCATACACGACCTTAAGGCATTGAGTTATATATATATAAGATCCAATCAAAGTGAGGTCATTTTGGAAAAAAACATTCCAGCTTCCTCTGCGTGGGCTAGTGACGTGCGCTGGTCGAGCAGCGCACCACCAGCGCACAACCTATTTTTAAAATAGGCATTGGTCGAGTGGTGCATCCCAGTAGCGTAACACAAGCGCAGATTCTCTAGGAAGTTTGCGCTGGTGAGGCTATGCTAGACGAGTAGCGCACCACCAGTGCACGCCCATATTTTTCAGCTACGCAGGGTGTAGCAGCGCAGATCAATGGCGCTCGACTAGCGGTGGTCCACTGTGAAAGTTGCGCTGGTGAGGTGCGTTGGTCGAGTAGCGCACCACCAGCGCAAGGCCTATTTTTCAACACTCAAATGCACAAAACAATAAGTTCAAGAGTGATGAAATTGCATCCTATTTTAATGCCTAGCATGACATACAACTTTCATAGCAAGATGCAAATAGGTCAACAAGAGTCATGTAAACTAAAATGCACACAAGAAAACACTCAACAAATAAGATCAAGAGTTATGCATGAATATATGAGTGTGTGCAACTATCTCTTCAAAGTAAGTTAGCACAAGAATTTTACCTTTGGTGCTTCTCCTCTTGAGGTCTCGAGAGCCTAAGCTACCCTTACATGAACCCCAACAATGTGGTTGTTCACGAAATAAGCCAATCAACAAATGAGGACTTTTCAATCTCCCCTTTTGGCTATTTCGTGACAAAACCACCACTCACATTGATCCTCACAAAAAAAAATATAAAAACACCGGGAAGATATTCTACATTACAATGAGATAAACATAAAAAAAACTTCAAGTCTTCAATCTCTTGTAGAACTATCAACCTTACACACAAGGCAAGCACAAATACTCTTTCCAAACCAAGTGCATGTGAGATGATTAAGTGAATATAAAACAAAAGCATTTGCATATAGAAATATGAGTATGATATCATGAAATGCTCATGCAATGCTCCCCCTCAAAGCCAACACATGCTATGCTACTCCCCTAACGTCACAATGCTAGGTCAATGTGCTACTCCCCCTTTTTGTCATGATATAGGCAAAGGAGAAGTTCCCAACTGGGTAACTTAAGGCAAAGAAAGAAAAGAGCATACCAGATTATTGCATAATTATATAAGCCACATTTATGCAATCTTAATTGATAGGAGAGACATAAGGAGATTTATTTGAAGACAATGTGTGAATCAAAAAGTGCTTTGCATACAAGACATGTTGCATTCAAGTCCAAAAACAATGGTATTTGGCAAAGCAAATGACAAAGGTTTCCAATATAATTCAAACCAATTTCACCATTTGTCATGAGAGAAGCAAGGATATAGAGTTCTTATAGATATCAAGTTTTAATAGCACTATATCCAACTTTATTAACTAAACATAGCATGAGCAACTTTGCACCCTATTTGATTTTTCCGGGAGGATACCCGTATGATAATAGCCATGCTCAACTAATAAAGAAAGAGAGACATTGATTAAACATTTTAGTCTCACTAGTATTTTCACACAATGTTTTGCATTTAACAATTGCAATCATCAAATCATGCTTTATCATTTTTCATTAGCATGTCAATTAAGAATCATTATGTCATGAGATAATTAAAGGTCATTCAACATGTACTTCCTATGTAGATCTCTTAGTCCAAAAATGCATGTTTGAACGTAAATATGACATGGATTGTAATCAAAGCAATGTTCACACTTATTTAAGAAAATACAATATAATATAAGTGCAACCAAGCTACTCAAGCAATCAATAAAGAGGCATAAACATATTTAAGAAGAATTGCATGCAACAAGTATATAATAGCTCTCTTTGCTTGAGTTCCCCTTATGGGGTAAAAAACCACAACACATCACTCCATTAAACAAATCCCAATAGATCTACTAAGAGTCTTGAATCTAGTAGCATCTAAAGGTTTAGTAAATAGATCCGCTAGTTGATCATTGGTACCTACATGCTCAAGTACAATGCATTTGCTCTCAACTAGTTCTCTAATGAAATGATGACAGATGTCAATATGCTTAGTCCTAGAATGCTGAACCGGATTCTTTGAAATGTTAATTGCACTCATGTTATCACAAAAAAGAGTTAGAGTACCTTGATTGAATCCATAGTCGACTAGTATTTGCTTCATCCAAAGGAGTTGTGTGCATCCACTCCCAGCAGCAATGTATTCAGCCTCAGTCGTGGACAAGGAAATCGAATTTTGCTTCTTGCAAAACCAAGAGATAAGGTTGTTCCCAAGGAAAAAGATACCGCCCGATGTACTTTTCCTATAATCATAATTTCCTGCCCAATCTGTATCACTAAAGCCTACAAGACTAGCATTAGTGTCAAAAGAGTACCAAATCCCATAGTGTGATGTCCCATTCACATATCGAATGATTCTCTTAACAGAAAAGAGATGGGACTCCTTGGGATCCGCTTGGTACCTAGCACACACACCCACACTAAAGGAGATATCGGGCCTACTTGCGGTCAAATAGAGCAATCTACCAATCATGCCAAAATATAACGTTTGGTCCACACTTTTACCACTAGCATCCTTGCTTACCTTCAAAGTGGTACTCATGGGTGTATCACAATGTTTGGCACTTTCAAAGCCAAATTTCTTCACTAGGTTTTTAGCATATTCAGCTTGAGATATGAAAATCCCATCATCCATTTGCTTAATTTGTAACCCTAGAAAGTAACTCAACTCACCAACAAGACTCATCTCAAATTCATGAGACATGAAATCAACAAATTGTTGGACTTTGGTGTCATTGGTAGAGCCAAAGACTATATCATTAACATAGATTTGAGCTATAAAGAGCCCATATTTGTTTTTCTTGATAAATAGATCCTTGTCAACACTACCCCTAGTGTAGCCATTGTTTATGAGATATTGGGTGAGACGCTCATACCAAGCCCTAGGTGCTTGTTTCAACCCATACAAAGCTTTCTTGAGGTGATAGACATGATTAGGGTGGTGAGGATCCACAAACCCTTTGGGTTGCTCAACAAACACTTCCTCTTGCAAGAAACCATTGAGGAAGGCACTCTTAACATCCATTTGATATAATTTGAACTTGTGCAAACAAGAAATGGATAGAAGACGGGAGCAAATGTCTCTTCAAAGTCAATACCCTCAATTTGAGAGTATCCTTATGCTACAAGCCTAGCCTTGTTTCTCACAATGTTGCCATCCTCATCGGATTTGTTCCTAAATACCCACTTTTTGCCTATCACATTGGTGTTCTTAGGCCTAGGAACTAAAGTCCAAATCTCATTCCTTTCAAATTGGTTAAGCTTTTCTTGCATAGCAAGAACCCAAAATTCATCTTTTAAGGCTTCATCAATTTTCTTGGGTTCTATTTGAGAGATGTAGCAAGTGTAGCTAATAAGATTAGCCATTTGACGCCTAGTCCTAACACCATCACTAACTTCACCAATAATGTCATCTTTGTCATGAAGTTTCCTAACCCATGGAGCAGGTTCTTTTGAGTCCAAGTGAGGAATCCTATCACTAAGTTGTGCTATGTCATCATCAAGATTAACCTTTTCAACGTTAGAAATATTAACTACTTTCTCCAAAGGGGAGTCATCAACTAAATCTACCTTCTCCTCATGGTCATTAGTTGTGAGCCTAGTATCATCAATGACAATATTAGATGATTCCATTATGGTCCTAGTTCTTAGATTAAAAACTCTATAGGCTCTACTATTCAAGGCATAGCCAATGAAGATACCCTCATCACTCTTAGCATCAAATTTGCCAAGTTGATCACGGTCATTCAAAATGTAGCAGTTGCTTCCAAAAGTGTGGAAGTAGCTAACATTTGGCTTTCTACCTTTCCATAACTCATAGAAGGTTTGACTAGTGTGGGGCCTAAGATAAACTCTATTGCCTATGTAGCATGCCGTATTGACGGCTTCGGCCTAAAGATTCCTAGGGACATTGTTGCTAAGCAACATCACACAGGCCACTTCTTGAAAAACCTTATTCTTCTTCTCAACAACTCCATTTTGTTGAGGTGTCCTAGGAGCCAAAAACTCATGAGAAATGCCTAGACTAATGCAAAAATTTTCAAAATGGGCATTCTCAAATTACTTCCCATGGTCACTCCTAATTCTCTTAATGCTTTTAATCTTGGAGTTCATTTCGTTTTGAATTTAAGAGCTAAGTATTTTAAACTTGTCAAAAGTTTCAGATTTTTTTCTAAGGAAATAAGTCCATGTGTGCCTAGAGAAGTCATCTACAAACACAAAAATGTATCTCTATCCACCTAAACTCTCGGTTTGCATTGAACCCATAAGATCCATGTGGAGAAGCTATAGAGGTTCCTTGGTGGTAATATATTTGCCCTTTTTGTGCATACTCTTGGTTTGCTTCCCTCGTTGGCAAGGTCCACAAACACCATTAACCTTTTTCCCAAGCTTGGGAAGGCCTCGCACAACATTGAACTTATCTTAGATTCTTAAATCCCTAAAGTTCATGTGACCAAGTCTTTCATGCCACAACTCTATTTGTTCATCCTTGGATACATTACAAGACACTTCTAGCCTAAAGACAAGAGCAATTGTCACTAGACCTCATACCTTTTAACAAGGTTTGTCCATTAGGCAATAGGATAGAACAATCATTTTTCCTAAACACGACAGAGAGTCCATCATCACTAAGATGTGAAATGCTTATCAAATTGGCTTTTAGGCCATCAACATATAAAGCATTGGACAAGGAGGGTAATAGGGGAATGGAAATGGTTCCCTTTTCTTTGACTTTCTTTTTGGATCCATCACCAAAGGTGACATTTCCTCCCTCCTCCATCATAAGAATCTCAAAGAAACTCTTATTTCCAGTCATGTGCCTAGAGCACCCACTATCCAAATACCAAAAATCACAAGAATGAGCTTTCAGAGCAATTTGTGCAACATGGCAAATGTGTTCATCCTTTCTAATCCACCTAGGTGCAGTATTTTTCTTCCTAGTGGTCAATGGTACATGGGCTCTAAATGTCCTAGGATCATGCAAAGGTGTTCCACTTTTCCTAGTAACATGCATCATGGCTCTAGGTTTTTTAGGATCATGCATCATGGCTCTAGATGTCCTAATATCATGCATCATGGCTTTAGCCTTTTTCGTTTCTATCATGCTTTCAATCCTACACAATTTGATATACCTAAAGCAATTTGGTCTAATATGACCATCAATACCACAAAAATGACATGTAGGTAAAAGTTAGGAATTTTACCATATCCTTGAGGATGCATTGGAGCCTTCCCATGTCTTTGTGGTTGTCTTGCTTGTTGTTGAGGAGCTTTCCTTATTTGTTGTTGACCAAGACTTGATTGCTTCCTTGGTTGAGCTTGCATGATAGGTGCTATCCCTTTGTTAGCTTTTGGTTGAGGGAGGTTAACTTGAGGAGCCCTTGCAGGATGAGCTTGAGGTGGGCTTCTTGGTGCCACCTTCACTTGAGCACTACTTGAACACTCTCCTAGATCAAGCTTATTCTTAGGAGTTTGATGAGAAGAGGGCCCATTGAAGTTCATACTTCTTACAAAAATGGTCTTGCTTGGAGACATCTTGTCATCTTCAAACCAAAGCCCCTTCTTGTCATTTGGCCTTTTTCCAACATCTAGCATGTGATCAAGTTTCTTGGTGCTAGAGTTCATCTTGGCCAACAACTCTCTAGCATCTTCAAGCACTTTCTTCAACCCTTCTTCACTCCTCTTAGATCTTTCCAACTCTTCATTTAGTTGGTCAACTTGAGTTGAGAGGTCTAGATATTCTTCTTTTAATCTCTTGATCTCATTCTTGTTCTTTAATCTTGAGCTCTCAAACTTGGCCATGCAGTCCTTGAGATCCATCCTATCCACACTTCCACTTGTGGTTTGTGATGAAGATCAATCATCACTTGAGTAGTCTCCCTCTTAACTATCATTCTCTTCTTCACTAGCATCTTTGCTCCTAGAGAGGATGTAAATGCTATGAAGTTAGCAATGAGTTCTTCATCATCCGAAGACTCATCTCCTTCATTAGAGTCATCACTTTCACTCCATGTGGCAGCCATCACTTTTCCCTTCTTCTTGTTCTTGTGATTTGCACATTCCGGGGTAAAGTGACCTATTCCACCATATTCATAGCATTGGACTCCTTTCTTCTTGGTCTTCTCTTGCCTAGGCTCAAACTTCTTGAAGGGAGCCTTTTTCTTCAAGGATCCAAGGCCTTTCTTCTCGGACTTGTGGAATTTCTTGAACTTCCTCATTAGCAAGGCCATCTCTTCATCCGAGTCATCACCTTCCTCCTTCTCAACTTTGGAGGCTTTCAAAGCAACATCTTTTTTCTTCTAGATTCATATGCTAGATGCCTCCCAATAACTTCACTTGGCTTCAGGTCCTTATAACCACTATTTTCTTCCAAAGCCGTCACCTTAGACTCAAACCTATCGGGTAGAGATCTCGTAATCTTCTGCTTGATCTTCCTATCCGAATAAAGATCACCAAGTTGATGACTTTGGTTCACAATGTCCATCAACCTTATTTCAAATCATTGAAGCACTCATTCTCATCCATCTTGAGCAATTCGAATTGCGTTTGGAGAACTTGAAGCTTCGATTGTTTAACCACATCGATTCCCTTATGTGTAACTTCTAGGATGTCCCATGCTTCCTTAGCTATCCTAAT
Organism: Dipteronia dyeriana; assembly: GCA_032871835.1. NCBI lineage: Eukaryota > Viridiplantae > Streptophyta > Magnoliopsida > Sapindales > Sapindaceae > Dipteronia > Dipteronia dyeriana. The sequence goes on along the minus strand of CM065300.1, from coordinate 48,692,104 downwards.
AATTTGAACCAACTTGTATTGGTTATCATCCATTGCACAAAGGATGACATGCATTGCCTTCCTTTTCCACTTTGAAGCCTCAAACTCTTGTGCATTCCACTGAGCCTTTGGTTTAAGTACATCATCTCTTCCATCTGCGGGAGTCATCATGGGTGGAGTGTAGCCATCTTCAACTGCCATCCATGCCCTATCATGAATTTGGCATATGTACAACTCCATCTTGCCTTTCCAAAAGGTATAATTCAACCCGATGAGGAGTGGAGATCTAATGCTAGAAGCTCTCTCATTGCCACAGTTTCCACTCATTATGTTTATGAATGAATGATATGAATGCAAGTGTATGAATGGTCAACATAAACAAACAAAATGTAACACACACCAAAATGAGCAAGGATCACCTATGTATGTCTAAAAACCTGCTCTGATACCAATTGAAACAAATATTATGGTGTTTAATATTAATCTAGACTGGGGGTGAATAGATTTTAATTAACTTTTACCCAATTTTCGTTAAGAGTCAAGTTGACGAAACTACCCCTATCTAGTTACAAAGATACCACAAGTGTAATAAATGCAAAAATAGTAAAAACACTTGAGATATACGTGGAAACCCTCCAAATGGGAAAAACCACAGGCTGATGAGTGCGCCACACTAGAACCTTGAATCCACTAAAGATAAAGGAATTACAACCTAATCCCGGTTTAATCCTTCACCACCACCTAATCCTGGTATAAGTGAACCTAGTTCATCATGCTTGTGCTTTAAGCTACCTACTCCCGGAAGCAACACAAGTCTTACTTCTCAATGAAGAGATAAAGTGTCCTAAGTGAATATATAATGATATTCAATGAACAAACAAGGCTAGAAAACCCTATATGCTTATCTAGGATAATGAGATGATAATTAATGCAATCCTAGATATCAAGTGCTAAATGACATCTTCAAATAGCTTAGCTAAACATAGATCAAGCAATCCTATGAAGCTATCACAATACAACACTCAATCATGGTATCACAACAATCTATAATTTGTATCTAGAAATATTCTAAGAGAATACAATTAATTCAAGAGATGGTTTAGTAAGCAAAACACTTAACTTGTAAGAAGATAGTGAAGAACTTACCAAACAAGATGTGATGAAGCAACCCTATCCATAGATGCACTCTAGATGAACTTAGAAGATGCAAGATGAAGATTTGATGCACATGGGAATGCTTTGAGTGAATAAAAATGAGTTCTTGGAAGTGTTTTTCCTTTGAAATGTGTTCTAAGGAAGAAATGTGATATTCTGAACTCATACATGACCTTAAGGCATTGAGTTTTATATATGTAAGATCTAATCAAAGTGAGGTCATTTTGGAAAAAACGTTCCAGCTTCCTCTGCGTGAGCTGGTCGAGCAGCGCACCACCAGCGCACAACCTATTTTTAAAAAAGGCACTGGTCGAGTGGCGCATCCCAGTAGCGTTACACAAGCACAGTTTCTTTGGGAAGTTGGCGATGGTGATACTGAGCTAGATGAGTAGCGCACGCCTACATTTTTGAGCTATGCACGAGTACAACAGCACACATCAGTGGCGCACGACTAGCGGCAGTCCACTGTGAAAGTTGTACTAGTCGAGTAGCGCTCCACCAGCGCAAGGCCTATTTTCAACACTCAAATGCACAAAACAATAAGTTCAAGAGTTATGAAATTGCATCCTATTTTAATGCCTAGCAAGACATACAACTTTCATAGCAAGATGCAAATAGGTCAACAAGAGTCATGTAAACTAAAATGCATACAAGAAAACACTCAACAAATAAGATCAGGAGTTATGCACGAATATGTGAGTGTGTGCAACTATCTCTTCAAAGTAAGTAAACACAAGAATTTTACCTTTGGTGCTTCTCCTCTTGAGGTCTTGAGAGCCTAAGCTACCCTTACATGAACCCCAACATTGTGGTTGTTCATGAAATATGCCAATCAACAAATGAAGACTTTTCAGGTAGGATAAGAGGGTAGTTTCTAGGTGAAGGGGTCACTTGAGAGATTGTACTTGTCTTATCTACTAGTGGATTTTGTTTACCGGTGGTTGATAACCCGTGGATGTTTCCTCTTCGGAGGTTTACCACATTATATCTTGTATCAACTTTTCTCTATCCCTATCTCTCTTATATTTGTATTTGTTATTTGAATACTGTGGATATAACTTTATATGTAAGTTGACTTCCTTACTATAATATCAATTGTGTATGTGTTATGGTTGCTTGTTTGTATCACACTTTACATGTTTTATACATTGATTTATTGTCTTTCATTGATATATATTATATATATATATATATATATATATATATTGTGATACAAGCAATCTAGAGGGACAAACTTTTGTTTGTTTCGAATGGAGTCGAAAAAGGTGTCTAAACTATTCACCCCCCTGTCTAGGTTAACCTTGAGCATTTAACTGTGTTTGTATTTTCAACACTTTCTCGCCGTCTACGATGGAGTCAACAGAGTTAAGGCAAACTTTCGATATGGTAAAGGAAGGATTGTAGGCAGATAAAAGGAAAGATGGAAGTGTTACTCAAGAAGGTAGCTAAGGAAAGGGTTTTTGAAAATTTGAAATTTAAAAGAAACTGTGAGGAAGGCAGTTAAATAGTTAGGTATAAATACGAGTGAATTGAGTAATGATGTCGATGAAATCTTTGGTGGGATTGCCTCTAACCGCGGGAACTACTGTAACAGAGCCGGATTATTTCGTGGAGTACACAGGTCTATGCTTGCCACATCACTTGTGCAATTAGTGAGAAGATTTCCACAAAGATTTTGGTAGCGAGAACGGAGGGAAAGTTTCCTAATTGAAAAAAAGGAAATCTGACTCCAATCCCAATTCAATCACCGGTGTTCAAGTCAGAGAGGACTTCTGTTAATAGCCAAATTTGGCTAGGGACAAAAGGGAAATTTTCCACTCTTCTAGCCCGAATCCAAGCCTGAGATTACCCACCATGGAACCATGGGTCCTGGGGGTAAGCTGTGGAGCCACCTCACATATGCGAGGAAGGGTTGACGAGCTCTGAAAACACCCAGGGTGGAGCCCTACATAATCTGATCGAGCTCTTAAGATCGAAACAAGAATTCAGGAAAAGCCCAACGCAAGATGATCTAGGGTCTTCATGGTCGAGATTGCCTCACAACTTCACCAGATGCCCGCTATTCTCTCCAAGCTCAGAGAGAGACCTATCAAGCACCAAGCTCGCACTACAGCATTGCTCCACTTCAACGAAGGAAGATCTGGACCTATCTGGCTAGGTAAAAGAAAGCTCGATGAATCTCCACTACCACCAAAGAGCACCCACAGAGGGCCATCTCGAGCTCCAAATAACCTGGAAAGGTCAGATCAAGCTCCTATAATCAAAACCATTACACAGATATGCCCCTCTTACACTTTGAGGGAGCAAACACCATGCTCGACGACCCCCATGGGCCGTCACACCTTGAAAGTACATAGGATCATATCTACACTCCAACAAACATTAAAATCATGACGTACGTGCATGGCAATTGATTAAGTCCAAAGAGAAAACAAACTTATCCCTATTCCAGATATTCTCGATGCTGTGATTAATCCAAAATCAATAATATTTAAACGAATGATCCCGCCCGATAAAGGGGGGATTTGATTAAGAAAATAATGGCGGGAGAATCAAAAGTTGACCCGGTTGGAAGGTTTATAAATGCGCCCAAGTATGAAAGAAAAAAAGAGAAGAAAAGGAGAGATTGAGAGAGTCGAGTTTAGCCTAATTTTATGATACGAACACGACCATTGTTATATTCTACTATTCAATAGGCACGAGGTTGCCACCGTACTGTACCACATAATGATTAAAAGTGTTTGAGTGATTTTATACGATATTTGTGATTAATAACAAAGCCATTATATTCCTCATTCACATCGTGTAAGCACTTGTTTTTAAACATCAACCATTCTGCGAGCAAGTTAGGTACCAATGGTTCAAACCCCGGCCACCACCTCCCTGGTAGTGGTCTCAAGGGTGTTTATTTGAATTTATCACTCCGAGTAAATTTTCCGTTAAAAAATATTATTATAATATATATATATATATATTGTTAACGGAAAATTTACTTGGGGGGAGAAATTCTAGTTAACACCCTCAGGACCACTACTGCGGAGGTGATGGCCGGAGTTGATGCCTTCGGTACCTCATTGAAGTATGCTTAATAATGAGTAAATTGATGAATGAAAATGCGAAACGTAGGGGCACTTAATGGTAATGATATCTGTTAATAGTAAAATTTAGCCAGGGACCAAAGAGAAATTTTCTACTCTCCAAGCTAGAATAAAAGCCTGAAATCACCATTCATGGGACCTCGGGCAAGCCCTAGAGCTACCCCATAGAATCGAGGAAGGATCATCGGGCTTCAGAACTATCAGGAGTGGTGCTAGGCAAGTCTAGGTTGAGCCCACACGTGAACACTGGAATCCGGGCTTCTTGAAATCACCTATCCCGAAACCTCGATTCCTGGGGTCAGGCTCCAAAACCACCCCGTGAAAGTGAGGAAAGATCACCGAGCTCATGAAGCACTCGAAGTGAAACCCGACACAAAAAAAGGTGAACTCCTTCCAGACTAAGGCTTCCCCGAGGTCAGATTTGACTCGTAGCCTAAGCCCGAAGCCCACCAACCTCTCTAGAAGCCCGCTGTCCCCGCCAGACATGTAGAGAGAGCATATAAGTGGATTCATGCTATAGCTGATAAGGGACACCTGTAACCAACCTAGACATGAAAGAAGAATCTCGTCTAATCTGCACTACCCCTAGTAAATGCCCACTAGGCCGTCCCAAGCTTTTGAGACCAGAACTATAGCATTGATCTACCTCGAGCAGGCAATTCGATGACTCCATAAAGAATCAAGTCATGAATACACACAAGATCATATCAACGTTAAAATGAACATTGAATTCTATCTACGTGTGAGACAAGAGTTTGATTCAAAAGAGAAAACAAATTTATCTCCTCCAACGATTATCTTGAGTCTGAAGTTTACTCGAAGTCAACGACTTTTAAATGGAGGATCCCGCCTGGTAAGGAGGGAACAGATTCATAAAATTGTGGTGAGCGATTCACGAGTTTAAACTACTTGGAGCACATATAAATAGGTCCAAGCATGATATAGAAAAGATATAGGTAGAAATAGGGTGAAAAAGAAAGAGAATTACGTCGGGCTTTAATTCTGTGATCAGAACACGGCCATCATTGTATATACTATTCGACAAACACGAAGTTACCACATTCCTATGTCCTTGGGAGATTGTGAGTGTATATGAGAGATTTCTGTATTTCACGAGTGATCAATAATAAAGCTCTTATTTGCTATTGTTATTCAAACATTCATTTCTATCTAAGAAGGTCAGGTAGCAAAGGTACAGACCTCGGCCACCACCTCCGTGGTAGTGGTCTCGACGATGTTACTTGGAATTTCTCATCTTGAGTAAATTTGCCGTAAACACTTTCTGGCACCGTCTATGTCAAAACTTCCACACCATCTTTTTTATATTCATAAGTTTGTTATTTTACAGTTAATCTTGAGGCTTCGCTCGTCCCCAGGAACAGCCAGGCGCATTCGAGCAACCTTCAGCTGCGTCGACACGTAAGGCTTTGATGAAAGCAAGAAAATCTGGGCTCCGTGGCCAGGTCCCAGACCAGGTAGTCACTGTACGGGCTTTGGATCCCCATATGGGAAGCCAGGTCATGCTTGACCAAATAGTCGTGGTCTTCGTGGAAAACATCTGCCTTCGATTGCTCGCTGAGGGTATTACCATCCAGCAAGCAAACCTCTACAACCAAGGAGAACCAAGCAGGCCCGGGACTCTGCAGCCTGCTTTTGATCGCCTGGAACCTACCCCTCCGGAGCCGCTCGTAATAGAATTGTATCCAGACCCTCGATCCGGGATAGGTTAGGGCTCATGCCACCGGTTCCTGAAGCTCTACCATGTTACCAACCCAGGCAAGTTAGGTCCATGGCAGACATCCTTCCTAGGGAACGATGAGAGTTTCTTCACCCAGCGACTTCAAGGATGGAGGTACGGGCTAGAGAAGAAGAAAGCCAACAAAGCCCCCAGGCAGATCTCATCCGAAGAAGGAATAGGTTAGAGGTTGCCAACTCTTCGGAATTGTCTGACAGTGAGGAGTCTGAGATTAATTCCAGGAAACATGAGAGAAAACGCCTAAGGGACTAGTTGGCTGAGCTTTAGAAAGAGGTCCAACAGATGAAGAAGGAGAAGTACAAGGAAGACAAGAAAGACCCTATAACTAAGATGAATGCTTCTTTCACCAGAAGGATCCGGGAGGTGGAGCTCCCATAAAAGTTCAAAATGCCGACTGATAGATTCCCTGGGACTGAGGATCCCTTGAGCCACTTAGAGAGCTTCGTTTAACAGATGGAGGTCCAGAACACGACCAGGGCCGTTATATACCGAATGTTCCCAACTACGCTGACGGGTTACGCTAAGACCTGGTTCAGAAAGCTACCGGCTCATAGTGTGGATTCCTTCTCGAAACTGTCAACTAATTTCTGCTTACAATTCCAGGGAGTTAAGCCCCGATTGAAGGATCCAATCCTTCTACAATACGTGATCCAAGAGAGAGGGGGAAACCCTTCGGGCTTATGTCGAGCGTTTCCGTAAGGAAGTCATCCAGATAAGGGTTTTTACCAAAAAAAAAACCCTTGCCAATTTCAGGAGAAACTTGTGGCGGGCAAGCTTTTTCGGTCTTTCGCCATGCGGCCTCCGGAGACCTACCAATAAGCCTATGATTGGGCTTTAGAGAAAATTGAAGTTGACTAACAGATCAAAGTCAAGATGGAACACGATGATATGAGAACCGTAAAGCGACATAAAAAGGAAGCTGCCAACAGGTCGACAGCTCAGAAATCCAGAACAAACCCCCCAACAGGTCGACATATCGCCTCCCCATTTCTCAACCCCAGTCGGAGAGGTATCCAGTGAAATGAACTCCTCTGCGGGCTTCGCCTTCTCCTAGGACGGTGGCTCCACTAGCTCGAGATAAGAGAGGATATGATCATTACACTCTTTTAATTGTATCCCGTGAAACAATCTATCTCATCATTCTAGATAAAGGGTTACTATAGAAGCCCGCACCCGTGAAAGCCTCTGTCGATAAGAGGAATCGTTATTAGTATTGTGACTTTCATGAAGATTCGGGACACAACACTTTAGAGTGCTATAACCTGCGAAATCAGATCGAGGCTTTGATAAGAGGAGGATAATTGGTAAAATTCCTACAGTAAGTCAGGGATAACATTTGGACTAAACGGGAAGTGCAAGCCGAGATCCGCTCACACGTTGAGAAAAGAAAGGGGAAGCAGACGTATCTAATGCAGCAAATGCAGATAATACATACTATCAGCGGAGGGCTTACTCTGGCTGGTACCTTCAATAATTCCAGGAAAAACCATGCAAGGAAAGTCCCTCGTATGGACGAAGGGTGGGGTATCTTCAAGGTCGACCAGAGCCCGACCAACCCCTCCCGGTTATCATAGATCATTTTCACCGAAACAGATGTCTACAACACCGTGCAGCCTCATGATGATCCCATGGTGATCATGGTACAGATTGCCAACTGCATTGTGCACCAAGTGCTTTTTGACACAGACAGTAGCTTCCACATCTTATTTAAAGACACCTTTGAAAAACTGAACCTGAAACAGTGGTGTTACAATAGTTGCACTACCCCACTGTATGTGTTCACTAGGGACTCAATCATACTCGTATGGTCAAAAATCCTACCAATAATCATTGGAGCCACACCTCTCCAGCAGAATGTCATGACAGACTTCGTGGTGGTAGATACCCCGTCGGTCTACAATGCAATATTAGGAAGGCCATTTTTATCATCTTTGAAAGGCGTCCTATCCATCTATAACAACATCCAGAAGTTCCCAGTAGAAGACAGGGGGGGGGCAAGTATGGGGTGACCAGCAAGCAGTCAGGAGATGCTATGTAGTGTCTGCCAACCCAACAGCTCTTGCAAAACAATTTACCCAGGTAACAACGATCCAGGATGGGGCAACACTAGTATTGACCTTGGAAGATGAAGGACCCACGAATCACCTAGAGGATGATCCTGTTGTGCCAGACGATTAGGAAAAGAGAAGGGAATGAGCTAGTGGGCTAGTGGGCGTCTAGTGGATGAGCTAGTAGAAGTGCCCCTCCGAATAAATGATCCCTCAAAGGTCGTCAAGGTCTGAGCCACCCTTGAGCCAAGAGTGAAGGAGAGTTTGGTCAAGCTTTTCAAAGAGTTCAATGACATCTTCGCTTGGAGCAACGATGAGATGCCTGAGATCCCAATAACTTTTGCTGCTCACCGATTGGCAGTGGATCTAACTTTCAAGCCCATCAAACAAAAAAGACGTCACTTCAACACCGAAAGAAATACTGCGTTTCAGGAAGAAGTGGACAAATTGATCCAAGCAGGCTACATCAAAGAAGCACGCTACCCTGAATGTATCGCCAATGTAGTCATGGTCACATAGGCAAATGGGAAGTGACGCATGTGCGTCGATTATACCGACCTGAACCGGGCATGCTTGAAAGACAGTTTCCCTCTACCAAATATTGATCAGTTAGTTGACTACACCTCTGGAAACAAGCTCCTGAGCTTCATGAACACGCTTTTAGGATACAATCAAATTATGATGCGCCCCACCAACCATGAAAAGACCAGTTTCATCATTGGATGTGTCTGTATTGCTACAAGGTGATGCCTTTCAGGCTTAAGAAAGTAGGACCTACATATCAACGGTTAGTCAATCGGTTGTTCAAGCCCTAAATTGGAAGATCAATGGAGGTGTATATCGATAACATGATCACCCTTGAAGACCATTTGGGCGACCTTCGCAGATCCTTTATGATTTTAAGGGAGAACTTGATGACATAAAACCCCTTCAAATGCGCCTTTGGGGTGACTGCGGGGAAGTTTCTAGGCTTCATGATTCATGAGAATGGCATAGAGGCTAACCCCGAAAAGATTAAGGCTATCCTAGATCTAGATTCCCCCACGTCGATTAAACAAGTTCAAGCCTTGACCAGACAGGTAGCAGCGCTCAATAGGTTTATTTCTCGATCTACCGATAAATATCTCCCATTCTTCAAAGCCATCAAGCAAGGAAGAAACATGAAATGGGACCAAGAGAATGAACAAGCCTTTCAAGCCTCAAAAAAATATCTGTCAAGCCCTCTGCTACTGGTCAAACCAAGTCCTAGGGAAGAGTTGGAAATCTACTTGGCCATTTCAGAGACTGCAGTAAGTGGGGCATTGGTCAAGAAATACGGAGATAGGGTCCAACGGCCTATCTACTATGTGTGTCATGCTCTAATCAAGCCCAAGAAGAATTATGCCCTTCTGGAAAAGCTCGCTTATGCCCTGGTAACCTCGGCAGGGAAACTTCGTCCCTATTTTCAAGCTCATTCAATAGCTATAGTGACGGACTAACCCATCCGTCAATTTTTGCAAATGTCGGATGTATCCGAAAGGTTGATTTTATAAGCCCTGGACCTCACCCAGTTTGATTTATGGTATAAGCCCAGGACCGCAATAAAAGCCCAGGCTTTGGCGGACTTTGTAGCAAATCTCTCAATGCCCCCAGGCCAAGCGACCTCTGCAACGATGAATATAGCCCCGAGAGGATTCTAGAATCTGACAGCTGGCCGTAAGATTGCAAGTCATGGATCCTCTACATAGATGGAGTGCCCAGGCAAGCCGGGGGAGGAGCGGGCATAGTTCTAATTGACCCAGAAGGGACTGAGTGCAGCCACTGTTTCAGATTTGAAGGTAAAGCCACTAACAATAAGGCAGAGTATGAAGCCCTCTTAGCCGGAATAAGGGCGGCCGCAGAGCTCGGGGTCGATTACCTGCAGGTCAGAAGTGACTCGTTGCTCATAGTCAACCAAATCTCTAGGATTATCAGACAAAAGGGGATAACATGATTGCCTACCTGAAGCTAGTTTAACAGCTTAATAGTAAGTTCAAAGGTTTTAAGATTTTACAGATACCTCGACAACAGAATCGTCGAGCAGACGTTCTAGCCAAGATAGTTGAGAATGGTGGCCATACCTTACCACAATGAGTCCCTCTCCTAGTGATTTCCCTACCAAGCACAATAGCAGGTAACGAGACTTATACTCTGGATTGGCGACCATGCTGGATGGACCCAATAATGAATTATTTCCAAGAAGGAAGGCTCATTAGGGGGCCCGACTAAGCTAGGAGAATCAAAAGGCTCTCAGTCCGATACTGCTTGGTAGATGGGTACTTATACAGGAGGGACAGATCCCTTTCTTCGCTTCGATGTTTACATCTTGAAGATGCCAAATGGGCATTGAGAGAGGTTCACTCCGGGGAATGCGGGAACCACATTGGTTGGGAGGCTCTGGCATATTAGGTACTCTGCATGGGGTATTATTGGCCAACCATACATCAAGATGCAAAGAACTTAGTACGATCATGCGAAGCATGCCAGAAGACCACAAACTTGAGTCACCTACCGCCAGAGCGATTGTCATCCCTTAGCTCACCGTACCCCTTTGCTATGTGGGGAGTCGACTTGATCGGACCACATCCTACTGCTCATGGTCAAGCCAAGCATGCTATCATAGCGATTGACAATTTTACAAGGTGGGTCGAAACTGGACCATTTTCCCAGATATCGAAAGAAAATATAACAAAATTTCATAAAAAATAATGTAGTTTGCAGGTACGGTACCCTTCTTGCCATTGTAGCTGACCTCGGCAAGTAGTTTGATAATGGCCGGTTCAAAGACTTTTTGCAAGGACTTGGGAATCGACCTTAGGTTCGCTTCAGTAGCCCACCCCCAGATTAAAGGGCTGGTGGAATCCACCAATAAGACTATTAATAAGCTGTTAAAAAAGAAGTTGCAGCAGAAAAAGGGTAGATGGGCTGAGGAGCTTCCCGAGGTCCTTTGGGCTTACTACACTACGAGGAGAATGGCTACCTGGGAAATGCCTTATTCTCTAGCCTTCGGGGTTGAAGCGGTACTTCCCATTACGAGAATAAGATTCGTGCTAGCTTAGATCTCTTGGAAGAAAAAAAAGATCAGGTAGTAGAGAAGGTAGCAATTTACCAGAGCAAGATTGCAAGACACTTTAATATGAGAGTTAAAGCTTGGAACTTTAAGGAAAGGGACCTAGTTCTTAGGAAAGTGACATTGAATACCAGAAAGAGATCTGATGGGGTCTTGGGACCTAACTGGGAAGGACCTTACTTAGTAAAGGTGGTGGTCCATAACGAGGCATACAAGCTGGAGGACATGAATGGACGACTCATCGACCATACTTGGAATGCAGATCACTTGAGAAAATTCTACCTCTAAACAGGGAACTCGTGAGCAGGCTACCTCCACCTAGTTTTTTAATCTCCGGCAATAATGTACTCTTTTCTTTTTATCAATAAAGCCTGTTTTTTCTCCATATTCAACTATGTTCTATAGTGATTTGGGTCTACATGGGAAATTCGACATTATCGTCCTAAGACCAAGGATTAGCCAGGGAAGCCCCCTCGCTATCCCAGATGCCTCTGTCGAGCACTACCCCCATCCCACTAGGGTCTGAGTGTAAGAGCATAGTTTCCATCCAGATCCCAAGACCAGAAAATAACTTGATAGCCCTCATAATGCCTTGGTTAGGCTACCACCCCAAGAAGGGTCTGAGTGAAAGAACATAGTTGCTATCCATATCTCAAGGCTAGGAGATGGCTAGATAGCCCTTGTTGATGCCACACCCTGGCTATTATCCCCAGAGGGGATCGAGAATGGAAAGCTGTTTTACTCCAAATGACCCAGTTGTTACTGGTCGCTAATTATCCGTGTATATATAGTTGCTTACTGTGATAGGTGCGAACAAACCTATAATCACACAAGGGGACTATTTACCAAAGTCATCAAGCTACAAGTTTCTGTCGAGAGTTGAAATCTCGAGCTAGCTGTCTACTTTCACACTTAAGCAGTTTTCCTATCTTGTTACTTTTACCAAGCTCAGAGCTAGATTGTTGTAGAGGCTGCACCTAGATAGAGATCAGAAATGAAACAAGTACATGCCAATCAAAATTCGAACCAGATTTAAAGTTAATTTTCATTAACGAAATGGGGAGCCTATCCCTCGATAAGGCAACAACAATCAAACAGGGAGCCCAACCTCTAGTTTCGAGCTACAAAAAACAAATGATGATGATGATAAAGCATGAGTAAAAATGGGATGCCTCTCCCCCTTTCCGAGCATTCAAAACAAGCTACAAGAAGATGGATTAAAACTTCTGCATCTTCCTGATCTTCTCCAACTTCCCCTCTCTAAGGATAAACCTCGCCCCCTGCTCATCTTTCTGGTGTTCGCTCATTCTGGATAGCCGCCTCTGCCACCTTTTCGTGAGGATCCCCTTCGATTGCCTGTTGCTTAGCTGGGTCCTCCTCCAAAACCTCATTGACCACCGCCATGACCTAAAGGGGTGTGGCTGCATCAAGAAGGTTAGCCATTGTTTCTGGCATGGTCTCTCCCACTGTTGGCTCCTCCCTTGAAGGCACCTTAGAGGGACCTCAGGCTTTGGTAAGGCCTCCTTCTGGCTCCATGGGTTGAACCCCCCTCAAGGATTCTCCTGGACCTAACACTGGAATGGTCAGGACAAGGGGAGGCAGATCTGGTATTTCAGGCCACTTCCTAGCTTCATCCCCAGTAGAAGGACCTGCTTCGTCAGTTTTAGGGAGATACATCTCTACAGTCTGAGACATAATTTCTTCCATTTCCCAGCCGACGATACTGAAGAGGTCAAAAGAGAGAGAGGGCTTCCGCGACCTGGAACGAGGCATAAAAATACCTCTCGCTAAAAGAGGCTTCTACTTCGGCCTGAAGCTTTGCAACTTGGCCTACAAATCTTGGTTCTTAATATCAAGTGCCTTTGCTTTCTCCTTCCAATCATCCCACTGACTGGCTTGGCGCTGAGATCGAAGGGTTTCTTTATCGAAGGACCGCTTCAACCTCTCATGGTTGCACTGAAGCTCAGCAAGTTGTGCTTTCATTCCCCTCTAGTTAGAGGTCATCTCCTGGAAAAGGCTTGAGTCCGTGCCAACAATTCCATGGCTCGTTCAGCCTCAGCTTCAGTATTAATTGCCTGGTCGTGGAGAAAAGCTACCTGGTGTCCCATGGCTACTTGAAATTTGAAGGCTTACAAAGGGAATTCATGTTAGGAAACGATAAATCAAGCGATTACATAAGAAAATAAAGGCGATGACTACCTCAACCAGGAGAGCAGACCTCTTGGCAATCAGAATGTCAACGGGCAAAGAAGCCATCCTAGAAAACCTTCCACCTGAGCAAGACTTAGGAGGAATCTCAGAAATACCAGCCTCGGGATCCCCTGAAGCCTGAACTACTTGGGATGCAGATGGGTCAGCTGAAGAAGTGGGTAATGTTACTGAAGAAGCAGCAACTATAATGGGGGCTACTGATAAGGGGGCAGAGGTGGTCGTATCAGCGGCCTAGAGAGTGTGCCCTCCTCGATTTAGAGCTTAAGCAGCCTACGATGCTAGAATAGCCATCTTGGATCTCATCTGGAAAGGCGTTGGAGCCAAGAAGGTTCCTTGGGACTATCTGGTAGGAGGAGAAGGGGTCCGAGCTTGCCAGACTTCACGGGAAGCTGGAGCAACAACAAAAATTGTTAAAAAAATTAAGGATGTTAGAAGAAAGCCAGTTAACGAAACAAAGTGTAATGACTTAATATTACTCACGAAAGGAAGCATCGGAGATCCGTAGATACTGGTTCACTCTATAGGGATCGAAGAGATCAGCAGTTGGGAACTTCAGGTTCAGATAGTTCCTGGTGAGGATAGTCTTCAGTATAACCTCAAACTAGACGGGAAGAGAATCCCGGTCCTATGAGGGTTTGTCGTTAAAAGTAACTCATTCCCGTCGATGAATATGTAGCTCCCCCAATCTCCCCTCGGTACTATCCACTCTTCCTTCCAGGTTGAGTCCTTTCTCGTAGCGTTAGGGATGATAAAGTTGAGTTTGTTCTTAGCCTACACATAGAGCTGTCCACGGGGAACTCCAGACAAACCCTGATTTGAAAGAAGTAGGCCAGCTCTTCTGCTCCGGGCTCCCAGGTGACCTTGCCCAGCTCGCACTGTTCCCTTCACAGAATGAGGAAGACAATTAGATGCCTCCAGAAGCCATACGTCAGCTGAATGTGAGCTAGTTGAATGTGTTAAGAGCCCGCCGAAGAGTAGGGTGAAGGAGAAGTCTGACCCCGTTTTCAAAGACCACCAATTGAATAGGGAGCACCCCTTTGGGCAGATTGAAGACGTCATAGTTCCTATGGAGAACTTTGAGGGTGACACCTTTATGATTGCCATATTTATCCCGTATGCGGTTGATCGATTGTAGGTCAACAGTAGAGTCAGGGATAACCCTAAAGTCAAAAGGAAGAGGCTTCGCTGAAGGAGGCCCAGAAACCTGTAATTTGAACCTCCCTAATGGTGTTGGCCCTCTCTCCTACATCAGAATCTTCATCAACTAAGTTGAAAGGATTGTCAGGTTGGTTAGAGAAGCCAGAGCCGACTGAGTCATTCCTCTCTGAGCGGCGACGCTGACAGACCCTGAAAGAGTCCTCGTCGCTCGAGATTCCTCGCACCCGTTTCTGAGGAACCAAATTAGAGCCGCCAGTGCCCTCGACCATGACTTCAATACTGTCAAAAGAGTTCGACATTGTTGAATGTGTAAGGCTTGAAGCTGGAGGAAAAGAGCTTGAAGGTGGATGAAAAATAATGATGTGATTGGAGAAGATAGCAAGAGAAAGAAAGTTTGAAAATTTGAAATTGAAAGAATGCGTGAGGAAGCGGCAGTGAGTTTGAATTTAAATAGAGGTTGTGGTTGTAGTGACATTGATGACATCCTTGGGAAGATTGCCTCGAACCACGGAGAGGGACGTAATACAACCGGTTTCCTTCAAAAAGCACACCAATCAAAGCTCGACACGTCACCTGAGTAGTTAATGAGAGGATTTCATTCGAGATTCTTAATAATTATTTCGTAACAGAAAATTTCCCAATTAAATAAGGAATCTGACTCCAACCCCAACTCTACCATTGGTGTTCAAGTAAGAGGGGACTTATGTTAATAGTAAAATTTGGCCAGAGACCAAAAGGAAATTTTCCACTATTCTAGCTCCAATCAAAGTCCGAAATCGCCATTCATGGGACCTCGGGGAAGCCCTAGAGCTACCCAAAAGAATCGAGGAAGGATCATCAGGCTTCAAAACTATCAAGAGTAAAGCTAGGAAAGTCCAAGTCCAACCCACAGGCGAACACTTGAATCTACGCTTATCCAGATCACCTATCTCGGAACCTCAGTTCCTGGGGTCGGGCTCCAAAGCCACCTAGTGAAAGCGAGGAAAGATCACCGAGCTCAGGAAGCACTCGAAGTGAATCCTGACATAAACAAAAGTGAGCTCTTTCCAGACTAAGGCTTCCCGAGGTCAGATTTGACTCGTAGCCTTTGCCTGAAGCCCACCAACCTATCCAGAAGCCTGCTATCCCTGTCAGACATGTTAAGAGAGCCTCTAAGTGGGTCGGATTCATGCTATAGCTGATAAGGGACACCTGTAACCAACCTAGATATGAAAGAAGAATCTTGCCTTATCTGCACTACCCCTAGTAAGTGCCCACAAGGCTGTCCCAAGCTTCTGAGACCATAACTAAAGCAAAGATCTACCTCGAGCGGCCAATTCGATGACCTCCATAAGGAATCATGCCATGAATACACACAAGATCATATTCACGTTAAACAAACATTAAATTTTGTATACGTGTGAGACAATAGTTTGATTCCAAGAAGGAAACAAACTTATCTCCTCCAACGATAATCTTGAGTTTAAAAAGAAGATCCCGCCAGATAAGGAGGGAACAGATTCATAAAAATCGTGGCGGGCAATTCATGAGTTAAAACTACTTGGAGCATATATAAATAGGTACAAGCATGATATAGAAAAGATATAGGCAAAAATAGGGTAAAAAAGAAAGAGAATTACGTCGGACCTAAATTCTGTGATTAGAACATGACTATCATTGTATCTACTATTCGACAAACAGGAAGTTACCACCTTCCAATGTCCTAGGGAGATTGTGAGTGTATATGAGAGATTTATGTATTCCACGAGTGATTAATAACAAAGCTCTCAATTGCTATTGTCATTCAAACATTCATTTCTATATAAGCAGGTCAGGTATCAAAGGTACCGACCCCGGCCACCACCTCCTTAGTAGTGGTCTCAAAGGTGTTAGTTGGAATTTCTCATCTTGAACAAATTTCCCATTAACAATATCATTTTATCATTGATTCATATGGAGTATACAGAAAATATGCAATCAATTTTAGTTGCTCTAGTGGATACAATGGGGTGGTGGCTTCGTGCCTGTCGAAAAGTAGAATACAACGGTGTCCGTGTTCTGATTACAGAATTTTTTTAGCCCCTCATTTCCCCTGCATTCCCCCTGCATTCTTGGATGCATTTATACACATTCCAAATAGGTTAAATTTGTGATTCTGCTGCCATGATTCTCTAAATCCAATCCCTCTTTATCGGGCAGGATATTTTATTTGGAATGCTGTGGACTTTGATCTAATAACGGATTTGAAAATATCTTTAGAGATAAGTTTGTTTCCTCTTTGGATTCAAACACTTGCCATGCACGTATGCTATGTTTCAACGTTCGATGGAGTGTGGATATGATCCTGTGTGTTTTCATGGTGTGATTCCTCATGGAGGTCGTCGAGCATAACGTTCATTGTTTTGTAGAGCTAGGTAGATCCATTCCCTGGTTTTGGTACTAGGAGTTTTGGCTAGACCTTCCCAAGTCCCCTAGAACTTGAGATGGACACACGGGTGTTCTTTGGTGGTAACGGAGCTTTGGCGAGCTTCATCCCACTAGTTCAGAAGGGAAAAATTGTAGTGCAAGATGGATGGTTAATGGGTCTCTCCATATACTTAGAGAGGATGGCTGGCTTCTAAAGGGGTTACAAGGTAGGTTCGACCTCAGGGAACCTGGACCGTTAAGCATCGGGCTTCCTCTGAGTTCTTATTTCAGTGTAAGGAGCTCGATAAGAACGTATCGGGCTCCACCTTGGTTGTCCCTAGAGCTCGGTGATCTTTCCTCTCATCTACGGGCAGACTCCATAACTCGACCCAGGATCCATGGTTCCATGGTTTGTAATCTCAGGCTTGGATCCAAGCTAGGAAAGTGGCGATTTCCTTTTTTGTCCCTAGCCAATTTTAGCTATTAACATAATTCCCCTCTGACTTGAACACTAGTGATTGAGTATGGATTGGAGTCAGATTCCTTATTTTTATTGGGAAATTTTCCCTCCTTTATCGTCACCAAAATCTTGGTGGAAATCTTCTCATTAATTGCCCAAGTGACGTGGCGAACATAAGCCGGTGTATTCCCCCAAATCAATCGGCTGTGTTACGGCTGCTCCCGCAAATCGAGGCAATCCTACTGAAGATTTGGTTGATGTCACACACTTCTATTTACACCCAGCTACTTCACTACGTTCCTCACACTCCTTTTTCTTTCAAAATTCAAATTATCGACGAAGCTAAATTTCCTCTCGAGAAATAGCTTCACTTTCTTTTCTTTTGTCAAACCCCCAAACCTCATTCTAGCATGTCGAAAGCCGGTCGTGATTCAATCGACTCTATTGTCGATGGTGAGAAAGTCACGAATCTCACCCTTGGAAAATGGGCATGAAAGGCCTCCAACAGTAAAGACTCTCCACCTAATCCATAAAGACATTGGTCAAACAGGAACATAGCTATTGGAACCAGGTTTTCTAAAAGACCTGTTAGCCCTAAACCTGGTCGATGAGGATTCTGATAGGGAGCCCGAAAGAGTCACGGCCAGAGAGGCTCAAGTCATAATAGTTGGTCCTCCTATGGAAAGGCTTCCCTCATTGACTTTAGGGTCATCCCGGACTCTACTATTAATCCGAACTCGATCGCCCATCTGAGATCCAAGTATGGTATTCCCGATAGCGTTTTCATCGCAGTTCCTTAAAGAAATTATGATGTCTTTAATACCCCCAAAGGCGTGCTTCCAATTCATGTAGTGGCCCTCGAGAATAGGGTCAAGCTTTCTCTTTATCCTACCCTCTGACGGGCTCTCAGTGCCCTACATCTAGCTCCCCTTCAATTGATGCCCAGCTTTTGGAGGCATCTGATTGGCTTTCTCGTGCGATGGAGGGAGCAGTGTGAGCTGAGCAAGGTTACAAGGGAGCATAAAGCAGAGGAGCTAGCGTACCTCTTCCTGGTATGAAGCCTATCTAGTGCCCCTCGAGGTCAGTTCTATGTGAAAGCTAGGAACAAGCTCAATTTTATTATCCCTGGCGCATCAAAGAAAGACCCTATCTGGAAGGAGGAATGGATCCTAGCAGGGGATGATTGGGGAAGCTCGATTTTTATCGACGGGCACTAGTTCACAGTTCCCACCACCTTTAATAATAAACCATTGTGGGGCTAGGATTCCTTGCTTGCTGAGTCTGAAGCAATTTTGAAGGCCTTTACCTGAACATAAATTTCCTAACTGTTGATCCTTATGACTCCCTCAGGGTGAATCGATACCTGGAAATATCTGTTGCTACTCCTTATAAGTAAAGTAGCATTTGGCCGATTTTGTTTTGTTTCCATGACCAGCTTGGTTCTAACACACACATATATTTATTATATATATATATATCTATATATATATATATATTATAACATTTTTTGTCCTTGCTTCAGCTTCCAGCGGAGCCCAACAAGCTCTCACCCCTCTTCCTCTGCCAGATCCGGTCTGGAAACCCTTTTGGCTTCCTCAGAGAAAGGGGGGCAACTGTTCCAGCTGGGACCTTATCTATTCTTGCTCTATCCCTTTCTCAGCACATGTCTAAGATGGTGCTCCTCGCATCGTCTGTAACCAAGGTACGGGGTAAGGAGGCCTCTGTTTTTCAAGCAACTAATGTAGCAACGACTGCTCCTGCTCCAGTTGCCCCTACTCCTGCTGCCCCCGCTTCTAACTTGCCAGGTGTTTCTGCCCCTCTATCTACATTCTTAGCCCCTAGAGCTTCGAAGGACCTCGAGGTTAGTGTTGAAGGGGCTCTTCTCGCTTCCCCACAAAATCAGTCAAGCTCTGCCATGCTTGACAAGGTCTTGGGGAAATTTGTCAGTTCCTACCCGATAATAGTCTTTGTATGATGGCTTTAATGCCCGTAGATATCCTGATCACTAAGGGGTTTGCCCTCTTGGCTGAGGTAATCACCATCCTTTATCTTTTCCTGCAATGGTTTATTTATTCACTTTCTAACTTGAACCCTTTTGTAGGCCTTCAAATTCAATGTTGCCATGGGCCACCAGGTGGCTTCTCCGTGATCCGACAACAAAAGTTAAGGTTGAAGCTGAGTGGGACATGAGGTTGTTGGTGCAAGCTCAAGATCTAGTACATGAGTTGACCTTTAGCTAGAGGGGGATGAAGGCAAAGCTAGTCGAGCTTCACTGTGACAACGAGCGGTTGAAGCGATCCCTCGATCAAGAAACCTCCGATATGAACATCAAGCAAAATAATGAGATTCCAGAAAGGTTGAGGCTAAGATGCTTGATGTCGAGAACCAAGCCTTACATGCTCAGGTGGCCAAGCTGTAAGCGTAAGTGGATGCCTCAATCAGTGAAGAGTATTTTTACGCCTCCTTCAAGGTTGTCGAAGCCCTCCCTCTTCTCTTCGACTTGTCCATTATCGTCGGTTGGGATAGAGAGGAGATAATGACCAAGGTTACAAAGATGTCACGCTTTGATGGTGATGGAGCGGGTCATTCTGGCTTAGCTGGAGCTGGGGAGCAACCTGTCATGATAGATCATCCCGTTCCTTCTCCTTTCTTTCTAGCCTTGGGTCCTAGGGAAACCTCTAGCGGGGTTCAGCCTACACAGCCCAATAGAGGACTACCAGAAGCCAAGGAGGAGGTCTAAAATCATCCTGAAGAGCCCTTTAAAGAAGAGTTGGAGGTTAAGCAGAACATGATGGATTCATTGGCAAACCTCCTCGATACTGCCATCCCTCCTAAGGTTATAATAGTGGTCAATGAGGTTTTAGAGTAGAACCCAGCTAAGCAGCAGGCAATTGAGGACCCTCCAAAGGAAGGGGTAGCCGGTAAGGGCGGCCATGGCTGTAACCACCTAAATAAGGCAAGGATCATAAAGGATGAGGAGACTAGGGGGATGTTGGATCTTAATGCAAGCCCTTATGGACTTGGTTTGACTGCCCAGAAAGGGGGGTGGGCACCCCACTTTATTCATTCCAAGTTTATATATATTTTTATTATTTATTTTTTCATGTAGCCCGGAACCAGGGGTTGGGCTCCCTACTGGGTGATGTTAGCCTTACAAGGGATAGGCTCCTATATTATGAATGAAAATTTGCTAAGGATTTCCTTCATACATGCTTTAATTGACTCAGATCATGAACTTTGACTTGTTTGATATCTTCTTGCTTTTTTTCTTATCTCGACCTGGGTATGACCTTCGAAATAATCTTGACTTAATTGAATCGGTTAAGAAAAGACTCTGAATCTAATTAGTGTAAGCATACTAGCCAGGTAGTCATCCAACTTCAATTCTCAGCACTTGGCAAGAATTTTTGACTTTGGGGAAGAGTCCCTTTGTATTGTATCTCACATTGATGATCCCTCATTCAAACTTTAACTTAGTGATATGAGAAGTTATTTATGGGGGACCAATGATCAGTAGTAACCTGATCCTTAATGTTCACGTGAGGGCTATGTGACAATCACGTAGATATCCTTTCTCCCGGTAATCGAAGGGTTAACCTAACATAGCGTCCCCAACCTCCACAGGCCAAATTGTTGTTCTCATTTAGACTCTTCTTAGGGGTTGTAATCCGACCAAGACATCAGAAGGGGTTTCTAGCTATTTTGTGGTCTCGAGATCTGGATGACAACTATGCTCTTACACTCAGACCCTTCTTGGGGCGATAGCCTGACCAAGGCGTCAGGGGCAGCGAGGGGGATTCCCTGATCGGTCTCTGGTTTCGAGATTTGGATAACAACTATGCTCTTACACTCAGACACTTCATGGATGTGGTAGCCAGACCAAGGTATCATGAGGGATGTCTGGTTATTTTCTGGTCACGAGATCTAGATGGCAACTATGATTCTACACTCAGACCCTTCTTGATGGTGGTAGCCTGACCAAGGCATCAGAGGTAGCGAGGGGGCTTCCATTGCCAGTCCCTTATCTCGAGATCTGGGTGGCAACTATGCTCTTACACTCAGACCCTTCATGGCGGGGGGTGGTTCCCGGCCATAGCATCAGGGTAGCGAAGAGGCTTCTCTGGCTAATCCCTGGTCTTGAGGCAGTTATATCGAATTTATCCGTGGAGAACCTAGTCGAATATGGAGAATTTCACAGCATGTGGAGAACAAAAATCATAGATGGAGAAAGCAGACTTTATTGATGATAAGAAATGGAGTAAATTATTGTTGGGGATTTTAAAACTAAATGGAGGGAGTCTGCTTATGGGTCCTCTTCTTAGGGTTTGTGTACGGACCTTGATTTTATGATAGGCTTATTTCATGATAAACCACACCACATTGGGCATGATTGTGTAATGGGTAGCTTAGATCCTCATTGGCAATCTTCCAAGCATCTCCATGACTTCAAGAGCAAAAGGTATATTCACCTGACTTTTTCTCTCGAAGAGTTTAGGTGCACACATACACCTCATGCATGTTTTATTGATCTTGCATTTGTGTTGGTATTTTTTATATGTGTGCATCCCCCCACAATCACACTTGCACTTCATTCTTAGTTTTAAGTGTGGTTGTTATGTGTTTAATTTGTATTCCATTGTTTGATTGGATATGTCCGCACTTGCACAATGGTGAGCTTGTTTTAGCGTGTTGAGTGACCATCTGAGAAGGTCCCACTTTTCTCTTAGTTTGGTCTTTGATCACATGGTTTTATTCCAATGAGTTTGGGCATTCTTATTAAAGTCCAAATTTGACCATTTGTCACTCGAATGACCATAACTCTTTCTACAGACATCCAAATCATGTTTTGTGAATTGGAGTAGAAATTACACTTCCATACCTTTCTAATGGTATTTGTACAAAAGGTTTGGATATCGTTTGGTCATGTTTTAGGTTGCTTGAAGCTCCAGCTGTTGTGTTATCATGTTTTTTCCCGAGAGCATAGCGACCTTAGGGCGACCTAACCTCTATGTCGCCCTAAGGTCGCTTCTAATGCCTAGAAATCATTTTTTTTCTCCCAAAACGATGTAGTTTTGATCTAGGGCTCGTATATACATTCCATCTTCTTTTTCACTCGTTTTTAGAGCTTCCAAACCATTTTTCGTGTGAGAAAGTATTTCCTTTGAGAGAGAAGCTCAAAGAGTTATTCTTTAACACTCCAAACCCCAACCCATCTTCATCTTGCATCCTTAGCATCATTCAAGCATGAGTTTTCTTTGATTGATAAGTAGAACCTCCATTAAAGTTCATTTATTGTTCTACCTTACCAAGACATGTCATTTATTGCATAGATTAACATTTCTTCATATTAATTGCATATTCATTGAAGTTATGACATGTTTGGGGTTTGTATTGTTATTAGGTTTTAGATTTATGTTGGCTTGATACCATAACAAAACTTCATTTCTTTGTAATGCTTAGTTGCTTAAGTGGTTCGTGATGATAAGAGCTTCAATGAAGAAAAGCAACTTCTCATGATGCAGAGTTCGTCTTCAAGAGGATTGGTACTATTCTTGGATGCTAAGGTATCGAGATACTTCTTCCTCTTGCAACGTATAAGCGCACACAAATACATATCATACATTTGTGTCCCTGCATTGTAGCGCATCATTTGGTATAACACATTCACACACTTGAAGTTGAATGCTCATGCATTTGTATGAAAGTAACATGTTTTGGAAAATGCATGGTTGGAGACTATCTGCATGTAGTTTGCATTCTTGTGTGAAATATTTTTGTTTGTTTATATGTTTTGTATAATATCGATCTTGAACTTGATTTTATCCTTAGATTTTTCATGATTAAGTTCCGGTCATTTCGGTTACTCATACTATTGATTTCGAGTTCTAAGTCAAAAGATACTACACTTTCAACTCATGTTGCATACATTGTCTTCGTATTCATATATCAAGTCGAATTCTTATTTTCTGGGTTAAGTATCTTATATTTCCATGTCCATGAGGGAGTCCCAGTTTGTAATCCTTAAACAGATTTGAATTCGGAGTTCGGATGCCAAAGAATGGTCGAAGAACGCAAGGGAAGAAGTGCGATGGCATAAGCCATCACTTGGGCACCTTCCCGAGATGGTGTGTGGCCATCTCGGCCCCAAAGCCTTGCTGCCCCGAGATACACATGCGCCATCTTGGGGAAGCACTAAGGCATGAGGGCAATTTGGTCATTTGGTCCATCTCTCTTTTAAACCTCTCATTTCCCTCTCTTTCATAAGGAATTGAGAAAATAAAATTTGAAGAACAAGTGCAGAATTTTTCTCTCAACATTTTGATTTTTGTTTTTGTGATAAGTTCTTCATTTCAACTCCGAATCACTTGATTCAAAAACCGATTTCAAGTGTCTTGAAGATTTCGACAAACCCCAATCATTTCCAGAACTAAAGGATGTCTAGATTTTTCTTAGTAATCAGATCTTCAGTTCGTGATTTTCATCCTTGTTTGTAAAATCATCTTCTTCTTAGTTTTCTTCTTAGATCTTCTTATTGATTGATGCTTTTTGATTAAGAAGCATGACTAAGATGATTTTGATATCATTTTGTGGTTTATTGATTTGATTTTCAAGTTTAGCTAGATTTGTGATAAGTTGATTGATTTGTGCTAAACTTGATAAACATGAAATCGTTTCTAGAAATCTTTTGTTCTTATGCTTGATGGACTATTTCTAGATTTAATTTCATTTTATAAGAGCTAGATCTACAACAATTGGTATATTCATTTCATTGATTTGGTTCTTAGTTGATAACATGCTTAGGTTGCCTTGATACATTTGTTATTGTTCCTTGAAAGCATAATCTAGCTATCTAGTTACATGTCCATAGAATTTGTTGATCATCATTTTCTATGTTGAGTGCTTGTTTGCATTTTGCATTCATGATCACTTAGAAGCCTTGTGAAGAGGTAGGAAGTCTCATATCTTAGAGTGATTACTTGATTTGAGCAATTGGAAGTCTTAGCTAGAGTCAGGAGGACTTGGATAGCTAAGCAAGTGGAAGTCTCGACAAGAGGTGTGAGATCTCGGATTGTTGAGCAAGGAGGTCTCAATTAGAGTCGGGAGGACTCGGATAGTTGAGCAAGAAGACTTGCCTAGGGTTGGGAGGATCCGGAAAGGTGAGCAAGGAATCTTCCTAGAGACAGGAGGTCTTGGATAGGAAGTCGATATAGTAGATCACTAGGTTTAAGGGTAGAGTAAGAGTGATAGGTTAGAGAGCATGTGTTGATTGCTTGAGTGTGTAACTCTTATTTGAAATAGTGGATTTGTTTTTGCCGGTGGTTGTGGTATAAACCCGTGGATGTTTCCTCTTCGGAGGTTTACCACGTAAACATTGTTTGTCATTGTTTGCAATTTTCATTAAGACTTATTAAAATTGCATTGTTTTAAAAGAAGACAAAAAATTGGAGCATATACCTATTCACCCCTCCCCCCTCTAGGTATATTTACACTATAAAGATAAAGGAAAATTTTAATTTGTATCAAAGCTTGTGTCTAGACGCACTTAGATAGATGTTCTTTGTAGCCTTTGTTATCCTCTTTTGTTTATTTTATCATGATTAACGAAATGTACTCTTTTGTGAATTCTCTTGTTGAAAGTAAGTCTATTGACTTAGATGATCAAACGATCAAAGATCTTATTCAAGAAAATAAAAGAATCTCTAAGATCAATAAATCTCTCACTAAGAGGTTAGAAAATCATGATTGTAGATCAAAATGTGTTAATGATCTTGTTAACGGGAAATTTGCTCGAGATGAGAAATTCCTAATAACACCCTCGAGACCACTACCACGAAAGTGGTGGCCGGGGTCAGTACTGTTGATACCTGACCTGTTAAGAGGTAAATCATAGAAACAGTAAATGGGAGCTTTTATTATTGATACTTGCTTCAAAATACAAATCACTCTCATATATGCTCGCAGTCTCTCTAAGATCTAGGAAGGTGGCAACTATGTGCTTGTCGAATAGTGGAAACAAAGGTGGCCATGTTCTGAACATAGAATTTAGGCCTTCCCTTTCTCTCTTCTCCTCTGTTTTTTATCTACTTCTGTCTTTATCCCTCCTTGTGTCTCTGTGTATCAATTTATATATGATCCAAGTAGGTTTGAATTTGCTGATATCCCACCATGATCCTATCAATTCGTCCCCTCCTTATCGGGCGGGATCCCTTATTTAAAAGTTGTTGACCCCGAGTGAATAGCAGAAAAGATGATATCGTTAACGAAAACAAGTCGGTTTCCTTTTATGGATCAGACACTTGGCTTGGACGTATACGGAATTAATTGTTGGTTACCACATACATATGATCTTATATGTTATCGCGGCATGGTGTGTCATGGAGGCTATCCAGCTAGTTACCTGTCGTCTAGTAGAGCGAGGTAGATCCATGTTATGACTCTGTTCTTAGAAGCTTGAGATGGATTTTCCCTGACCGCTTGAGGTGACCCTGTAGACATTCTTGGGAGGTAGCCAGGGTAGTGTAGATTTAGGCATGATTTCTCCTTCATGTCCTGTAGGAGCAGCGGGATTCTAGAGAGATTGATGGGCTTCTCTCGTATGTCTCTTAAGCTTGGAGACTTCTCCTAGCATTCACGGGACGGTTGAAGAGCTCGATCTCATAGCCGAGGTTCTCTGATAGGTGACCTAGAGAAGCTCGAGTTCTAGTATTCGTGTGAGGGCTTATCTTGGTTGCACCTGGTTTGTTTTCTGGTAGTTTTGAAGCTGAGTCAGCTTTCCCTGCTCCTACAGGGTGCCTTTATGGTCTATCCGGGCTTCATAAATGTCGATTATGGGTTTCGACTTGTGGCGGGAATGTGGAAATTTTTTCTTTGACCCCTGGCCAAATTTTACTATTAACAGAAGTCCCCTCTGACTTGAAAACCGGTGGTAGAGTTAGGGTTGGAGTAAGATTCTTTGTTTTATTGAGAAAGTTTTCTGCTATAAAAATAATAAATGAGAGCGAAATCTTCTCATTAAATACCCAATATTTGAAGTTAAAACAGTGTTTTATTCGAAGAAAAACGGCTGCAATACTACTCTTTCTGCGGCTCCAAGTGATCTTACCTAGGATATCGTCAACATCATTACCCTTAATCCTCTATTTAAACCCGGCCTTACCGTCACTTTCTTCACACTTTCTCAAATCTCAAATTTTCAGATTTCTTATTTTCTGCTTTTTCTCTGCCAATTTCCCTCTATCTTCCTCTTATTTTCAAGTTCTTTTGACCCATTAATGTTGACTTCCTCAGACTGTATTGACATCTTGGTAGAGGGCACCGGAGGCCCTAACCTAGTCCCTCGTAAATGAGTGCGAGGAATTTCAAGCGATGAGGAATCTTCCCCGGTCTGCCAGCGTGATAGTTCTAGCAGGAACCTCTCTATTGGCTCTGGCTTCTCGAACCAGCCCGATAACCCTCTAAAACTAGTTGACAAGGATTCTGATGTCAAGGAGAGAGTCAACACTGTCGAGAAGGTTCAGGTTACAGTGGCGGAGCTTCCTTCCCCTTCCCTTCGAACCCAGGGTCATCCCTGATTCCACTGTCGACCCTCAGTCGATTAGCCGTCTTCGGGATAAATACGGCATTCCTGACAAAGTTTCCCTCACCGTCCCCTACAATAATTATGACGTTTTTAGCTGGTATAAAGGCATACTTCCCATTCATATTGCGGCTTTCGAGAGCGGAGTGAGACTCCCTCTTCATCCTACCCTTCAGCGGGCTCTCAACGCCCTTCAACTGGCTCCGCTCCAATTGAGGCCCGGCTTTTGGAGGCATCTAGTTGGCTTCCTCATGCTATGGAGGGAGCAATGCGAGATGGTTGGGGTTCCTCGAGGTCAATTCTTCATCAAGGCCAAGAACAAGTTCAATTTTATCATCCCTAGAGCTTCAAGGAAGTACCCCGCTTGGGAGCCTGGTTGGGGTTCCTCGAGGTCAATTCTACATCAAGGCCAAGAACAAGTTCAATTTTATCATCCCTAGAGCGTCAAGGAAGTACCCCGCTTGGAAAGATGAGTGGATACTGGCGGGGAGAGACTAGGGGAGCTCCGTATTCGTCGGCGGGCATGAGCTTGAGATCCCCACTACTTTTAGTGACAAACCCTCGTGGGATCGAGACTCATTGCCCGCTGAGTCTGAGGCTATGTTGAAGACCATCATGGCAAGAAATTATCTTAATTTAAAGTTTCCAACTGCTGACCCATTCGACCCCCATTGGGTGAACAAGTACCTGCGGATCTCTGATGCTACTCCTTGTAAGTATCTGGCTTTGTCACGATTTTTGGATTGTTTGATGGTTTAGTTCTGATGGTCTTAACCCCTTTCTTAGCAGTGTTTGTTGTTGCTCCAGCTTCTCGCGAAGCCAGACAAGCTAGGACCCTTCCTCATTTATCTAGATAGTCCCCGGGAGCTTTCTCGGCTGCTTCGAAGAAGGTCAATCGTTAGGGCTGCAACCTCACTGGTTTCTACTTTGTCACCTTCCCAAGTGACGTCCAAGATGGCTATTCTTGCAACTAGGGCAGCAAAGGCTATAAAATGAGGAGGGCCAACTTCCCAAGCCGTTGACACGTCTACCTCTGCCCCCTCACCAGTAGTTTTGGTTGCTTTAACTGATGCTTCCCCAATCATATCATCTCATTCCACTGATCCAGCTGCCTTCCGGGTAGTTTAGGTTCCCCGGGAGACTGGAACGCTTGAGATCGCCTCCTCCCTCCCCCACTAGCAATTGAGCTCGACAGGTCATAACAAAGTCCTGAAGCAATTCATTGTGTCCTGCCCAGGTGGCGGGCTTTCTAGGATGACCTCGATGCTCGTGGAAGTCATGGTTGCCCTTCTAGCCGAGGTAATCGTCGCTTTTACATCCTCATTCAGTAGCTTGATTTATCATTTCCTCACATGGGTTCCCCTTGTAGGCCTTCAAATTTCAAGTAGCCATGGGGCATCAAGTGGCTTCTCTCTGCGACTGGGCAGCTAACGTTGAGGTTGAGGCTGAGGCAGAGAGAGCTATGGGGTTACTTGTGCGGGCTCAAACCTTGGTCCAGGAGATGACCTCTAGCTAGAGGGGGATGGAAACACAACTGGCTTAGCTTCAGTACGACCACGAGAGGTTGAAGTGGGCCTTTGATCAGGAAACTCTCCGGTCGAAGTGACAAGCCAGCCAGTAGGATGATTGGAAAAGAGAGGCGCGGGCACTGGATGTCGAGAACTAAACTCTACAGGCCCAAGTTACCAAGCTCCAGGCCGAGGAGGAATCCTCTTTTAATGAGGGGTATTTCTATGCCTCCTATCAGGTTGCAGAGGCCCTTCCTTCTCTTTTTGATCTCTCCAGAATCACTATCTGGGACAGGGAAGAGGTTATGTCACGTGCTGTAGAGATGTCTCACCCCGAAAATGATGGAGCTGGTCCTTCTACGTGAGAGGGAGCTAGAAAGCGGTTTGAAGTGCTAGATCTGCCTCTTTCTGTTTTGACCTTTCCAGTATCTGGTCCTGGCAAATCCTCACGAGGGGTCCAAACTGAGGAGCTAGGAAGAGGCCTTACTGATACCCGAGATCACCCTATGATTCTTTTAGGAGTGGAGTCAACAGAAAACGGGATTATGCCCGAGTCAGTGGGCAGCCTTCTTGATGCAACTATATCACCTGAAGTTATAGAGGTGATTAATGAAGTCGTGGAGGAGGATCCTGTTGATCCTGAAGTAGCTGAGGCGGATCCCCAAGAAGAGGTGGCGGATGCAGCTGACCAGGACGAGCTACCACTAGAGAGGGGAGTAGAGGGCAAGGTTCATTCTTTGGAGGAGGAGGCTGAAAGTCATCAGGAAGATGGAGAAGTTTGAATTCTCTCTTCTGTGATCCATTTTGAATGCCCAAAAAGGGTGGTGGGCATCCCATCTTTAACCGTGTTTGACCCTTTATCATTTCATTTTCTTTTTTGTAGCCCAGAATTAGGGGTTGGGCTCCCTGCCTGATGTAGCCTTATTAGGGAATAGGCTCCCCCGTACATTAATAAATTTAAACTTTAGATCTAGTTCACACCCCGACTTGCATGTACTTACTTGATCTCCCTCTAGGTCAAGCATTCACTGTAAATTGACTTATCTCGGGGGAAATAACAAGATAAGAATACTGTTTGAGCGTGAAAGCTGACAGCTAGCTTGGGCTTTCGGGTTACAAAGACTCGTACCTCAACCTCTTTGATTGATAGTCCCCTAGTTTGATTGTAGGCCTGTTGTAGTGAGCAACCACATATCAAGGAAAAAATAGTAAACAACAATAACCAGAATATTTAGAGTTTAAGTAAATCGAGCCCTCCACCCCCGAGCTCCTTTGGGGGGTTGTAACCCGAGAAAGGCATTAAGTAAAGAACTGTTTAGCCCCTTCTTAGGCTTGGGATTGGGAGGGCTTCCGCGCTCTTAAACTCGAGTCCTTCTTAGGGGTGGTAGCCCGACCAAGGCATTAGGAGGGCTATCTAGCTATTTCCTGGTCTTGAGATCTGAATGGAAACTATGCTTTTACACTCAGACCTTTCTTATAGGGGGATAGTGCCCGGCTGAGGCTTCAGGAGTTACGTGGGGGGGGGGGGGGGGGGGGGGGGGGGGGGCTTCCCAGGCTTACCCTTTGTCTTAAGGTGATGATGTCAAATTCTCCATGTAGACCCAAGTCATTGTAGGACGTAGTTGGAGATGGAGAAAACAAGAAAAGCAAGTTTTTTTTATACGAAGGATGAAGTACATTATTGTCGGAGATAAAAAGAAACTAGGTGGAGGCTGCTTACTCATGAGTCCCTTGTTCAAGGGTAGAATTTTCTTAAATGATCCGCATTCCAAGTATGATCGATAAGTCGGCCATTCATATCCTCGAGTTTGTATGCCCCATTACGGATCACCATTTTTATTAGGTATGGTCCTTCCGAGTTTGGCCTAGGACTCAGTCTGACCTCTTTTTGGTATTCAACGTTACTTTCATGAGAAATAGGTCCCCTTCTTTAAAGTTTCAGGCGTTAACCCTCCTGTTGAAGTACCTGGCAATTCTGTTTTGGTAGATCGCTACCTTCTTGGCTATTCGATCTTGTTTCTCTTCCAAGAGATCCAAGCTACCTCGGAGCTTAATTTAATTACTCTCTGGTTCGAAATGTTGGACTCTAAAGGAGGTTAGTTTATGCTCAATAGGTAGGACTGCTTCAACCCCGAAGGCGAGCGAGTAGGGCATTTTCTAGGTAGCTGTTCTCCTTATAGTGCGGTAAGCCCAAAGGACCTCGGGAAGCTCCTCCGTCCATCTGCCTTTCTTCTGCTGTAGTTTTTTCTTCAATAGCTTTTTAATGGTTTTGTTTATGGATTCCACCAGACTGTTGGTCTGAGGGTGGGCTATCGAAGCAAATCGAAGTTCGATTCCCAAGCCTTCTTAAAAATCTCAGAATCGACCATTATCGAACTGTTTTCCGAGGTCAGCTATAATAGCAAAAGGGGTTCTGAACCTGCACACTACATTAGTCTTGATGAACCTTGTTGTGTTTTCTTCTTATATCTAGGAGAACGGTCCGGCTTCGATCCATCTTGTGAAATAGTCAATTGCTACGATAGCATGCTACGCCCGATCCGGAGTTGTAGGAAGCGGTCCAATAAAGTCGACTCCCCACATAGCAAAGGGGTATGGTGAGCTAAGGGACGACAACCTCTCTGGAGGGAGGTGACTCAAGTTTGCAATTTTATGGCATGCCTCGCAGGTTTGCACCAAGTTCTTCGCATCTTGATGAATGGTCGGCCAATAATACCCCATGTGGAGAACTTGATATGCCAAAGCCTCCCCACCAATATGGTTTCCGCATTCCCCAGAAAGTACCTCTCTTAAAGCCCACTTGGCGTCTTCAGGGTGTAGACATCGGAGTAAGGGAAGGGATTTTCCCCTTCGGTATAAATGCCCATCCACCATACAATACCAGACCGAGAGCCTTCTGACTCCACTGTTGGATCCATCCAGCATGGCTGTCGATCTAGGGTATAAGCTTTCTCACCTGTCATAATGCTAGGTAGAGGGATTACTTGAGGAGGGACTCCGTGAGGTAAGGTCTGGTCACCAAATGTAACTATCTTGGCAAGGACGTCAGCCCGATGATTTAGCCGTCGAGGTATCTGATCGATTCTGAATTCCTTAAAACTATTCTTGAGTTATTGAACCAATTTCAGGTAAGCGATCATATTATCATCTTTTGCCTGATAATCTCCGAAGACTTGGTTGACCACGAGTAAAGAGTCGCTCTTGACATCCAGATAATCAACCCCGAGTTCTATGGCTGCCTTTATTCCAGCTAGAAGGGCTTCGTACTCTGTCTCGTTGTTTGTAACTTTAAATTCAAACATGAAACAGTGGCAGAACTCAGTTCCTTCTACGTCGATGAGGATTATGCCCCCTCCTCCCCCTGCTTGCCCGGAAGCTGCATCAGTGTAGAGGGTCCATGACTCGCAGCCTTAAGGCCAGTTGTTAAATTCTGGAATCCTCTCAAGGGTTACATCTGTTACTGTGGGGGTTACCTGGACTGAAGGTATCGAGAGCTCTACTACGAAGTCTGCTAGTGCCTGGGCTTTTACCAAGGTCCTAGGCTTATACTTTAAATCAAACTAGGTAAGCTTTAGGGCCCATAGAACCAGCCTTCCAAAAACATCCGGCCTTTGTAAGAATTGACTAAGGGGTTCGTCACCACTGCTATTGAGGTAACCAAGGCGTAAGCGAGCTTTTCCAATAGAGTATAGTTCTTTTCGAATTTGGTTAGAGTGTGACTCACATAGTAAATAGGTTGCTTGACCCTATCCTCGCATTCCTTGACCAATGCCCTACTCACGGCGGTTTCTGAAACGGCCAAGTATATTTGGATGTCTGCTCCAAGATTTGTCTTGAGCAGCAGTGGAGGGCTTGATAAGTATTTTTTCAAAGCTTGAAAAGCTTGTTCGCTCTTCAGATCCCATTTCATGGTTCTTCCCTGCTTGATAGCTTTGAAGAATGGTAAACACTTATCAGTAGACTGAGAGATGAACCTATTGAGCGCTGCTACCTACCCCCGATCAAGGATTGAACCTGTTTAAGAGATGTAGGGGATTCTAGATCTAGGATAGCCATGATCTTTTTCGGGTTAGCCTCTATGCCTCTCTAATGAACCATGAAGCTCAGAAACTTCCCCACAGTTCCCCACAGTGCCTTGCCTTGGATCGTTGTCACCTGGGCGAGTTGTTTTGCTAAGGCGACTGGGTTGGTCAATACTGCGTAGCATCTCCTGGCTGCTTGCTGATCACCCCAAACTTCCCTCACCTTATCTCCTACTAGGAACTTCAAGATGTTATGGCAAATAGAAAGAACCCCTTTTCAAGGATGATAGAAATGGCCTCTCTAATATTGCATTGTATGCCGATGGGGTATCTACCACCACGAAGTCGGTCATGATATTCTGCTGGAGAGGTGTGGCTCCAATGATCACTAGCAGGATTTTTGATCCCACGGGTGTGCTTGAGTCCCCAGTGAACCCATATAAAGGTGTAGTGCAGCTATTGTAACACAACTGTTTCAAGTTTAGCTTTTCCAAGGTATCTTTAAATAGGACATCAACGCTGCTACCTATGTCGATGAGCACACGGTGAACCATGCAGTTCGCAATCTGTACTGTGATCACCATGGGATCATCATGAGGCTGTACGGTGTTATAGACATTTACTTCGGTGAAAATGATATGTGACAGCTGAGAAGGGCTGGTCGGTCTCTGGTCGACCTTAAAGATATCCCTTCCTTCATCCGTACGAGGGACTTTCCTCGTATGGTTTTTCCTAGAACTGTTGGAGGTGTCAGCCAGAGTAGGCCCCCCGCTAATTGTGTGTATTATTTGAATCTGTTGTATCAGGTTCGCTTGTTCCCCCTTTATTTTCTCAGCATGTTCTTAGATCTTATTTTGTACCTCTCTTCCAGTCCGAATGTTTTCCCTGACTTGCTGTAGAAATTCCACCAGGCATTCTCCTCTTATCAAAGCTTCGATTTGGTTCCAAAGGTTAAAGCATTCTGAAGTGTTGTGTCCCATGTCCTTGTAAAAGTCGTAATGTTCATAACGAATTCTCTTATAGATCGGGGCTTTCATGGGAGCGGACTTCTGTAACAAACCCTTGTCCCGAATGGTGAGGTAGACTGTTTCACGGGATGTATTTAAGGGAGTGTAATGGTCATACCCCCTCTCATCGTGAGCCATAGAGGCCAATGTCCTAGGAGGTAGTGAAGCTTGAGGAGGAATTCGTTTATCTGGATACCTTTCCAATCTGGGTTGAGGATGGGGGAAGCGGTATGTTGATTTAATAGGGGGTTTGTTCTGGCTTTTTCTGAGCTTAGTCGGATCTGAGAGCTTCCTTCTTATGTCATTTTACGACTCTCATGTCATCGTGTTCCATCTTGACCTTAAGCTGTTCATCGACCTCAATCTGCTTCAGAGCCCGATCATAGGCTTCCTGGTAAGTTTCTAGAGGTCTCTTAGTGAAAGACCGAAAAAGCTTTCTTGCCCATATGTTCCTTATGAAGTTGGCGAGGGTTTTTTTCTCTGTGAAGACCCCATCTAGATGACTTCCTTATGGAACCCTCGACATAAGCCCGGAGGGTTTCCCCTCTCTCCTGGATCACGTACTGTAGATGGATCGGGTCCTTCAATCAGGGTTTAACTTCCATGAATTGTAAGCAGAAATCGGTTGATAACTTGGTGAAGGAATCCACATTACCGGCAGGTAGTTTCCTAAACCAGGTTTTAGGGTAATCTGTGAGTGTAGTGGGGAACATTCGACACATAGCGGCCCTAGTTGTGTTCTGGACCTCCATCTGTTGAACGAAGCTATCTAAGTGGCTCAAGGGATCTTCAGTCCTGAAGAATCTGTCAGTTGACATTTTGAACTTAGGAGGGAGCTCTGCCTCCAGGACCCTTCTGGTGAAGGGAGCATTCATTTCACTTAGAGGTTTCTTCTTATCCTCCTTGTACTTTCCCTTCTTCATCAATTGGACCTCTTTCTAAAGCTCTGCCAACTGGTCTCTTAGACGCTTGCTTTCAGATTTTCTTGAGTTGATTTCGGTTTCCTCACCATCGGATCTTTTGACGAATTGGTGACTTCCACCCGGTTCCTTCATCGAAGGGGTCTGCTCAGGGGCTTTGCTGACTTTCTTCTTCTTTGCCCCGTTTCTCCTTGAAGTCGTTGGGTGGAGAAAATCTCCCAGCTCCCCGGGAAGGAGTTTCGCTGCGGATTTGACTTGCCTTGGTTAGTAGCGTGGCATCATTTCGGGAACGGGGGGTATAGGCCCTAACCTATCCCGGATCGAGGTTGGGAGTGCCGTTCTATTACGAGCTGGTTCCCAAGGAGTAGGTCCCAAGCGATCAAAGACGGGCTGCCTAGGCCCGGGCCTGCTTGACTCAGCACGATTGCAAAGGTCTGCTTGATGAAAGCAATGCCCTCAGCGAGTAGTCGACGGCGGACTCTTTCCACGAAGGCCGCCGCTTGTTGGTCAAGCTTGACCTAATTTCCTAGAGGAGGATCTAGAGTTCGCATGGTGGCTGACTGGGCTGGAACCTGGCTATGGACCTTGGATTTCCTACCTTTCTTCGGGACCTTTCGTGTTTACGTAGCAGAAGGTTGTCCCGATGCGCTCGGCTGTCTTTGTGGTGAGCGGAGCCTCATGACTCCTATAAAATAACAAACTTTTGGATACAAAGATGGTGGTGTGAGAGTTTCCTATAGACAACGCGAGAAAGTGTTTACATAAAATTTTCTCGGGATGAGAAATTCCTACTAACACCCTCGAGACCACTACCACGAAAGTGGTGGCCGGGGTCAGTACCGTTGATACCTGACCTGTTAAAAGGTAAATTGTAGAAACAGTAAATAGGAGCTTTTATTATTGATACTTGCTTCGAAAAACAAATCACTCTCTTATATGCTCGCAGTCTCTCTAAGATCGATGAAAGTGGCAACTATGTGCTTGTCGAATAGTGGAAACAAAGGTGGACGTGTTTTGAACACAGAATTTAGGCCATCCTCTTCTTTCTTCTCCTCTGTTTTTATCTATTTCTGTCTCTATCCCTCCTTGTGTCTCTGTGTATCTATTTATATATGATCCAAGTAGTTTTGAATTTGCTGATATCCCGCAACGATCCTATCTATCCGTCCCCTCTTTATCTGACAGGATCCCTTATTTAAAAATGGTTGACCCTGAGTGAATAGCAGAAACGATGATATTTGACGAAAACATGTCGGTTTCCTTTTAGGGATCAAACGCTTGGCTTGCACGTATAAGGAATTAATTGTTGGTTACCACATAGATATGATCTTATATGTTATGCGGCATGGTGTGTCATGGAGGCTACCCAGCTAGTTGCCAGTTGTCCCGTAGAGCGAGGTAGATCCATACTTTGACTCTGTTCTTAGAAGCTTGAGATGGATTTTTCCTGACCCTTTGAGGCTGGAGGTGACCCTATAGACATTCTTGGGAGGTTGTCGGGGTAGTGTAGATTTAGGCATGATTTCTCCTTCATGTCCAGCAGGAGCATCGGGCTTCTGAAAAGGTTGGCGGGCTTCTCTCGAATGTCTATTGAGCTTGGAGACTTCTCCTGGCATTCACGGGGCGGTTGAGGAGCTCGACCTTATAGCCGAGGTTCCCCGATAGGTGGCCCGGAGAACCTCGGGTTCCATTATTTCTGTGGGGGCTCTTCTTGGTTAAGCCTGGTTTGTTTTCAGGTAGTTTTGAAGCCGAGCTGACCTTCCCTGCTCTTGTGAGGTGGCATTATGGTCTATCTAGGCTTCATGAACGTCGATTATGGGTTTCTACTTGTGGCGGGAAAGTGGAAAATTTATTTTTAACCCTGGCCAAATTTTACTATTAACAGATCTTAATGACAAAATTCTTAATCTTGAGAAAAACTTGATTGATAGCAATGATAGATTAACTATTTTGATGCATGAAATTGAGCAAAGAGATGAATCTCTTGATCATGCTAGGAGAATTGAAAATGTGCTTAGAACAAAACTTAATGAGCATGAGAATCAAGAGAAAGTGCTTATGGAAAACTTAATGAGGCTAAAGAGATGATTAACAAGATGTTATCTACTTTAGGTTAGAAAGTCTTCAAGCGACAAAAGAGGTTTAGGATATGTTAATGAAAAATCAACTCCTTCATCTAACAAATCTACTTTTGTCAAAGCTTGTAGCAATTTAAATGTAGGTACACTCTCTAACGGCAAAGCCATGAATGCTACCGGAGGTGCCTCAAAATCAACAATGAAGGTCAAGGAAAAGACTCAACAATGCCAAAGACAAGCTACGTCATCATCAAATACAAAAGACAAGACATCTAGTGTTGCATGCCAAAGAGGTAAAAATGTAAGAAGGCAAAATGAGTTGAATGCTCAAGCAAATGGTAAACTTATCAAATTCATACCTATTTGTCATTATTGCAACATGGTAGGACACATAAGCCCTAGATGTTTTGAATACATTCGTAAATGTAGAATTACCAATGATTTGCATGATATGTCTTTGAACAGTCCTAGGTAATCATCCATGTATGGATCTAGAATTAGACCTAAGAAGACCTTGGGAAAGCAAGTTGAGAATAAATGTGTTGATGATTTGTTTGTTAAATCTTGTGTTGTGCCTCGTTCTACTATGCATAAGAAAGTTGATAATGCTTTGTTTGATTTGTTTGAAAATGTAACTAATGGAATCAATGTGCCTAAAAACAAGTCAAAGCATATTAATAAAAGCAGGAATGAGAAACTTGTCAAGAAAGTTTGGGTTAAGAAAAACGCAAAACAATGTTTGGTTGCACAATGTGCTTTAAAAGCTAATTCATCCTATTGTTGGTACCTAGATAGCGGTTGCTCTAGGAATATGAACAATAACAGGGAATTCTTTAATAATCTTGTTATGAACGATGATGGATGGGTTACATTTGGCTATGGCACCAAAAAGCAAGTACTAGGCAAGGGAACGATTTATATCCCCGGATTGCCTAAACTTCGTGACACCTTGTATGTAGATGGTCTACAAGCTAATCTAATAAGCATCACTCACTTGTGTAAAATTTTTAAAGAAGTTAGCTTTATCAAGGATGTGTGCACAATAATCGATACAAAGGACAAGAATGTTTTGAAAGTCAAAAGGTCTTCGGACAATTGCAATTGTTTAGTGGTTGAACCACTAACATGTAATATGGCACATGAGTGCAACAAGCTTGAATTATGGCATGAAAGATTGGGTCATATGAATTATAAAGATTTAAAGAAGCTTCAGATATATAACTGTTAATAGGGAAATTTGGCCAGGGGTCAAAGAGAAATTTTCCACCTTCAATCGACAATCATGAAGCTCTGTAAGACCGTAAAGCCACCCCGCAATAGCAGGAAAGGCCGGTTCAGCTTCATAGTTACCAGAAGACATGCCAGACGCGACCGGGACGAGCCCCTATAGAAGTACTAGAGCCCAGGCTTCTCTAAGCCATCTATCGGGGAACCTCAGCTTAAAAGTCGAGCTCCACAACCGCCCGTAAATTCCAGGGGAAGTGTCCAAGCTCAAGGGACATTCGAAAGAAGCCTGCCAACCTCTCAAGAAGCCTACCAACCTTTCTGGGCATAAAGGAAGAATCATGCCTGGATCTACACTACCCCAGCTACCTCCCGGAGAGGTCTACAAGAGTACCTCAAGCCCCCACGGGTCAGGGAAAATCCATCTTAAGCTTCTAAGAACAGAGTCAAAGCATGGATCAACCTCGGTCTACGGGGCAACGGGCAGCTGGCAGGGTGAGCTCTATGAAGATCGATAGCACGAGTGCACACAGGATCATCTCCACATGATATCTACATGCACGTCAAGAGTTTAAATTCAAATAAGGGAACAAACTTATCTTCGTCAACGATATCACTGAATCCGGAAACAATTCAAATTTATATAACAAATCCTGCCCGATAAGAAAGGAACGGATTCATGAGATTACAGTAGAGTATTCGCAAACTAAAAACCTACTTGGACGATATATATATGTGAAGCCAAGCAAGGTAAAAAGGACGGATAAAAATGGAGAAAAAAGAAGAGAACTAACGACAGAGATAGAAAATCATAAATAACAGATATACACGTAGAAGAAGGGCCTAAATTTTGATTTCAGAACACGGTCACCTTCATCTCCACTATTCGACAGGCATCAAGTTGCCACCATCCTACACCTCCGAGAGATTGTGAGCAAACAATAGAGTTATTTGTATCTTAAAACGATATATTAATAATAGAGCTCCGATTTACTGTTATAACAACTTGTCTTTCTCTTAAACAGGTCGGAAGCCAACGGTACTAACCCCGGCCACTGCTTTCGTGGTAGTGGTCTCGAGGGTGTTAATAGAAATTTCTCATCTCGAGCAAATTTTTCATTAACACTTTCTGGCGCCGTCAGTGAGAAACCTCTCACACCACCATATTTTTACATTCAAAAAATTCTTTATTTCAAAGTCATTATGAAGCTTCGCTCCTCACTAAGGCAGCAGGGCACCTCGGGACAACCTAAAGGTTCTGAGGAAAAGGAAAAATTTGGGCTCTATAACCTGATTCCCATCCAACCAGCTACTCTTCGGGCTTTGGATCCCCCTCTGGGAAGCCAGGTCGAGCTTGACCAACAAGCGGCGGCCTTTATAGAGAACGTCCGCCTTCGACTACTCGCTGAGGGTATCGCTATACAACAAACGGGTCTCTACAATCAAGGGGAATCAAGCAAGCCCGAGACTAGGCAACCCGCCCTTGATTGCTTGGGTCCTGCCCCTCAGGAATCAACTCGCAACAGAGCAGAGCTCCTGACCTCGATCCTGGATAGGCTAGGGCTCATGCCCTATGTTCTCGAAGCGCTGGCACACTACCAACCACGACAAGTCAGATCCGCGGTTGACGTTCTTTCCTAGGGATAGGAAGAGCTCCTTCACCCAACGACTTCAAGAAGGGAAGCGCGAGGTAGAGAAGAAGAAAGTCAGCCATGTCCCCGAGCAAGCCCCTTCCAAAGAAGGAACCAAGTAGAGGTAACCTGTTCATCAGAGGGATCTGATGGTGAGGAATCCGAGATCGACTCAAGGAAGTCTTAAAGCAAGCGACTAAGGGACCAGTTGGCAAAGCTACAGAAAGAGGTCCAATTGATGAAGAAGGGGAAGTACAAGGAGGACAAGAAAGATCCTCTAAGTGAAATGAACACCCCTTTCACCAGAGGGATCCGGGAGGCAGAGCTCCAACCTAAGTTCAAAATGCCATCTGACAGGTTCTCCGGAACTGAAGATCCGTCGAGCCACTTAGAGAGCGTCGTTTAACAGATGGAGGTCCAGAACACAGCCAGGGGCGCTATGTGTCGGATGTTCCCCACTACACTCACGAATTATGCTAAGACCTGGTTTAGGAAACTACATGCCGAGAGCGTAGATTTTGTCACCAAATTTTCATTTGACTTCTGCTCAAAGTTCCAAGGGGTTAAGCCCCGACTGAAGAACCCGATTCATCTACAATACTTGATCCAGAAGAGAGAGGGAACTCTCCGGGCTTATATCGAGCGGTTCCATCAGGAAGTCATCAAGATGTGGGTCTTCACTGAGAGAAAAACCCTCGCCAACTTCAGAAGAAATTTATGGGCAGGAAAACTATTCCGGTCTTTTGCCAAGAGACCTCCGGAATCCTACCAGGAAGCTTATGATCGGGATCTGGAACAGATTGAGGTCGACGAACAGCTCAAGGTCAAGATGCAGCATGATGACATGAGAGAAAAAGCAACAAAAGAAGGAAGCTCCCAGACCCAAGCAAGATCAAAAGAGCCGAAACAAACCCCCCGTTAAATCAACATAAAGTTTCCCTCTTCCTCAGCTCCGACCAGAAAGGTATCCAGATAAACGAGCTCCTCCTCAAGCTTTACCACCTCCTTGGATAGTGGCCCCTATAGCCCGCTATGAGAGGGGGTACGACTGTTACACTCCCTTGAATGCGTCTCGAGAAACAATCTACCTCGCCATCCGGAATAAAGGGTTGTTACAGAAGCCCGCTCCTATGAAAGCCCCAGTCGATAAAAGAAATTGTTAAAAATATTGCAACTTTTATGAGGACGTAGGGCACAATACTTCAGAATGCTACAACCTTCGGAACCAGATTGCGGCTTTGATCAAGGGATGATGCTTGATAGAGTTCTTACAACAAGTCAGGAAGAATATTCAAACTGGAAGGGAGGTGCAAGCCGAGATCCGGGAACATGCTGAGAAGAGGAAGGGAGAGCAGACCGACCTTATCTAACAAATTCATGTAATACACACTATCAGCGGTATGATAATCTCCATGAGCAAGCTGGTGTTTGCTAAGGTCGAGCTCATGCAAGCCAAGAAGGATGGTTACTTCTTCAACCCACTACCACATGGTGGGAGTGGTTTAAACACTGCATGGCAGCGTGGCTACCTTAAGAGCCACGGTGGGTGCTTTATTTACTGAAAGACGCTTCTGTGTTGCTTGGTATACAGCTCGAGCTCTTCTTCCCTCTAACCTGATCATTATTGGAGGATGGATACCTTGAATAGATCACAGAGAAAGTTTAGAGTTACCTGGGTCTGCTTTGACTGAAGCCGGAAATTATTGAGATGATGGATGCGCAGATGATGAGAAGATCTTAGTTCTCATTTCTACTTTCATGCCTAGTCGTGTTGAGGTAGGAACTACC
Organism: Dipteronia dyeriana; assembly: GCA_032871835.1. Classification (NCBI taxonomy): domain Eukaryota; kingdom Viridiplantae; phylum Streptophyta; class Magnoliopsida; order Sapindales; family Sapindaceae; genus Dipteronia; species Dipteronia dyeriana. The sequence goes on along the minus strand of CM065300.1, from coordinate 48,651,011 downwards.
TTGAAATCCTATGCTGCTGTAGATGCATGGGGGGCTTCAAGTTTTCCTACCTCTATATCTGAATCTGTCAAAGTAGAGGTCCAGATCGGTGTTACCAAGGTAGGAGAGGTAGGAGAGGTAAGAGAGGAAGAAGAGATCTCGATTGATCCAACTGAGGAGATAGAGGTCAAGGCTGACTGAAGTTGATCCAACAAAAGTGGTAGAAGCTGGCCCAGAGAGGTAAATCGGGACCAAGGTAGCTTGCTAGGGCAATGAATGGCCCCACACAAGTGGATAGGGGACACCGGCCTAGTAACTATCTGGATACATGCTCGGGATTCTAGAAGTTTCCTAGGACGGAGAGAAGACTTTGGAACCCTTCGGGATGAGTGGTGACTCACTTGAGCAATGGATGACCCCTATATCAATGGAGATGGGCAACCTGTCTGGTACCGGTCCAGAGGCATACTTGGGATTTCAATGAGCCCCCAACAACTGAGAGAAAACTCTGGACCATGCTGGAATGAAACAGGAGCTCAATGGCTCAATTGGGTGTTGATCGGCCCTGTATAAGAAGTGAGGAGCCACTTGGCCTTACAGTGAGGTTGCTGCTCTAGAGGTTAGCTTAGGCATGTAGGAGGCTTTACCAAGAGTGGGAAACCTCTGGGCTCTCCTCGATCAGATCGGGCTTTGGTGGCTTGCTAGGGCGATGAATGACCCGGTACATATAGAGCGAAGCCACCGGTCTTGTAGCGATGCTACTGATCTAGAAACTTTCTTAGGCACGTAGGTGGCCTTACCAAACGTGGGAAACTTCTGAGAGCTCCTCGACTGGATCGGGCTTCGATGGCTTGCTAAAGCGGTGAATGGCCCAGTAAACATGGAGCGAAGCCACCCAAGGTACTAGTCCAGATGCATGTTCTGGATCCTAGAAGTCCCTAGCAATTGAGAAAGGGCTCTGGACCCTTCTGGAATGAATCGAGAGTTCAGTGGCTCACTTGGACGTTGACAGGCCTTTTATAAGAGGTAAGGAGCCACTTGGCCTTACAATGAGGCTGCTGCTCTAGAGGTTATATTAGGCATGTAGGAGGCCTTACAAAAAGTGGGAAACCTCTAGGCTCTCCTCGATCAGATCGGGCTTTGGTGGCTTGATGGGGCAATGAATGACCCGGTACATATAGAGCCAAGCCACCGGTCTTGTAGCGATGCTACTGCTCTAGAAGCTTGCTTAGGCACGTAGGTGGCCTTACCAAACGTGGGAAACTTCTGAGAGCTCCTCGACTGGATCAGGCTTCGATGGCTTGCTAGGTCGGTGAATTGCCCGGTAAACATGGAGCGAAGCCACCGGAGGTACTGGTCCAGATGCATGATCTGGATCCTAAATGTCTCTAGCAACTGAGAAAGGGCTCTGGACCTTGCTGGAATGAATCGAGAGTTCAGTGGCTCACTTGAGCGTTGACAGGCCCTTTATAAGAGGTGAGGAGCCACTTGGCCTTAGAGTGAGGCTGCTGTTCCATAGGTTAGATTAGGCATGTAGGAGGCTATACCAAAAGTGGGAAACCTCTAGGCTCTTCTCGATCAGATCTGGCTTCGGTGGCTTGCTAGGGCGATGAATTACCCGGCACATATAGAGCGAAGCCACTGGTCTTGTAGCGATGCTACAGCTATAGAATATTGCTTAGGCACGTAGATGGCCTTAAAAAATGTGGGAAACTTCTGAGAGCTCCTCGATCGAATCGGGCTTTGGTGGCTTGCTAGGGCGATGAATTGTCTGGTAAACATGAAGCGAAGCCACCGGAGGTACTGGTCCAGAAGCATGCTTAGGATCTTTGGAGTCCCCATCAATTTTAAGGAGGCTCTGGACCATGCTGGAATGGATCGGGGTCGTAGTGGCTCACTTGGGTGTTGACTGGCCCGGTGCATGAGGCGTGGAACCACTAATCTTCTAGTGTTCGTGCTGCTCTATAAGCTACACAGTTGAGTTGGCTTTTTAGATTCATGGGTCGACCTGCTACCTCTACCTATGAGCTAACGAAGGGCAGACCTAGAGGCATGAGAGGATCCTATGAATAGGTCGAAGCCTAGTGGATTTGCTGGATAAGTGATAAACTGGTGGCTGAGCGAATCTGCTGTAGAAAAGCAGGAGAGGTGCAGTTCTACTGTATAGAAGCTCTCGATGTATCAGAATGGTTCAGCTATATAGGAGATCTTCAAACGGGGAGCTACTGTATTGGAGCTCCATGATTATCTGAGCAGGTTCTCTTCATAGGAGTAGCATAATGAACTGGTTCCACCAGGAATCCCACATACCATATTTGATCCACAATGAACGAAACTCGTTAAATGATAAAATGAGCACCACATGCGATGCATAGGCGATATAGACAAGTATGGAGAAAAGACATCGTTTATAGTAAAAGATATTCCATGAATAATAAATCTGTTACCTCGATAGTATAATGATACTTATGTAGAGACATAGAGGCTTTCAAAAGGGGTGTGTAGGTTTCCCACAGACGGTGCCAGAAAGTATTAACAGAAAATTTGTTTAGGATGAGAAATCCCTATTAACGCCCTCGAGACCACTACCGCAAAAGTGGTGGACGGGGTCAGTACTGTTGATACCTGACCTGATCTTGTATGAATATGAAGGAGGATGAAATCGTAGGTAGGAGACAAACCATCCTGCCCGTCGAGCTTCGTGCTTTTGTATTAGATCTGGGAGCTCGAGGAGACAAGCCATCCCGCTCATCGGGCTTTATGCTTTTGAAGTAGATCTTGGGAGCTTAAGAGGACAAGCCATCCCGGCCGTCAGACTTCGTGCTTGTGATGTAGTTTTGGGGAGCTTGAGGTTCTCTTGCTGGTGTAAAGGGATTGATCTTTGTCCTGATCTTGGTCCTGATCTTGGTCCTGGTCCTGGTCCTGGCCCTCGGTCGGGGTCAGATCCTGTCATGGAACTTAGAGCCCGATTCAGGAGCCCGATTTCTTTCTATAATTCCGTGACCTAGATAGCAAGTAATGAGCGGGCTTATCAAGCTCTAGTGTCAGGAGCTCGATTTCTGCCCTAGAGATGATGAAGAAGAGCCCATCGACTTCCTTCAAGCCGGACTGGGTGGTTTCTCTTCATCTTGATATGCGACTTTAGCCTATAGATGGGAAGATAAGAGCGCTAGGTCCAGCGAATCTAGCTTCATTTCCTTATGTCTTCGATGTTGTTTCCCGATCTCATGTAAGAAATATTAGAGAGCTAGGACCAATGAGGTCAGTCCTAGCCCGCATACACACAAGAGTAACAAAGTAGATAATAGGAAATACATAAGTCTTTTTAAGAGGGAGATGGACTGACCAAGGGGGAAAAAGCATCATGAATGATCACATGCTGAAAAACCCCAAGGCAGTATCCGGAGGAAGGAGGAATACCCTTTCTTATGTATATATCAGAGAATGCTCCGGGGAGCTAATAAGAATGGTGAAGTAATACAACGTAGTTGCTCCAGAGATCTTACAATGGTGGTCGAATGTAGACTGATACCTATATATTCTGGGTAAAGGTAATACACACATTAATGATGTCGAGAGATCCTTAAACGAAGCATGTCTGTCTTATGTCATTGATCGGAGACCCCTTCAATATGCCTTTTACAGGTATATTTATACACGATGATCACCTTGGCGTGCAAGTCTGAGACTCTTCAATTAATCTTTGTTTCCTTATCGAATATGTTCCTTCCTTTAATGTAGTTGATCGGCTTGTAGCTATTATCTCGGAGAAGATATGATTGTTTCCTCTTCGGACTCTTCCTTCCTTGATAGACGGGATTTTCTGTTATAGTTGACCCCATATAATCAGTTGTGAAGGATATCTTGGAGGAAAAGGTATTTGATATTCCTTGAGGGTGGGGTACCCTAGGATCCAGTACACTGGCGGGGTCCCCCGAGAACCTCTCGATTGTCACGGAGCTAGATGTTGGTCTTTCCATGGAGCTTGTGCTAACCCTTTTAAAGGCGAAATATCCCATTGAGTTCCAACCTTGTCGTTGGGAGCTTGGTTTAGCTACGCCGAGCTTTATCATGGAGCTTGACCTAATTGTGCAGGCTTCTTAGCGGGGTAGTGGGCTTCTTTATTTTATGCTCGGATAGGTCGAGATTATACCTCAACGAGGCAGGAGTGCCTTTGCAAGACAAGTTCGATACCTTGAAGGTCTCCTAGTTAAAGTAGAGATAGTAGCAAGCTTTAGGAGAGTGTTACGTAAGGAGCTTGATTCGGGATTTATCCTTGCATAAGGAGCTTGATGTGGTCTCGTCGGGCTTTATTTGGTAGGCTTAGACTCGTGCGAGATACTCAGATGGTATGGCCGGCCTTGCCTTGCTCCTGTAGGATCGCGTGGTAGCTCTACCTCGGGGACCTTGATACCCCGTCATATAAGCCCGAATTTATACCCTTATAGGAAGGCTGGGAAGTGGAAAATTCTTCTTTGGTCCCTAGCCAAATTTTGCTATTAACAGTTGTCATAGTTCCATATCATGTTTCTCCATTGCTTGATAGCTTTGAAGAAAGAGTGGAATTTATCAGTAGAGCGAGAAATGAACCTACTGAGCGCTGCTACCTGCTCAGTCAAGACTTGAACCTGTTTAAGTGATGTGGAGGATTCTAGGTCCAAGATAGCCTTGATATTTTCATGGTTAGCCACTATGCCTCTCTCATGAACCATGAAGCCTAGAAACTTCCCCGTAGTTACCCCGTAAGCACATTTAGAAGGGTTCAATTTCATCTGGTTTTCCCTTAGAATCATGAAAGTTTTACGAAGGTCATCCTGATATCCTTCTATAGATTGTGATTTTATGATCATGTCGTCGATATACACCTTTATTGACCTTCGAATTTAAGGTCTGAACTGTCGGTTAACCAGATGCTGGTATGTAGCCTCAGTGTTCTTGAGACCAAACGATATCTCCATGTAATAGTACTGACCCTGACTGGTAATGAAATGGGTTTTATCCTGGTCGGCTGGATGCATCTTAATCTGGTTGTACCTGGATAAGGCATCCATGAAGCTTAGAAGGCTTTTTCTCGGATGTGAAGTCATCCAACTGATCAATCTTTGGTAAAGGAAAACTGTCGTTTGGACAAGCCCGATTGAGGTCAGTTTAATTGATGCACATATGCCACTTCCCATTTACCTTTGTGACCATGACCACGTTGGCGATCCAATCGGGGTAGCGTGCCTCTTTGACGAAGCTTGCTTTGAATAATTTATCCACCTTCTCATGTACCACAACATTTCTTTCAGCGTTAAAGTGATGCCTCTTCTGGTTGACAGGTTTAAAGGTCGGATCCACTGCTAATCGTTAAGCAGCCAATGACATTGGGATCTCGGGCATCTCATCGTGACTCCAAGAGAAGATGTAACTGAATTGTTCAAGAATCCCGATCAAACCTTCTTTCTCTCCAGGCTTGAGGGTAGCTCCGAATTTATATCTCTTCTAGCTTGTCCACAAGATGCCCGTTGGCCAATTATCTATCCTGTTCTTCGACATCCGTCATCACGGGGTCGTACTCTGGATGATCTACGGGCTCTATACCTTCCAAAGTTATCCCGGGTGTTTCCCCATCCTGGATCTTTGAAACCTGTGCAAACTGTTTTGCTAAAGCTGTTGGGCTGGCAGATACTGCGTAACACTTCCTAGTTACTTGCTGGTCTCTATGCACCTCCCCCACCTTGTCCCCTACTTGAAACTTTAGGACATTGTGGTAAATGGATAGGACCCCTCTGTAAAGATGATAGGAAAGGTCTTCCTAGTATCACATTGTAGGGTGATAGGGTATCTACCACAATGAAGTCCGTAATAATATTTTGTTGAAAAGATGTTGTTCCAGCGATCACCGGAAGGATCTTCAATCCCACTGGTATGATCGAGTCCCCAGTAAATCCATACAATAGGGTTGTGCAGCTATCTTAGCACCATTGTTTAAAATTCAGCTTCTCCAAGGTATCCTTAAAGAGGATGTCGACGATGCTTCCTGTGTCGACAAGCACGCAGTGGACCACACAATTAGCAATCTATACCGTGACCACCATGGGATCGTCATGAGGTTGCACGGTGTTATAGACATCCGCCTCGGTAAAAATAATTTATGCTAACTGGGAGGGGCCAGCCGGGTACTGGTCGACCTTGAAGATACCCCGACCTTCATCTACACGAGGAATATTCCACATGCGGTTCTTTATGGAATTATTGGTGGTGCCAGCCAGACTGGGTCATCCACATATGGTATGTATCACCTGGATTTACTGTATCATATCTGCCTGCTCTCCCTTTCTCTTCTCAGTGTTTCCGTAGATCTCTACTTGTACTTTCCTTCCAGTCTGAATATTGTCCCTGACCTGCTGTACGAACTCTATTAAACATCCTCCCCTTATCAGAGCCTGAATTTGGTTGCGTAAGTTATAGTACTCTGAAGTGTTACGACCCATGTCTTCATGGAAGTTGCAGTGCTTGTACTGGTTCCTCCTATCAGTTACCAGTTCCTTCTGTAGTCAGCTCCTTATCCCGAATGGCGGGATAAATTATTTCTCAAGATGCATTTAAAAGGGTGTAGTGATCATACACTCTCTCATCTCGTGTGACAGAGGCTACTGTCCTGGAAGGAGGTGAAACCCGCAGATGGGTTCGCCTTGCTGGATATATTTCTTGTTTGGGTTAAGAAGCAAGGAAGTGGTATGTCGACTTATTTTGAGGTTTGTTCTGATTTTTCTAAGCTGGCTCAGGTTCGGAAGATTCCTTCTTCTGTCACTTCATCGTTCTTATATCGTCATGCTTCATCTTTACCTTGAGTTGTTCATCTATTTTGACTTTCTCTAGAGCCTAATCATATGCCTCCTGGTAGGTCTCTGTAGGCCGCTTGGCAAAGGATAGGAAAAGCTTACCCGCCCACAGGTTACACTGGAAGTTGGCAATGGTCTCTTTATCAGCGAAGACTCCATATAGATGATTTCCTTGTGGAAGCGTTCCACGTATGACCGAAGTGTCTCACCCCACTCATGGATCGCATATTGTAGGTGTGTTTATAGTGAAATTTGGCAAGGGGTCAAAGAGAAATTTTCCACTTTCCCGCCACAAGTCGAAACCTATAATTGACAATCATGAAGCCCGAAAAGACTACAAAGCCACCCCGCATGAGCAGGGAAAGCCGGCTTAGCTTCAAAACTACCAGAAAACAAGTCAGGCGCGACCAGGACGAGCCCCCAAAAGAGTACTGGATCCCGGGCTTCTCCAAGCCATCTATTGGGGAACCTCGGCTCTAAGGTCGAGCTCTTCAATCTCCCCGTGAATGCTAGGAGAAGCCTCCAAGCTCGAGAGACATTCGAGAGAAGATTGCCAACCTCTCCAGAAGCCCGCTGTCCCTGCTGGGCATAAAAAAGGAATCACGCCTAAATCTACACTACCCTGGCTACCTCCCAGGAATGTCTTCAGGAACACCTCGAGCCCTCTAAGGGCCAGGGAAAATCCATCTCAAGCTTCTAAGAACAGAGTCGCAGCAGGGATCTACCTTGATCTATGGGGTAACAGGTAACTAGCTGGGTAGCCTCCACGACACCCCATGCCGTGATAACATACAAGATCATATCCAGAAGGAGATAACTTTCAATCCCGTATATGTGCGAGCCAAGAGTTTGAACCCAATGAGGAAACAAACTCTTTCACGTTGACAAAATCATCGCTTCCGCTATTTACTCGGGGTCAACAACTTTTAAATGAAAAATCTCGCCCGATAAGAAGGAAACGGATTCAAAGGATCACGACGGGATATCAGCAAATTCAAACATATTAGAACCTTATGTAAATACGGTCGAAGCATAACAAAAGAGAAGAGACATATATACAGAAAATCATACACAGAAACAGATAGAAGAAAGAAAAGAAGAGGGGGATGCCTAAACTCTGTATTCAGAACACGGTCACCTTCGTTTCCACTATTCGACAGGCACAGAGTTGCCAGTGCCACCACCCTACATATTAGAGATACTGCGAGCATATAAGAGAGTGATTTGTATTTTTAAAGCAATTTATCAACAATCAAAGCTCCCATTTACTATTATTACGATCCTGCCTCTCATCTATCTCTTAACAGGTCAGGTACCAACGGTATCGACCCCGCCCACCACTTTCGTGGTAGTGGTCTCGAGGGTGTTAATTGGAATTTCTCATCCCAAGCAAATTTCCCGCCAACACTTTCTAGCGCCGTCTGTGGGAAACTCTCACACCACCATCTTTACATTCGAAAAGTTTGTTATTTCATAATAATCATGAGGCTCCGCTCCTCACAAGGGCAGCAGGGCACATCGGGACAACCTTCTGCTACATCGACACAAAAGGTCCCGAGGAAAGAAAGAAAATCCGGGCTCTATAGCCAGGTTCCTACCTAGCCAGCCACTGTGCGGGCTCTGGATCCCTCTCTGGGAAGTCAGGTCGAGCTTGACAAATAAGCAGTAGCCTTCGTAGAAAATGTCCGCCTTCGACTACTCGCTGAGGGTATCGCTATCCAACAAGCAGGTCTCTGCAATCAAGGGGAGTCAAGCAGGCCTAGGGTTAGGCATCCCGCCTTCGATCGCCTTGGACCTACCCCTCGGGAATAAGCTCGTAATCTAGCAGGGCTCTCAACCTCAATCTGGGATAGGCTAGGGCCCATGCCCTACGTTTCCTAAGCGTTGCCACGCTACCAACTAAGGCAAGTCAAATCCACTGCAGATGTCCATCCCCGGGAACTGGGAGAGCTACTCCACCCAACGACTTCACTGAGAGAAGCACGAGGTAGAGAAGAAGAAAGTCAGTAAAGCCCCGAGCGGACCTCCTCCGAAGAATTAACAGGATGGAGGTCGCCAATTCATCATAAGGATCCGATGGTGAGGAATCTGAGATCAACTCAAGGAAATCCGAAAGCAAGCGTCTAAGGGACCAGTTGGCAGAGCTTCAGAATGAGGTCCAATTGATGAAAAAGGAAAAGTACAAGGAGGACAAGAAAGATCCTCTAAGTGAAATGAATGCTCCTTTCACCATGAGGATCCAGGAGGCAGAGCTCCCGCCTAAGTTCAAAATGCCAGCTAGCAGATTCTCTAGGACTGAAGATCCCCTAGGCCACTTAGAGAGCTTCGTTCAACAGATGGAGGTCCAGAACACAACCAGGGCAGCTATGTGTCAATGTTCCCCACTACACTCACTGATTATGCTAAAACCTGGTTTAGGAAACTACCCGCTGGAAGCATGGATTCCTTCACCAAGTTATCAACCGATTTCTGCTCACAATTCTAGGGAGTTGAACCCCGATTGAAGGACCCTTAAACATCTTCAGTACATGATCCAAGAGAGAGGGAAAACCCTTCAGGCTTATATCGAGCGCTTCCATAAGGAATTATCCAGATGGGGGTCTTCACCGAGAAAGAAACACTCCTTTACTTCAGACGGAACCTGTGGGTGGGAAAGCTTTTCCGATCTTTCGCTAAAAGACCTCCAGAAACCTACAAAGAAGCTTATGATCAGGCTCTAGAGCCGATTGAGGTCGATGAACAGCTTAAGGTCAAGATGGAACATGAGGACATGAGAGCTGTAAAGCGATAAAAGAAGGAAGCTCCCAGATCTGAACAAGCTCAGATAAGCCAAAATAACCCCCTAATAAATCAATATACGGCTTCCCCCTTCTTCACCGCAGATCAGAAAGGTATCCAGATAAACGAGCTCTTTCTCAAGCCTTACCACCTCCTAGGACAGTGGCCCTAATATCTCGCGATGAGAGGGTGTACGACCATTACACTCCTTTAAATGTATCTTGTTAAACAGTCTACCTCACCATTCGGGACAAGGGTTTGTTATAGAAGCCGGCTCTCATGAAAGCCCTTGTCGATAACAGAAATCGTTATAAATATTGCGACTTTCACGAGGACGTAGGACACAACACTTCAGAATGCTACAACCTGCGGAACCAGATTAACGCTTTGATAAGGAGAGGATGCTTGATAGAGTTCCTACAACAAGTCAGAGAGAACATTTAGACTGAAAAGGAGGTGCAACCCGAGATCTGAGAGCATTCCGAGAAAAGGAAAGGGGAGCAAGAGTACCTGATGCAACAGATTCAGATAATACATACTATCAGCGGGGGGTCCACTCTGACCAGCACCTACAACAGTTCCAGGAAAAACCATGCGAGGAAGGTCCCTCAAACGGATGAAGGGGGGATATCTTCAAGGTCAACTAGAGACCGACCAACCCTTCACAAATGTCACAGATCATTTTCACCGAAACAGATGTTTATAACACCGTCCAGCCTCATGATGACCCGATGGTCATCACGGTACAAATTACAAACTTCATGGTGCACCGTGTGCTCGTCGACACAGGTAGCAGCATCGAGTAGTGCTACAATAGTTGAAGCAGTGGTGCTACAACCTGAAGCAGTTGTGCTACAATAGTTGCACTACTCCATTATATGGGTTCACTTGGGACTCCATCACACCCGTAGGATCAAAAATCCTACCAGTAATCATTGGAGCCGCACCACTCCAACAAAATATCATGATCGATTTCTTGGCAGTGGATACCCTATCGATCTACAATGTAATATTAAGGAGGCCATTTCTATCATCCTTGATAAGGGCCCTTTCTATTTACCACAATGTCCTAAAGTTCTCGATAGAAGACAAGGTAGGGAAAGTTCAGGGTGACCAGCAAGCAGCTAGGAAATGCCACACAGTGTCGGCCAACTCAGCAGCTCTAGCTAAGCAACTCGCCCAGGTGACGACAATCCAAGGTGGGATAACTTCTGCACTAAACCCGAAAGACGCGGGTCATTTCGATTGCCCAGAAGAAGGCCTCGTGATGCCCGACAAGAAAGAACATAAAAGGGAATGTGCCAGCGGCCGGCCAGTAGATAAGTTAGAAGAGATTCATGTCCGAATAAGCGATCCCTCGAAGGTCATCAAGATCGAAACTACCCTTGAGCCAGGAATGAGAGAGGGTTTGATTAGGCTCCTTACAGAGTTCAACGACATTTTTTCTTAGAGTCATCTTGAGATGCCGGGGATCCCAATGACATTAGCTGCACATCGACTGCCGGTGGATCCGACCTTCAAGCCTATCAAACAGAAAAGGTGCCACTTCATCACTGAAAGAAATGTGGTGGTTCAGGAAGAGGTGGATAAACTAACCCAGGCAGGATTCATTCGGGAAGCCCGTTACCTTGAATGGATCGCCAACGTGGTCATAGACACAAGGGAAAATGGAAAGTGGTGAATGTGTGTAGAATACACCGACCTCAACCGGGTATGCCCGAAGGACAGTTTCCTTCTACCAAAAATTGATCAGTCGGTCGATTCCACCTCCGGGAACAAGCTCTCTGAGCTTCATGGATGCGTTTTCTAGCTACAATCAGATTATGATCTGCGGTGAGGAAGTGGGCTAGGAAAAGACCAGTTTCATTACCTCGCAAGGCTTGTACTGCTACAAGGTGATGCCTTTTAGGCTCAAAAATGCTGGAGCTCCTTACCAGTGGTTAGTCAATTGGTTGTTCAAGCCTAAAATTGGAAGGTCGATGAAGGTGTACATCGATGACATGATCACAAAATCTTTAACCTCAAGAGGTCACCTAGACGACCTTCGTAGAACCTTCATGATCTTAAGGAAAACCAAATGAGGTTGAACCCTTCCAAATGTGCCTTTGGGGTAACTGTGGGGAAGTTTCTTGGCTTCATGGTCCATGAGAGAGGCATAGAGGCTAACCCAGAAAAAATCATGGCCATCCTGGATCTAGAATCCCCCACATCTCTTAAACAGGTTCAAGCCTTGACCAGACAGGTAGCAGCGCTCAACAGGTTCATCTCTCGGTCTACCGATAAGTGCCTACCATTCTTTAAAGCTATCAAGCAGGGAAGAAACATGAAATGGGATCAGGAGAGCGAACAAGTTTCCTAAACTTTAAAAAGATACCTAACAAGCCCTCCACAACTGATCAAGCCAAATTCTGGATAAGAGCTCCAAATGTACTTGGCTCTTTCAGAGACAGCCGTAAGCGGGGCTTTGGTCAAGGAATGTTGGGATAGAATCCAGTGACCTATTTACTATGTGAGTCACGCTCTAACCAAGCCTGAGAAGAACTATACTCTATTGAAGAAGCTTGATTACTCCTTGGTGACCTCGGTAAGGAAACTCCATCCTTACTTCCATGCCATTCAATAGTAGTAGTGACGGACCAACCCTTTAATCAATTTTTATAAAGGCTGGATGTTTCTAGAAGGCTGGTTCTATGGGCCCTAGAGCTTACCCTGTTTGATTTAAATTATAAGCCTAGGACCGCGATAAAAGCTCAGGCGCTAGCAGCCTTTGTAGCCGAGCTCTCAATACCTTCAGATCAGACAATCCCCACAGTAACAGATGTAACCCATGAGAGGACTCTAGAATCTGACAACGGGCCGGAGGGATACGAGTCATGGACTCTATACACTGACGGAACTTCCGGACAATCAGGGGGAGGAGCAGGCATATTCCTTATCAACCCAGAAGGAACTGAGTGCTGCCACTGTTTCAAGTTTGAATTTGAAGCCACAAACAGTGAGGCAGAGTATGAAGCCCTGCTAACTGGAATAAAGGCGGCCATAGAACTTGGGGTTGATTACCTGAATATCAAGAGCGACTCTTCACTCGTGGTCAACCAAGTCTCCGGAGATTATCAGGCAAAAGGGGATAATAAGATCGCGTACTTGAGATTGGTTCAACAACTCTAAAGCAGGTTTAAGGGATTCAGAATCGAGTTGATACCTCAACAACTGAATCATCGAGCTGACGTCCTCACCAAGCTAGCTGCTTATGGTGGACAAACCTTACCTCACGGAGTCCCTCTTCAAGTGATCCCCCTACCTAGCATCATGACAGGTGAGGAAGCCTATACCTTGGACCGACAACCGTGCTTGATGGATCCAATAGTGGAGTATCTACAGGATGAAAAACTCCCCGGGGAGCCCGACCAAGCTAGGAGGGTTAAAAGGCTCTCGGTCCAGTATTGTATGGTGGATGGGCATTTATATCGAAGGGGAAAGTCCCTTTCCCTACTCCGATGTCTACACCCTGAAGACGCCAAGTGGGCTTTGAAAGAGTTTCATTCCTGGGAGTGCGAGAACCATATTGGTGGGGAGGCTTTTGGCATATCAGGTCCTTTGCATGGGGTATTACTGGCCAACCATCCACAAAGATGCGAAGAAATCAGTGCAAACCTGCGAAGCATGCCAGAAGATCGCAAACTTGAGTCATCTCCTTTTGGATCAGTTATCATCCCTTAGCTCACTATACCCCTTTGCTATGTGGGGAGTCAACTTGATTTGACCAGTCCCTACAGCTCCGGGTCAGGCAAACCATGCTATCGTGGCAATTGACTATTTCATGAGATGGGTTGAAGCCAGACCACTCTCCCAGATATCAAAAGAAAACACAATAAGGTTCATCAAGACCAATGTATTTTACAGGTTCAGAACCACCATTGCCATTATAACCGACCTCAGAAAACAATTTGATAATGGCCAATTCAGAGATTTCTACGAAGGCTTAGGAATCGACCATCGGTTTGCTTCGGTAACCCACCCTTAGACCAATGGTCTGGTGGAATCCACGAACAAAACCATTAAGAAATTGTTGAAGAAAAAGCTACAACAAAAGAAAGGCAGATGGGTAGAGGAGCTTTCTCCAGGTCTTCTAGGCTTACCGAACTAAAAAGAGTACACCTACCGAGGAAACGCCCTACTCGCTGGCTTTCAGGGTTGAAGCAGTACTACCTATCGAGCATAAATTAACCTTCTTTAGAGTCCAGCAGTTCGAACCAGAGAGCAATGAAAGAAAGCTCCGAGCTAGCTTGGACCTCCTGGAGGGGAAGCAAGACCGAATAGCTGAGAAGGTAGCAATCTACCAAAGCAAGATTTCCAGGTACTTTAACAAGAGGGTAAGCTTCAAAGAAGGGGAAGGATCATACCTAATAAAGATGGTGATCCGTAGTGGGGCATACAAGCTTGAGGATATGAATGGCCAACTCATCGACCATACTTGGAATGCGGATCACCTAAGGAAATTCTACCCTTGAATAGAGGACTCAGGAGCAGGCGGCCTCCGGCTAGTTTCTTTTTTCCAACAATAAACTATTACATTCTCCATATCAATAAAGCTTGCTTTTCTTGTTTACACATTCTTTAAATATGTCCTACAATGATTTGGGTATACATGGAAAAATTGACATTATCACCTCAAGACCAAAGGTAAGCCGGGGAACCCCCTTGCTACTCCTGATGCCTCAGTCGGGCACTACCCCCCGCCAAGAAGGGTCTGACTGTAAGAGCATAGCTGCCATCCAGATCTCGAGACCAGGAAATTGCTATATAGCCCTCATGATGCCTTGGTCGGGCTACAACCCCCAAGAAGAGTGTGACTGTAAGAGCATAACTGCAGTCCAGATCTTGAGACCAGGAAATAGCTAGATAGCCCTCATGATGCCTTGGTGGGGCAACCACCCCCAAGAAGGGTCTGAGTGTAAGAGCATAGCTTCCATCAAGATCTCGAGACCAGAAAATAGTTAGATAGCCCTCTTGATGCCTTGGTCGGGCTACCACCCCTTAGAAGGGTCTGAATGTAAGAGCATAGCTGCCACCCTGATCTCGAAACCATTAAATAGTTGGATAGCCCTCCTGATGCTATGGTCGTGCTACCATTCCCCCTAAGAAGGAATCGAGCTTGAAAGCACGAAAGCCCTCCTGATCCCGATCCTAAGAAGAGGCTAAACAGTTCATTACTTAATGTCCTAATCAGGATACAGCCCCCCAAAAGGGCTCGGGGATGGAGGGCTCGATTTACTTAAACTCTAAATATTCCAGTTTTTGTTGTTCACTATTTTTTCCTTGATACTTTGTCACTCATTATAATAGGCCTACAATCAAACAATGGGACTATCGACTAAGGAAGTTGAGTTGCGAGGTTTGATGGTCAGAAAGCCCGACGCTAAATGTCCATTTTCACGCTTAAACGTTTTTTCTTATCTTGTTTTTTCCCCCGAGATAAGTCAATTTGCTGTGAAGGCCGGACCTAGAGGGAGATCGAGGAAGTACATGCAAGTCGGGAAATAAGCTGGATCTAAAGTTGGAATTTATTAATGTACGGGGGAGCCTATTCCCCAATAAGGCTACATTAGGCAGGGAGCCCAACCCCTGATGTTGGGCTACAAAAAAGAAAAATAATGAAGGGTCAAACACGTTTAAATATGAGATGCCCACCCCCCTTTTCGGGCACTCAAAATGAAGCATAAAAGAGAGAATTCAAACTTCTTCATCTTCCTGATGGTTTTCAGCCTCCTCTTCCATAGAATGAACCTCGCCCCCTACTCTTCTCTCAGGTCATAGCTCGTCCTGGTCAGCTATATCTACCGCTTTTGCCACCTCTTTCTAGGGATCAGCCTTGGCTGCCTCGAGGTTAACAGGATCCTCCTCCACGATTTCATTTATCACTGCCATAACTTCAGGCGGTATGGCAGCATCAAGAAGGCTAGCCACTGACTCAGGCATGTTCCCGTCATCTGTAGACTCCACTCTTGAGAGCACTACGCAGGGGAGTTTGGGGGGAGTGGGGTCTCGGGCTTCAGCAAGGCCTCTTTCTAGCTTCTCAGTTAGAACCCCCTTCGAGGATTCACCAGCATCAGATGCTAAGAAAGCTGGAACAGAAGGAGGCAGATATGGCACCTCCAACTGCTTCTAAGCTTCCTCCCTAGAAGGACCAGCTCCATCATTTTCAAGGTAAGAAATCTCCACAGCCCGTGACAAGACCTCTTCTCTATCCTAGCCGGTGATGCTGGAGAGATCAATGGGGGAGAAAGAGCCTCTGTAATATGATAGGAGGCATAAAAATACCCCTTATTAAAAAAGGCTTCTACCTCGGCCTGGAGTTGGGTAATTTGAGCCTGTAAAGTTTGGTTCTCGACAACCAGAGCCTTCACCTCTCGTTTCGACAGAAGAGTTTCCTGATCAAAAGCGCATTTCAACCTCTCATGGTCGCACTGAAGCTCAGTCAGCTGAGAGCCTGCGTAAGCAATCCCAGGGCTTGCTCAGCCTTATCCTCAGCCTTGGCTGCTCGATCGCGGAAGAAGGCCACCTAATTCCCCATGGCTACCTGAAACTTAAAAGCCTGCAAAGAAAATTCATGTTAGAAAATGATAAATCAAGTTTCTAAATGAGAAAGTAAAAACGACGATTACCTCGGCTAGAAGGACAGACCCTTTGGTAATCATGATGTCCACGGGCATCGAGGTCATCCTAGAAACCCCGCCACCTAGACAGGATGCAACGAATTGCTTCAGGACCTCATCCTGACCCTCCAAGGTCGATTGCTGGTGGGGGCGAGAAGGGGCGACCTCAGGAGTATCTACATCGGGCTCATTGGGAACCTCGACTGCCCGGGATACAACCAGATCAGCAAAGAGGGATAATGTGACTCGGGGAGCATCAGTTAAAGCAGAGACTACTGGTGAGGGGGCAGAAGTGGACTTATTAGCGACTTGGGAGACAGACCCTACTCGGCTTAGAGCATTTGCCGTCCAAGATGCAAAAAGAGCCATCTTGGACTTCACCTGGGAAGGTGAGGGGGAAGGAACGAGAAGGACAATTACCTTGGTGGTTGACCCCCCCCCCACCCCCCACCCCCCACCCCCCGCCACCCCCCCCCCCTTCCCCCCGCCCCTTCTTCGAAACAGTCGAGAGAGCTCCTAGGTCGATCTGGAAGGAAAAGAAGGGATCCCAGCTTGCCAAGCTTCACAAGAAGCTGGAGCAACAACAAACACTACTAAGAAAGGGATTAATAACATCATAGCTAAACCATCAAAAATCCAAAAGCATGATAAAGCCAGATACTTACAAGGAACAGCATCAGAGATTCGCAGATACTTGTTCACCCTGCGGGGGTCGAAGGGGTCAACAGTTGAGAACTTCAAATTAAGATATTTCCTGGCCAGGATAATCTTCAACACAGCTTCAGACTCAGCGGGCAAGGAATCCCGCATGCTCGCCGATGAAAACAGAGCTCCCCCAGTCTCCCTCCGCCAGTACCCACTTCTTTTTCCAAGCAGGGTCTTTCTTTGAAGCCCCAGGGATGATAAAGTTGAGCCTATTCTTGGCCTTGGTATAGAATTGGCCTCGTGGAACCCCAGCCAGGCTACCTATCTGGAAAAAGAAGGCAAGCTTCTCAGCCCCGGACTCCTTGGTTACGTTGTTCATCTCGCATTTCTCTCTCCATAATACAAAGAAGCCGACTAGATGCCTCCAGAAGTCAGGCGTCAGTTGAAGTGGAGCCAGCTGAAGGGCATTGAGAGCCCTCCTAAGGGTAGGGTGAAGAGGGAGCCTCACCCCACTCTCGAAAGATGCGACATGGATAGGAAGTACGTCTGTGGGCAGGTTAAAAACATCATAGTTCTCAGGGGGGAAAGTGACGGAAATGGTGTCAGGGATGCCATATTTGTCATGAAGAAGGCTAATCGACTGAGGGTCGACGGTGGATTCAAGGATGACCCTGGGTTCGAAAGGAGGGATCACCATTGAAGAAAGCTCCGCCACTGTGACTTGAACTCTCCCGACTGCGTCGACTCTCTCCCAGACATCAGAATCTTCATCGACTAGGTTTAGAAGATTGTCAGGCTGGTTCGAGAATTCAGAGCAAATAGAGACGTTCCTGCTAGAATGACGGTGCTGACGGAGCGGGGAAGATTCCTCATCCCTCAAAATTCCTCACACCTGTTTACGAGGAGCTAGGTTAGGGACTCCGGTGCCTTCAACCAAGGCGTCAATACTGTCTATGGAAGTCAACATTAATGGGTAAGAAAGGTTTGAAAGCAAGCGGAAGATAGAGGGAAATCGGTAGAGAAAGCAGGAAATAAGAAATTTGGAAATTTAGAGATTTGAGATTTGAGAAAGTATGAAGAAAGTGACAGTAAGGCCAGGTTTAAATAGAGGATTATCGGCGATATCCTCGGGAAGATCACCCGAAGCCGTATTGCAGCCGTCTTTCTTCGAATAACACGTTGTTTCAAATTCAAATATTGGGTAATTAATGAGAAGATTTCACTCTCATTAATTATCTTTATGGCAGAAAACTTTCTCAATTAAATAAGAAATTTAACTCCAACCCCAACTCTACCACCAGTGTTCAAGTCCGAGGGGACTTCTGTTAATAGTGAAATTTGGCTAAGGGTCAAAGAGAAATTTTCCATTTTCCCTCCACAAGCCAAAACCCATAATCGACAATCATGAAGCCCGGAAAGACCATAAAGCTTCCCCGCAGTAGCAAGGAAGGCTGGCTTGGCTTCAAAACTACCAGAAAACAAGCCAAGCACGACCGGGATAAGCCCTCACAAGAGTACTGGAGCCCGAGATTCTCCAGGCCATCTATCTAGGAACCTTGGCTCTGAGGTCGAGCTTCTCAACCGCCCCGTGAATGCTAGGAGAAGCCTCCAAGCTCGAGAGACATTCGAGAGAAGCCCACTAACCTCTCCAGAAGCCCGTTGTCCTTACTGGGCATAAAAAAGGAATAACGCCTAAATCTACACTACCCCGGCTACCTCCTAGGAATGTCTCAAGGATAACCTCGAGCTCCTTAAGGGCCAGGGAAAATCCCTCTCAAGCTTTTAAGAATAGAGTCGGAACAGGGATCTACCTTAATCTACGGGGCAACAGGCAACAAGCTGGGTAGCCTCCACGACACCCCATGACGTGATAACATACAAGATCATATCTAGGTGGAGATAACTTTCAATCCCGTATATGTGCGAGCCAAGAGTTTGAACCCAAAAAGGAAACAAACTCTTTCACGTTGACAAAATCATCGCTTCCTCTATTACTCGGGGTCAACAACATTTAAATGAAGAATCTTACCGGATAAAGAGGAAACGGATTTAAAGAATCACTGCGGGATATCAACAAATTCAAACATATTAGAACCTTATATAAATAGGGTCAAGTCATAACAAAAGGGAAGAGACATATATAAAGAAAAACATACACAAAAACAGAGAGAAGAAAGAAAAGAAGAGGGAAGGCCTAAATTCTGTATTCAGAACAAGGTCACCTTCGTTTCCACTATTCGATAGGTACAGAGTTGCCACCACCCTACATCTTAGAGAGACTTCGAGCATATAAGAGAGTGATTTGTATTTTTAAAGCAATATATCAATAATCAAAGCTCCCATTTACTGTTATTACGATCCAGCCTCTCATCTATCTCTTAACAGGTCAGGTACCAATGGTATCGACCTCGGCCACCACTTTCGTGGTAGTGGTCTCGAGGGTGTTAACAGGAATTTCTCATCCCAAGCAATTTTCTTGTCAATAAGGTGTATGGGATCCTTTGGACACGGTTTGACCCTTTAGAATTGCAAGCAGAAATCTATTGATAGTTTTGTGAAAGAATCCACGCTACCAGAAGGCAGCTTTCTGAACCAAGTCTTTACATAGTCAGTCATGGTGGTTGGGAACATCCGGCACATGGCAGCCCTGGTAGTATTTTGGACTTTCATTTGCTGGACGAAGCTCTTCAGATGGCTCAAGGGGTCTTCTGTCTAGAAAACTTATCTGTAGGAATCTTGAATTTCAATGGGAGATCCGCCTTCCGGATCCTTCTGGTGAAGGGAGCATTCATCGCGCTCAAAGGATCCTTCTTATCCTCATTATATTTTCCCTTTTTTATTTTCTGGATCTCCCTCTATAGCTTTGCCAGCTGGTCTCACAGGTGCTTGTTCCCGGGTTTCTTTGAGTTCACCTCTGACTCCTTGCTATCTGATCCTTTCAATAAACTGGTGATCTCTACCCGGTCCTCTCTATGAATGGGATCCGTATAGGGGCTTTACTGGCCACTTTCCCCTCTAACCCTGGCTTCCCTCTCTGAGGCCGTAGGGAGAGAAGCCTCTCGCAGCTCCTGGGGTAGAGCGTCTACTATATATTTAACTCGTCTGGGCTAGTAATGTGATGGTCTTCCAGGAACTGGGGGAATAAGCCCTAGCCTACCCCTGATCGAATGTTAAGACCCGATTCTATCACGGGCGGGTTCTGGAGGAGGAGGTCCCAGGCGATCAAAGGCAGGCGAGTTACCTGTCTCATGGCCTACCCGGCTCCCTTTGATTGTTGGGATTTATAGACTAGACCGTAATACCCTCAGCAAGCAGATGAAGGCGAGCTTTCTCTGTGAAGGCTGTCGCTTGTTGGTCGAGCACGGCCAGGCTTATCGAAGAAGGACCAGAAGCCCACGCAATGGTTAGCTAATCCGGATCTTGGCTGTGGCTTCCAGATTTTCTCCCCTTCCTCGGGGCCTTACATATCGATGCAGCCGAATGTTGCCCAGAGCTTTGGGTTATCTTTTGGATAAGCAGAGCCTTATAACTCCTGTAAAATAACAAACACGTAACTGTTGATTTGATTAATGGGTATGGGTTTTTGTTCCCACAGACAACGCCAGATAGTGTTAACGGAAAATTTACTCGGGGTGAGAACATCCAATTAACACCCTCGAAACCACTACCGCAGAGGTGATGGCCCGGGTTGATACCTTTGGTACCTGATTGATGTATGCTTAATAATGAGTAAAATGATGAACGATAATACGAAACACATGGGCACTTAATGGTAATGATATGATTTTATCATTGATTCATATGTTGTATACAGAAAATATTCAATCACTTTTAGTTGCTCTAGTGGATACAATAGGGTGGTGGCTTCGTGCCTGTCGAAAAGTAGAATACAACTGTAGCCGTGTTCTGATTACAAAACTTTTTGGCCCCTTCTTTCCCCTGCATACTTGGACGTATTTATGCACAGTCCAAATAGGTTAAATTTGTGATTCTCCCGCCTTGATTCTATGAATCCAATCCCTCATTATCAGGCAGGATATTTTATTGTGAATGTTGTTGACTTTGATCTAATGACGGATTTGAAAATATCTTTAGAGATAAGTTTGTTTCCTCTTTGTACTCAAACACTTGCCATGCACATACGCGGTGTTTTAACGTTCGATGAAGTGTGAATATGATTCTCTATGTTTTCATGTTATGATCCCTCTTAAAGATCGTCGAGCATAACGTTCATTGTATCGTAGAGCGAGTTAGATCCATGCCCCGGTTTTGGTACTAGGAGTTTTGGCTAGACCTTTCCAAGTCCACCAGAACTTGAGATGGCCGCACGGGCGTTCTTTGGTGGTAACATAGCTTTGGCAAGCTTTATCCCACAGGTCTAGAAGGGTTCAAATCTTCCTTCAGAGGGACAAAACAATACTGTAGTGCAAGTTGGATGCTTAATGGGTCTCTCTATACTCGGAGATGATGGCTGGTTTCTAGAGGGGTTAAAAGGTAGTTTCGACCTCGGGGAACCTGGATTGTTTTGCATCAGGCTTCCTTTGAGTTATTATTTTGGTGTAAGGAGCTCGATATGAATGTGTCAGGCTCCACCTCAGGTGTCCATAGAGCTCGGTGAGCTTTCCTCTCATCTACGGTCTGTCACCATAACTTGACCCCAGAATCTATGGTTCTATTGTTGGAAATCTCGGGCTTGGATCCAGGCTAGAAAACTAGAGAATTTCCCTTTTCGTCCCTAGCCAATGTTGGCTATTAACATATATATAAATATATATAATATCTTATTAAATATATATATATACCTAAGTATATAATATTAAATATTATTACATATACAATAATGTTTATAGCAAAATTTGGCTAGAGACCAATGTAAAATTTCCACTCTTCTAGCTTGAGTCCAAGCCCGAGATTACCCACTATGGAACCCCGGAATCTTAGGTCGAGCTGTGGAGCCACCTGCAGAAGCAAGGAAAGGTCATCAAGCTCTGGAAGCACCCAAGGTGGAGCCTGACATGATCGGATCGATCTCCTTACACCGAAACAAGAATTCAGGGAAAGCCTGTCTCATGATAATCCCAGTTCCCCAAGGTCGAAACTACCTCGTAATCTCCTCAAAAGCCCGCCACCCTCTATAGACATAAAAAGGAACCCACCAAGACGTCAAGTTCAGGCTATAACATCTCTCCACTTTTCCAAAGGAAGATTCAAACCTATCTGGATAGGAAGAAGGTAGCTCACCAAAGCTTTGTTACCACCGAAGAGCGTCCACAGGGCCATCTTAAGCCTCAAGAGACCTGGAAAGGTTAGATCAAGCTCCTAGTACCATAACTAAAACACAGGTATACCTCTCTCTTTAAAGATGCAAACGCTATACTCGATGACCTCCACGAGGCATCACACCATGAGGGCACACAGGATCATATCTACACTCCAACGAACATTAAATTACCACGTACGTGCAGGGCAAGAGATTGAGTCCAAAGAGGAAACAAACTTATCA
Organism: Dipteronia dyeriana; assembly: GCA_032871835.1. Taxonomy (NCBI): domain Eukaryota; kingdom Viridiplantae; phylum Streptophyta; class Magnoliopsida; order Sapindales; family Sapindaceae; genus Dipteronia; species Dipteronia dyeriana. The sequence continues at coordinate 48,628,623 of CM065300.1, read as the reverse complement.
TCACTTAAGATATTCTCGATTTCGTTATTAATTAAAGTCAACAACGTTCAAAATATTGGATCCCACAAGATAAGAGGGGGTTGAATTAAGAAAATAATGGCGGGAGGACCACAAATTAAACCTAGTTGGACTATGCATAAATAGGATGAAGTATGCACGAAAGAAAGGGGGATGAAAGGAAAAAAGTAGAGAAGAGAGAGAATCTACTCCGGTCTAAATTCTATCTTTAGAACACGACCTTCATTGTTATCTACTTTTCGACAGGCATGAGGCTGCCACCCTACTGTACCCCAAAGAGATTGAGAGTATTTAAGAGTTTTTTTTACAATAAACGTGATTTGTAGTAAAACCGATCTCTTTCACCTCTTGTTAATATTTGTCTTAAATATCCACCATTGTTTAAATAGGTTAGGTGCCAAAGGTACCGCCCCCAACCATCACCTCTGTGGTAGTGGACTTGAGGGTGTTAACTGGAGCAAATTTTTCCTTAACACTTTCTGGCACTTTCTGTGGGGACTTCCACACCAGTTAATCAAATCGACAGTTATGTGTTTGTTATTTGCAGGGGTTATAAGGCTTTGCTCCTCTCAGGGATAGCCTGATGCTTCAGAACAACCTTTGGAAACCTCAATGAGAAAGGCCCTAAGGAATGGAAGAAAATCCGGGCACCGTAACCAAGTTCCGGTCCAACCAACCGCTGCTCGAGCTTTTGGCCCACCTATGATAAGCCAGGTCGAAAAGGCCATGAATTATTCGATCGGTTGGGACCTTCTTCGCCAAAGCTAGCCTGCGTTAGAACTGGGCATCTACCTTGATCCGGGATAGGCTAGAGCACATGCCCTCAGTTCCTGGTAGACCATTACATTACCAGCCCAGACGAGTTAAATCAGTAGTGGACGCCCTACCCCATGACTAGCGAGAGGCTCCTTGCCCAACTGCTTCAGGGAGGGAAGCCTGGCTAGAGAGGAAGGTAGTCAGCAAAGCCCCTGGGTAGATCCCGCTGGTAAGAAACACCAGGTGGAGATGGCTAATTCATCGAAGGGATCCGTCAACGAGGTGTCTAAGGTCAACTTAAAGAAACCTGGGAACAAGTGCCTGAGAGAACAGTTGGCGAAGCTATAAAAAGAGATCCAGCAGATAAAGAGGGGAAAGTACAAGGAGGACAAGAAGGATCTTTTAAGTGAGGTGAATGCTCTCTTCACCAGAAGGATCCGGGTGGTTGAACTTCTACTGAAATTTAAAATGCAGAAAGATATATTCTTCAGAATAAAAGACCCATTGAGCCACTTGGAGAGCTTCGTCCAGCAAATGGAAGTCCAAAATACTACCAGGGCTACCATGTGCAGGATGTTCCCTACCACCATGATTGACTACGTAAACACTTGGTTCATTAGAGAGAAGTGCTACCCTAAATGGATCGCCAATGTGGTCATGGTCAAAAAGGTGAATGAGAAGTGGTGTATATGCATCGACTACACTGACATCAACTGGGCATGTTCAAAAGACAGCTTTCATTTGCCAAAGATCGATCGGTTGATCAAATCCACATCTGGTAATAAGCTATTTAGCTTTATGGACGCGTTCTCGGGGTACAATCAGATTCAGATGCACCTATCATGCTAGGATAATACCAGTTTCATTACTAGACAGGGTCTGTACTGCTACAAGGTGATGTCGTTTGGTCTTAAGAATGTTAGGGCTACATACCAGCGGCTAGTAATCCGATTGTTCAGGCCAAAAATTGGAAGGTCGATGGAAGTGTATATCGATGACATGATCACAATCCACAGAAGGACATCAGGACGACCTTCGTAAAAATGTTATGATCCTAAGGGAAAACCATATGCGATTGAACCCATCCAAATGTGCTTTCGAGGTAACTGCGGGGAAGTTTATGGGCTTTATGGTTTATGAGAGAGGTATAAAGACTAACCCATAAAAGATCAAGGCTATCTTGGAACTGGAATCCCCCACATCACTTAAACAGATACAAGTCTTGACCGGGCATGTAGCAACGCTCAACAGGTTCATTACTAGTCAAGCCTTCCATTACTGGTCAAGCCAATTTACGGAGAGGAAATGCAAATCTACTTGGCTATTTCAAATACTACAGTAAGTGGAGCTTTGATTGAGGAATGTGGAGACAGGGTCCAACGACCTATCTACTACATGAGTCATGCTATAACCAGGCCGGAGAAAAATTATACTCTCTTAGAGAAGCTCGTCTATTCTCTAGTGACCTCAGCGAAGAAGCTCTGTCCCAACTTTCAATCTCACTCAATAGCAGTGGTGACGGACCAGTATCTTTGCCAATTCTTACAAAGGCCGGATGCATCCAGAAGGCTAGATTTATTAGCCCAGGAGCTCACCCAATTTGACTTGAAGTATAACCCAGGAACATAATCAAAGCTCAGGCTTTGATGGACTTCATGGCAGAATTCTCAGCGCTCCTAGGCTAAGCGACATCCGTAACAATGAATATAGTTTCTGAGAGGATTTCAAAGATCGACAGATGGCCGGAAGGTTGCAAGACCTGGATCCTCTACATAGATAGAGCGTCTAAAAAAGCTGGCATAGTTGTAGTAGACCTAGAAATAACCGAGTGATGTCACTGCTTCAGATTTGAGTTTAAGGCTACCAACAATAAGGTGGAGTACAAAGTCCTCCTTGCTAGGATGAAGGAAGCCATCGAGCTCAGGGTCGACTACCTGCAGGTCAAGAGTGACTCATTACTCGTAGTCAATCTGGTCTTCGGGATTTACAAGGCAAAAAGGGATAACATGGTCGCCTACCTAAAGCTAGTTCAGCTGTTTAAGAATAAATTTAAGAGATTCAAGATCGAGCAGGTGCCTTGACAATAGAATCATCGAGCATATTTCCTAGCTAAGATAGTTGGGAATGGTGGCCAAACCTTACCACGGGGAGTTCCCCTCCAAGTGATCTCCCAACCAAGCATAATAGTGGACAAGGAAATTTACCCCATAGATCATCAACTCTGCTGGATGGATCCAATAGTTGCTTATCTCCAAGAAGGAAAGGTCCCCGAGAAGCCCGATAAAGCTTGAAGAATTAAAAGGCTCTATGTGCAATATTGCTTGGTAGACGAGTACGTCTACATGAGGGTCAAGTCCCTTCCTTTGCTTTGGTGTTTATATCCTGATTATGCCAAATGGGCATTGAAAGAGGTTCGCTCTAGGGACTGCGGGAATCACATTAGTGGTGAAGCTTTAGCATATTAGGTGCTCTGTATTGGTTCTTATAAACCATGCCAAAGGACCTCAAACTTTAGTCACCTCCCACCGGAGCGGTTGTCATCTCTCAATTCACCCCACCCCTTTGCCATGCGAATGTAGATCTGATCGGACTACTTCCCACTACTCCTGGGCAAGCTAAGCATGCCATCGTGGGAATCGACTATTTTATAAGATGGGTCGAGGTCGGACCTCTCTCCCAAATATTAGAAGAGAATACAAAGAGGTTCATCAAATCTAATGTGGTTTTTTGATTCGAGACTCCTCTCATCATTTTAGCCTACCTAGGCAAGCAGTTTGACAATACCCGATTCAAAGACTTTTGTGAAGGTTTGGGAATTGACCTCCAGTTAACTTCAATAGCCCACCCTCAGACTAATGGGCTGGTTCAATCCACTAACAAGACCATCAGTAAGCTATTGAAGAAGAAATTACAGTAGAAGAAAGGCAAATGGGATGAAAAGCTTCCCGAGGTTCTCTATTCATACCGGACTATGAAGAGAATAGCTACCGGAGAGATACCTTACTCTCTATATTCGACTAGGTTCCCTATGATTAAAATCACCATAACCGCCTCTGTAAATCAGGGGTTAACCAGAGAATCCCTCTCGCTACCCCTGATGCAATGGTCAGGCACCACCCCCTGCCATGAATGGTCTGAGTGTAAGAGCATAGTGTCCATCCAGAACTCGAGAATAGGGAATAACCAAGAAAGCCCTCTTGCTACCCCTAATGCCTTGGTCGGGCTACCACCCCCAAAAAAGGTCTGGGTGTAAGAGCACAATTACCATCTAGATCTCGAGACTAGAAAATAGCTAGACAGCTATCATGATGCCTTGGTCGGGCTACCACCCCCAAGAAGGGTCTAAATGTAAGAGCATATATGCCATCTAGATCTCGAGACCAGGATATACTAGATAGCCCTCTTGATGCCTTGATAGGGCTACCACCCTCAGAAAGGATCCAGTCATTAATAACAGTTTTACCTATGGGATTGAGGTGCCATGAGAAAATACCTTCCCGAATGCCAGGAAAACGGGTATCTAGGTTGTTATAACACAACTTTCGCCAAAATATTAAGCACCTAAGAATTGAAAGCTAGATGACCACCCAGCTAGCGGGTTTACGCTTAGCGAATTTAGAATTTCTCTTTACCAAATTTCATTTAGTCAAAGTTGTAGGGAAAAAACCTAAAAAATTTAAAAAAATTAAAGTTTCGCATAAATAAAAAATTCCCCTTTTAAAGTAAGAACCTTAACCCTAGATTATTGATGTATATAAAAAGTGTCGTACCTTTTTCTCATGACGATTGAACAAGCACCGAATTAATTCAGCAAGATCTTCCAATCCAATCACGAACGTGAATCACCTAGGAGTGTGGGCTCCCTTTCTCTAAATTGTATACCTGAGGATGGAAACAAACAAAATCTTTCTCTTTGTTAGTTACAATAATCCACTAAGAAGAAAACAAAGAACGTTAGGTTACTTATGAATTATCAATCAATTTGATTGAAACTCGCGTGAACCTTGATTCAATGTTGTACACAAAACCTTTTAATGTAAAGGCTACTAGTGTTCTATCGAAAACTAAACTTTTTTTTTCCTTTTCTTCTTTGCCGAATCTTGTAGCAATTTAAATATAGGTACACTCTCTAACGGTAAAGCCGTGAATGCTACCAGAGGTGCCTTAACATCAATAATGAAGGTCAAGGAAAAGACTCAACAATGCCAAAGACAAGCTACCTCATCATCAAATACAAAAGACAAGACATCTAGTGTTGCACGCCAAAGGGGTAAAAATGTGAGAAGGCAAAATGAGTTGAATGCTCAAGCAAATGGTAAACTTCTCAAATTCATACCTATTTGTCATTATTGCGACATGGTAGGACACATAAGACCTAGATGTTTTGAATACATTCGTAAATGTAGAATTGCCAATGATTTGCATGATATGTCTTTTAATAGTCCTGGTAATTATCCATGTATGGATCTAGAATTAGACCTAAGAAAACCTTGGGAATGCATGTTGAGAATAAATGTGTTGATGATTTGTTAGTTAAATCTTGTGTTGTGCTTCGTTCTACTATGCATAAGAAAGTTGATAATGCTTTGTTTGATTTATTTGAAAATGTGACTAATGGAGTCAATGTGCCTAAAAACAAGTCAAAGCATGTTAATAAACGTAGGAATGAGAAACTTGTCAAGAAAGTTTGGGTTAAGAAAAACACAAAACAATGTTTGGTTGCACAATATGCTTTAAGTGCTATTTCATCCTATTGTTGGTACCTAGATAGCGGTTGCTCTAGGAATATGACTGGTAACAAGGAATTCTTTAAGAATCTTGTTATGAACGAAGGTGGATGGGTTACATTTGGCTATGGCACCAAAAAGCAAGTACTAGGCAAGGGATCAATTTGTATCCCCGGATTGCCTAAACTTCGTGACACCTTGTATATAGATGGTCTACTAACTAATCTAATAAGCATCACTCACTTGTGTGAAATTTTTAAAGGAGTTAGCTTTAACAAGGATGTGTGCACAATAATCGATAGAAAGGACAAGAATGTTTTGAAAGTCAAAAGGCCTTCGGACAATTGCTATTGTCTAGTGGTTGAACCACTAACATGTAATATGGCATATGGGTGCAACAAGCTTGAATTATGGCATGAAAGATTGGGTCACATGAATTATAAAGATTTAAGAAGCTTAAAAAATATAACATTGTTAGAGGTCTTCCTAGTCTTGGTAAAATGCTTGATGGTGTTTGTGAACCATGTCAATTAGGTAAATAAACCAAAGTGTCTCATAAAAAGAACACTAATTTTGCTACCAAGAAGCCACTTTATTCTTGAAGACTCATGAAGACACTTTAGTGTAGGGATATCTCTTTGTAATGTGAGGATGTGAGAATGCAATCAACTTTGATTATGAGTGATCATTGTATGGTGAGCTAGAGGTTTTGTCATGGAATAGCCAAATGGGGAAATTGTTAGGTTTTAGATTTGTGTTGGCTGGATTCCATAACAAAATTTCATTTCTTTGTAATGCTTAGTTGCTTAAGTGGTTCGTGATGATAAGAGCTTCAATTAAGAAAAGCAACTTCTCATGATGCAGAGTTCGTCTACAAGAGGATTGGTACTATTCTTGGATGCTAAAGTATGGAGATACTTCTTCCTCTTGCAAGGCGTAAGCGCACACACACACACATATCATACATTTGTGTCCCTGCATTGTAGCGCATCATTTGGTATAACACATTCACACACTTGAAGTTGAATGCTCATGCATTTGTAAGAAAGTAACATGTTTTGGAAAATGCATGGTTGGAGACTATCTGTATGTAGTTTGCATTCTTGTGTTAAATGTGTTTGTTTGTTTATATGTTTGTATAACATGGATCTTGAACTTGATTTTAGCCTTAGATTGTTCATGATTAAGTTCGGTAATTTGGGTTACTCATACTATTGATTTCGAGTTCTAACTCAAAAGATACTACACTTTCAACTCATGTTGCATACATTGTCTTCGTCTTCATATAACGAGTTGAATTCTTAATTTTTGGGTTGAGTATCTTATCGTTGACAGGAAATTTGCTCGAGATGAGAAATTTCTATTAACACCCTCAAGACCACTACCACTAAAGCAATGGCCGATCTGTTTAAGGGAGAGACGAGTGGCAATAACAGTAAATGGGAGCTCTATTATTGATATATTGCTATAAGATATAAATAACTCTCTTATTTGCTCACAATCTCTTGGAGGTGTAGGGTGGTGGCACCTTGGTGCCTGTCGAATAGTGGAGATGAAGGTGACCGTGTTCTGTAATTAGAATTTAGGCCCTCCTTCTATGTATATGTCTGTTGTTTATGTTTTTCTTTATGTATCGTTCCTCTCTATCCTTTTGTTTTCTTTCTCTCTTTCACCTTGCTTGGCTTCACATATATATATCATCCAAGTAGGTTTTTAGTTTGTGAATACTCTACTGTAATCTCATGAATCTGTTCCCTCCTTATCGGGCGGGATTTGTTATTTAAATTTGAATTGTTTTCGGATTCGATGATAGCATTGACAAAGATAAGTTTGTTCCCTTATTTGAATTTAAAATCTTGACGTGCATGTAGATATCATGTTGAGATGATCCTGTGTACACTCATGCCATTAATCTTCATGGAGGTCAACCTGCCAGCTGTCTGTTGCCCCGTAGAGCGACCATGTTCTGGCTCTGTTCTTAGAAGCTTAAAATGGATTTTCCCTGACCTGTGAGGGCTTGAGATGCTCTTGTTGACCTCTCCGGGAGGTAGCTGGGGTAGTGTAGATCCAGGCATGATTTTTCCCTTATGCTCAGCAAGGACAGCGGGTTTCTGGAAAGGTTGTTGGGCTTCTTTTGAATGTCCCTTGAGCTTGGAGACTTCACTGGCATTTATCGGGGGTTGTGGAGCTCGACCTTTGAGCTGAGGTTCCCCGGTAGATGGCCTAGAGAAGCCCGAGCTCCAGTGCTCCTGTAAGGGCTCGTCCTGATCTCGCCTGGCTTGTCTTCTGATAACTTTGAAGCCGAACCGGCCTTCCCTGCTCTTATTGGTGGCTTTACGGTCTTATTGAGCTTCATGATTGTCGATTGGAGTGTAAAATATCTCTTTGAACCCTGGCTAAATTTCCCTATCAACAGAAGTCCCCTCTGACTTGAGCATCGGTGGTAGAGTTGGGGTTGGACTCAGATTCCTTGTTTGATTGAGAAAGTTTTTCACCATAAAGATAATTAATGAGAGCAAAATTTTTCATTAATTACCCAACATTTTGAATTTGAAACTGAGGGTTATTTTCTTAAAAAACGGTTGTAATACGGCAGTGATCTTCTCGAGGATATCTTCCATAGACCTCTATTTAAGCCCGGTCTGACGGTTACCTTCTTCATACTTCCTCAAATCTTAAACTTTCAAATTTCATCTTCCCCGTTTTCTCTGCCGAAATCTTCCACTTGCTTTCTCACCTTTCTTTCCTATAAATGTTGACTTCCACAGATAGTGTTGATGCCTTGGTGGAGGATTCTGGGGGCCCTAACCTAGCTCCTCTTAAGTGGGTACGAGGGATTTCAAGCGACGAGGAAACTTCCCCCCTCCGCCCGCGCCATTGTTCAAACAGGAACGCTTCTATCGGCTCTGGCTTTTCAAACCGGCCTAATAACCCTCTGAACTTAGTCGATGAAGACTGACATATGGGAGAAATTAGATGCGGTCAGAAGGGCTCAAGTCACGGTGGCAGAGCTTTCTCCAGTGATAACCCTTCCTTTCGAACCCAGGGTCATCCCAGACTCTGCTGTCCACCCTCAGTCGATCAGCCGTCTACGGGACAAGTATGGTATTTCTTATACTGTTTCTCTTACCGTCCCCCATTGAAACTACGATGCTTTTAGCCCACCCAAAGGAGTGCTTCCTATCCATGTTGCGGATTTTAAGAGCAGGGTGAGGCTCTTTCTCCACCCCACCCTACAACGGGCTCTCAATGCCCTTCAGCTGGCTCTGCTTCAACTGACGCCCGGCTTTTTGAGGTATCTAATCGGCTTCCTGGTATTGTGAAGGGAGCAATGCGAGCTGAGCGGTGTCACCAGGGAGCCCGCGGCTGAGGAGCTCACCTTCCTTTTCCAGATCGGTAGCCTAGCAGGAGTCCCACGAGGCCAATTCTATGCCAAGGCTAAGAATAGGCTCAATTTTATTATCCCCGGGGCTTCAAAGAAAGACCCCTCTTGGAAAGAAGAATGGGTATTGGTGGGGGGAGACTGGGGACCTCTGTCTTCTTCAGCGAGCATGAGCTCAAGGTTCCCACTGCCTTTAGTGACAAACCCACTTGAGGTCGGGATTCCTTGCCTGATGAGTCTGAAGCCTTGCTGAAGATCATTCTAGCTCGAAACTATTTGAATCAAAAGTTTCCGACTGCTAACCCCTTCGATCCCCACGGGGTAAATAGGTACCTACAGATATCCGGTGCTACCCCTCATGAGTATCTCGATCTATCTTGTTTTTTTTTTTATTATTATTGGAGGGTTCAGTTCTAATGATCTTGATTCTTTTCTCTAACAATGTTTGTTGTTGCTCCAGCTTCTCATAAACCCCGATAAGATGGGATACCTCTTCCTCTTTCCTGATCGTCCCCGGGGGCTCTCTCGACAGTTCCCAAGAATGGGGGGTCAACCACTAAGGTAGCTGCCCCGTTCGTTCATCCCCCTTATCCTTCCATGTAAAGTCCAAGATGGCTATTCTAGCATCTCGAGTTGCAAAGGCTCTAAACCGAGGAGGGTCTGCTTCTCAAGTCATCAATAATTCTGTTCATGCCCCTCCTCCAGAAGTTACTGTTCCAAACGATGCCCACGAGTCCTGCTACCCCTCTCTACAGATCCGGTTGTATCCCTGGTAGTCGAGGTTCCCAGGGAGCCCGATACCGATTTTTCCGAGATCGCCCCTTCTCGCCCCCACCAGCAATCAAGCTCGGTGGGTCAGGACGAGGTCCTGAAGCAATTTTATCGTATCTTGTCCACGCGTTGGCCTTTCAAGGATGACCGTAATGCCAGTGGATATCTTGATCATCAAAGGGTCCGCCCTTTTAGCCGAGGTAATTGTCGCTTTTACTTCTTCATTGAGCTGCTTGACTTGTCATTTTCTAACATGATTTTCCTTTACAGGCTTTCAAGTTTCCGGTGGCCATAGAGCATCAGGTAGCCTTCCTCCGTGATCGGGCAGCCAAGGCTGAGGCTGAGGCTGAAGCTGAGCGAGCCATGGGGTTTCTTACGCGGGCTTAGACCCTGGTCCAAGAGATGACCTCCAGCCAACAGGGAATAGAGACACAGCTAGCTGAGCTTCAATGCTATCATGAGAGGTTGAAGTGGGCTTTTAATCAGAAGACTCTCCAGTTGAAGCAGCGGGCTAGCCAACGAGATGACTATAGGGGAGAGGCGAAGGCCCCAAATTCTGAGAACCAAACCATACAGGCTCAGATTACCCAGCTCCAATCCGAAGTGGAACCCTTTTTTAGCGTGGGGTATTTCTATGCCTCCTATCAGGTTGATGATATGGTTGACGAAGATAAGTTTGTTGCCTTATTTGAATTATACTTTTGACGTGTATGTGAACATTTCGTAGAAACCATCCCGTGTGCACTCGTGCCATGAATCTTCATAGAGGTCATCCCGCCAGCCGCATATTTCCCCTTAGAGCGAGGCAGACCCCTGCTCTAGCTCTGTTCCTGGAAACTTAAGATGGATTTTCCTTGAACCGTTGGGGCCTGAGGTGTTCTTGTAGACCTTCCTAGAAGGTAGTTGGGGTAATACAGACTTAGGCGTGATTCCTTCTTTATGCCCAGCAAGGACAGCGGGCTTCTAGAGAGGCTGACAGGCTTCTTTTAAATGTCTCTTGAACTTGGAGACTTCCCCTGGCATTTACGGGGCGGTTGTGGAGCATGACCTTAGAGTCGAGGTTCCCCGATAGATGGTCTGGAGAAGCACGGGTTCCAATGCTCTAGTGGGGGCTCGTCCCTATCGCGCTTGGCTTGTATTCTGGCAACTTTAAAGCCAAACCGGCCTTCTTTGCTCCTGTAGGGTGGCTTTACGGTCTTCCCGAGCTTCATGAGTGTCGATTGTAGATGAAAAATTTCTCTTTGACTCTTGGACAAATTTCCCGATTAACAGAAGTCCCCTCTGACTTGAACATCGGTGGTAGACTTGGGGTTAGAGTCAGATTCCTTGTTTAATTGAGAAAGTTTGTCACCATAAAGATAATTAATGAGAGCTATATTTTCTCATTAATTACCCAACATTTTGAATTTGAAACTGAGTGTTATTCGAAGAAAAATGGCTGCAATACGGCGGTGATCTTCCCGAGGATATCGCCCATAGACGTCTATTTAAGCCCGGCGGTCCCGTCACTTTCTTCATACTTCCTCAAATCTCAGACTTTCAAATTTAATCTTCCCCTTTTTCTCTACCAAAATCTTCCACTTTCTTTCTCACCTCTCTTTCCCATCAATGTCGACTTCCACAGATAGTGTTGATGCCTTGGTGGAGGGCTCTGGAGGCCCTAACCTAGCTCCTCTTAAGCGGGTGCGAGGGATTTCAAGTGACGAGGAATCCTCCCCGCTCCTCCAGCGTCGCTTTCTAACAGGAATGCTTATATCTGTTCTGGCTTTTCGAACCGGCCTGACAATCTTATGAACCTAGTCAACCAAGACTCTAACGTCAGGGAGAGATTAGATATGGTTGGGATGGCTCAAGTCACAGTGGCGGAGGTTCCTCTAGTGATAACCCTTCCTTTTGAACCCAAGGTCATCCCTGACTCTACTGTCGACCCTCATTCAATCGGTTGTCTACGGGACAAGTATGGTATTCCTGATACCGTTTCTCTTACTGTCCTCCACCGGAACTACGATGTTTTTAACCCGCCCAAAGGGGTGCTCCCTATCCATATTGTGGCTTTTGAGAGCGGGGTAAGACTCCCTCTTTACCCCACCCTTCGGCGGGCTCTAAATGCTGTCTAGTAAGCTCCGCTTCAACTGACACCTGGCTTCTGGAGGTATCTAATCGGCTTCCTGGTATTGTAGAGGGAGCAATACGAGCTGAGTGGCGTAACTAAGGAGCCCGGGGCTAAGGAGCTCACCTTCTTTTTCCAGATTGGTAGCATGGCTGGAGTTCCACGAGGCCAATTCTATGCCAAGGCTAAGAATAGGCTCAATTTTATCGTCCCTGGGCTTCAAAGAAGGACCTCTCTTGGAAGGAAGAGTGGGTAATGGCAGGAGGAGACTGGGAGAGCTCCGTCTTCGTCGGCAGGCATGAGCTCAAGGTTCTTACGGCTTTTAGTGACAAACCCACTTGCCCGATGACTCTAAAGTCGTGCTGAAGACCATCCTAGCTCTAAACTATTTGAATCTGAAGATTTTGACCGCCGACCTCTTTGATCCCTACCGGGTAAATAGGTACCTATGGATATCAGGTGCTAACCCTCGTAAGTATCTCGATCTATTCTTGTTATTTCTTTTTCTTTTTCTTTTTTCTTTTTTATCGGAGGATTCAATTCTGATGATCTTGACTCTTTTCTCTAACAGTGTTTGTTGTTGCTCCAGCTTCTCGCGATGCCCGACAAGCTGGGATACCTCCTCCTCCTTCTAGATCGTCCCCGGGGACTCTCTCGACTGTTCCAAAGAAGGGGGGTCAACCATTAAGGTTGCTGCCTCGTTCGTTCCTCCCTCATCTACTTCCCAGTTGAAGTCCAAAATGGCTATTTTGGAATCTCGGGCTGCGAAGGCTCTAAACGAATGAGGGTCTACTTCCCAAGTCGTCAATAAGTCTGTTTCTGCTCCTTCTCCAGAAGTTATTGCTCCACACGATACCCCCGAGTCCCGCTATCCCTTTCTGTATATCCGATTGTATCCCGGGTAGTCTGGGTTCCCAGAGAGTCCGATACAGATTTTTCTGAGGTCGTCCTTTCTCGTCCCCACCAGCAATCCAGCTCGGCGGGTCAGGACAAGATCTGAAGAAATTTGTCGCAATGCTTTCTTGTCCAGACGGTGGGCTTTCTAGGATGACCGCGATGCCTGTGGACATCTTGATCAACAAAGGGTCCGCTCTTTTAGTTGAGGTAATTATCGCTTTTACTTCTTCATTTATCTGCTTGACTTGTCATTTTCTTACCTGATTTTCCTTTGCAGGCTTTCAAGTTTCAGGTGGCCAAGGGGGATCAGGTAGCCTTCCTCCGTGATCGGGCAGCCAAGGCTGGGGCTGAAGCTGAGCGAGCCATAGGGTTGCTTGCACGGGCTCAGACTTTGGTCCAAGAGATGGCCTCCAGCCAACAGGGAATGGAGTCGCAGCTAGCAGAGCTTCAATGTGATCATGAGAGGCTTAAACGAGCTTTTGATCAGGAGACTCTCCGGTCGAAGCAGCGGGCTAGCCAGCGTGTGGACTGAAGGGGAGAGGCGAATGCTCTAAATTCTGAGAACCAAACCTTGCAGGCTCGAATTACCCAACTCCAAGCCGAAGTGTAAGTTTCTTTTAGCGAGGGGTACTTCTATACCTTCTATCAGGTTGCAGAGGATCTTCCCCCTCCATTCAATCTCTCTAGTATTGCCGGCTGGGATAGAGAAGAGGTCATGTTACGGGCTGTGAAGATGTCTCACCCCTAAACTGATGGAGCTGGCCCTTTTGAGGAGGGAGCTGGGAAAAAGTTAGAGGTGCCAGATCTGCCTCCTCCTATTCTAGCCTTTCCAGCATCTAGTCCCGGTGAATCCTCAGAGGGGGTTCATAACGAGGAGCTAGATAGAGGCCTCGCGGAAGCCCGAGATCCACCCGTAGTGCTCTTAGGAATGAGGTCAACTGAAGGCTGGAACGTGCCTGAGTCGGTGACCAGCCTTCTTAATGCAGCTATTCATCCTGAAGTTATGGCGGTGATTAATGAAATCGTGGAGGAAGATCCTGTTAACCCCGTGGTAGCTGGGGTTGATCCTCAAGAGGTAGCGGAGTTGGTAGATGCTGCTAACTAGGACGAGCCGCGACTTGAAAAGGGAGCCAGAGGCGTGGTCCATTTTGTGGAGAAGGAAGCTGAAGGCCCTCAGGAAGACGAAGGAACTTAAGTTCTCTTCCATGTGATTTATTTTGAATGCTCGGAAAAGGGGGGCATCCCATCTTCAACTGTGTTTGCTCTCTTATTTTTTTTCCTTTGTAGCCCGGAACCAAGGATTGGGCCCCCGTTGCTTGTAGTAGTTTTGCTGGGGGATAGGCTCCCTTACTTGATAATAAAAGTTTAATCTCATATCTAAATCTTGCTTCTACGTACTTGTTTGATGGTCCAGCTTTTATATCAAAGCAACCTATCTTTGGGAAAAATTAAGATAAGAAAAACAAGTTATTAGCATTTAGACCCCATACCAATGGAACTTCTAGCTCCACTTCTTCAGCTGACAGTCCCCTTAATGGATTGTGGGTCTGCTGTAGTAAGTAACCCTGTATTAAGGAAAGCTAGTGACCTAAAAGTAAATCGAGCCCTCCATCCCCGAGACCCCTTGGGAGGTTGTAGCCCGAGTAGAATATTAAATAGAGAACTGTTTAGTTCCTTCTTAGGTTCGGGATCAGGAGGGCTTCTGGGCTTTTAAGTTTGATTCATTCTTAGGGGTAGTAGCCTGACCAAGGCATCAGGAGTGCTATCTAGCTTTTTCTTAGTCTTGAGATCTGGCTGACAACTATGCTCTTACACTCAGATCCTTCTTGTGGGTGGTAGCCCGACCAAGGCATCATAAGCGCTATCTAGCTATTTCCTGGTCTCAAGATCTGGATGGCAACTATACTCTTACACTCAGATCCTTCTTGAGGGTGGTAGCCCGACCAAGGCATCAAGAGCGCTATCTAGCTATTTCTTGGTTCGGATGGCAACTATGCTCTTACACTCAGATCCTCCTTGGGTGTGGTAGCTTGACCAAGGCATCAGGGATGATGAGAGGGCTTCCATGGTAAATCCCTGGTCTCGAGATCTGGATGGAAACTATGCTTTTACACTCAAACCCTTCTTGGAGGAGGGTGGTGCCTAGCCGATGCATCAAGAGAAGCGAGGGGCTTTCCCTGCTTACCCCTGGTCTTGAGGTGATAATGTCGAAACTTTCCATGTAGACCCAAGTCATTTTAGAACATAGTCAGAGAAGGAGTAAACAAGAAAACAGACGAGCTTTATTGATATGGAAGATGGAGTACAATACTGTCAGAAAATAAAGAGAAGCTAGTCGGAGGTTGCCTACTCCTGAGTCCCCTGTTCAAGGGTAGAATTTCCTTAGGTGATCCGCATTCCAAGTATGGTCGATGAGTCGGCCATCCATATCCTCAAGCTTGTGCGCCCCATTATGGATCACCATCTTTATTAGGTAGGGTCCTTCCCAGTTGGGCCCTAGGACCCCATCTGACCTCTTCTTTGTGTTCAACGTCACTTTTCGGAGGACCAAATCCCCTTTGTTGAAGTACTTGGCAATCCTGCCTTGGTAGATTGCTACCTTTTCAGCTATTCGATCTTGTTTTTCCTCCAGAAGGTCCAAACTAGCGGAGCTTGCTTTCATTGCTTCCCGATTCAAACCGGTGTACTCTAAAGGAGGTCAACTTGTGCTCTATTGGTAGGACTGCTTTAACCCCGAAGGCCAGAGAGTAGGGTGTTTCCCCGGTAGCTATTCTTTTTGTAGTGCGGTAAGCTCAGAGGACCTAGGGAAGCTCCTCTACCCTTCTGCCTTTCTTTTGTTGTAGCTTTTTCTTCAATAACTTCTTGATGGTTTTGTTCATGGATTCCACCAGACCATTGGTCTGCGGGTGGGCTACCGAAGCAAAATGAAGGTCGATTCCCAAACCTTGACAGAAATCTCTAAATCGAGCATTGTTGAACAGTTTTCCGAGGTCGGTTATGATGACTAGAAGGGTTCCAAACCTGTAAACTACATTGGTCTTGATGAACCTTGTTGTGTTTTCTTTCGATATCTGGGAGAGTTTTCCGACTTTAACCCATCTTAGGAAGTAGTCAATTGCTACGATAGCATGCTTGGCCTGTCCCGGAGATATAGGAAGCTGTCCGATCAAATCGACCCCCAACATAGCAAAGGGGTATGGTGAGCTAAGGGATGACAAACGCTCTGGAGGGAGGTGACTCAAGTTTCCGGCCTTTTGGCATGCCTCGCAGGTTTGCACCAAGTTCTTAGCATCTTAATGGATGGTCGGCCAGTAATACCCCATGCGGAGAACCTGATATGCCAAAGACTCTACACCAATATGGTTCCCGCATTCCCCGGAGTGAACCTCTCTCAAAGCCCACTTGGCATCTTCTAGGTGTAGACATCGAAGCTGGGGAAGGGATTTCCCCATTCGGTATAAATGTCCATCAACCATGCAATATCGGACCAAGAGCATTTTAACCCTCCTAGCTTGGTTAGGCTCCTCTGGGAGTTTTTTACCGTGTAGATATTCTGCTATTGGATCCATCCAGCATGGCTGTCGGTCCAGCGTATAAGCTTCCTTACCAGTCATAATGCTAGGTAGGGGGATTACTTGAAGAGGGACTCCGTGTCGTAGGGTCTGGCCACCATAGACAGCTATCTTGGCTAGGACGTCAGCCCGATGATTTTGCTGTCGAGGTATCTGCTCGATTCTGATTCCCCAAAATTTGGACTTGAGTTGCTGCACCAGTTTCAGGTAAGCGATCATGTTATCCCCCTTGGCCTGATAATCCCCGGAAACTTTGTTGACCACGAGTGAAGAGTCGCTCTTGATACTTAGGTAATCAACCTCGAGCTTTATGGCAGCTTTTATCCCAGCTAGCAGAGCTTCGTATTCCGCTTCATTGTTTGTGGCTTTAAATTCCAACCTGAAACAATGGCAGCACTCAGTTCCTTCTGGGTCGATGAGGGTTATGCCTGCTTCACCTCCAGACTGTCCAGATGCTCCGTCAGTGTAGAGAGTCCATGACTCGTAGCCCTCTAGCCAGTTGTCAGGTTCTGAAATCCTCTCAAGGGTGACATCTGTTACCGTAGGGGTTGCCTGATCTGAAGGTACTGAAAGCTCGGCTACAAAGTCTGCTAATGCTTGAGCTTTTATCGTGGTCCAAGGCTTATACTTTAAATCGAACTGGATAAGCTCTAGGGCCCATAGAGCCAGCCTTCTAGAAACATCTGGCATTTGCAAGAACTGACGGAGGGGTTGGTCCGTCACCATTGCTATTGAATGAGTATGAAAGTAAGGACTGAGTTTCCTTGCCGAAGTCACCAATGCTTAAGCGAGCTTCTCCAGCAAAGTATAGTTTTTTTCGGGCTTGGTTAGAGCGTGACTCACATAGTAGATAGGTCGCTGGATCCTATCCCCTCATTCCTTGACCAAGTCCCCACTTACAACGATTTCTGAAACGGCCAAGCATATTTGGAGTTCTTCTCCAGGATTTGGCTTGACCAGCAGTGGAGGGCTCGTTTAGTATCTTTTTAAAGCTTGGAAAGCCTGTTTGCTCTCCTGATCCCACTTCATGTTTCTTCCCTGCTTGATAGCTTTGAAGAATGGTAGGAACTTATCGGTAGACCGGGAGAAGAATATGTTGAGCGCTGCTACCTGACCGGTCAAGGCTTGAACCTGTTTAAGAGATGCGGGGGATTCTAGATCCAAGATAGCCGTGATTTTTTTTGAGTTAGCCTCTATACCTCTCTCATGGACCATGAAGCCCAGAAACTTTCCCACAGTTACACCAAAGGCGCACCTAGAAGGGTTCAATCTCATCTGGTTTTCCCTTAGGATCATGCAGGTATTTGGAAGGTCGTCTAGATGGCCTTCCGAGGTCTAAGATTTGGTGATCAGATCATCGATATATACCTCCATCTACCTTCCAATTTCGGGCTTGAACAAACGATTGACTAACCTCTGGTAAGTAGCTCCAGCTTTTTTGAACCTGTAAGGCATCACCTTGTAGCAGTATAGGCCTTGCGCGTTGATGAAACTGATCTTTTCTTAGTCCGTGGGATTCATCATAATCTGATTGTAGCCAGAAAACGAGTCCATGAAGCTCAGAAGATTTTTCCCTGAGGTAAAATCGACCAACTGATTAATTTTTGGTAGAGGAAAACTGTCCTTCGGGTATGCCCGGTTGAGGTCGGTGTAGTCCATGCACACGCACCACTTCCCATTTGCCTTTTTGACCATGACCACATTGGCCAGCCATTAGGGATAGCGTGCTTCTCGAATGAAACCTGCATGGGTGAGTTTATCCACATCTTCTTGAACCGCCACATTTCTTTCATTGTTAAAGTGGCGCCTTTTCTGTTTGATTGGCTTGAAGGTCAGATCCACCGCCACTCGATGTGCAGCTAATGCCATTGCGGTCCCCGGCATCTCAGCATGATTCCAGGCAAAAATATCTTTGAACTCCTGAGCTGTTCATTGACCTCGATTTGTTCCAGATCCCGATCATAGGCTTCCTGGTAGGTTTCCAGAGGTTTTTTGCCAAAATACCGGAATAGTTTTCCCGCCCACAAGTTTCACCTGAAGTTGGCAAGGGTTTCTCTCACGCTGAAGACCCTCCTCTGGATGTCCTCCTTGTGGAACTGCTCGATATAAGCCCGAAGAGTTTCTCCTCTCTCCTGGATCATGTACTGTAGATGAATTAGGTCCTTCAGTCAGTGCTTAACCCCCTGGAACTGTGATCAGAAATCAGTTGATAATTTGGTGAAGGAATCTATGCTCCCAGCGGGTAGTTTCCTAAACCAATTCTTAGCATAATCCGTGAGTTTGGTGTGGAACATCCGACACATAGCGGCCCTGGTTGTGTTATGGGCCTCCATCTATTGAACAAAACTCTCTAAGTGGGTCAGCGGATCTTCAGTTCCGGAGAACCTATCAGCTGGCTTTTTAAACTTAGTCTGAAGCTCTGCCTCCCGGACCCTTCTAGTGAAGGAGGCGTTCATTTCACTTAGTGGATCTTTCTTGTCCTCTTTGTACTTCCCTTTCTTCATCAATTGGACCTCTTTCTGTAGCTCTGCCAACTGGTCCCTTAGTCTCTTGCTTTCGGACTTCCTTGAGTAGATCTCGGATTCCTCACTATCAGATCCCTCTGATGAACTGGTGACCTCTACCCGGTTCCTTCTTCGGAGGGGGCTTGCTCAGGGGCTTTGCTGACTTTCTTCATTTCTACCCCAGGCTTCTCTCCTTGAAGTCGTTTGGTGTAGGAGCTCTTCCTATCCCCGACGAAGAACATCTACCGCGGATTTGACTTGTCGTGGTAGGTATCGTGGTAGCGCTTTGGGTACATGACGCATGGGCCCTAGCCTATCCCTTATCGAGGTCGAAAGCCCTGCTTTGTTACTAGTTGATTCCTGAGGGGCAGACCACAAGCGATCTAAGGCGGGTTACCTAGCCCTGGGCCTGCTTGATTCCCTCTGATTGCAGAGAACTATTTGTTGGATAGTGATTCCCTCAGCGAGTAGTCGAAGGCGGACGTTCTCTACAAAGACCGCCGCTTGTTGGTCAAGCTTGACCTTGTTTCCCAGAGGAAGATCCAGAGCCCGTACAGTAGCTGGCTGCATGGGAATCTGGCTATAGAGCCCGGATTTTTTCCTTTTTCTCAGAACCTTTTGAGTCGATGTAGCAAAAGGTTGTCCCGAGGTGCCCTGCTGCTCTTGTGAGGAGCGAAGCTTCATGATGACTTTGAAATAAAGAACTTTTTGAATGTAAAAAGATGGTGGTGTGAGAGGTTTCCAGCAGACGGTGCCAGAAAGTGTTGATAGGAAATTTGTTCGAGATGAGAAATTCCAGTTAACACCCTCGAGACCACTACCACGAAAGCGGTGGCCGGGGTCGGTACCGTTGGTTCCCGAACTGTTTAAGAGAAAGACGAGTGGTAATAACGGTAAATGGGAGCTGTATTATTGATATATTGCTTTAAGATACAAATAACTCTATTGTTTGCTCACAATCTCTCAGAGGAGTAGGGTAGTGGCAACTCGGTGCCTGTCGAATAGTTGAGATGAAGGTGACAATGTTCTGAAATCAGAATTTAGGCCTTCCTTCTATGTGTATATATGTTGTTTATGATTTTCTGTATATCGTCCGATCTATCTCTGTTGTCTCTTTTTTTTCTCTGTCTGTGTTCATCTATAAATATCGTCCAAGTAGGTTTCAATTTCGTAAAGACTTTGTCGTGATCCCATCAATCCGTTCCCTCCTTATTAGGCGAGATTTGTCATTTGAATTTGAATTGTTTCCGGATTTGATGATATGGTTGACGAAGATAAGTTTGTTGCCTTATTTGAATTATACTCTTGACGTGCATGTGAACATTTCGTAGAAACGATCCCGTGTGCACTCGTGCCATGAATCTTCATAGAGGTCATCCTGCCAGCCACCAATTGCCCCGTAGAGCGAGGTAGCCCCCTGCTCTGGCTCTGTTCCTAGAAGCTTAAGATTGATTTTCCTTGACCAGTGGGGGCTTAAGGTGTTCTTGTAGACCTTCCTGAAAGGTAGCTAGGGTAATGCAGACTTAGGCGTGATTCCTCTTTTATGCCCAACAAGGACATCGGCCTTCTGAAGAGGCTGGCATGCTTCTGGAGAGGCTTGCGGGCTTCTTTCAAATGACTCTTGAGCTGGGAGACTTCCCCTGGCATTTACGGGGCGGTTGTGGAGCTTGACCTCAGAGCAGAGGTTCCCCGATAGATGGCCTGGAGAAGCCCGGGTTCTAGTGCTCTTGTGGGGGCTCATCCCTGTCGCGCTTAGCTTGTCTTTTGGTAACTTTGAAGCCAAAGCTGCCTTCCCTGCTCCTGCGGGGTGGCTTTACCATCTTCCTGGGCTTCATAAGTGTCGATTGTAGGTGGAAAATTTCTCTTTGACTTCTAGCCAAATTTCCTTATTAACAATGACTTTAAAATAAAGAACTTTTTGAATGTAAAATGATGGTGGTGTGAGAGATTTCCCACATACGGCGCTAGAAAGTGTTGACGAGAAATTTGCTCGAGATGAGAAATTTTTGTTAACACCCTCGAGACTACTACCACGAAAGCAATGGCCGAGGTCGCTACCGTTGGTTCTCGACCTGTTTAAGAGAGAGATGAGTGGCAAAAATAGTAAATGGGAGCTCTATTATTGATATATTGATTTAAGATACAAATAACTTTTTTATTTGCTCACAATCTCTGGGAGGTGTAGGGTGGTGGCACCTTGGTGCTTGTCGAATAGTGGAGATGAAGGTGACCGTGTTCTGTAATCAGAATTTAGTCCCTTCTTCTATGTATATATCTGTTGTTTATGATTTTCTTTCTCTGTTGTTCCTCTCTGTCCTTTTGTTTTCTTTCTCTCTTTCACCTTGCTTGGCTTCACATATATATATCGTCCAAGTAGGTTTTTAATTTGTGAATACTCTACTGTAATCTCATGAATCTGTTCCCTACTTATCTGGCGGGAATTGTTATTTAAATTTAAATTGTTTCCAGATTCGATGATATCGTTGACGAAGATAAGTTTGTTCCCTTATTTGAATTTAAACTCTTGACGTGAATGTAGATATCATATGGAGATGATCCTGTGTGCACTTGTGCCATCGATCTTCATGGAGGTCAACCTGCCAGCTGCCCGTTGCCCCGTAGAGCGAGGTGGATCCATGTTCTGGCTCTGTTCTTAAAAGCTTAAGATGAATTTTCCCTGACATGTGGGGACTTGAGATGCTCTTGTTAACCTCTCCGGGAGGTAACTGGGGTAGTGTAGATCCAGGCGTGATTCTTCCCTTATGCCTAGTAAGGACAACGGGCTTCTGGAAAGGTTGGCGGGCTTCTTTCGAATGTCCCTTGAGCTTGGAGACTTCCCCTGGTATTTACGGGGCGGTTATGGAGCTCGACCTTTAAGCTGAGGTTCCCCGGTAGATGGCCTAGATAAGCCTGGGCTCAAGTACTCCTATAGGGGCTCGTGCCGGTCGTGCCTGGCTTATCTTCTGGTAACTTTGAAGCCGAACCGGCCATCCCTGTTCTTACTGGGTAGCTTTACGGTCTTACCGTACTTCATGATTGTCGATTGAGGGTGGAAAATTTCTCTTTGACCTCTGGCCAAATTTCCCTATTAACACTTATATTTCCCAGTCCATGAGGAATTCCCGGTTCGTAATCTTCAAACGGATTCAAATTCGGAGTTTAGAGGCCAAAGAACGGTCGAAGAACAGGAGATGAGCGCAAGGGAAGAGGTGTGATGGCATAAGCCATCACTTGGGCACCTTCACGAGATGGCGCGTAGTCATCATGGCCCCAAAGCCTTGCTGCCCCAAGATGCCCACGTGCCATCTCGGGGAGGCACTAAGGCATGAGGCCAATTTGGTCATTTGGTCGTTCTCTATTTTAAACCTCTCATTTTCCTGTCTTTCATAAGGAGTTGAGAAAACAAAATTTGAAGAACAAGTGCAGAATATTTATCTCAACATTTGGATTTTTGTTTTTGTGATAACTTCATCATTTCTACTCCGAATCACTTGGTTCAAAAGCCGATTTCGAGTGTCTTGACGATTTCTACAAACCCTAATCATTTCTAGAACTAAAGGATGTCTAGAGGTTTCATAGTGATCAGATCTGTAGTTCGTCATTTTCATCCTTGTTGGTAAAATCATATTCTTCTTAGTTTTCTTCTTAGATCTTCTTATTGATTTATGCTTTTTGATTAAGAAGCATGACTATGCCATGTTGATTGATCCTCTAGCTAATTAGGTCATGTTGATTGCATTTGATGATTGCATTTATTGACCATGCCATGTTTATTGACAACTTGTGTTGAAGTGGCTTTATTTGATAACTAGATTGTAATAATGTATATCCATATCTAGTTAAGTCTTTATGTATTGCATTTAAACATTATTGTTTATGCCTCATTGATTGCAAAATTGCCATTGATTATTTGTTGTGAAAACTTTTGTTGGTTGGACTTTTATTGACAATTAGGTTGTTAGATTTTATCTACATCTTATTAAGTCCTTATTTGTGGGCATACAAGCATTGTTGATAAATAGGATGTTATATTGCATTTTCTACATCTAGTTAAGCATTTTGTGTTTGTTCTTACACATAATTGCATTTGAGCATAATGTCATATATACACTTAGACCATATACTTTTCATTGAGTCAAAGCCTTGTGGCTTCGATGTGAAGTTACACAAGCAAGAAAAGCCTTGCAACCAAGGGTGGGTTGGCAAGCAATTGGTCAGGTATCAACTGTAAAAAGCCCGAGGGGTAGAGTAGGAGGTGCTCACGCCAATAGTAGTGGATCAGGGGTTATCACTAGGGATTGAACCAATAGTGGTGAGTGGTAGTGGCCATAGTCTGAGGTTGTCGAGAGTGAGAGTCAGAGTATCACTTGAGGGTGTAACATTTTACTCATATAGTGGATTTCTGTGATCGAGTGTGTCTCACTTAACAACCTGTGGATTTTTACCCATTTGGAGGGTTGTCCACGTATACATCTTGTGTTGTTTATATTTCCGTAATTTTACACTTGATGTTTAATGTTTATCTTATTGGGTGAATATTGAATATTGATTAATTAAGAAAAATTGGTAATAAACTTGATTAAAACCTATTCACCCACCTATAGGCTGTAGACACACGCTTTAAAGGGATTTTTTCAGGTAGTACTTCCTCAAGTGATCTGCATTCTAGGTGCGATCGATAGGTCGACCATCCATGTCTTCGAGCTTGTATGCCCTATTGCAGGCCACTACCTTCACCAAGTATGGTCCTTCCTAGTTTTGTCCTAGGACCCCATCTGACCTCTTCTTGGTATTCAAGGTTACTTTCCTGAGTACTAGATCCCCATTCTTAAAGTTTCTGGCTCTAACCTTTCTGTTGAAGTACC
The DNA here is from genome assembly GCA_032871835.1 of Dipteronia dyeriana. Taxonomy (NCBI): domain Eukaryota; kingdom Viridiplantae; phylum Streptophyta; class Magnoliopsida; order Sapindales; family Sapindaceae; genus Dipteronia; species Dipteronia dyeriana. Next base: position 48,605,021 of record CM065300.1, on the reverse strand, counting down.
TAACGATCTTGCTTTGATAAATCGCCACTTTCTCAGCTACCCGGTCTTGTTTTTCTTCTAAAAGATCTAGATTAGCTCGCAGCTTAACCTCGTTGCTTTCATGTTCAAAATGTTGCACTTTGAAAGAGGTTAGTTTATGCTCGATAAGAAGAACTTCTTCAACCCCGAAGGCTAGGGAGTAGGGTGTCTCTCTTGTAGTTGATCTCTTTGTAGTTCTATAAGCCCAAAGAACCTCAGAAAGCTCCACGGCCTATTTTCCTTTTCTCTGCTGCAACCTTTTCTTCAACATCTTTCTGATGTTCTTGTTGGTAGACTCTATCAGCCCATTAGTCTGAGGGTGGGCCACTGAAGCAAACCTGAGGTCGATTCCCAAGCCTGCTAAAAGTCCTTGAATTGGGCTTTGTCAAACTGCTTGCCTAGGTCAACTACAATGATGAGAGGGATTCCGAATCTGTAGACTACATTGTTTTTTTATGAACCTTTTCGTATTTCTTTTGTTATCTGTGAGAAGGGTTTAGCCTTGACCCATCTTGTAAAATTGTCAATTGTCACAATAGCATGCATGGCTTGCCTATGAGAAGTGGGAAGCAGCCCAATTTGGTCGACCCCCACATTGCAAAGAGGTAAGGCGAGCTGAGAGCTGACAACTGATCTAGAGGGATGTGACTCAAGTTTGAGGTCTTTTGGCATGGTTCATTGAATTGTACAAAGCTCTTCGCGTCTTGATGAATAGTTAGCCAGTAATACCCCATGCGGAGCACCTGATATGCTAGAGTTTCCCCACCAATATGGTTCCGTTAGTCCTAAAAATGAACCTCTCTCAACTCCTATTTTGCATCATCGGGATGCAAGCACCAAAGCAAAGGAAGGGATTTGCCCCTCCTGTAGAGGTATCTTTCTATTAGGTAATATTGGATGGAGAGCCTTTTAGTTCTTCAGGCTTGATTGGGCTCCTCGGAAAGCTTTCCTTCTTGGAGATAGGCCACAATTTGATCCATCCAGCAAGGCTGACGGTCTCAGGGCAAATTCCTTGCCCGTTGCTGTGTTTGGTTGGGAGATCACTTAGAGGGGAACTTTCTATGGTAAGGCTCAGCCACTATTCATAGCTATCTCATTATATAGGACATCTGCTCGATGATTCTGTTGTCTGGCACCTGCTCGATCTTGATTCCTTTCAATTTATTCTTAAGCAGCTAAACTAGGTTCATGTAGGCGATCATGTTATCCCTTTTTGCATAGTAAACCCTGGAATCCTAATTGACCGCGAGCAATGAGTCACTCTTGACCTACAGGTAATTGGCCTTGAGCTCAATGGCTGCCTTCATCCCATCAAGGAGAACTTTATACTCCGCCTCATTATTGGTGGCATTAAATTCGAATCTGAAACAGTGGCAACATTCTGTCCCTTCTAGGTCTGTCAGAACTATGCCAACTTCTGCCCTAGCTTGCCCGGATGCTCCATTTATGTAGAGGATCCAGGACTTGCAATTCTACGGCCATCTGTAAATCTGGAATCTTCTCAGGAGCTATATTCACTGTTGAGAAGGTCATTTGGCTTGGGAGTGCCGAGAACTCTGCCAAGAAGTCCGCCAAAGCCTAGGCTTTTATTGTGGTCCCGGGTTTATACCTCAAATCAAATTGGGTGAGCTTCAGAGCCCGTAAAACTAGCCTTCCGGATACGTCTGGCCTTTGTCAAAATTGGCAAAGAGGTTGGTCTGTCACCACCGCTATTGTGTGAGCATAAAAGTAGGGACAGAGCTTCCTCACTGAGATCACTAGAGCTTAGGCGAGCTTCTCCAGGAAAGTATAATCTTTCTCTAGCTAGGTTAGAGCCTAGCTCTTGTAGTAGATAGGCCACTGGACCCTATCTTTACACTCCTTGATTAAAACCCCACTTAATGTAGTTTCTGAAACAACCAAGTAGATTTACAATTCCTATCTGGAATTGTCTTGACCAGCAATGGAGGCTTGTTAGATACTTCTTTAAAGCTTGAAATGCTTGTTCATTTTTCTGGTTCCATTTCATGTTTCTCCCTTGCTTGATAGCTTTGAAGAAAGAGTGGAATTTATCAGTGGAGCGAGAAATGAATTTGTTGAGCGCTGCTACCTGCTCAGTCAAGACTTGAACATGTTTAATTGATGTGGAGGATTCTAGGTCCAAGATATCCTTGATCTTTTCATGGTTAGCCTCTATGCCTCTCTCATGAATCATGAAGCCTAGAAACTTCCCCGTAGTTACCCCGAAAGCACATTTGGAAGGGTTCAATTTCATCTGGTTTTCCCTTAGAATCATGAAAGTTCTACAAAGGTCATCCTGATATCCTTCTGTAGATTGTGATTTTGTGATCATGTCGTCGTTATACACCTCCATCGACCTTCAAATTTTGGGTTTGAACAGTCGGTTAACTAGATGCTGGTATGTAGCCCCATCGTTTTTAAGACCAAACGATATCACCTTGTAATAGTACAGACCCTGACTGGTAATGAAACTGGTCTTATCCTGGTCGGCTAGATGCATCTTAATCTTGTTGTATCTGGATAAGGCATCCATGAAGCTTAGGAGCTTGTTCTCGGATGTGAAGTCATCCAACTGATCGATCTTTGGAAAAGGAAAATTGTCTTTTGGACATGCCAGGTTGAGGTCAGTTTAATCGATGCACATACACCACTTTCCATTTGCCTTCTTGACCATGACCACGTTGACGATCCAATCGAGGTAGCGTGCCTCTTTGTTGAAGTCTGCTTTGAATAATTTATCTACCTTCTCATGTACCATAACATTTCTTTCAGCGTTAAAGTGACGCCTCTTATGCTTGACAGGCTTGATGGTCGGATCCACTGCTAATCGGTGAGCAACCAATGACATTGGGATCCCAGGCATCTCATCGTGACTCCAAGCTAAGATGTAGCTGAATTGTTCAAGAATCCCGATCAGACCTTCTTTCACTCCTGGCTTGAGGGTAGCTCCGAATTGATATCTCTTCTAGCTTGTCCATAAGATACCTGCTGGCCAATTCTCTATCCTATTCTTTGACATCCGTCATCACGGGGTCGTACTTTGGATAATCTGCGAGCTCTATACCTTCCAAAGTTATCCCAGGTGTTATCCCATCCTGTATCTTTACAACCTGTACAAACTGTTTTGCTAGAGCTATTGGGCTGGCAGATACTGCGTAACACTTTCTAGTTACTTGCTGGTCTCCATGCACCTCCCCTACCTTGTCCCCTACTGGAAACTTTAGGACATTGTGGTAAATGGACAGGACCCCCCTGTAAAGATGATAGGAAAGGTCTTCCTTGTATCGCATTGTAGGGTGATAGGGTATCTACCACAACGATGTCCGTCATAATATTTTGTTGAAAATGTACTGTTCCAACGATCACTGGAAGGATCTTCGATCCCACTGGTATGATCGAGTCCCCAGTTAATCCATACAACAGGGTTGTGCAGCTATTGTAGCACTATTGTTTCAAATTCTGCTTCTCCAAGGTATCTTTAAAGAGGATGTCAACGATGTTGCCTATGTCGACGAGCACGCAGTGGACCAAACAATTAGAAATCTATACCGTGACCACCATGGGATCGTTATGAGGTTGCACAGTGTTATAGACATCGGCCTCGGTAAAAATATCTATGCTAACTGGGAGGGGCCAGCCGGGTACTGGTCGACCTTGAAAATACCCCGGCCTTTATCTACACGAGGAATATTCCTCATGTAGTTTTTTCTGAAATTATTGGTGATGCTAGCCGGAGTGGGTCATCCACTGATGGTATTTATCACTTGGATTTACTATATCAGTGTGTCCGCAGATCTCTGCTTGAACTTTCCTTCTAGTCTTAATATTGTCCCTGACCTGCTGCTAGAACTCTATCAAACATCATCCCCTTATCAAAGCCTCAATCTGGTTGCGCAAGTTATAGCACTCTGAAGTGTTATGACCCATGTCTTCATGGAAGTTACAGTGCTTGTACCGGGTCCTCCTATCAGTTGGGTATTTAATGGGTACGGGCTTCTGTAGTAGCCCCTTATCCCGAATGGCGGGATAAATTATTTCTCAAGATGCATTTAAGAGGGTGTATTGATCATACCCTGTCTCATCTCGTGTTACAGAGGCTACTGTCCTGAAAGGATGTAAAACTTGCGGATAGGTTCGTCTTGCTGGATATAGCAGGGAAGTGGTATGTCGACCTATTGGGAGGTTTGTTCTGATTTTTCTAAGCTGGCTCTGGTCCGGAAGATTCCTTATTCTGGCACTTCATCGTTCTTATATCGTCATGCTCCATCTTGACCTTAAGTTGTTCGTCGATTTTGACTTGCTCTAGAGCCTGATTGTAGGCCTCCTGGTAGGTCTCTGTAGGCCGCTTGGCAAAGGATCAGAAAAGCTTACCCATCCACATGTTACACCGGAAGTTGGCAAGGGTCTCTTTCTCAGTGAAGACTCCCATATGGATGATTTCCTTATGGAAGCGTTCCATGTAGGACCGAAGTGTCTCACCCCACTCATGGATCACATTTTGTAGGTATGTTAATAGTGAAATTTGGTCAGGGGTCAAAGAGAAATTTTACACTTTCCCACCACAAGTCGAAACCCATAATCGACAATCACGAAGCCTGAAAAGACCACAAAGCCACCCCGTAGAAGCAGGGAAGGCTGGCTTGGCTTCAAAACAACCAGAAAACAAGCCAGACGCTACCGGGATGAGCCCCTAGAAGAGTAATGGAGCCCGAGATTCTCCAGGCCATCTATCGGGAAACCTCGGCTCTAAGATCGAGCTCCTCAACTACCATGTGAATGCAATGAGAAGCCTCCAAGATTGAGAGACATTCGAGAGAAGCCCACCAACCTCTCCAGAAGCCCGTTGTCCCTGCTGGGCATAAAAAGGGAATCACGCCTAAATCTACACTACCCCAGCTACCTTCTAGGAATGTCTCCAGGAACATCTTGAGCCCCTAAGGGTCAAGGAAAATCCATCTCAAGCTTCTAAGAACAAAGTCAGGGCAGGGATCTACCTTGATCTATGGGGCAACAGACAACTAGTTGGGTAGCCTCCACGACACCCTATGACGTGATAACATACAAGATCATATCCAGGAGGAGATAAATTTCAATCCCGTATACGTGCAAGTAAAGAGTTTGAACCCAAAAAGGAAACAAACTCTTTCACATTGACAAAATCATCGCTTCCGCTATTTACTCGGGGTCAACAACTTTTAAATGAAGAATCCCGTCCGATAAGGAGGAAACAAAATTTGAAGGATCACGGCGGGATATCAGCAAATTCAAACATATTAGAACCTTATATAAATAGAGTCGAAGCATAACAAAACGGAAGAGACATATATACAGAAAAACATACACATAAACAGAGAGAAGAAAGAAAAGAATAGGGGAAGGCCTAAATTCTGTATTCAAACACGGTCACCTTCGTTTCCACTAATCGACAGGCATAAAGTTGCCACCACCCTACATCTTAGAGAGACCACGAGCATATAAGAGAGTGATTTGTATTTTTAAAGCAATATATCAACAATCAAAGCTCCCATTTACTGTTATTACGATCCAGCCTCTCATCTATCTCTTAACAAGTCAGGTACCAACGGTATCGACCCCGGTCACCACTTTCGTGGTAGTGGTCTCAAGGGTGTTAACAGGAATTTCTCATCCAGAGCAAATTTCCCGTCAACAAGGTATGGGATCCTTTGGACGCGGTTTGACTCTTTGGAATTGCGAGCAGGCAGCTTCCTGAAACCAAGTCTTTACATAGTCAGTCAGAGTGGTTGGGAACATCCAGCACATGGCAGCCCTGGTGGTATTCTAGACTTCTATTTGCTGGATGAAGCTTTTCAGATCGCTTAAGGAGTCTTCTGTCTAGAAAACTTACCTGTCGGTATCTTGAATTTTGGTGGGAGACCTGCCTTCCGGATCCTTCTGGTGAATGGAGCATTCATCTCGCTCAAAGGATCATTCTTATCCTTCTTGTATTTTCCTTTCTTTATCTACTGGATTTCCCTCTATAGCTTTGCCAGCTGGTCTCACAGGCGCTTGTTCTCGGGTTTCTTCGAGTTCACATCTGACTCCTTGCTATCAGATCTCTTCGATGAACTGGCGATCTCTACTCGGTCCTCTCTACGAATGGGATCCGCATGGGGGTTTCGTTGGCCACTTTCCCCTCTAGCTCAGGCTTTCCTCCCTAAGGCCGTAAGGTGAGGAACCTTTCGCAGATCCTGGGGTAGAGCGTCTGCTACAGATTTAACTCGTCTGGGCTAGTAATGTGATGGTCTTCTAGGAACTGGGAGCATAAGTCCTAGCTACCCCGGATAGAATGTTGAGACTTGATTCTATCACGGGCTGGTTCTGGAGGAAGAGGTCCCAGACGATCAAAGAAAGGTGGGCTGCCTGACTCTAGGCTTACCTGGCTCTCTTTGATTGTTGGGATTTATGGACTGGACCGTAATACCCTTAGCAAGCAGGTGAAGGCGAGCAGTCTCCGTGAAGGCTACCGCTTGTTGGTCGAGCACGGTCAGGCTTATCAAAGGAGGACCAGAAGCCCTTACAACGGTTAGCTGATCCGGAGCTTGGCTGTGACATCCAGATTTTCTCCCCTTCCTCAGGGCCTTTCGTATCGATGTAGCCGAAGGTTGCCAAAACCTTTTGGTTGTCCATCGGATAAACAGAGCCTTATAACTCCTATAAAATAAAAAACACGTAACTGTTGATTTGATTAACTAGGTGTGGGTTTTTGTTCTCACAGACGGCGCCAGATATTGTTAACGAAAAATTTACTCTAGGTGAAAACTTCCAGTTAACACCCTCGAAACCACTACCGCAAAGGTGATAGCCAAGGTTGATACCTTTGGTACCTGATTGATGAATGCTTAATAATCAGTAAAATGATACGACAATACGAAACACATGGGCACTCAATGGTAATGATATCATTTTATCATTGATTCATATATTGTACACAGAAAATATTCAATCACTTTTAGTTGCTCTAGTGGATACAATGTGGTGGTGGCTTCGTGCCTGTCAAAAAGTAGAATACAACGGTAGCCGTGTTCTGATTACAAAAATTTTTGGCCCCCTTTTTCCCCTACATACTTGGATGTATTTATACACAGTCCAAATAGGTTAAATTTGTGATTCTCCCGCCTTGATTCTCCGAATCCAATCCTTCCTTATCAGGCAGGATATTTTATTGTGAATGTTGTTGACTTTGATCTAATGACGGATTTGAAAATATCTTTAGAGATAAGTTTGTTTCCTCTTTGGACTCAAACACTTGACATGCACATACGAGGTGTTTTAACGTTCGATGGAGTGTGAATATGATCCTGTGTGTTTTCATGTTGTGATCCCTCATGGAGGTCGTCGAGTATAACGCTCATTGTTTTATAGAGCGAGGTATATCCATGCCCTGGTTTTGGTACTAGGAGTTTTGGCTAGACCTTTCCAAGTCCTCTAGAACTTAAGATGGCCGCACGGCCTTTCTTTGGTTGTAACGAAGCTTTGGCAAGCTTCATCTCACTGGTCTAGAAGGGTTCGAATCTTCCTTCGGAGGGATGAAGCAATACTATAGTGCAAGTTGGATGCTTGGAGATGATGGCTGGTTTCTGGAGAGGTTAAGAGGTAGTTTCGACCTCAGGGAACCTGGAGCGTCGTGTATCGGGCTTCCTCTGAGTTCTTATTTTTGTATAAGAAGCTCGATATGAACGTGTCAGGCTCCACCTCAGGTTTCCCAGAGCTCGGTGATCTTTCCTCTCATCTACGGTCGGTCACCATAACTCGACCCCAGAATCTATGGTTCTATGGTGGGAAATCTCGGTCTTGGATCCAGGCTAGAAAACTAGAGAATTTCCCTTTTCGTCCCTAGCCAATGTTGGCTATTAAGATATATATATATATAATATCTTATTAAATATATATATACCTAAGAATATAATATTAAATATTATTAACATATACAATAATGTTAGTTGCAAAATTTGGCAAGGGACCAATGTAAATTTTCCACTCTCCTAGCCTGAGTCCAAGCCTGAGATTACCCACTATGGAACCCCGGAATCTTGGGTCGAGCTGTGGAGCCGCCCGCAGAAGCAAGGAAAGGTCATCAAGCTCTGGAAGCACCCAAGGTGGAGCCTGACATGATCGGATCGATCTCCTTACATTGAAACAAGAATTCAGGGAAAGTCCGTCGCATGACGATCCCGGCTCCCCAAGGTCGAAACTACCTCGTAATCTCCTCAGAAGCCCGCCATCCTTTATAGATGTAAAAAGGAACCCATCAAGACATCAAGTTCAGGCTATACCATCTCTCCACTCTGCCAAAGGAAGATTAAAACCTATCAGGATAGGAAGAAGGAAGCTCACCAAAGCTCTGTTACCACCGAAGAGAGTCCACAGGGATATCTAAAGATCTAGGGGACCTGGAAAGGTTAGATCAAGCTTTTAGTACCATGACCAGAACACAGGTATACCTCTCTCTTTGAAGATGCAAACACTATAATCGATGACCTCCACAAGGCATCACATCATGAGGGCACACAGGATCATATCTACACTCCAACGAATATTAAATTACCGCGTACGTGCAGGGCAAGAGATTGAGGTCAAAGAGGAAACAAACTTATCACCACTTAAGATATTCTCGAATCCGTTATTAATTAAAGTAAAAAATGTTCAAAATAGTGGATCACACCCGATAAGAGTGGATTGAATTCAGAAAATAATGGCGGGAGGATAACAAATTAAACCTAGTTGGACTATGCATAAATAGGCTGAAGCATGCACGAAAGAAAGAGGGATGAAAGGAAAAAAGTAGAGAAGAGAGAGAATCTACTCCGGTCTAAATTCTGTCTTTAGAACACGACCTTCATCGTTATCTTCTTTTCGACGGGCATGAGGCTGCCACCCTACTATACCCCAGAGAGATTGAGAGTATTTGAGAGATTTTTGTACAATATACGTGATTTGTAGTAAAACCGTATATTCTTTTTCACCTCGTGTTAATATTTGTCTTAAATATCCACCATTGTTCGAATAGGCTAGGTACCAAAGGTACAACCCCCAACCATTACGTCTGTGGTAGTGGACTTGAGGGTGTTAACTGGAGCAAATTTTTTGTAAACACTTTCTGGCACCGTCTGTAGGGACTTCCACACAAGTTAATCAAATCGACAGTTATGTGTTTGTTATTTGCAGGGGTTATGAGGCTCCGCTCCTCTCAGGGATAGCCCGATACTTTGGAACAACCTTTGGCTACCTCAACGTGAAAGACCCTAAGGAAGAGAAGAAAATCTGGGCACCGTAACAAAGTTCTGGTCCAGCCAACCGCTACGCGAGCTTCTGGCCCACCTATGATAAGCCAGGTCGAAAAGGACATGAACTAGGCAACCCGCCTTCGATCGGTTGAGACCTCCTCCACCAAAGCTAGCACGCGTTAGGACTTAGCATCTACCTTCGATCCATTAAAGGCTAGAGCCCGTGCCTTTAGTTCCTGGCAGACCATTACATTACCAGCCCTGACGAGTTAAATCAGTAGTGGACGCCCTACCCTATGACCAGCTAGAGGCTCCTCACCCAGCCGCTTCATGGAGGGAAGCGTAGACTAGAGAGAATAGTAGTCAGCAAAGCCCCTGGGTAGATCCCGCTTATAAGAAAGACCAGGTAGAGATGGCTAATGCATCAAAGGGATCCATCAGCGAGGTGTCTGAGGTCAACTCAAAGAAACCTAGGAACAAGTGCCTAAGAGAACAGTTGGCGAAGCTACAGAAAGAGATCCAGCAGAAAAAGAGGGGAAAGTACAAGGAGGATAAGAAGAATATTTTGAGTGAGATGAATGCTCTCTTCACTAGAAGGATTCAGGTGGTGGAGCTTCTACTGAAAATTAAAATGCAGACAGATAAATTCTTATGAACATAAGACCCCTTGAGCCACTTGGAGAGCTTCGTCCAGCAAATAGAAGTCCAAAATATTACCAGGGCTGCCATGTGCAGGATTTTCCCTACCGCCATGATTGACTACGTAAACACTTGGCTCATTAGAGAGAGCAATGCCCTAAACGGATCGCCAATGTGGTCATGGTCAGAAAAGTGAATGAGAAGTGGTGTATATGCATCGACTACACTGACCTCAAATGGGCATGTCCAAAAGACAGCTTTCTTTTGCCAAAGATCGATCAGTTGGTCAACTCCACGTCCGGTAATAAGCTTTTAAGCTTCATGGATGCGTTCTCGTGGTATAATCAGATTCAGATGCACCCATCATACTAGGATAATACAAGTTTCATTACTAGACAGAGTCTATACTGCTACAAGGTGATATCGTTTGGTCTTAAGAATGTTAGGGCTACATACCAGCGGCTAGTAAACCGAATGTTCAGGCCCAAAATGGAGGTGTATATCGATGACATGATCACAATCCACAGAAGGATATCAGGATGACCTTCGCAAAACTTTTATGATCCCAAGGGAAAACCATATGCGATTGAACCCCTCCAAATGTGCTTTCAAGGTAACTGCGGGAAGTTTCTGGGCTTTATGGTTTATGAGAGAGGCATAGAGACTAACCCATAAAATATCATGGCTATCTTAGAGCTGGAATCCCCCACATCGCTTAAACAGGTACAAGTCTTGACCAGGCAAGTAACAGCGCTCAACAGGTTTATTTCTCGCTCCACCGATAAATGCCACCATTTCTTCAAAGCTATCAAGCAGGGGAGAAACATGAAATGGAACCAAGATAGCGAGAAAGCCTTTCAAGCCTTGAAGAAGTTTATAACAAGCCTTCCATTACTAGTCAAGCCAATTCCTAGAGAGGAAATGCAAATCCACTTGTCTATTTCAAATACTGCAGTAAGTGGAGCTTTGATTGAGGAATGTGGAAACAAGGTCCAACGACCTATCTATTACGAGAGTCATGCTATAACCAAGCCAGAGAAAAATTATACTCTAGTGACCTGAGCGAAGAAGCTCTGTCCCCACTTTCAAGCTCACTCAATAGCAGTGGTGACGGACTTGTATCTCTGCCTATTTTTACAAAGGCCGAAAGTATCCAGAAGGCTAGTTTCATTGGCCTAGGATCTTAACAATTTGACTTGAAGTATAACCCAGGAACATAATCAAAGCCCAGCTTTGGCAGAATTCGTGGCAGAATTCTCAACGCTCCCAGGCTAAGCGACATCGGTAACAATGAATATAGCTTCTGAGAGGATTTCAAAGATCGGCAGATAACCTAAGGTTGCAAGACCTGGATCCTCTATATAGATAGAGCGTCTGGAAAAGCTGAGGGAGGAGCTGGCATAGTTGTAGTAGACCTAGAAGGACCGAATGATGTCACTATTTCAGATTTGAGTTTAAGGCTACCAAAAATAAGGTGGAGTATAAAGCCCTCCTTGCTAGGATGAAGGCAGCCATCGAGCTTAGGGTCGACTACCTGTAGGTCAAGAGTTACTCATTACTCATAGTCAATCGGGTCTTCGAGATTTACAAGCCAAAAGGGGATAACATGGTCGCCTACCAAAAGCTAGTTCAGATGTTTAAGAATAAATTTAAGATGTTCAAGATTGAGCAAGTGCCTTGACAACAGAATCATCGAGCAGATGTCCTAGCCAAGATAGCTTGGAATGGTAGCCAAGCCTTACCACAGGGAGTTCCCCTTCAAGTGATCTCCCAACCAAGCATAACAGCGGGCAAAGAGAATTTACCCCATGGATCATCAGCTCTGCTGGATGAATTCAATAGTTGCTTATCTCCAAGAAGGAAAGCTCCTCGAGGAGCCCGATCAAGCTTGAAGAATTAAGAGGCTCTATGTGTAATATTGCATGGTAGACGGGTACCTCTATATGATGTTTAAGTCTCTTCCTTTGCTTTGGTGTTTGTATCCTGATTATGCCAAATAAGAATTGAAAGAGGTTCACCTTGGGGACAGCGAAAATCACATTAGTGGTAAAGCTTTAGCATATCAAGTGCTCCATATGGGTTATTACTGGCCTACTATTCACCAACATGCGAAGTTCTTTGTACAATCTTGTAAACCATGCTAGAGGACCTCAAACTTGAGTCACCTCCCACCGGAGCGGCTATCATCTCTCAGTTCACCCAACCCTTTTTCCATGTGAAGGTCGATCTGATCGGACCACTTCCCACCGCTCATGGGAAAGCTAAGCATGCCATTGTGGGAATCGACTATTTTACAAGATGGGTCGAGGCCAGACCTCTCTCCCAAATATCAGAAGAGAATACAATGATGTTCATCAAATCTAACATGGTTTGTAGATTCGAGACTCCTCTCATCATTGTAGTCGACCTAGGCAAGTAGTTTGACAATGCCCGATTCAAAGACTTTTGTGAAGGTTTGGGAATCGACCTCAAGTTAACTTCAATAGCCCACCCTCAGACTAATGGGCTAGTTCAATCCACTAACAAGACCATTAATAAGCTGTTGAATAAGAAATTACAACAGAAGAAAGGCAAATGGGCTGAAGAGCTTCCCGAGGTTCTCTGGGCATACCGGACTTTGAAGAGAATAGCTACCGGAGAGACACCTTACTCTCTATATCCGACTAGGTTCTCTATGAATAAAATCACCATAACCGCCTCTACAAACCAGGGATTAACCAGGGAAGCCCTCTCACTACCCTTGATGCCATGGTCAGGCACCACCTCTCGTCGTGAATGGTCTGAGTGTAAGAGTATAGTGTCCATTCAGAACTCGAGAATTGGGAATAACCAAGGAAGCCCCCTCGCTACCCCTGATGCATTGGTCGGACTACAACCCCCAAGAAGGGTCTGAGTGTAGGAGCACAATTACCATCCAGATCACGAGACCAAAAAATAGCTAGACAGCCTTCATGATGCCTTGGTCGGGCTACCACCCCCAAGAAGGGTCCGAATGTAAGAGCATAGATGCCATCCAGATCTCGAGACCAGGATATACTAGATAGCCCTCTTGATGCCTTTTTCAGGCTACCACCCCAAGAAAGGATCCAAGCATGAATAACAATTTTGCCTACGAGATTAAGGTGCCATGAGAAAATACCTTCCCGAACACCAGGAAAAAGGGTATCTTGGTTGTTATAACACAACTTTCGCCAAAATATTAAGCACCTGAGAATTGGAAGCTGGATGACCACCCAGGTAGCGGGTTTACGCTTAGCGGATTTAGAATTTCTCTTTACCAGTTTTCATTTAGTTAAAGTTGTACGAAAAAAACACGCGCAGTGGAAGCGTGAAAAATTTAATAAATTAAAGTTTCGCATCAGTAAAAATTTTCCCTTTAAAAGCAAGAACCTTAACCCTAGATTATTGATGTATATAAAAAGTGACGTACCTTTTTCTCGTGACGGTTGAACAAGCACCGAATTAATTTTGCAAGATCTTCCAATCCAATCACGAACGTGAATCATCTAGGAGTGTGGGCTCCCTTTCTCTAAATTGTATATCTGAGGATGGAAACAAACAAAATCTTTCTCTTTGTTAGTTACAATAATACTCCAAGAAGAAAACAAAGAACGTTAGGTTACTTGTGAATTATCAATCAATTTGATTGAAACTCGCGTGAACCTTGATTCGATGTTGTACACAAAAACTTTTAATGTAAAGGCTACTAGTGTTCTGTCGAAAACTAATTTTTTTTTTCCTTTTCTTCTTTGCCGAATCTCACACTATTTCTCAGAGTAGATTGAATTTTGTCTAGAGTAAAATCAGATTTTTATCCCTAAAAATTCTTTGGTGGCCGAATTCTTCTCTTGGAAAAACTAGGGTTGGCCGAAAATCTCTCTTGCAATTGCTTAGAGCTGGCCGAAATTCTGTAGAGATATATATAGGATCATAAATCCTCTCCTAAGAAGGATTTACTTGGTTGGCAAGAATCCTTTCCTTAGGTGGATTTATTTGGTAGTGTTAACCAAAAATTCGCTCAGGGTGAGGAATTATAGCTAACACCCTCGACACCACTACCACGGAGGTGATGGAGGTGATGGCCGGGGTTGGTACCTTTGATACCTAACCTGCTTAGATAAACACAAGTGTTTGTATAACAAGAATAAGTGGAGACTTTAGTATTGATTACTCATGGAATACAAGGTTCTCTCTCATATGCTCACTATCTCTCTAGAAAGTAGGCAAATGGAAAATTCGTACTTGTCGAATAGTGGATGTCATGACGGCCGTGTTCTGATCACAGAATTTAGGTCCGACGTACTCCTCTTTCCCTTTTTCTCTGTTGTCTATCCTTATGCTGCCTTTTTTCCTGTAGGAATGTTTTGGTAAATTTATATGCGGTCGAATCACTTTGAGCGGATGTATCTCCCGCCTTGATTCTCTGAACCTACTCCCTCCTTATCGGGCGGGATCCATCATTTGAAAGTTGTTGACTCCGAGTAAATAACAGAAACGATGATACTTTGACGAAGATAAGTTTACTTCCTTTTTGGAATCAAACTCTTGACTTGCGTGTAAAGGCTGGTTGTTACGTAGATATATTCATGTGCGTACTTACGGTATGATTCTTCATGGAGGTTGCTGAGCTAGTCATTCGTCGTTTTCGTAGAGCGAGGTAGATCAACGCTTTGGTTCCTTTTTCGAAGGCTTGGAATGGACACCCTAGAAGTCATTCCTATGAGGTAACATGGATCTGATTTTTTTAAAGGTATTCTTCCTTCTTATATAGTGGAGGAGACAGCAAGCTCCTGGAGAGGTTGGTGGACTTCTCGTTCGGGCCATGAATTATGTTTGACCTCTAAAAGCCTGAACCCTATGGGGCTTGCTTTGATTATTGGGATTCTTTCGAATGTTTCTTGAGCTTGGTGACCCCCCTGGCCTTCATGGGGTTGTTGAGGTGCCAGACCTCAGGAACCGAGGTTCACAGGTAGGTGGCCTCGAGAAGCCTGGACTCCAATGTTCGCGTGGGGGCTCGACCTAGTCGTGCCTAGCTTTTTCCCTAATTCTTTTGAAGCCCGACAATCCCTCCGTATTTCTACGGGTAGTTTTATGGTACATCCGGGGTTTCATGAATGTCGACTTTAGACTTCGATTTGGGCTGGGAGATTGGAAAATTTCTCTTTAACCCCTGACCAAATTTTACTATTAACAGAAGTCCCGTCTGACTTGAACACCGGAGGTAGAGTTGGGGTTGGAGTCAGATTCTCTTTTTAATTGGGAAATTTTTCCGTTATAAGATAATTACTAAGAATCTCCATTGAAATCTTCTCATTAATTACTCAAATGATGTGTCGATCTTGAATTGGTGTGTTCTTCGAGGAAAACCGGCTGCATTACGGCTCTCTTTGTGGCACGAGGTGATCTTCCCAAGGATATCACCGACGTCATTACACCCCTAACCTCTATTTAAATTCAAACTCATTGTCCGTTTCTTCACACTTTCTCTCAATTTTGAACTTACAGACTTCTTCTCCTTTACTTGTCTTCTCCGACCACATCTTCATCTTTCACCTACCTTCAAGCTCTTTTCATCCAACAATGTCGAACTCCTCTGACAACATTGAAGCCTTGGTCGAGGGCATTTGAGGCCCTAATCGGGTTCCTCAAAAATAAGTGTGAGGAATTTCGAGCGACGAGGACTCTTCCCCTATTCGTCAGTGCCGTCGCTCTGGTAGGAACTTCTCAATCAGTTCCAGCTTCTCGAATAAACCCGACAACCCTCTAAACTTAGTTGATGAGCATTCTAATGCTAAAGAGAGGGTCGATGCCATTGGGAAGGTTCAAGTTAAGGTGGCCAGGCTTCCTTCAGCGACACTTCTTCCTTCATTATCTAGGGTTATTCCCAATTCTAGCGTTGGCCCACAATTGATCAAACGCATTCGGGGATAAATATGACATTCCTAAAGGTGTTACCCTCATAGTTCCCCAAAGGAACTACGATGTTTATAATCCTCATGTGGGCGTACTTCTGATTCATTTGGTGACCTTTGAGAACGGGGTCAGACTCCCCCTTCACCCTACTATTCTGCGAGCCCTTAATGCCCTTCAACTAGCTCCCCTTCAACTGATGCCTGGCTTCTAGAGGCATCTGATTGGCTTCCTCATGATGTGGATGGAATAGTGTGAGTTGGTCAAGGTCACCCGGCAATAAGAGGCAGAAGAGTTGGCCTACCTTTTTCAGATCGAGAACTTGTCTGGAGATCCCCGAGGACAGTTCTACGTGAAGGCCAAAAACAAACTCAACTTTATCATTCCCGAAGCTTCGAGAAATGACCACGCCTTGAAGGAAGAATGGATATTAGCTTGGGGAGATTGGAGAAACTCCATATTCATCGGCGTGCATGAGTTCGTGGTTCCCACTGCTTTCAGTGACAAACCCTCATAGGATCGGGATTCCCTGCCTGAAGAGTCTGAGGTTGTGCTGAAGACTATCCTCTCCATAAATTATCTGAACTTGAAGTTTCCAACTGCTGACCCCTTCGATCCCCATAGGGTGAACAAGTATCTGTCGATCTCCGATGCTTCCCCTCGTGAGTAATATTAAGTTATCATACTTTGTTTTGATTAGCTGATTTGCCTCTGACATCCTCTGTTTCTTCCTTTTTTTAACAGTTTTTGTGGTTGCTCCAGTTTCTGGTGAAGCCTAGAAAGCACGGACCCCTCCCCTTCCTTTTAGGTCATCTCCGTGAACCTTCTTGGCTACCATGAAAAAAGGGAGGCCAATCATTATGGCCGCTACTTCGCCTGTTCCTGCTTCGTCGCCGTACTGTATGAGATCTAGGATGGCTATAATCGTATCTCGGGCGATAAAGGCTCTAAATCGAGGAGGGCCCGCTTCCCAAGCCACTGATACGTCCACCTTCACCCCCTCACCAGTGGCTCCCGCTTCAGCTGGGCTTCCCCAGTTACAATACCTCTTCCTTCCATTGATCCATATGTCCCTGGAAGCTCAGGCTCCAGGGCATCCTGAGACTAGTATTCCTGAGATTCCTCGTTCTCTCCCCCACAATCAGTGGAGCTCGGTTGGCCAGGATGAGATTTTGAAGTAGTTTGTTGCTTCATGTCCAGGTGGCAGTCTCTCTAGGAAGGCTTCCATGCTCATGGATTTTCTAATTGCAAAAGGGCCTGCCCTTCTGGCCGAGGTAGTCATTGCCTTTATTTCCTGTGATTATGAGATTTGATTGCTTTCTAACATTTGTTTCATGCTTTACAGGCTTTCAAGTTCATTGTAGCAATAGGCCACCAAGTATAATTTCTCCGAGATCGGGCGGCTAGGGCTGAGTGGGCCATGGGATTGCTGGCACAGGCTCAATCCTTGGTCTGGGAGATGACTTCCAGTCAGAGAGAAATGGAAACATAACTTGCTGAGCTTTAGTGCGACCACGAGAGACTAAAGCTATCTTTTGACCAAGAAACTCTTCGGATTATACGACGAGCCAGCCAGTGGGATGACTGGAAGGAAGAAGCGAAGGAGTTAGATGTTGAGAATCATGCTCTTCAAGCCAAAGTTGCCAAAATTCAAAATAAGGTGGACTCCTCCTTTAGCGAGGGATACTTCTACGCCTCTTACCAAGTCGCTGAGGTCCTCCCCTCTCTCTTCGACCTGTCGATTATTGCTAACTGGGATAGAGAGGAGAAAATGGCCAAGGTTGTAGAGATGTCTTGACTCTTAGGTGATGACCTGAATTCCTCTAATGTGGCTGAAGCCGGAAAGCATCCAGCTGGTTCAGACCTTCCTCATCCTCAACAAGTCTTCCCAACAATAGGTCCCGGAGAATCCTCGAGAGGGGTTCTACCCATGGAGCCGGAAGGAGATCTTATAGAAGCCCAAGGTCCCCTTAAGGTGACTTCAAAGGAGAAGCCTGCAGGAGAGGAAATTATGCCAAAGTCAATGGCCAACCTTCTTGATGCAGCCATACCTCCTGAGCTCATGGCGGTGGTCAATGAGTTCATTGAGGAGGACCCTGCTGAGCATCAGGTAATTAAAGGGCATCTTTAGGAAGAGGTTATGGAGGCGGCTATCCGGGATGAACTACCACCCAAAAGAGAAGCAGAAAACGAGGTCTATCTAGAATGAGGGGAAGCAGGAGGAGACTGAGAGGTTGCAGAAGCTTAAGTACACCTTCTTGTAGCTTGCTCTGAAAGACCTGAAAAGGGGGTGGGCACCCAATCTTTACTCGTGCTCGATCATTATCATTTTTCTTGTTTGTAGCCCGGAACCAGCGGTTGGGCTCCCTGTTCGATTGTTGTAGCCTTACGAGGGGATAGGCTCCCCAATTTATCAATGAAATTTAGCTTTTAGACTTGGTTCAATTTTTGATTTGCATGTAGGTTTAGCTCTTGTAGCAACCTGATTTTTCTCGGGAAAAGTAACAAGATAAGAAAATTGCTTAAGCGTGAAAGTAGATAGCTAGCTTGAGCTTTTGACTCTCAATATAAATGCAGCTCGGTGACTTTAGTTGATAGTCCTCTTGTTTGATCGTAGACCTTGAGCTTCTTTAAGGGGTTATAGCCCGAATGAGGTATCAAAGAGAACTATCTAGCCCTCTCTTAGGCTAGAAGAGTTACCGTGCTCTTAAACTTGAGTCCTTCTTCGGGGGGTTGTAACTAGACCAAGGCATCAGGAGGGCTATCTAGCTATTTTCTGGTCTCGAGATCTGGATGGCAACTATGCTCTTACACTCAGACCCTTCTTGGGGGTTGTAGCCCGACCAAGGCATCAGGAGGGCTATCTAGCTATTTCCTGGTCTCGAGATATGGATGGAAACTATGCTCTTACACTCAGACCCTTCTTACTGGCAGAGGCATTAGGGATAGCGAGGGGGCTTCTCCGGCTAAGCCCTGGCTTGAGTCCTTCTTAGGGGGTTGTAATCCGAACAAGGAATTAGGATGGCTATCTAGTTATTTCCTTGTCTCGAGATCTGGATGGAAACTATGCTCTTACACTTAGACCATTCTTGGGGGTAGTAGCCCGAACAAGGCATCAGGAGGGTTATCTAGCTATTTCCTGGTCTCGAGATCTAGATGACGATTATGCTCTTACACTCAGATCCTTCTTGGGGGTGGTAGCCTGACCAAGGCATCATGAGGGCTATGTAGCTTAGTTATTTCCTGGTCTCGAGATCTGGATGGCAACTATGCTTTTACACTCACATCTTTCTTGGCAGGGGGTAGTGCTAGACCGAGGCATTAAGGATAGCGAGGGGGCTTTCCCGGCTAATCCATGGCTTGGATGATAGTGTCGAATTTTCCCATGTAGACCCAATTCATTGTAGAACATATCTGAAGATGGAGAAAAAAAAGGCTTTATTGATAAAAAGAGAAGAGTACATTATTGCTGGAGATTAAGATTTAGGTGGAGGTAGCATGCTCATGAGTCCCCTATTCAGGGGTAGAATTTTCTTAAATGATATGCATTCCAGGTATGATTGATGAGTCGACCATTCATGTCTTCGAGTTTGTACGCCCCATTGCTGGCCACCACCTTTATAAAGTATGGCCCTTCCTAGTTTGGCCCCAGGACCCCGTCTAACCTCTTTCTGGTATTCAATGTTACTTTTCTGAGAACTAGGTCCCTCTCCTTCAAGTTTCGGCCTTTAACCTTCTGGTTAAAGTATTTATCAATCCTGCTCTAGTAAACCGGTACCTTCTCATCTACTCGATCTTGTTTCTCTTCCAAAAGATTCAAGCTAGCTCAAAGCTTATCCTTATTGGTCCCCGGTTCAAAATATTGGACTCTAAAGGAGGTCAGTTTGTGTTCAATGGGAAGCACTGCTTCAACCCCGAAGGCTAGTGATTAGGGCATTTCCCCGTTAGCTGTTCTCCATGTAGTGCGGTAAGCCCAGAGAACCTCGGGAAGTTCCTCAGTTCGTCTACCCTTTTTCAGTTGTAGTTTCTTTTTCAACAGCTTCTTTATAGTCTTATTGGTGGATTCCACCAGCCCATTAGTCTGGGGGTGGGCTATTGAAGTGAACCAAAGGTCGATTCCCAAGACCTCGTAAAATTTTTTAGAGCGGTTATTATCAAATTGCTTGCCGAGGTCAGCTATAATGGAAAAAGGAGTTCCGAACCTACAAACTACATTATTTTTGATAAATCTAGTTGTATTTTCTTCGATATCTGGGAGAGTGGTCAAGCTTCAACCCATCTTTTGAAGTAGTTGATTGCCACGATACCTTGTTTGGCTTGACTAGGAGCAATTGGGAGCGGTACGATCAAGTTGACTCCCTAATGGCAAAGAGGTACGGTGAGCTAAGGGATTATAATCGCTCTAGCGGTAGGTGACTTAGGTTTGCAGTCTTCTAGCAAGCTTCGCATGATTGTACCAAGATCTTTGCATCTTTATGGTGGGTTGGCCAGTAGTACCCCATGCGGAGTACCTGATATGCCAGTGCCTCCCAACCAATATGGTTCCCGTATTTCCCTGAGTGAACCTCTTTCAATGCCCATTTGGCATCCTCATGGTGTAAACATTGGAGTAAAGGAAGGGATCTGCCCCTCTTGTATAAGTACCCATCCACCAAGCAATACCGGACTGAGAGCCTCTTGACTTTCTTATCTTGGTCAGGCTCCCCCGAAAGTCTCATTTCTTGTAGATAATCCACTATCGGGTTTATCCAACATGGTTGCCGATTCAGGGTATAAATCTTCTTACCTGCCACTGTGCTAGGTAAGGGAATCACTTGAAGAGGGACCCCCTGGGTAAGGTCTGGCCACCATTTACAGCTATCTTGCCCAGGACTTCAGCTCGACGATTATGTTATCGAGGTACCTGCTCAATCCTGAAACCTTTGAATTTGCTCATAAGCTGTTGAACTAGCTTCAGGTAGGCAATCATGTTATCCCCTTTTCCCTGATAATCCCCAGAGACTTGGTTGACTATGAGCAACGAGTCACTCCTAAGCCGCAGGTAATCAACCCCGAGCTCTGCGGATGCCCTTATTCTGGCTAAAAGAGCCTCATACTTTGCCTCATTGTTAGTGGCTTTAAATTCAAATCTGAAGCAGTGGTAGCACTCAGTTCCTTCTAGATTGATTAGAACTATGCCCGCTCCTCCCCCAGCTTGCCCGGAAGCTCCATCAGTGTAGAGGATCCAAGACTTGCAACCCTTCGGCCAGCTGCTTGATTCTGGAATCTTCTCAGGGGCTTTGTCTGTTGCTGCGGAGGTAGCTTGGCTTGGGAGCATTGAGAGCTCTACTACAAAGTCTGCTAGAGCCTGGGCTTTAATTACGGTCCTTGGCTTATACCTTAAATCAAACTGGGTGAGCTCCAGGACTCACAAAACCAGCCTTTTAGAAACATCCGACTGTTTTAAAAACTGAATGAGAGGTTGATCCGTCACTACTGCTATCGAAGTAGGGACGGAGCTTCCTTACCGAGGTTACCAAGGCATAAGCGAGCTTCTTTCAAAAGGGTATAGTTCTTCTCGGGCTTGGTTAGAGAATGACTCACATAGTAGATAGGCCACTGGACCTTATCTCCATATTCCTTGACCAAGGCTCCGCTTACTGCAGTTTCAGACACGGTCAAGTAAATTTGTAGCTCTTCTCCAGGCTTG
Source organism: Dipteronia dyeriana (assembly GCA_032871835.1). Taxonomy (NCBI): domain Eukaryota; kingdom Viridiplantae; phylum Streptophyta; class Magnoliopsida; order Sapindales; family Sapindaceae; genus Dipteronia; species Dipteronia dyeriana. The sequence goes on along the minus strand of CM065300.1, from coordinate 48,583,520 downwards.
GTTTAACCAGTAGTGGAGGGCTTGACATGTATTTTTTCAAGGCTTGAAAAGCTTGTTCACTCTCCTTGTCCCATTTCATGTTTCTTCCCTGCTTAATGGCTTTGAAGAATGGGAGACACTTGTCGGTTGACCTTGAAATGAACCTGTAGAGCGCTGCTACCTGCCCAGTCAAGACTTGAACCGGTTAAAGTGACGTGGGGGACTCCCGATCCAAGATGGCCTTAATCTTTTTCGGGTTAGCCTCTATGCCCCTCTCATGGACCTTGAAGCCCAAAAACTTCCCCGTGGTAACCTTAAAGGCGCATTTGGAGTTCAATCTCATTTGGTTCCCCCTTAAGATCATGAAGGTTATGCGGAGGTCATCCATATGCCCTTCGGAAGTTGATGACTTGGTGATCATATCATCGATGTATACCTCCATTGATCTTTCAATTTCTGACTTGAACAGTTGGTTGATCAACCGTTGGTACGTAGCTCCTACGTTTTTAATCCCGAAAGGCATCACTTTGTAGCAATACAGATCTCGTCCGGTGAAAAAACGGGTCTTTTCCTGGTCTGCAGGGTGCATCATAATTTGATTTTATCCTGAAAACACATACATGAAGCTCAGGAACTTGTTTCAGGAGGTAGAGTCAACTAACTGATCAATTTTTGGTCAAAGGAAACTATCTTTCAGGCATGCCTGGTTAAGGTTAGTATAATCGACGCAAATGCGCCACTTTCCATTTGCCTTCGTGACCGTGACCGTGACCATGACCATGACCATGACCATGTTGGCGATCCATTCGGGGTAACGTGCCTCTCTGATGAAGCCTGCTTTGGTCAATTTGTCCACTTCTTCCTAGACTGTCGTATTTCTATCAGTTTTGAAGTGCCATCTTTATTGTTTGATGGGTTTAAAGGTCGAATCCACTGCTAGTCGGTGAGCAGCCAAAGTCATCGGGATCCCAAGCATCTCGTCGTGACTCCACCCAAAAAATGTCATTGAACTCATTGAGGAGCCTGATCAAGCCCTCATTCACTCCCGGCTCAAGGGTGGCTCTGATTTTGACGACCTTCGAGGGATCGTCCATTCGGATAGGAATCTCTTATAGTTTATCCATTGGATGGCCGTTGGCCCATTCCCTTCTCTGCTCCTCCTCGTCAAGCACCATGGGGTCACCCTCGGGGTGATTTATGGCCCCTACATCTTCTAGGGTCAATAGAGGGGTTTCCCCATCTTGGATAGTTGTCACCTAGGCCAGCTGTTTTGCTAGAGTTGTTGGGTTGGCAGACACTACGTTGCATCTTCTGGCTGCTTGCTGATTACCCTGAACTTCCCCCACCTTGTCTCCTACTGGAAACTTCAAGACGTTATGGTAAATGGATAGGATCCCTTTCAAGGATGATAAAAACGGCCTCCCTAATACTACATTGTAGGCCGATGGGGTATCCACCACCACGAAGACTGTCATGATATTCTGCTTGAGAGGTGTGGCTCTAATGATCACTGGTAGGATTTTTGATCCCACGGGTATGATTGAGTTCCCAATAAACCCGTATAGAAGGGTAGTGCAACTATTGTAACACCACTGTTTCAAGTTCAGTTTTTTCAAGGTGTCTTTACATAGGACATCAATGTTGCTGCCTGTGTTGACTAGCACACGGTGTAACATGCAGTTGGCAATCTGTACCGTGATCACCACAGGATCATCATGAGGCTCCACGGTGTTATAGACATCTACTTCGGTGAAAATGTTCTGTGACAACTGGGAGGGGTTGGTCGGACTCTGGTCGACCTTGAAGATACCCCTCCCCTCGTCTAAACGAGGGACTTTTCTTACGTGGTTTTTTCTAGAATTGTTAGAGGTCCTGGCCAGAGTAGGCCCTTCGCTGATGGTATGTATTATCTGGATTTGTTGCATCAGGTTGTCTGCTCCACTTTTCTTTTCTCAGCATGCTTACGGATCTCGGCTTGTACTTCCCGTCTAGACTGAATGTTATCCATGATTTACTGTAAGAATTCTATCTAATATCCTCCCTTTATCAAAGCCTCGATCTGATTTCACAGGTTGTAGCACTCCGAAGTTTTGTGTCGCACGTCTTTGTGAAAGTCACAATACTTATAACGATTCCTCTTATCAATAGGGGCTTTCATAGGTGCGGGCTTCTGTAGCAACCCTTTGTCCCAAATGGCAAGATAGATTGTCTAACGAGAAGCATTTAAGGGGGTGTAACGATCATACCCTTTCTCATCATGAGCTATTGAGGCCACTGTCCTGGAAGAAGGTGAAGCCCGTTGAGGAGTTTGTTTTGTAGGATATTTTTCCAATCTGAGTTGAGAGATGGAGAAGCGATACGTTGACTTATTGGGGGGTTTGTTCTGGCTTTTATGAGCTTGCTCAGGTTTGAGAGCTTCCTTCTTCTGCCGCTTTACGGCTTTTATGTCGTCATGTTCCATTTTGACCTTGAGTTGTTCGTCGACCTCAATTTGTTCTAGAACCTGATCATAGGCTTCTTGGTAGGTCTCTAGAGGTCTCTTGGAAAAAGAACAAAAAAGCTTGTCTTCCCACAAGTTTCTTTTGAAGTTAGCGAGGGTTTCTTTCTTGGTGAAGACCCACATCTGGATGACTTCCATGTGGAAACGCTCGACATAAGCCCTAAGGATTTCCCCTCTCTCATGGATCACGTTCTGTAGATGGATTGGGTCCTTCAATAGGGGCTTAACTCCTTGGAATTGTTAGCAAAAATCGGTCAACAGCTTCATAAAGAACTCCACACTGCCAGTAGGTAGCTTTCTAAACCAGGTCTTAGCGTAATCCGAGAGTGTAGTTGGGAACATTCGACACATAGCGGCCCTAGTCGTGTTCTGGACCTCCATCTATTGAACGAAGCTCTCTAAGTGTCTCAACGAATCCTTAATCTCAGAGAATCTATCGATCGACATTTTGAATTTGAGGGGAAGCTACGCCTCCCGGATCCTTCTGGTGAAGGGAGCATTCATCTCACTTAGAGAATCCTTCTTGTCATCCTTGTATCTCCATTTCTTTATCTGTTGGACCTTTTTCTAAAGCTCTTCCAACTAGTCTCTCAGGCGTTTACTGTCGGGTTTCCTTGAGTTGATCTAAGTCTCCTCACTATCGGACCCTTCTGACAAACTAGCGACCTTTCCTTGGTCCCTTCTTCAAATGGGGTATGCTTGGAGCCTTTGCTGACTTTTTCCTTCCCTAACTCGGGCTTTCCCTCATTGAAGTCGTTGGGTGGAGAAACTCTCCCCGCTCTCGGGGAAGGATGTTTGCCACAAACTTGACTTTCCTGGGCTGGTAGCATGGCAGCGCTTCAGGAATGAGGGGCATGGGCCCTAACCTATCCCGGATCGAGGGTGGGAGTCTCATTCTGTTACTAGCTGACTCCAGAAGGGTAGGTCCCAGGCGATCAAATGCGGGTTGTCTAGCCCTAGACCTGCTTGACTCTACTCGATTGGAGAGGTTTGCTTGCTGGATAGTAATACCCTCAACGAGCAGTCAAATGAGGACGTTCTCCACGAAGGCCGTTGCTTACTGGTCAAGCTCGACCTAGTTTCCCATAGGGGGATCCAAAGCCCGCACAGTGGCTTGTTGGTCTAGGACCTGGCTATGGAGCCTAGATTTTCTTCCTTTCTTCGGGACTTTTCGTGTCGATGCAGCAGAAGGTTGTCCTGATGCGCCTAGCAGTTCTTGGGAGGAGTGAAACCTCAAGACTCCTGTAAAACAATAAACTTAAGAATATAAAGATGGTGATGTGGGAGTTCCCCATAAACGGCGGCAGAAAGTGTTAACCAAAAATTCACTCAGGGTGAGGAATTACAACCAACGCTCTCTAGACCACTACCACGGAGGTGATGGTTAAGGTTGGTACCTTTGATACCTAACCTGCTTAGATAAACACGAGTGTTTGTATAATAATAATAAGTGGAGACTTTAGTATTGATTACTCATGGAATACAAGGCTCTCTCTTATATGCTCACTATCTCTCTAGAACGTAGAAAGATGGCAATTTCATACTTGTCAAATAGTGGATGTCACGACGGTCATGTTCTGATCACAGAATTTAAGTCCGAAGTACTTCTCTCCCCCTTTTCTCTGTCGTCTATCCTTATGTTGCCCTTTTTCCTGTAGGAATGTTTTGGTATATTTATATACGGTCGAATCATTTTGAATGGATGTATCTTTCACCTTGATTCTCTAAACCTACTCCCTCCTTATCTTGCGGGATCCATCATTTGAAAGTTGTTGACTCCGAGTAAATAGCGGAAACGATGATACTGTTGACGAAGATAAGTTTACTTCCTTTTTGGAATCAAACTATTAACTTGCCTGTAAAGGCTGGTTGTAACTTAGATATATTCATGTGCGTACTTACGGCATGATTCTTCATGGAGGTTGCTGAGCTAGTCATTTGTAGTTTTCGTAGAGCGAGGTAGATCTATGCTTTGGTTTTTTTCGGAGACTTGGAATGGACACCCTAGAAGTCATTCCTGTGAGGTAACATGGATAAGATTTATTTAGAGGTCTTCTTCCTTCTTATATCGTGGAAGTGGCAGTGGGCTTCTGGACAGGTTGGTGGACTTCTCGTTCAGGCCATGAATTATGTTTGACCTCTAAAAGCCTTAACCGAAGAGGCTTGCTTTGCTTGTTGGGCTTCTTTTGAATGTTTCTTGAGCTTTGCAACCTCCCTTGGCCTTCACGGGGTGGTTGAAAAGCCTGACCTCAGGAACCGAGGTTCCTAATTAGGTGGCCTCAAGAAGCCCGGACTCCATTGTTCGCGTGGGGGCTCGACCAGGTCGTGCCTAGCTTCTTCCCTGATAGTTATGAAGCCTGACGATCCCTTTGTGCTTCTACGGGGTAGTTTTATGGTACATCCGGGGTTTGATGAATGTCGACTTTGGGCTTCGATATGGGTTAGGAGAGTGGAAAGGAATTCTATCCTCTTATATATATATATATATATATATATATATATATATATGGCTGACTGAATTATTCATAGAATATATTAGGATTTTAAATCCTTTCCTAAGAAGGGTTTACTTGGTTGTTAAGAATCCTTTCCTTAGGTGGATTTACTTGGTGGTTAAGAATCCTTTTCTTAAAGGAATTCAATCCTATACCAAGACTCCTAATTCAACTCAATAGTGTATTTGTAACCATATTAAAAACTTCCTAATTTGATTAGATAAATAATTCTTTTTATTTATCTACTTATCAAATATAGTCTTTAATATTATTTGTACTACCAACAACAATATAATTTTAGGAGACCATTTCTTACTAGAAAAAGATTTCGACTTTTAATTAAATAATTAATCAATCAACAAATTAATCAATTTCCATTTAATTAAATAATAATATAATATAATATAACTAAGCTATTCTAAATAGTCTTGCCACCCAACACATATATATGGGTCAATATATTATTTTCTTAATTTATTAAATCCATTTGACCTTTATAAAAAGTCCACATGTGAACTAGACTCATTCTTGCAAAAAAAAAACAAGTCCACATGGCTTAATACAATTCTAGATGGACCCTTAAATTGGTCTGGTAGAATGTATCGAGTGATCCATGTAAGTTCGTTTGGATTGGGGATCTTGGCGGGCTACCTAAATTTAAGCTCCAATAGACACAACCCAGTCACAATCAACAAATGATTCACTTAGGTCCGATCTATTAATTTTAGTTTATTTCACTAAAGAACTAAAATTGAAATCTTAAAAAAAGATAGAATAGTTGATGTTACTCATTCATACCCTAGACAGCCTTATTGGAGAAAGTGTATCATCGTAAAGAATATCAGTAATTGCCAAGAGCTCATAGACCACCTTTAGCTCTCCAAGTTACCATATTTACTCATATGACCACATTTTGAACTTGGATATTTTGACTTGTCTAGAAGCCATGTTTCAATAGACACTATTAAAAACTTAACGTTAAGATTTTATATCCAATACCTCAAAACATCCATATGATGATATTCTACTCTCATTTAATAAATGGAGTCACGATGTCCATATCTATAAATGATGGCCTCTATCGATTAACAAATGAATACAACCAAACTATCGAGGATAGACTATGCTATATAATCGTACTCATTGATAGCTCAAATGATAACACTTGCAAGCATATGTCCATCATTTATCTCAGGATTGAGATAGACTCTCCAATTGTCTTCAAATGAAAACATTTATCCAATGACAGTTCTTGATAAAGTATTTCATTTGATCCAATTCAAAGCACCCAGTGCATTAGGTTCTTTTTCCCAAAGACAACACACTTTGACGATTTTAGACTCAATATAACACATTTGATCCTAATCAAATGCTAGCAAAAGAATCTACAACTTTGACAAGATAAAGGCGTCCAACCATTTATCTTAAGTTGTGAATATTATTCAAGACTAACTAAAGAATTGTGTCTACCTTATACATATTTAGATGTATGAACAATTATTTACTCATACTCTTTTGACCTTATGATTATTTACTTTTGACAATTATAATAATTCAACTATAAATGCTATAAGATTTGTTAAACTAGAAATCACTTTATTAATATGAAAAGATTGTCAAATACATTATTGTACTCTTGTTATCGAGCATAAACCCAAAAAAATTACTTTGGAGGTCTTATCATTGTCGAGATCAGGAATGAAGCAAGGAGCTCTTAGTCAAATTGGAAGTTTCTGATCATGATTATCCAGGACAAGTATAAAAGAAGTCATAACAGATTTTCATTAATGATGAGGGATTTTATCCCAAAGTAAGGCTACATTCATCAAGCAAGGAGCAAAACCCCTGGTTCTGGGCTACATGAAGAGCAAATAAAAGAGAATCAAGTAAACTGGTCATGAGTAAAACAATGAGCCAAACCCCAGGTTCCAGGCTACACAAATGGAAAATAAAGATCGATAAAACTAATATGAGTAAAGCGGGGTACCCACCCCCTTTTCCGGGCCAACAAAGCAAGAGATGAATATTACATCTGTTAACGAAAAATTCATTTGAGGTGAGGAATATCAATTAACACACTCGAGACCGCTACCTCGGAGGTCACGGTTGGGGTAAGAACCTCATACCTTGGAGAGGTCTTGTATGAACATGGAGGATGGTGCAGTAGGTAAGAGATGAGTTATACCATCCGTCGGGCTTCGTGGTAGGATTCATCCAATCCATCGGACTTTGTGCTTATAGAGAAGATACGGGGAGCTCGTGGATCCCTTACTGGTGTGAAGAGGATGATCCTGGTCCTCGTTTATGGTCGGAACCTGTTTCGGAGCCTGGAGCCTGGTCCTGAACCCTGGTTTCTTTCTGTGATTTCCCGACCTATATGGCGATTAAGGAGGGAGGCTTGTCTTGCTTCTGTGCCAGATCTTTGCCCGCTTCTATAGATCTTTGTTATAGTTTCCCAATCTCATGTAATAAGGATTAGAAAGCTGGGACCAATGGAGTTGGTACCTGGCCCGCGTACATATATGTATAACACAAGTCTTACATAGATGGAGGTGGACTGACCAAGGGGAAAAAGCATCAAGTATGATCACATGCTGAAAAACCACGAGATAGTATCTGGAGGAAGGTAGAAAGACCCTTCCTTGTATATATATATATATATATATATATATATATATATCAAGCGGTGCTCCTGGGAGCTTACAAGAGCGGTCGAGTAGTACAACGTACACGCTCCGGAGAGCTTACAACAGTAATAGAAAGTTAACCAATCCCGATACATGCTTGGGAGAGGTAGTACATGATGGCTATATATAGAGAGTTCATGCCAGTAGCCTTTTACACTGTTAATGACATATTTTTGGTGGGGGTCGGTATGTGCAGTCAGGCATCGGATTCAACATGCATTTCAGGAGTCAATCTGTGTACATAATTTTGCCTCGTAGGCGATTTCTTGGTTGAATCTTCGATGCCCCTCAACGTGCGTGTTGAGGTCTATTTCTACATGGTGTAATTAACTTGACGTGCAAGGCGAGGATCCTTGAATTAGTCTCATTTCCTTATTGAATACGATTATTCATTTAATGTAGTTGACCCTAAATAATCGGCTTATAGCTAATATATTGGAGAATATGTGATTATTTCCTCTTTGGACTCTTTCACTAATGGTGGTCATTAAAGAGTTGAATATTCTCTCATTAATGGCATTGACTATATCATTAATAGGGCTAATTAATACGATTGACCTCATTAATAGAGTTAACTACCTCCATTAATACGGTTGACTACCTCCATAAATACGGTGTGACATCATTAAATGGGTTGAATACCTCCATTAATATGGTTTGACCTCATTAATAGGGTTGAATGAATCGAGACCCCACTGTGAATGAATCGGGACTTCTGGGTGCTCCCCGGACGGATCAGAACATCGATGGATCACTAGCTCATTCGAAGGTCCAGTAAAAATAGAGAGGAGCCATCAGTATGATAATCTTTAGGAGCAAGCTGATACTGCTAAGGTCGAGCTCGTGCAAACCAAGGATGATGGTTACTTCTTCACAGTCTTCTAGGTAGAGCTGGCTCTACTTCCCCCCTTTGACTTAAGGGTCATTGATCGACGGAAAATGGAGGGGATTATGAAGAAAGCTGTTGAGATGGTTGTGTTTGTTACTATCGTAGCTGGCAAGTCTTTGGTTGCTGAAGCAGACCTTGGCTTGAAAACCCCTGTTACAGCAAAGGATCAATCCGAAGAGAAAGCTTCTCCCTCAAATAAAGGCCACAACTGAGGTAGTTGTTTATGTGGCAGGTGGGCCCCAGTTGAACTAGAAGTAAATGCTTCGGGTAGAGAAAACCGCTCTCTCAGGGAATGTCAAACCAGAAGGAGGAGGGGTTGACTAGGGTAGTGAGGGGCACAACTATTCTGAATGAAGACATGACCAAAATTGAGGCAACCATGGCTAATATACAGGTATCCCGAGAGTGGATCCAATATGCATATTGTACCTCGTGAGGATTGCTCCGAAGGAGGAGATAAACTCTTGAGGGAGTGGTTTAAACTCTAAATGGCAGCATGATTGCCTTGAAAGCCAAGATGGGTGCTTTATTTGCTGAATGATGCTTCTGTGTTGCTTTCTAGGTAACTTGAGCTCTTTTTCCCTCTGACCTAATCATCATTGGAGGATGGATACATTGAGTAGATCACGGAGAAAGCTGAGAGTTGCTTCGGTCCACTCCGACTGAAGTCGGACCTTCTTGAGATGATAGGTACGGAGATGATGAGTAGGACTTGGTTCCCATTTCTGCTTTAATGTCTAGTCGTGTTGGGGTAGGAACTACCTTAAAGTCCCCCGCTGCTGTAGATGCATGGGCGGTTCCAATCTCGCCTACCTCTCCATCACAATCATCCAAAGTAGAGGTCCAGTTTGATATTTCCAAGGAAAGGGAGGTCCGAATTGGTCTGGTAGATATGGGTTGCTACAGAGGTTAGGGATGCATGTGGAGCTTTAAACCTATGTTCTGTCCATTTGAATCTGCCAAGGACAGAAAGATCTAGATCGCCCTTACCAAGGAAGGGGAGGTCCATGTTGAAGCCATAGTGATGAAAAAGGTCCCGATCAATCTAGCTGAAGAGATAATGGACCGAACTTATTCAGCCTGACACGACCAAGGTGGCAGAACTAGCTCTGATGTAGCAGTGCTAGGGGATGGTGGTTCTTCATCTACCCCAGCAGCAGAACCAAGGAAGAAGGAGCTACCACTGTCGATGAAACTAACTCGGGAGTTGGATCGGGACCACGGTGGCTCGCTAGGGCGTTGAATGGCCCGGTACAAATAGAGAGGAACCACTGGCCCGGTACTAGATATGAGGAGGACTTGCAGCGGTGCTGCTGCTGCTCCAAAGGCTTGCTCTGACACGTATGAGGCCTTACTGAATATTGGAAGCCTCTAGGCTTATCTTGAATGAACCGGGACTCTGGTGGCTTGCTAGAGCGTTGAATGACCCGGTATGAATGGAGCAAAGCCACCAGTATTATGCTCTTTAGGAGCAGGTTTATGCTGCTAAAGTCGAGCTTGAGCAGACTAAGGAGAAGATGATCAAGATAATGAGGGGAACGATCATCCTGAGCAAAGCCATGACTAGAGCTGAGGCAACCGCAGTTGAGATGTAGGTAGACAGAGAGCGGATGTAGTGTGCATATGATATAGAGAGAATCAAATCCATGCTCCATGCCTTGTAAGGACCACTCTAAAGGAGATCATGGAGAAAGCTAGGAGTTTGTCAGGTCCATTTATACTGAAACCGGTCATTCTCGAGCCGCTGTGTGCACTGATGATGAGGAGGACATGGTGCATATCTCTACCTTCATGCCAAACCGCATTAGGGTAGAACCTATCTTGAATTCCTCTATATGGTAGAAGATATCCATATTGATTCCATAATGGTGAGAGAGATCCCGATCGATCCAGTTGAGGAGATGGCGGTCAAGGTTGATTCAAGCTGATCTAACTGAGGTGGTAGAAGCTGGCTCCGAATGGCGACCCTTCTTCCAACCAAGCAGTGAGACCAGGTAGGAAGAAGCTGCTACTGTCGAGGAGAATAATCAGAGAGGTGGATCGGGACCAAGGTAGCTTGCTAGGGCGATGAACGGCCCGGTACAAATGGAGTGGAGTTACTAGTCTTGTACTGGTCTAGAGGTATGCTCGGGATCTAAGGAGTCCCTAGCAACCGTGAGAAGGATCTGGACCTCTCTAAAATGAGTAGGAACCATAGTGACTTACTTAGACGCTGGATGGCCTGATACAAATGGAGAGGAGCCACCTGTCAGGTACCGATCCAGAAGCATGTTTGGGATCCAAAGAGTCCCCAACAACTGAGAGAAAGCTCTGGACCCCTCCGGAATGAGTAGGAACCATAGCAACTCACTTGGGCGTTAGATGGCCTAATATAAATGGAGAAGAGCCACCAGCCTGGTACCGCTCCAGAGGCATGCATGGGATCCAAGAAGTCCCCAGTAACTGAGAGAAGGCTCTGGACCCTGCTGCAACGAACCATGAGCTCAATGGCTCACTTGGGCATTGACCAACCCGGTATAAGAAATGAGGAGCCACTGGGCCTTGCAACGGGGATGCTACTCTAAAAGCTTTCTTAGGCATATAGGAGGCCATACCAAAATGTGGAAAGCCTCTGGGCTCTCCTCGATCAAATCGGGCTTTGGTGGTTTGCTAGGGTGATAAATGGCCTGGTACAGTGAAGCCACCGGTATTGTAGCTGTGCTACTCCTTAGAGGCTTACTTAGGCATGTAATAGGCCTCAGCAAATATAGAAAGCCTCTGGGGTTCCCTCGATCAGATTATGCTTCAGCGGCTCAATAGGGCATTGAGTGGCCCATCATAAATGGGGAGGAGCTACCATTATGGTACTGTTCCAGAGGTATGCTCAGGATCCAACAAGTCCCTAACAACTGAAATGAGGCTCTAGACCCTCCTAGAGTAAACCAGGATCTCAGTGGCTAACTTGGGTGTTGACCGGCCCGGTACAAGAAGTGAAGAGCTACAAAGCCTTATAGCAATGTTGCTGCTCCAAAGGCTTGCTTTAACATATAGGAGGCCATACCAAATATAGGAAGCCTCTAGGTTCTCCTCGATCAGATCGGTCTTCGATGGCTTACTAGAGCGATGAATGACCCGGTACATATAGAGTGATGCCAGCGGTCTGGTACTGGTCTAGAAGCATGCTTAGGATCTTAGAAGTCCCCAGCAAATGAAATGAGGCTCTGAACCTCACTGGAAAGAAATAGGAGCTCAGTGGAACACTTGGGCTTTAATCGGCCTAGTATAAGAAGTGAGGAGGCACTTAGTCTTGCAGCGAGGCTGCTACTCCTGAGGGTTGCTTAGGCATGTTAGAGGTCTTACCAAAATGTGGGAAGCCTCTGTGCTTTCCTCGATCAGACCGGGCTTCGGTGTTTTACTAGGGTGATGAATGACCCGGTACATATGGTTTGAAGCCACAGGTCTTGTACTGGTCTGGAGGCATGATTAGGAATTAAAGAGTCCCCAACAACCGAGAGAAGGCTGTGGACCTCTCCAAAATAAGTAGGAACCATGGTGACTTACTAGGGCGCTAGATGGTCTGATACAAATGGAGAGGATCGACCTACCAAGTACCGGTTCAGAAACCTGTCTAGGATCTGCAGAGTTCCTAGCAATTGAGAAAAGGCTCTGGATCCTCCGAAATGTGTAGAAACCGTGGTGACTCACTTGGGTGCTGGATAGCCTGGTAGATAAGGTGTGAAGCCAATAGTCTTCTACTGGTCGCGATGCTCCAAAGGCTACATAGTTGAGTTGGCTTCTCAGATTCATGAGTTGATATGTTATCGCTACCTAGGAGCTTCTAAAGGGCTCATCCAAGAACACGAAGGGATTTGTGTGACCAGGTACAAGTCCAATGGATCTGTATGACTAGGTACAAGTCCAATGATTTGCTGGATAGGAGGTTTACTTGCAACAGAGCACACCTTCTATAAGGAAGCTAGAGAGGTGCAGTTCTACTATATAGTACCTCTCGATGTATCAGAATGGTTCAACTGTTAGGGTTTATGCCCTAAGCATGTAATTTGTAAATGGATTTATAAAGTAAATAAAAAGAAAGGTTCAATTCATTTTTGATATGTTATTTATTTTATAAACTTTTGTACATATAGACATCCTGGATTGCCGGATGTAATCTCGAACTGTGTATATGAGTGTCATATACAGATTGATACAGTAAGAGACGTGCAATCTAAAGAGTCCATAGATAGCAAATAAAGCTAGGTACTTTATTTTTGGTTAATCTATAGCTGCGGTCCGTTCCGTAATGTACAGTGATTCTATCCTGAATCATTCATATGAGATATGGGAATTGAGGCACCTTGTATGATGTGATCAAATAGGACTGAGCCACGATCTATATGAATTTCACACCAAGATTTGTTTACCGAGGAGATTCATATATATCAACTAATGATGACTATATGTGGGTGATCTTAATCCTGAGTGTCTTATCGACTCCTTCAGGTTAGATCGTGGTCTTTGATATATCATGGGTGTGGTCAGACGCATTTCCTGATCAATATACTCCGTATGTTGGGATTACGGTTTGGCTTGTGGCTAGGAAGGTTTGTACACAATAGTGGAATCCACTCCTTCTTGTGAGAAGTAGATTGTAGCTCCCTTAAGGTTTGATTCGGGGCTTGGACAATATGAGTGCTCTGCTAATTCCGTGAGGAAATAGGATTTATTGTCCATTAGAGAATCAATGGTACTTAAAGGATATATGTAATTAGAGGGGTATAACGGACATTATGACCCAGCTCAAATTATGAACTACTGTGGAGGATCACACCATATGTAATAGCTATATCGATGGACACCGAGTTGTATCGGTCTGTGTAAAAACATCTGCAGTTGAGAGAGTGCAGCTTTGGGTTTTTAGTGGAATAACACCGGAGTTAATAATCAAGGAATATTAATTAAAGAGTTTAATTAATGATTCCGAGGATTATTGGAGCTCAAAATACTGTGGTCCATTAGGTCCCCTTGCTAGCCCGATCGATTTAGGTAACAAGGGTCACAGTTAATTAATTGAATTGTCCAGATAATTGTGTTACGAAAGTGAGACGTATTTATTCGGGAATTAATTGAATAATGAGATTATTTAATTAATAGATAATGGTGATTAAATAACTTAAATAATGAGATTATTTAATTATGTTATTAATCACTAAATGGAGGGTGTATGTTGATATTTTTTTTTAATAAAATAAGATAATATGATTATTTTATTTTATTAAATTAAATATTTTATTTTTGAATTTAAATAGTTTGAATTCAAAAATTAAAATCAAATAAAAGATATGAGATATTTTTTTTTTGAAAGTTTTTAAAAATCAAATATAGATTTGATCTAATATTTAATATTATATATGTGATATATACATATTTTTTAAAAAAGTGTTTTGCATGTCACGCACAACACACTTATATATATGTATGTATGTATACCTGATACGATTTTTGAAAGAAAGTTTGAGTGAGTTTGTTTTTTTTTTAAAATATATTTGGTGCAAGTGTTGTATACCAATATCAAGAAGAAAAAGTTTCTTCAAATATTTTTCTCTACATCCTCCATCTTGAGTTCCTAAGAACCATGACGCTCCCACACACAGTTACCAGTCCCGGGAATAACTAGAAAGATCAGTGGTAAAAACCAGGAGCAAATCGAAAAGTGAATGAGCCTCCAAACGTTGGTATGGTTCTATCTTTTAATCTTCTTTTTTATTATTGATTACAATTTCCTGTATTTACATATATATATTTTATTAGTGTAATAATTAGTATATGTATTTGTTCCGAAAATAAATGCGATCATAAGTTCACTGATCCCAGATACAGATTATGATCTATATAAAAAAAAATTAAAACCTTACTTCTGCTGTGTGACTGGTGAACGGGGTTCCAACAATTGGTATCAGAGCCAATTTTATTTTCGGAATAGGAAATTTTTTTCGATGCTCCTATATATACGATTGTGTAGGCACGATTTAAATTGACTGTATGATGTTTTTGTATGTATATATTTTTTTAGATTACAAAAACATGATTGATCGTTAATTATATGGTACTGTAGATTTAGGGTTTATGGGTTGTATAATTTTTTTTATTATATTTGTTTTTACTATTATTGTATTGTAAAAAAAATGTGTAACCTATGTTGAAGACCTAGAAAAATCACGAAGAAAGATTCATGAGATGAATCAGAGTGACCTGAAGAGACTGGAAGACTTGAAAATTACAAGAAGACCAATGAATGCCTTGGGGGTATATTTGTAATTTTAGATTCTAATTTTTTTTTGTTAAATAATCCACAGTACTCGGTCAATTCATGTATGCTTTATATTATATGATGATAAAAGCATTGTCATGCATACAGAAATATATTTGATATGTTATACATGCATCATAGCATGATATTTTATGTATTTTTTTTAAAATGTGATTAAAATGGGTAAATACATAAATTGGCTATGAAAATGGGATTAGTTTTTTAATTGTTAAAAAACTTGGTAATTCTCATTAATATTAATCTAGTTATTAAATAGTTTAATAAGTTAGATTAATAGGGTCATTTATATTTATAGTAATTAGGATTAATTTGATTAATTTCCTAATTATAAATGAACCGAAAATTGTGTTAGAGTTTTAATAGTTAAAACTTGGTAAACACTTTCATAATAATATGAGCTTAGTAAATAGTTTACAAAGATTTAGATTATTCACTAATAGATTAGATTTTTAATTGTTAAAAATCATTAATAATTTATTAGTTAATTAGAACTTGTTTCTAATAAAGAATTAGTTAATGCACTAGATAACTTGATTAAAGTTAGCCATTTGATCCTGTATAGTCTAGGTGTATTAATGGATAATAGAAAACCCTAGTTTTAAAATAGTGAGTGGGAGAGGGATATATGACATATATATCCCGTGGTCTCCATCATTAGTTCAACACGGTGAGATCCGAGTGGGGCCTCGTGACGGCTTTGCTTTCGTCCTCCCTAAGAAGGGTTTCCACAAAGGTCAATACCAAGGTTGACTTCCTAATGGATAGGATTTCTGAGGGTATTTCGGGATTGACCGACCCTAAGGCAGCAATTCTCGAGTTAAGCTCGTGAGATCAGAAATGGTGGGTTACACTCACGAAGGTTTTGATTAAGTTTGTTAATTAAAAACCTGATTGAATAAACGATGGTTGAATGATATGGAATAAGAGTTATTCTAGAATATCATTTGATTGAGAATGTCTCGGTCCAACATGCAAAGATTTGACCGACCCTAAGGCGGCACTGTTTTGTGGTATGTTGGATTGTCGTGGTATAGTAACTATTTTTTTGGTAGTTCCAGTTTGTTAAACATGTTCATACATCATGTTTAAATTTATACCAAATCACTTGCACTTGTTTTAAATAAATGACTTAATGAATATTTTATTAATTTCAGCAATGTCTTCTGCATTACTTCAAATTAATCCAAACGATAAATTAACTGGTGATAACTATACTAAGTGGAAACTTAATATTAATGCAATTTAGGTCACCAAAGACCTCAAGTTTGTGCTTACGGGGGAATGTCCTCTAGTGCCTACTGACAATACCACACGAACTGTTCGTGAGGCATACCAGCGATGGGTCTCATCTGATGAGAAGGCCCGAACATATCTGTTAGCATCTATGACAGACGTGCTTGTCACAAAGCACGAAGCAATGACTTCAGCATTCAAAATCATGGAGTCATTGCAAGCTATGTTTGGGTAGCCCTCCGAGCAAAAGCGATATGAAGCTGTTCGTTTCGCTATGCTTGCTCGCATGAATGAAGGAACGTCAGTTCGTGAACATGTCCTGAGCATGATGTCCTACTTCAACACAATAGAAGTCAATGGCGGGGCCATTGTCGAACCCAGTCAAGTGAGCATCATACTGACGACTCTTCCGAAGAGTTTCGATCAGTTTAAAAGCAACTACTGGATGAACAAGTTAAAGTTTAGTCTTACACAGTTGCTCAATGAGCTCGCTTCCTTTGAGTCCTTGATTAAAGACAACAAAGGCAAGACCGGTGAGGCAAATTTTGCTGAACCATCTTCCTCTAATAATAGGAAGAGGAATAGGTCCGATGGGAAGGCAAAGAATAAGCCCAAACCCAAGAAATCCCATAACTAGGGCGCCTCCACTGACCAAGGCAAGGGAAAATGTTTCCATTGCGACAAGGTTGGGTACTGGAAGAGGAACTGTCCTCAATATCTGGAGAAGGCTGCCAAGAAGAAGAAAACGAAAGGTAAATATGATTTACTTATTCTTGAATCTTGTTTAGTGGAAGATGATTCTTTAACCTGGATAGTTGATTCGGGGGCCACTAATCATGTTTGTTCTTCTTTGCAGTAGACTGATTCTTGGACACCGCTAGAGGAGGGAGCCTTCTCAATGCGTGTGGGGTCAGGGGATGTCGTGTCGGCACGAGCAGTGGGTGTAATTAGATTACGTTTTTGTAATAATTATATATTGTTGGACAATGTATTTTATATTCCTGGATTTACACGGAATTTGATTTCCGTTTTTAAGTTGTTAGAACAAAAATATTTTGTTTCTTTTAATAATAAGTCTGTTATTATTAGAAAGAATGATCTGAATATTTGTTCAGGAATTAATGAAAACAATTTGTATGTGTTAAGACCGTTAATACATACTACACTACTCAACATCGAAATGATTAAGGTTGAAAAACCAAAAACTAAATGACATAAGATTTCTCCAAATAATGACACGTATCTCTGGCATCTAAGGCTTGGTCATATCAACCTTGACTGGATAGACAGATTAGTAAAAAACAAACCTTTAAGTGAGTTAAAGGTTGTCACCTTACCTGTCTGCGAATCTTGTTTGGAAGGTAAGATAACTAAGAGACCTTTTACTGGAAAAGGGCTTAGAGCTAAAGAACCGCTAGAGCTTATACATACAGACGTCTGTGGACCGATGAATGTTAAAGCTAGGGGTGGTTATGAGTATTATGTCACCTTTATAGATTACTACTCAAAATATGGATACGTCTACCTGATTCAACGAAAGTCGGAAACATTTGAAAAGTTCAAAGAATTCCGAGCTGAAGTTGAGAATCAATTAGGTAGGACTATCAAGTCACTACGATCGGATCGTGGAGATGATTACCTTGACAAAGAGTTTGAAGTAAGGATGCACATTTATCCCCAGGGCCCTAAATCCCGGCACCCCCATCCCCATTTGGGGATTTTGTTGTTGGGAAAAATAGGGAAATGGGGGAAGGATGGGGATGATTTTCATCCCCAAATTAAAATGGGGATGGGGATAGGGGGACCCCACCTCATCCCCATTTCCCCATTTTCCCCACAATTAAATTGAAATGGGGAAGGGGATGGAGATCCCCATTTCCCTATTTCCCCCAAAAGTATATAAATATAATTATAATATATATTTGAAATATTTGAAACATTTTATGTTGAATTTATAATTCATTGATATTTTTTATTTGTAATGAAAGATTTTTTTTATTTAATTTAATTTATAATTTTTAGTTAAATATGGAAATGGGAAAGTAGGGGAACGGGGATAAGGGAAAACAGGGAAAACAGGGGAAACAGGGAAAATGGGGAATTGGGGATGGGGATGGGAATGTAGGACCTCCCCCCAGACATCCTCATCCCTATTTTCCTTAAATAGGGAAATGAGAGGGGGAGGGATAGGGGAGGAGTCTAGGAAGTGGGGATGGGGATGGGGGGACCTATATCCATCCCTATTCCCCAAACGTGCATCCCTAGTTTGAAGACTTCATGGTCGAGCATGAGATAGTTTCCCAACACACAGCTCCCGGTACATCTCAGTAAAATGGTGTAGCGGAGAAGAGAAATAGAACCCTAATGGAAATGGTGAGATCTATGATTATTTTTTCATCATTACCAAATTCCTTCTGGGGATATGCGTTACAAACAACGGCATATATTTTGATGGTCGTAAAGCTAGTTTGCAACATTTTCGCATATGGGGGTGTCCAACACACATTCTGAAGAACAGAACTGGAAAGCTAGACTGCAAGTCTATTGTCTTTCTATTTGGAGGATACTCCAAGGAGACCAGAGGTGGACACTTCTATAGTCATGAAGATAACAAAGTATTTGTATCAACAAATGTAACGTTTCTTGAGGACAATTACAATAGTGACCATAAACTTCGTTCCAAGATTGTATTAAATGAGTTGGAGACTGGTGAGACTGGTGAGACTAGTGTTTCATCAACAAGAGTTGTTGATCCACAAACATCTGAGAGTTAAATAGTTCCTGATCAGGATACACTACCACCTATACGTAGTGAGAGGGTTGTGAGACAACCTAAACGCTATTTAGCTATAAGTAAGGGACAAGGTGTTGTCTCTACTGATAGTGTGGATGATCCATTGACTTTTAATAATGCAATGGAAGATCCTGATAAAGAGGAATGGCTTAAAGCCATGAATCTCGAGATGGAGTCCATGTACTCTAACTCAGTCTGGTATCTTGTAGACTTACTGGATGGGGTAAAACCCATAGGGTATAAGTGGATCTACAAGAGAAAGAGAGGAGTAGACAGGAAGGTAGAGACCTTCAAGGCAATGCTAGTGGCCAAGGGTTATACCCAAAAAGAGGGGGTCGATTATGAAGAGACATTTTCACCAGTAGCCATGTTTAAGTCTATTAGGATTCTTTTATCCATTGCTGCCTATTTCGATTATGAAATTTGGCAAATGGACGTCAAGATTGCATTCTTGAATGACAATCTTGATGAGAGCATCTATATGTTGCAACTAGAGGGATTCGTGTCTCCAAATCAAGAGCAAAAGGTTTGCAAGCTGCAAAGGTCCATATTTGGACTTAAGCAAGCATCTAGATCTTGGAACATTAGGTTTGATGATGTGATCAAAACCTATGGCTTCGAGCAAAATGTCGATGAGCCTTGTGTCTACAAGCGCATCATTGATAAAAAAGTAGTTTTCTTGGTCCTATAGGTAGATGATATCCTACTCATTGGGAATGATGTGGGAGTGTTGTCTGATATAAAATATTTGCTGGCTAGCCAATTCCAAATGAAAGATTTGGGAAAGGCAAGTTATGTTATAGGGATCTAACTTATAATGGATCGTAACAACAAACTTATAGCACTGTCTCAGGCATCATATATAGACAAGATTCTTGTGCGACTTTCGATGCAGAACTCCAAGAAAGGTAATTTACCTTCCAGACATAGAGTTCACTTGTCTAAGGAACAATGTCCTAAGACACCTCAAGAAGTTCAGGATATTAGACGTGTTCCTTATGCATCAGCAGTAGGTAGTCTCATGTATGCTATGTTATGCACGAGACCGGACATCTGATATGCAATGGGAGTAGACAGCAGATACCAGTCCAACCCAGGATTGGATCATTGGGTTGCTGTCAAGACTATTCTCAAGTATCTTCGGAGAACGAGAAATTATATGCTAGTGTATTCCGGACAGGATTTCATCCCGTCAGGATACACGGATTCTGATTTTCAGTCAGATAAGGATTCTAGAAAATCCACGTTTGGATCAGTATTCACTCTAGGTGGTGGAGCCATTGTGTGGAGAAGTATCAAGCAATCTTGCATTGCTAACTCCACCATGGAAGCAGAATATGTAGCTGATTGTAAGGCCGCTAAAGAGGCTGTTTGGCTCTATAAGTTCTTGAGTGATCTGGAAGTTGTTCCAGACCTGGATAAGCCCATCACACTTTATTGTGATAACAGTGGTGCTGTGGCTAATTCCAAAGAACCAAGAAACCACAAGAAAGGGAAGCATATAGAGAGAAAGTATCATCTCATCAGAGAGATAGTGCAGAGAGGAGATGTGATCGTCACCAAGATAGCCTCACAAGACAATCATGCTGATCCATTTACGAAGACCTTACCGGCTAAAGTGTTTTCGGGTCACCTAGATGGTCTAGGGTTACGAGACATGCCTCACATGCTTTAGTGCAAGTGGGAGATTGTTGGGGTTTATGCCCTAAGCATGTAATTTGTAAATGGATTTATGAAGTAAATAAAAAGAAAGGTTTAATTCATTCTTGTTATGTTATTTATTTTATAAACTTGTGTACATATTAACATCCTGGATTGCTGGATGTAATCTTGAACTGTGTATATGAGTGTCATATACGGATGGATACAGTAAGAGACGTGCAATCTAAAGAGTCCATAGATAGCAAATAAAGCTGGGTACTTTATTTGTGGTTAATCTCTAGCTGTGGTCTATTCCGTAATGTACAGTGATTCTATCCTAAAT
This sequence comes from Dipteronia dyeriana, assembly GCA_032871835.1. Taxonomy (NCBI): domain Eukaryota; kingdom Viridiplantae; phylum Streptophyta; class Magnoliopsida; order Sapindales; family Sapindaceae; genus Dipteronia; species Dipteronia dyeriana. The sequence goes on along the minus strand of CM065300.1, from coordinate 48,562,649 downwards.
CATTCATATGAGATACGGGAATGGAGGCACCTTGTATGATGTGATCATATAAGACTGGGCCATGATCTATATGAATCTCACACCAAGATCCATTTACCGATGAGATTCATATATATCAACTAGTGATGGCTATATATAGGTGATCTTAATCCTGAGTGTCTTATCGACTCCTTCAGATTAGACCGTGGTCTTTGATATATCATTGGTGAGGTCAGATGCATTTCCTGATCAATATACTTCGTACGTTGAGATTGTGGTTTGGGTTGTGGTTGGGAAGGTTTGTACACAATAGTGGAATCCACTCCTTCTTATGAGAAGTAGATGGTAGTTCCCTTAAGGGTTGATTCGGGACTTGGACAATATGAGCACTCTCCTAATTCCGTAAGGAAATAGGATTTATTGTCCATTAGAGAATAAATGGTACTTAAAGGATATATGTAATTATGGGGGTATAGTGGACATTATGACCCAACTCTAATTATGAACTACTGTGGAGGATCACACCATATGTAATAGCTATATCTATAGACATCGAGTTGTATCGGTATGTGTAAAAACGTCTGCAGTTGAGAGAGTGCAAGTTCGGGTTTTTAGTGGAATAACACCGGAGTTAATAATCATAGAATATTAATTAAAGAGTTTAATTAATGATTCCGAGGATTATTGGAGCTCGAAATAATGTTGGTCCATTAGATCCCCTTGCTATCCCGATCGATTTAGGTAACAAGGGTCACGGATAATTAATTGGGTTATCTAGTTAATTGTTATACGAAAGTGACACGTATTTAATCAAGAATTAATTGAATACTGAGATTATTTAATTAATAGATAATGGTGTTTTAATAACTTAAATAATGAGATTATTGAATTATGTTATTAATCACTAAATGGAGGGTGTATGTTGATATATTTTTTTTGCATAAACTAAGATAATATGATTATTTTATTTTATTAAATTAAATATTTTATTTTTGAATTTAAATAGTTTGAATTCAAAAATTAAAATCAAATAAAAGATATGAGATATTTTTTATTTGAAAGTTTTTAAAAATCAAATATAGATTTGATCTAATATTTAAATATTATATATGTGATATCTATTATTTTAAAAAAAAAGTGTTGTGCATGTCACGCACAACACACACATATATATATATATATACATTGACAAAAAAGAGAGGTTTTTTTTTTGTTTTTGGTCAAAAGCATTATATATATATATATATATATATATATATGTATGTTTGTATGTATGTATGTATGTATGTATGTATGTATACCTGAAACGATTTTTGAAAGAAAGTTTGTGAGGTTTTTTTTTTAAAAAAAAATATTTGGTGCAAGTGTTGTATACCAATATCAAGAAGAAAAAGTTTCTTCAAATATTTTTCTCTACATCCTCCATCCTGAGTTCCTGAGAACCGTGACGCACCCACACGCAGTTACCTATCCCGCGAATAGCTAGGAAGATCAGTGGTACAAACCAGGAGCAAATCTAAAAGTGAAGGAGCCTCCAAACGTTGGTATGGTTCTATCTTTTAATCTTCTTTTTTATTATTGATTACAATTTCCTGTATTTTCATATATATTTTATTAGTGTAATAATTAGTATATGTATTTGTTTTGAAAATAAATACGATCATAAGTTCACCGGTCACAAATACAGATTACGATCTGTATAAAAAAAAATTAAAACCTTACTTCCGCTGCGTGACCGGGGAACGGGGTTCCAACATCAGCTACGTAAAAGATCTTCACGAGGGGAGCTACTGTACTGGAGCACCACGATTATATGAGCAAGTTCGCTTCATAGGAGCAGCATAATGAACTGGTTACACAAGGAATCCCACGTACCATATTTCCTCCATAATGAACAAAACTCGTTAAATGACAAAATGAGCACCACACGCGATGCATAGGCGATATAGACAAGTATCGAGAAAGGACATCATAAATAGTAAATGATATTCCATGAATAACGAATATGTTACCTCGATAGTATAATGATAATCATGTAGAGACATGGATGCTTTCAAAAGTGGTGTGGAAACTTCCCACAGATGGCGTCAAAAAGTGTTAACAGAAATTTCACTCGAGGAAAGGAATATCAGTTGCCACCCTCGAGGCCGTTACCTCGGAGGTCACAGTCGGGGTAGATACGTCGTACCTTGAAGAGATCTTGTATGAACATGGAGGATGGTGCAGTATGTAGGAAATGAGTCATACCATCCATTTGGCTTCATGGTAGGAGTCATCCCACCTGTCGGGCTTCGTGCTTATAGAGGAGATACGAGGAGCTCGAGGATCCCTTATTGGTGTGAAGGGGATGATCCTGGTCCTCGGTTGTGGTTGGAACCCGTTCTGGGACTCGGAGCCTGGTCTTGGACCCTGGTTTCTTTCTTTGGTTCCCCGACCTATATGGAGATTAAGGAGGGAGGCTTGTCTGGCTTCAGTGCAGAATCCTTGCCCACTTCCATAGATCTTCATTGTAGTTTCCCGATCTCATGTAAGAATGACTAGAAAGCTAGGACCAATGAGGTCGGTACCTAGCCCGCATACACTTATGCATAATACAAGAGATAAATAGGAAAAACACAAGTCTTATATAGAGGAAGGTGGACTGACCAAGGGGGAAAAAACATCATGTATGATCGTATGCTGAAAAACCCCGAGGCAGTATCCGGAGAAAGGTAGAAAGACCCTTCCTTATGTGTGTGTATATATATATATATATATATATATATCAAGCGGTGTAGGGAGCTTACATGAGTGGTGGAGTAGTACAACGTATACGCTTCGGAGAGCTTACAACAGTAATAGAAAGTTAACTAATCCTGATATATGCTTGGGAGAGGTAGTACATGATGGCGATATATGGAGAGTTCAGGTTAGTAGCCTTTTACACCGTTAACGACATATTTTTGGTGGGGGTTTGGTACGTACACTAAGGCGTCGGATTCAACATGCACTTCGGGAGTCGATCTGTGTACATAACTTTTCCTCGTAGGCGATTTCTTGGTTGAATCTATGATTCCCGTCAACGTGCGTGTTGAGGTCTATTTATACATGGTGTAATTAACTTGATGTGCAAGATGAGGATCCTTGAATTAGTCTCCTTTCCTTATTGAATACGATTCTTCATTTAATGTAGTTGACCCTAAAGAATCGGTTTATCGCTAATATCTTGGAGAATATGTAATTGTTTCCTCTTTGGACTCTTTCAATAATGGTGGTCATTAAAGATTTGAATATTCTCTCATTAATGGCGTTGACTATATCATTAATAGGGCTGATTGCCTCAATTAAAATGGTTGACCTCATTAATAGGGTTGACTACCTCCATTAATAGGTTTGACTACCTCCATTAATATGGTTTGACCTCATTAATAGGGTTAATTACCTCCATTAACATGGTTTGATCTCATTAATGGTATCGTATGTGTCATGTAGGTCAACCCTCTCTTCCTAGACTGTTTGGAGGAGAGCTTTGGTTTTGTACGTCACTTTGGAGAGGTACTTCAAGGAGGTTACCTGAGGTGAGGCTTGATATTTCTCGAGGGTGGGGTATCCCAGGTTCCAGTACACTGGCGGGGTCCCCAGGGGATCTCTAGATTGTCATGGAGCTAGATCGATCTTGTTGGTATTCCCATGAAGCTTGTTCTAACCATTCCAAGGGCGAAATATCCCATAGGGTTCCAACATTGTAGCTAGGAGCTTGGTTTAGCTATGCCGAGCTTTCTCATGGAGCTTGACCTAATTATGCAAGATTCCTGACTGGGTATCGGGCATTAATTGAAGAGCCAGAATACATGAAAGGTGTTGAAAAGGTGTTGACTACCTCGTCCTGCTTCTGTAGGGTCATAAGGTACCTCGACTTAGAGGACCTCGATACCTCACTAAGTAGACCTGGATTTGGACCCCTGCTTGAAGACTGGAAGGTGGGAAATTCTTCTTTGGACCATAGCCAAAAAAGGCTATTAACATTATCAAACTATAACATTCTCCTAGTTCGCTCCCGTTACTTCTCCTCCCTGATGATCTGTGTCCTCCGCCCTTTCTTCTGTTAGTGGCTCATCCTGATTGGCCACTTCCGCCACTCTGTCTTCTTGAGGTTGTTCATCTGCCAGTTGCTCCATTTGATCCTTCTCTAAGACCTCATTAACTATGGTTATAACCTCAGGGGGGATGGTCACCTTCGAAGTGGTAGCCACTGCCTCCGTTCCACTCTTCTCGACTTCCAACTCTACTCTAGGGGATCCTACGATACTGTCATTAGTACCCTCCCAGGATTTAAGTTGAATACCCTTAGACTGCTCGGGCTGAACCTCACTCAGGGGTTCCCAATGCCGGAGACCGAAGGGGTTGGAGGAGGAGGAGGAGGAGGAGGAGGAGGAAGGCCTTACATCACTGGCCACTTCCTTGCTCCAACCACACAGGAAGGATCCACTCTGTCACCATCAAGACGAGGCATCTCCGCAACCTTAGTCATAATCTCCTCTCTATCCCAACTTGCGATTATTGAAAGGTCGAAAGGAAGAGGAAGAGTTTCTGTAACCTGAAAGGAGGCATAAAAATACATGTCGCTGAAAGAGGCCTCCACATCGGCCTATAGCTTGGCCACCTGAGCATGCAGGGTCTGGTTCTCGATTTCTAGCAACTTAGCCTCAGCTTTCCAGGTGTCCGTTTGCTTAGCCCAACGCTCAGGTCAGAGGGTTTCTAAGTCAATGGATCACTTAAGCCTTTTATTATCACACTGAAGATCGGCAAGCTCTTTCTCTATGTCTTTCTAGTTGGAGGTCATTTCATGCACCAGAGATCGAACCTGGCCAAGTATCCCTGTGGCCCTCTTGGATTCAGTCTCGACCTTTGCAGTACGGTCGTGGAGAAAGGCTACTTGGTGTCCCAATACCTCGTTGAATTTGAATGCCTGTTGATTGAAGAGTGCAAATCAGAAATTGATCAAGCTAGCAGTCGCATGTGAAGTGTGGAAGAAGGTGACTAGCTCAGCTAAGAGAGCGAACCCCTTAGAAAGAAAAATATTGATGGGCATTGAAGCCATCCTGGAGAGCCAACCTCCTGGATAAGACATGATGAATTGCTCTAAAACCTCATCTTTCCCCATTGATCTCGACTGATATAGGGAGCAGGCAGGAGGAACCTCTGTAACGTATACCTCAAGGTTCCCCAAAGTTTGAATAACTGAGGATGAGGACGAAAAGCCAAAAACGTCGAGGAGGCTAGCAACATGAACAACAGTAGTAGCGGGAATAACCAAAGAAGGAACTGGGATAGGTACATCAGTAGCATGAGAAACAGAAGTCCCCATACCCCTCGCCGTGGTATCCCTCGATGTTAGGAGTGCCATCTTGGACCCATGCTGGGAAGGGGGCGGAGTGAGAGCAGATAAAAACTCAGTTGGAATAGTAGGCCCTTTTTTTTAGGCAGCCAAAGGGGCTCCCAAGGGCAATCTGGCATAAGGAGGAGGGGTGCGATCTTTTTGAGCTTCACAGGTAGCTGAAGCAACAATAAAAACTGTTAAAAAAGGCCTAAGAACCATGTTAGCTAATAGAATGGAGCAAAATGGCTTAGCGCTACTTTACTTACGAGGTATGGCATCCGAGATTCGTAGGTACTGATTCACCCTGTGAAAGTTGAAGGAATCAGCGATCGGGAACTTCAGGTTGGAGTAGTTCCTAGTAAGAATGACCTTCAATACAACTTTAGACTCGGCGGGCAAAGAGTTTCGGTCCTAAAATGGTTTATCATTGAAAGTTATGGGGACCATGAACTCGTGCTCGCCAATGAAGATCAAGCTTCCTCAATCATCGCCCACTAGAATCCACTCCTCCTTCCAGGTGGAGTCCTACTTTGAAGCACTGGGAATGATGAAGTTGAGCTTGTTCTTAGCTTTTACATAGAACTGACCCTGGAAGCACCGGATAGGCTTCCAATTTGAAAGTGGTAAGCCTGCTCCTCTGCCCTGGGCTCTGACCTTACTCAGCTTGCACTGTTACCTCCACAACGTGAGAAAGCCGATCAGATGCCTCCAGAAGTCGGGCATCAAGTGGATAGGAGCTAGTGGTAGGGCGTAGATAGCTCGTCGGAGGGTAGGATGAAGAGGAAGTCTGGCCCCATTCTCGAAAGCTACTTCATGAATTGAAAGCACGCCTTTGAGAGGATTGAAAAAGTCATAATTTTTGGAAGGAAATGAGATAGAGACACTGTCGGGGATGACATACTTGGCCTCAAATGATCGATCTACTACAGGTCAACAGTGGAGTCCGGAATGACCTTGAAGTCGTAGGGAGGAAGCCTTTCCAGAGGAGGACCAGCAGCAGTGACTTGACCCTTCTCAGCAGCTGTAGGGAAAATAAAACCCACGTAACAGAAGCGTGAGAAAATTTATAAAATTAGGGTTTGTGTATAAAATTTTTTTTTCCCTTTGACTAATAATAACCTTAACCCTAGAATAATTTATGTATATAAAAAGTGTCTTACCTTTTTCTCGTGACGATTGAACAAGTGCCAAATTGATTCCATAAGATCTTCCAATCCAATCATGAACGTGAATCACTTAGGAGTGTGGGCTCTCATTCTTTTAATTGTAAACCTGAGGATGGAAACAAACAAAATCTTCTTCTTTGTTAGTTACAATAATCCTCCAAGAAGAAAACAAAGAACGTTAGGTCACTTGTGAATTATCAATCAATTTGATTGAAACTCGCGTGAACCTTGATTCGATGTTGTACACAAAACTTTTTGATGTAAAGGCTACTAGTGTACTATCGAAAACTAAACGTTCTTGCTTCCTATTTCTTCTTTCCCGAATCACACACTATTTCTTAGAGTTGATCGAATTTTGTCTAGAGTAAAATCATATTTTTCTCCCTCAAAATTCCAATGATGGCCGGATTCTTCTCTTAGAAAAATAGGGCAGGCCGAAATCTCTATATGAAATTCCTTAGGCTGGTCGAAATTAATCATACACACACACACACACACACACACACACACACACACACACACACACATATATATATATATATATATATACATATTTATAATCATAAATCCTCTCCTAAGAAGGATTTACTTGGTTGTTAAGAATCATTCTCTTAGGTGGATTTACTTGGCGGTTAAGAATCCTTTTCTAAAAGGAATTCTATCCTACACCAAGGCTTCTAATCCAACTCAATAGTGTATTTGTAACCATATTAAAGACTTCCTAATTTGATTAGATAAATAATTCATTTTATTTATCTACTTATCAAATATAGTCTTTAATATTAATTATACTACAAAATAGTATAATTTTAGGAGACCATCTCCTACTAGGAAAAGGATTTTGACTTTGAATTAAATAATTAATTAATCAACAAATTAATTAATTTCCATTTAATTAAAAAATAAAATAAAATAATATAATTAAGCTATTCTAAATAGTCTTGCCGCCCCAACCATATATATGGGTCAATATATTATTTTCTTATTTTATTAAATCCATTTGACCTTTATAAAAAGTCCACATGTGAACTAGACCCATTCTTACAAAAAGAAACAAGTCCATATGCCTTAATACAATTCTAGATGGACCCCTAAATTGGTCCGACAGAATATATAAAGTGATCCATGCAAGTTCGTGTGGATTGGGGATCTTGACGGGAAATCTAAATTTAACCTTCAATAGACAAAACCCAATCACAATCAACAAATGATTCACTTAGGTCCGATCTATTTTATTTAAGTTCATTCCACTAAAGAACTAAAATTGAACTCTTAAAATAAGATAGAATAAGTTGATGTTACTCATTCATACCCTAGACAACCTTATTGGAGAAAGTGTATCCTCGTGAAGAATATCAGTAATCGCCAAGAGCTCATATACCACCTATAGCTCTCCAAGTTACCATATTTACTCGTCTGACCACATTTTGAACTTGGAAATTTTGACTTGTCCAGAAGCAATGTTTCAATAGACACTATTGAAAACTTAACGTTAAGATTTAAGATCCAATACCTCAAAACATCCATATGATGATATTCTACTCTCATTTAATAAATGATGCCATGATGTCCATATCTATAAATGAAGTCCTCTATCGATTAAGAAATGAATACCACCAAACTATAGAGGATGGACTATGCTACATAATCGTACTCATTGATAGCTCAAACGATAACATTTACAACCATAAGTCCATTTTTTATCTCAGGATTGAGATAGACTCTCTGATTGTCTTCAAATGAAAACTTTTATCCATTGACGGTTCTAGATAAAGTATTTCATTGTGATCCTATTCAATGCACCCAGTGCACTAGATTCTTTTGCCTAAAGACACCATACTTTGATGATTTTAGACTCATCATAACACATTTGATCCCACTCAAATGCTAGCAAAAGAATCTACAACTTTAACAATATAAAGGGGCCAAACCTTTTATCTTAAGTTGTGAATATTATTCAAGACTAACTAAAGAATTGTGTCTACCTCATACATATCTAGATGTATGAACAATTCTTCTTTTCTCATAGTCTTTTGACCTTATGAATTTTTACTTTTGACAATCATAATAATTAAACTATAAATGCTATAAGATTTGTTAAACTAGAAATCACTTTATTAATATGAAAAGATTGTCAAATACATTATTACACTCTTGCTATCGAGCATAATCCCAACAGCAGCGTCGTCCATGTTTTCTCTATCAGAGTCTTCATCTATCAAGCTCAAAGGGTTATCTGGTCTGTTAGTAAACTTGACCCCGATAACTACATTCTTGTTCGACCGGTGATCTAACGGGTTTGGGGGAGATTTGTCGTTGTCGAAGTCCCTTCGTGCCCGTTTTCCATGGGCTAGACTGGAGACTTCCTCATCGTCTACAATAGAGTAGCCAGAATCACGACTAGTTTTTGACATGACGGAGGAATACTACAAATTAAGACGAAATAAGAAAGACGAGTGAGGAGGTAATGAGAGGAAGGATTTTCTCTTCGAAAAATTTGAAATTTGAAAAAGAGATGAAAGCATGAGGAAGGCAGTGAAGCATCCGGGTTTAAATAGTGGTGAATGAAGCAGTGACGTCAGCGAAATCTTTGATCGAGATTACCTCGAATCTCCTAAGCTAGCGTAACGGAGCTGGACTATTTTGAGAAACGCACCGGTCTTTGCTCGCCATGTCACTTGTGCATTTAATGTGAAGATTTTCGCTAGGATTCTGGTAGTAACTTTAGAGTGAAACTTTCCCAATTAAAATAGGAAATCTGACTCCAACCCCAACTCAATCACCGGTATTCAAGTTAGAGGGGATTTCTGTTAATAGCAAAGTTTGGCTAGGAACCAAAGGGAAATTTTCCACTCTCCTATCCTGAGTCCATGCCTGAGATTACCCACTATGGAACCCTGGGTTCTGGGGTCGAGCTGTTGACCCACCCCGTAGAAGCAAGGAAAGGTCATCGAGCTTTGGAAACACCCAAGGTGGAGCCTGACACAATTGGATCAAGTTTGTTACACCGAAAAAAGAATTCAGGGAAAGCCCATCGCATGATGATCCCGGCTCCCCAAGGTTGAAACTACCTCGTAACCTCCCCAGAAACCTGCCATCCTCTCCAAACGTAAAAAGGAACCCACAAAGACGTCAAGCTCACGATATAGCATCTCTTTACTTTGCCAAAGGAAGATTCGAACCTGTCTGGATAGGAAGAAGGAAGCTCGCCAAAGCTCAGTTACCACCGAAGAGCGTCCATAGGGCCATCTCAAGCTCTAGGGGACCTGAAAAGGTCAGATCAAGGTCTTCTCTCTTTGAAGAAGAAAATGCCATACTCGACGACCTCCATGAGGCATCATGCCATGAAGGCACACAGGATCATAACTACACTCCAACGAACATTAAATTACAGTCAAAGTGGAAGCAAACTTATCGCCACTTAAGATATTCTTGAATCCGTTATTAATTAAAGTCAACAACGTTCAAAATAGTGGATCATGCCCGATAAGGGGGGATTGGATTAAGAAAATAATGGCAGGAAGATCACAAATTAAACCTGGTTAGACTATGCATAAATAGGCTGAAGCAAGCATGAAAGAGGGGGGGGGGGAGAAAAAAAGCAGAGAAGAGAGAGAGAGAATCTACTCTGGCCTAAATTCCATCTTCAGAACAAAAACTTCATTGTTATCTACTTTTTGACAGGCATGAAGCTGCCACCCTACTGTACCCCAAAGAGATTGAGAGTATTTGCGATATTTTTGTACAATATACCTGATTTATAATAAAACCGTTATATTCTCTTTCACCTCATGTTAATATTTGTCTTAAATATACACCATTGTTCTAATAGACTAGGTACCAAAGGTACAACCCCCGACAATCACCTCCGTGGTAGTGGTCTTGAGGGTGTTAACTGGAATTTCTCACCCAAGCAAATTTTCCATTAACAAATAATATATATATAGACATATATATATATATAATAATATTTAATATATTATATATTTCTATATGTAACAATAAAATATATTATGTTATATATTTTATAATATATTTGTTTAAATATTTATATATTATATTAAAATTACATATATATTTTATATAATATATATATATAACTTAATATATATATATATATATATATTATAATATTTAATATATCATATATATTAAATGTTATACTATATATATATGTATATACATATATGATATTGTCAACGAGAAATTTGTTTAGGATGAGAAATCTCTATTAACGCCCTCGAGACCACTACCGTGAAAGTAGTGGCCGGGGTCGGTACCGTTGATACCTGACCTTATATTGTATGAATATGAAGGAGGATGAAATAGTAGGTAGGAGACAAACCATCCAGCCCGTCGGGCTTCGTGCTTATGAAGTAGAGTTGGGGAGCTCGAGGTTCCCTTGCTGGTGCGAAGGGGATGATCCTTGACCTTGTTCCTCGGTCGGCGTCAGAGCCTGTCCTGGTACCCAGAGCCTGGTTCTGGTGCCCAATTGCTTCCTGTAATACCCTGACCTCGATAGCAAGTAAGTATGGGGGTTTATCTAGCTCCAGTTTCGGAGAGCTCGATTTCTTCCATAAAGAGGATACAAGAGAGCTCTTCGACTCTATTCGAACTGATCTGGGCAGTTTCTCTTCATCTTGGTGTGCGACTTTGATGTATAGATGAGAGGATAAGAGTGTTAGGTCCAGCGGGGTAGGAATCTAGATTAGGTTCCTCTCATGTAAGAAAGATTAGAGAGCTAGGTCCAATGAGGTCGGTTCCTAGCCCACATACACACATGCGTAACACAATAAATAATAGGAAATACACAAGTCTTAAGTAGATGGAGGTGGACTGACCAAGGGGGAAAAAGCATCACAAGTGATCACATGCTGAAAAACCCCAAGGCAGTATCCGAAGGAAAGAGGAATACCCTTCCTTATGTATATATCAAAGAATGCTCCAGGGAGCTTACAAGGATGATGAAGTAATACAACGTAGTTGATCCGGAGAGCTTACAATGGTGGTCGAATTTAGACCGATATTTTCCCAGTCGGGGTCCCCCATACAAATGATGATGTAGAGAGAACTTTAACGAAGCATGTGTCTTCTGTTATTGATCGGAGCCCTCTCCAATATACCTTTTACTTGCATATTTATACATGATGACAACCTTGGCGTGCAAGTCCGGGACTCTTCAATTAGTATTTTTTTCCTTATTTAACACGATCCTTCCTTTAATGTATTTGATCGGCTTGTAGCTATTATCTCATAGAAGATATGATTGTTTCCTCTTCGGACTCTTCCTTCCTTGTTAGGCGGGATTTTCAGTTTTAAGTTGTCCCCCAATAATCGGTTGTGGAGGATACCTTGGAGGAAGAGGTATTTGTTTTCTCTTTGGACTCTTTCACTAATGATGGCCATTAAAGAGTTGAATATTCTTTTATTAATGGTGTTGATCATGTCATTAACTGGATTGATTGCCTCCATTAATGTGGTTGACCTCATTAATTGTACTTTAAATGTCATGGAAGTCAATCCTCTTTTCCTACGTTACCGAGATGAGAGCTCTAGTTCTGCATTTCACTTTGGAGAAATACTTTATGGAGGTTACCTGAGGTGACATTTGATATTCCTTGAGGGCTGGGTACCCTAGGATCCAGTACACTAGCGGGGTCCCCCGGGGACCTCTCGATTGTCATGGAGCTAGATGATGGTCTTCCCATGGAGCTTGTCCTGACCATTTTAGAGGCCACATATCCCATTGGGTTCCAACCTTATAGTTGGGAGCTTGGTTTAGCTACGCCGAGCTTTATCATGGAGATTGACCTAATTATGCGGGCTTCCTAGCGGGGTAGCGGGCTTAGCTAGCAGGTCCTGGTAAGGTGTTTGCCATAAACAGGTGACCTTGGCTCACTTCTGGAAGGGTGGAGAGGTACGCTTGAGTACTGCTCTTGCTACTTGATTTAACCATACCAGGATCTACAGTGGATCTTGGCGTTTTTGGTAACATTGGGGCTTTACGGGCTTCTTCCTTTTATGCTCAGACATGTCGAGATTATACCTCGACGAGGCAGGAGTGCCTTTGCAAGACAAATTTGGCACCTTGAAGGTCTCCTAGTGAAAGTAGAGATAGTAGCAAGCTCTAGGAAAGTGTCACGAGATACCTTGATGTCGGGGAACCTAGGTCCTTTCACGTCAACCTAGCTTTGAGCTATATCTTGGTATAAAGAGGTTGATGCGGTCTCGTCGGGCTTTATTTGGTAAGCCTGGACACATGCGAGATGCTCAGATGGTATGGGCGGCCTTGCCTTGCTCCTGTAAGATCACGTGGTAGCTCTACCTCGGGGACCTTGACACCCCGTCATATAAGCCCGAATTCGGACCCTTGTAGAAAGGCTGGGAAGTGGAAAATTCTTCTTTGGTCCCTAGCTAAATTTTGCTATTAACAGAAGTCCCTTCTGACTTGAACACCGGTAAGTATTTGGGGTTGGATTCTGAATCTCGTATTACATGAAGAATTTCGCTTGACCCTTTTTATTGGTAACCAGTATCGTTCCCAGTGATTGGCTTAGAGAACCTAGGTACTATTCATTCCTGCAAAATATATGAGCGTATTGCTCGATCATGTCGGATGATGCTTCTGTGGTTAATATGGGTATATAGAGTTCATTTTCCAGGAATCATGGTATTTAGATGAGCTGGCGAAGTGATTCTGGTAGGCATCTATGCCATTTAGATCCTTCCTTGCAGGGTTGTCCCGGCCAAGGCAACAGGATGACCTTTTGGTTGTTCTGATCTCGTGATCTAGCTGGTAACTATGCTCCTATGCTTAAATCCTTCTTGGAGGTCGTAGCCCTACCAAGGCATCAGAAGCGCTATCTAGCTATATCCTGGTATCGAGATCTGAATGGTAACAATGCGCTTATACTCAGATCCTTCTTGGGGGTTGTAGCCCGACCAAGGCATCAAGAGTGCTATTTAGCTATTTCTAAGTCTTTTGATCAGGATGGCAACACCGCTCTTGCACTCAGACCCTTTTTAGGGGTCGTAGCCCGACCAAAGCATCAGGAGCGCTATCTAGCTATATCCTGGTATCGAGATCTAGATGGCAACAATGATGTTACACTCAGACCCTTCTTAGGGGTCGTAGCCTGACCAAGGTATTAGGAGTGCTATCTAGCTATATCCTGGTATTTTGATCTGGATGGAAACTATGCTCTTACACACAGACCCTTCTTGGGGGTCGTAGCCCCACCAAGGCATCAGGAGCGCTATCTAGCTATGTCCTTGTATTTCGATCTGGATGGCAACTATGCTCTTACACTCAGACCCTTCTTGGTTGTTGTAGCTCGACCAAGGCATCTGGAGCGCTATCTAGCTATATCCTTGTATTTTGATCCAGATGGCAACTATGCTCTTACACGCAGATCCTTCTTGGGGGAGGTCAGCCGACCAAGGCATCAGGGGTGATGACGGGGCTTCCCTGATCAATCCTTGGTCTCGAGATCTAGATGTCAACTATGATCTTACACTCAGACCCTTCTTGGCAAGGGGTGGTGCCCGGTCGAGGCATCATGAGCGCTATCAAGCTATATCTTGGTCTCGAGGTGATCATTGTCGAATTACCATGGGGATCCTCCTGGAGGGATAAATCCATTCTAGGGCATTAGAAGGGCTATCTATCTCTCCTAGACAAGGTGATCCTCCTAGAGGGATTCGATCTGGTCTAGGGCATCAGGAGTACGGTGTAGCTCTCCTGGTAATGGTGATCCTCCAAGAAGGATTTATTACGGATACAGAAGTCGAAAGAGATGTAAACTCATGCCGAGCTGATATGAAGTTGTATTAATGCATGGTGGTATCTGTTGATAACCAATCCCACTCTAGGAGTTTTTTAACGAGTAGAATCTCTTGAGATGATCTGCATTATGAGTGTAGATAATAGAATGGCTCTCCGTAAAAGATGCTTTTTTATTACGAACTAGAGGAATTTGTCTTACGCTAGGGTCATCGCAGCTCTTACTGAAGTACTGAGAAAATATTGAGCTTCTAGTCCCCAAGTGATGTAACCGGTTTGGAAGTTCGCTTGGGGTAGATGAGAGTCTTCAACAATCGTAATGGAGCTCGAGACCCCACTGTAAACAAATCAGAACCTTTGAGTGCTCCCCAAACGGATCGAGACCTCGATGTCTCAAAAGGGCATTGGAAGGCCCAACATAAATGGAGAGGAGCCATCGGTATGATAATCTTCGATAGCAAGCTGGTGTTTGCTAAGGTCTAGCTCGTGCACGCCAACGAGGATGGTTACTTCTTCATAACCTTCCAGATAGAGCTGGCTCTACTTCCCCCTTTGACTTAAGAGTCATTGTTGGACAAAAAAGGGAGGGGATTAAGAAGAAAGCTGTTGAGATGGTTGTGTATGTTCCCATCTTAGCTGGCAAGTCTTGGGTAGTTGAAGCAGACCCGGGCTCGAAATCCATGGTGTAGTAGATGATCAATCCGAAGAGGGAGCTTCTCCCTTAAATAAAAACCATAGCTGAGGTTTTTGCTTATACGGTAGGTGAGCCCCGGTTGATCCAAAATTACATATTTTAGATGGAGAAAACTACTCTCTCAGATAACGTCAAACCAAAAGGTGAAGGAGCTGACCACGGTAGTGAGGGGCACAGTTGTTCTGAATGACCAGAATTGAGGCAACCGTGGCTAATAAGCAAGGACCCCGGGAGTGGATCCAACATGCGTATGATATGGAGGGACTCAAGTCCATACGTCGTGTCAAGCTTGGATTGCTCCGAAGGAGGAGGTAAACTCTTGAGGGAGTGGTTTAAACTCTACATGACAACGTGGCTACCTTGAGAGCCAATGTGGGTGCTTCATTTGTCGAATGACGCTTCTGTGTTGGTTGCTAGGCAGCTCACGCTCTTCTTCCCTCTGTCCTGATCATCATTGGAGGATGGATACCTTGAGTAGATCGCAGAGAAAGTTAAAAGTTATCTGGGTCCGATCCGACTGAAGCAGAACCTTAATGAGATGATGGATGTGCAGCTGATGAGGAGGACTTGGTTCTCATTTCTGTTTTCATGTCTAGTCATGTTGGGGTAGGAACTACCTTGAAGTCCTTTGTTGTTGTAGATGCACGAGGGGCTTCAAGTCTGCCTACCTCTTTATCTGAATCTGTTAAAGTAGAGGTCCAGGTTGGGGTTAAGAAAGGTAGAAGAGGTAAGAGAGGTAGGAGAGGTATGAGAGATCTCGATTGATCCAAATAAGTAGATAGAGGTCAAGGCTGATTGAAGTTGATCCAACCAATGTGGTGGAAGCTATCTCTGAAGTAGCATTGTTAAGGGATGATGACCCGTCCTTCAACCAAGCAATGAGACTAAGGAGGAAGGAGCTGCCATTGTTGAGGAGACTAAACAGAGAGGTAGATCGGGATCAAAGTAGCTCGCTAGGGCGATGAATGGCCCCAAACAAGTAGAGAGGAGACACCGGCCTAGTAACTGTTTAGAGACATGCTCGGGATTCTAGAAGTTTCCCATGATAGAGAGAAGACTTTGGACCCCTCCGGGATGAGTGGTGACTCACTTTAGCATTGGATGACCCTATATGAATGGAGATGGGCTACCTGTCTGGTATCGGTTCAGAGGCTTACTTAGGATTTCAATGAGACCCCAACAACTGAGAGAAAGCTCTGGACCCTCCTGGAATGAACCGAGAATTTAGTGGCTCACTTGGGCGTTTACCTATCCGGTATAAGAAGTGAGGAGCCACTTGGCCTTACAGTGTGGCTGCTAGTCAAGAGGTTTGCTTAAGCATGTAGGAGGCCTTACTAAGAGTGGGAACCTCTGGGCTCTCTTCAATCAGATCGGGCTTCGGTGGCTTGCTAGGGCGATGAATGGCCCAGTACATATAGAGTGAAGCCACCGGTCTTGTAGCGGTGTTACTGCTCTAGAAGTTTGCTTAGGAACGTATGTGGCCTTACCAAATGTGGGAAGCTTCTGAGACCTCCTCGATCGGATCAGGCTTCAGTGGCTTGCTAGAGAGGTAAATAGCCCGGTAAACATGAAGCCACAGGTCTGGTACTGGTCCAGAAGCATGCTTGGGATCTTTGGAGTCTCCTAAAATTGAAATGAGGCTCTAGACCATGCTGGAACGAAACAAGAGTTCAGCGGCTCAATTGGGCGTTAACCGGCCACGTATAAAAAGTGAGGAGCCACTTGGCCTTACATTGAGGCTGCTGCTCTAGAGGTTAGCTTAGGCATGTTGGAGGCCTTACCAAGAGTGGGAAACTTCTGGGCTCTCCTTGATCAGATCGGGCTTCGGTGGCTTGCTAGGGCGATGAATGACCCAGTACATATAGATCGAAGCCACCGATTTGTAGCGGTGCTTTTGCTCTAGAAGCTTGCTTAGGCACGTATATGGCCTTACCAAATATGGGAAGCTTCTGAGACCTCATGGATCGGATCTGGCTTCGGTGGCTTGCTAGGGCGGTGAATGGCCCAGTAAACATGAAGCCACTAGTTTGGTACTGGTCCAGAAGCATGCTTGGGATCTTTGGAGTCCCTTGCAATTGAAATAAAACTCTGGACCATGCTGGAACAAAATTTGGAGCTTAGTGGCTCAATTGGGCATTGACCGGCTCTGTATACGAAGTGAGAAGCCACTATGCCTCTGCTGGTGATGTTGCTGTAAAAGCTACACAGTTGAGTTGGCTTACGAAGGGCTGACCCAGAGGCATGAGGGGATCCGTATGAATAGGTCGAAGCCTAGTGGATCTGCTGGTTAAGTGCTACACTGGGGGCGGAGCGAATCTGCTGTAGAAGAGCAGGAGAGGTGCAGTTCTACTTTATAGAAGCTCTCAATGTATTAGAATGGTTCAGCTATATAGGAGATCTTCAAGCGGGGAGCTACTGTATTGGAGCTCCACGATTATCTGAGCAGGTTCGCTTCATAGGAGTAGCATAATAAATTGGTTACACCAGGAATCCCACGTTCCATATTTACTCTACAATGAACGAAACTCGTTAAATGATAAAATGAGCACCACAAGCAATGCATAGGCGATATAAACAAGTATGGAGAAAGGACATCGTATATAGTAAATGATATTCCATGAATAATGAATCTGTTACCTCGATAGTATAATGATACTCATGTAGAGACATAGAGGCTTTCAAAATAGGTGTGGAAACTTCCCACAGACGGTGCCAGAAAGTGTTAACGGGAAATTTTTTAATGATGGAAAATCCCTATTAACGCCCTCGAGACCCATACCGCGAAAGTGGTGGCCAGGGTCGGTACCGTTGATACCTGACCTGATCTTGTATGAATATGAAGCAGGATGTAATGGTAGGTAGGAGACAAGCCATCCCGCCCATCGGGCTTCGTGCTTGTGTAGTAGATCTGGGGAGCTCGAGGAGACAAGCCATCCCGTCCGTCGGGCTTCATGCTTATGAAGTAGATTTGGGGAGCTTGAGGTTCTCTTGCTGGTGTTAAGGGGTTGATCTTGGTCCTGGTCCTGGTCCTGGTTTTGGTCGTCGGTCGGAGTCGGAGCCCGGTTCTAGAGCCGGATTCCTTCCTATAATTCCCCGACCTAGATAGCAAGTAATGAGGGGGCTTATCTAACTCCAGTGTCCGTCGGGCTTTGTGCTTATAAAGTAGAGCTGGGGAGCTCGAGGTTCCTTTGCTGGTGCGAAGGGGATGATTCTGTACCTTGTTTCTCGATCGAGACCGTAGCCCGTCCTGGTACCCAGTGCCTGGTTCTAGAGCCCGATTGCTTCCTGTAATACCCCGACCTCGATAGTAAGTAAGAAGGGAGGCTTATCTAGCTCAGTGTCTGAGAGCTCAATTTCTTCCAAAGAGAGGATACAGAAGAGCTCCTCGACTCTCTTCGAACTGATCTGGGTGATTTCTCTTCATCTTGGTGTGCGACTTTGGCGTATAGATGAGAGGATAAGAGTGTTAGGTCTAGCGGGGTAGGAATCTAGACTCGGTTCCTCTAATGTAAGAAATATTAGAGAGCTAGGTCCAATGAGGTCGGTTCCTAGCCCGCATACACACATGCATAACACAGTAAATAATAGGAAATACACAAGTCTTACGTAGATGAAGGTGGACTGACCAAGGGGGGAAAAAGCATCACGAGTGATCACATGCTGAAAAACCCCAAGGCAGTATCCGGAGGAAGGAGGAATACCCTTCCTTATATATATATCAGAGAATGCTCCGGGGAGCTTAGAAGGATGGTGAAGTAATACAACGTAGTTGCTCCGGAGAGCTTACAATGGTGGTCGAATGTAGACCGATACTTTCCTAGTCGGGGTCCAATACAAATGATGATGTAGAGAGAACTTTAACGAAGCATGTGTCTTCTGTTATTGATCGGAGCCCTCTCTAGTATACCATTTACAGGCATATTTATACATGATGATCACCTTGGCGTGCAAGTCCGGGACTCTTCAATTAGTCTTTTTTTCCTTATCGAACACGATATTTCCTTTAATGTAGTTGATTAGCTTGTAGCTATTATCTCCGAGAAGATATGATTGTTTCCTCTTCGGACACTTTCTTCCTTCATATGCTAGATTTTCTGTTTATAGTTGTCCCCCAATAATCGGTAGTGGAGGATATCTTGGAGGAAGAGGTATTTGTTTCCTCTTTGGACTCTTTCACTAATGATGGCCATTAAAGAGTTGAATATTCTCTTATTAATTTTGTTGATCATGTAATTAACTGGGTTGACTGCCTCCATTAATGCGGTTGACCTCATTAATGGAACTTTAAATGTTATGGAAGTCAATCCTCTTCTCCTACGTTGCCGAGATGAGAGCTCTAGTTATGCATGTCACTTTGGAGAGGTACTTTATGGAGGTTACCTCAGGTGACATTTGATATTCCTTGACTGCGGGGTACCATAGGATCTAGTACACTAGCGGGGTCCCCCGAAGACCTCTCGATTGTCACAGAGCTAGATGCTGGTCTTCCTATGGAGCTTGTGCTAACCATTTAAGAGGTGAAATATCCCATTGGGTTCCAACCTTGTAGTTGGGAGCTTCGTTTAGCTACGCCGAGCTTTATCGTGGAGATTGACCTAATTATGCCGGCTTCCTAGCGGGGTAGCGGGCTTGGCTAGCAGGTCCTGGTAAGTTGTTTGCCATAAACTGGCGACTTTGGCTCACTTCTGTAAGGGTGGAGAGGTACGCTCGAGTACTGCTCTTACTACTTGATTTAACCATACCAGGATCTATACTGGATCTTGGCGCTTTTGGTGACGACAGGGCTTTTCGGGCTTCTTCCTTTTATGCTCGGATAGGTCGAGATTATACCTCGACGAGGCAAGAGTGCCTTTGCAAGACAAATTCGTCACCTTGAAGGTCTTCTAGTGAAAATAGATATAGTAGCAAGCTCTAGGAGAGTGTCACGAGATACCTTGATGTTAGGAAACCTAGGTCCATTCACGTTGACCTAGCTTCGGGCTTTATCCTGGTACAAGAAGCTTGACGCGGTCTCGTCGGGCTTTTTTTAGTACGCCTGGGCACGTTCGAGATGCTCAGATGGTATGGGCGGCCTCGCCTTGCTCCTGTAATATCGAGTGGTAGCTCGACCTCTGGGACCTTGACACCCCGTCATATATGCCCGAACTCGGACCCTTGCAGGAAGGCTGAGACGTGGGAAATTCTTCTTTGTTCTCTAGCCAAATTTTGCTATTAACAAATATATTAAATATTATTATTATTATTAATAGTGAAATTTGGCCAAGGGTCAAAGAGAAAATTTCCACCCATAATCGAAAATCATGAAGCCTGGAAAGACCGTAAAGCCACCATGCAGGAGCAAATAAGGCCTATTCCGCATCAAAGCTACCAGAAGACAAGCCAAGCGCGACAGGACGATCCCCTACTAGAGTACTAGAAGCTGGGTTTCTCCAGGCCATTTATCGGGGAACCTCGGCTATGAGGTCAGGCTTCACAACCGCCCATGAATGCCAGGGGAAGTCTCCAAGCTCAAGAGACATTAGAAAGAAGCCTGCCAACCTCTTCAGAATCCCGCTGTCCTTGCTGGACATAAAGGAAGAGTCACGCCTAAATCTAAAATACCCCAACTACCTCTCGGGAAGGTCTATAAGGGAACCTCAAGCCCCCATGGGTCAGGGAAAATCCATATTAAGCTTCTAAGAACAAAGCCAGAGCCAGAGCCAGAGCCAGAGCCAGAGCCAGAGCAAGGGTTTACCTAGCTTTACGGTGCAACAGGCAGCTGGCAGGGTGACCTCCATGAAGATCCGTGGCACAAGTGCACACAGGATCATCTCCATGTAAAATTTACATGCACGTCAATAGTTTAATTCAAATAAGGGAACAAACTTATCTTCGTCAACGATATCATTGAATCCGGAAACAATTCAAATTTGAATAACGAATCCCACCCAATAAGGATGGAACGGATTCATGAGATCACGGTAGAGTTTTCGCGAACTAAAAACCTACTTGGACAATATATATATGTGAAGCCAAGCATGGTAGAGAAAGAGGAACGACAGTAACAACATAGAGACAGAAAATCATAAACAACAGATATACACATAGAAGGAGGGCCTAAATTCTGGATTCAGAACATGGTCACCTTCATCTCCACTATTCGACAGGCACCGAGTTGCCACCATCCTACACCTCTGAGAGACTGTGAGCAAACAAGAGAGCTATTTGTATCTTAAAGAAATATATCAATAACAAAGCTCCCATTTACTGTTATTATGTTCCAGTCTCTCGTCTCTCTCTTAAACAGGTCGGGAACCAATGGTACCTACCCCGACCACCATATTCATGGTAGTGGTCTCGAGGGTGTTAACAGGAATTTCTCATCTCGAGCAAATTTCCCATCAACAATTATATATAGGATATATATAATATGAAATATCATTACCTATATAATAATATATTTAACATATTATATATTATTAAATATAATTGTTGACGGGAAATTTGCTCGAGATGAGAAATTTTTGTTAACACCCTCGAGACCACTACCACGAAAGCAGTGCCTGGGGTCGGTACCGTTGGCTCTTAACCTTTTTAAGAGAGAGACGAGTGGCAATAACAGTAAATGGGAGCTCTATTAATGATATATTGCTTTAAGATACAAATAACTCTCTTGTTTGCTCACAATCTCTCGGAGGTGTAGGGTGGTGGCACCTTGGTGCCTGTCGAATAGTGGAGATGAAGGTGACCGTGTTCTGTAATCAAATTCAGGCCCTCTTTCTATATGTATATATATTGTTTATGATTTTCAGTCTCTGTCGTTCGTTCTCCTTTTTTCTTTACCATGCTCGGCTTCACAAATATATATCGTTCAAGTAGGTTTTTAGTTCGCGAATACTCTACCGTAATCTCATGAATCCGTTCCCTCCATATTGGAGGGATTCGTTATTTAAATTTGAATTATTTTCGGATTCAATGATATCATTGATGAAGATAAGTTTGTTCCCTTATTTGAATTTAAACTCTTGACGTGCATGTAAATATTATGTGGAGATGATTCTGTGTGCACTCATGTCATGGATCTTCATGGAGGTCACCCTGCCAGCTGCCTGTTGCCTCGTAGAGTGAGGTAGATCCTTGCTTTGGCTCTGTTCTTAGAAGCTTAAGATGGATTTTCCCTGACCCTTGGGGGCTTAAGATGCTCTTGTAGACCCTCCTAGAAGGTAGTTGGGGTAATGTAGATTTAGGCATGATTCTTTCTTTATGTCCAGCAAGAACAGTGGGCTTCTAGAGATGTTGGCAGGCTTCTTTCAAAGCTCTCTTGAGCTTGGAGACTTCCCCTGGCATTTATGGGGCGGTTATGTAACTCGACCTCGGAGTCGAGATATCCTGATAGATGGCCTGGAGAAGCCTGGCTTCCAGTACTCTTGTGAGGTTCATCCCGGTAGCGCCTGGCTTGTCTTCTAGTAGATTTGAAGTTGAACCGGCCTTCCCTGCTTCTGCGGGGTGGCTTTATGGTCTTTCCAAGCTTCATGATTGTCGGTTATGGATGGAAACTTTCTCTTTGATCCCTTGCCAAATTTCACTATAAACAGAAGTCCCCTCTGACTTGAACACAGGTGGTAGAGTTGGGGTAAGAGTCAGATTCCTTATTTAGTTGAGAAGGTTTTTCACCATCAAGATAATTCATAAGAGCGAAATCTTCTCATTAACTACCCTACATTTTGAATTTGAAACTGAGTGTTATTCGAAGAAAAATGGCTGTAATACGGTTCCAGGTGATCTTCCGGAGGATATCGTCAATAAACCTCTATTAAAGCCCGACCTGACCGTTACTTTCTTCGTACTTCTTCAAATCTTCAAACTTTCAAATTTCTTCTTCCCTGCTTTCTCTGTTTATATCTTCCGCTTGCTTTCTCATCTCTCGTGCCCATCAATGTCCACTTCCATAGATGGTGTTGATGCCTTGATGGGGGGCTCCGGAAGCCCCAACTTAGCTATTCTTAAGCGGGTGCGAGGGATTTCAAGCGACGAGGAATCTTTCCCCCTCCGCCAGCACCGTCGTTCTAACAGGAATGCTTTTATCGGCTCTAGCTTTTAAAATCGGCCTGATAGCCCTCTGAACTTAGTCGATAAAGACTCTGACGTCGGGGAGGGATTAGATAAGATCGGGAGGGCTCAAGTCACAGTGGCGAAGCTTCCTCCAGCGATAACCCTTCCTTTCAAACCCAGGGTCATCCTTGACTCTACTGTCGACCCTCAGTCGATTGGCCGTCTACGAGACAAGTATGGTATTTCTGATACCGTTTCTCTAACAGTCCCCCATCGGAACTACGATGCTTTTAGCCCGCCCAAAAGCATGCTTCCTATCCATGTCACGGCTTTTAAGAGCTGGGTGAGGCTCCCTCTTCACCCCACCCTACGACGGGCTCTCAATGCCCTTTAGCTGGCTCTGCTTCAACTGAAGCACGGCTTCTAGAAGCATCTAATCAGCTTCTTTGTATTGTGGAGGGAGCAATGAGAGCTGAGCGGCTTAACCAGGGAGCCTGGGGCTGAGGAGCTCACCTTTCTTTTCCAGATCGGTAGCCTAGTAGGAGTCCCACTAGGCCAATTCTATGCCAAGGCTAAGAATATGCTCAATTTTATCATCTCCGGGGCCTCAAAGAAGGACCCCGCTTGGAAAGAAGAACGGATATTGGCGGGGGAAACTGGGGGATCTTCGTCTTCATCGGTGGGCATGAGCTCGAGGTTTACACTGCCTTAAGTGACAAACCCACCTGGGTCGGGATTCCTTACCCGTTGAGTCTGAAGTCGTGCTGAAGACCATCCTAGCTCGGAACTATTTGAATCTAAAGTTTCCTACCGCTGCCCCATTCGATCCTCGCAGAGTAAATAGGTACCTGTGAATATCCGGTGCCACCCCTTGTGAGTATCTCGACCTATCTTGTTTTTTCTTTTTTCTTTTTTTATTGGAGGGTTCAGTTCTGATGATCTTGATTCTTTTCTCTAATAGTGTTTGTTGTTGTTTCGGCTTCTCACGAAGCCCGACAAGCTGGGATACCTCCCCCTCCTTCCAGATCATTCCCGAGAGCTCTCTAGACTATTCCAAAGAAGGGGGGATCAACCACTATAGTAGCTGCCCCGTTCGTTCCTTCCCCCTCTCTTTCCTAGGTGAAGTCCAAGATGGCTTTTCTTGCATCTTGGGCTACGAAGGCTCTAAACCGAGGAGGGTCTGGTTCCCAAGTCATCAAAAAGTATGTTCCTACACCTTCTCCAGAAGTTACTGCTCCAAACGATGACCCCCGAGTACCTCTACCCCTCTTTGTAGAACCGGTTGTATCCCGGGTAGTCGAGGTTCCTAAGGAGCCCGAAGTTGATTTTTCTGAGGTCGCCCTTTCTTACCCCCACAAGCAATCGAGCTCGGCGGGTTAGGACAAAGTCCTGAAGCAATTAGTCCATCTTGTACAGGCAGCGGGCTTTCTAGGATGACCGCGATGACCGTGGACATCTTGATCACCAAAGGGTCCGCATTTTAGCTGAGGTAATTGTCGCTTTTACTTCTTCATTGAGCTGCTTGACTTGTCATTTTCTAACCTAATTTTCTTTTGTAGGCTTTCAAGTTTCAGGTGGCCATGGGGCATCAGGTAGCCTTCCTCCATGATCGGGCAGCTAAGGCTAAGGCTGAAGCTGAGCGAGCCATGGGGTTGCTTGCACGGGCTCAGACTCTGGTCCAAGAGATGACCTTAAGCCAATAAGGAATGGAGACACAGCTAGCTGAGCTTTAATGCGATCATTAGAGGCTGAAGCGATCTTTTGATCAGGAGACTCTCCAGTAGAAGCGGCGGGCTAGCCAGCAGGATGACTAGAGGGGAGAGGCGAAGGCCCTAAATGTTGAAAGCCAAAACTTGCAGGCTCGAATTAACCAGCTCCAAGCCGAAGTGAAATCCTCTTTTAGCGAGGGGTATTTCTATGCCTCCTATCAGGTTGCAGAGGCTCTCTCTCCCCTATTCGATCTCTTCAGCATTACCGGCTGGGATAGAGCTGAGGTCATGTCACGGGCTGAAAAGATTTCTTATCCCAAAACTGATGGAGCTGGGAAGCAGTTAGAGGTGCCAGATCTGCCTACTTCTATTCCAGCCTTTCCAGTATCTGGTTCCTGTGAATCCTCAAAGGGGGTTTACAACGAGGAGCTAGAAGGAGGCCTTGCTGAAGCCCGAGATCCCCCCGCAGTCCTCTCAGGAATGAAGCCAACAGAAGGCGGGAAAGTGCCTAAGTCAGTGACTGGCCTCCTTGATGCAGATATATCGCCTGAAGTTATGACGGTGATCGATGAAATCATGAAGGAAGATCTTATTGACCCCGAGGCAGCCTGGCCTGATCAATGGGAGGAAGTGGCGGAAGCGGTAGATGCAGCTAATTAAGATGAGCAGCTACTGGAGAGAGGCGCAGGGGGCGATGTCCATCCTGTAGAGGAGGAAGCTGAAGGCCTTTAGGAAGATGAAGAAGCTTGAGTTCTCTTCCATGTGATCAATTTTGAATGCCTAGAAAAGGGGGTGTGCATCTCATCTTCAACTGAGTTTGATCTTTTATTATTTTTCTTTTGTAGCCCGGAACCAGGGATTGGCCCCCCCTTGCATGTTGTAGCCGTGTTGGGGGATAGGCTCTCTTACTTGATAATAAAATTTTAATCTCAAGTCCAACTCTAGCTTGCATGTACTTGCTTGGTCATCCAACTTTTATATCGAAACGAGCTATCTTCGGGGGAAAAATAATAGAAGAAAAAAAGCCGTTGGCATTGAGCCCCCATACTAATGAAGTTCCTGGCTCAACTTCTTCTGTTGACAGTCCCCTTATTTGATTATGAGTCTGCTGTAGTAAGTAACCCTGTATCAAGGAGAGCTAGTGAAATAACAAGAGCATTTAGAGTTTAAGTAAATCGAGTCCTCCATCCCCGAGCTTCTTTCGGGGGCTATAGCCCGAATAGAACATTTAAGTAAAGACCTGTTTAGCCCCCTTCTTGAGGTCGGAATTAGGATGGCTTCCACGCTTTCAAGCTCGATTCTTTCTTGGGGGGAACGGTAGCCCGAACAAGGTATCAGGAGGGTTATCTAGCTATTTCCTGGTCTCGAGATCTGGATGGCAACTATACTCTTACACTCGGATCCTTCTTGGGGGTGGTAACCCGACCAAGGCATCAGAAGGGCTATCCAGCTATTTTCTGGTTTTGAGATCTGGACGACAACTATGCTCTTACACTCAGATCCTTCTTGAGGGTGGTCTCCCGACCAAGGAATCAGGAGAGCTATCTAGCTATTTCATGGTCTCGAGATCTGGACGGAAACTATGCTCTTACACTTAGACTCTTCTTGGTAGGGGTCGTGCCCGGCCGAGGCATCTGAAGTAGCAAAGGGGCTTCCCCTTCTTACCCCTGGTCTTGAGGCGATAATGTCGAAACTTTCCATGTAGACCCTAATCATTGTAGGACATAGTTGAAGAAAGAGTAAACAGGAAAAGGCAAGCTTTATTGATATGGAAGATGGAGTACAATAATGTCAGAAGAAAAAATAAAAGAAGCTAGTCGGAGGTTGCCTGCTCCTGAGTCCCTGTTCAATTGTAGAATTTCCTTAGGTGATTCGCCTTCCAAGTATGGTTGATGAGTCGGCCATCCATATCCTCGAGCCTGTACGCCCCATTACGGATCACCATCTTTATTAGGTAGGGTCTTTCCCAGTTGGTCCCTAAGACCCCGTCTGACCTCTTCTTGGTGTTCAACGTCACTTACCTGATGACCAAATCCCCTTCTTTGAAGCCTCGGGTTTTAACCCTTTTGTTGAAGTACCTGGCAATCCTACCTTGGTAGATTGCTACCTTTTCAGCTATTTGATGTTGTTTTTCCTCTAGGAGGTCCAAACTAGCTCGGAGCTTGCTTTCATTGCTATCCAGTTCAAATCGTTAGACTCCAAAGGAGGTCAACCTGTGCTCTATAAGTAGGACTGTTTCAACCCCGAAGGACAGCAAGTAGGGTGTTTCCCCTGTAGCTGTTCTCCTTGTAGTAAGGTAAGGCCAGAGGACCTCGGGAAGCTCCTCTACCCATCTGCCTTTCTTTTGTTGTAGCTTTTTCTTCAACAACTTCTTGATGGTTTTGTTCATGGATTCCACCAAACCATAGGTCTGAGGGTGGGCTACCGAAGCAAACCGAAGGTCGATTCCCAAACCTTAACAGAAATCTTTGAATCAGGCATTGTCCAACTATTTTCTGAGGTCGGTTATGATGGTAAGAGGGGTTCCGAACCTGTAAACTACATTGGTCTTGATGAACTTTGTTGTGTTCTCTTCCGATATCTGGGACAGCGGTCCTGCTTCAACCCATCTTGTAAAGTAATCAATCACTACGATAGCAATCACTACCATAGCTTGCTTGGCGTGTCCCGGAGCTGTAGGAAGCGGTTCAAAAATTCGACTCCCCATATAGCAAAGTGGCATGGCGAGCTAAGGGATGACAAACTGCTCAGGAGGGAGGTGACTCAAATTTGCGGCCTTCTGGCATGCCTCATAGGTTTGTACCAAGCTCTTAGCATCTTGATGGATGGTCGGTCAGTAATACCCCATGCGGAGAACCTGATATGCCAAGGCCTCTCCACCAATATGGTTCCCGCATTCCCTAGAATGAACCTCTCTCAAAGCCCACTTGGCATCTTCAGGGAGTAGGGGAAGGGATTTTCCCCTTCGGTATAAATGTCCATCCACCTTACAATACCGGACCGAGAGCCCTTTAACCCTTCTAGCTTGGTCAGGCTCATCAGGGAGTTTCTCGTCCTGTAGATATTCTGATATTGGATCCATCCAGCATGGTTATCGGTCTAGGGTATAAGCTTCATTACCAGTCATAATGCTAGGTAGGGGGATTACTTGAAGAGGGACTCCTTGTGGTAGGGTCTGGCCATCATAGGCAACTATCTTGGCTAGGACGTCAGCCCGATGATTTAGCTATCGAGGTATCTGCTCGATTCTGAATCCTCTAAATTTGGTCCTGAGTTGTTGCACCAGTTTCAGGTAAGCAATCATGTTATCCCCTTTGGCCTGATAATCCTCGGAAACTTGGTTGACCACGAGTAAAGAGTCGCTCTTGATATTCAGGTAATCAACCACGAGCTCTATGGTAGCTTTTATCCCAGCTAGCAGAGCTTCGTATTCCGCTTCATTGTTCGTGGCTTTAAATTCGAACCTGAACCAATGGCAGCACTCAGTTCCTTCTGGGTCGATGAGGACTATGCCCGCTCCTCCCCCGGACAGCCCGAAAGCTCAGTCAGTTTAAAGAGTCCATGACTCGCAGACTTCTTTCCAGTTGTCAGATTCTGGAATCCTCTCAAGGGTGACATCTGTTACCTCGGGGGTTGTCTGATCTGACGGTACTGAAAGCTCTGCTACAAAGTCCGCTAGTGCTTGAGCTTTTATCGTGGTCTTAGGCTTATACTTTAAATCGAACTGGGTAAGCTCTAGGACCCATAGAAGCAGCCTTCCAGAAACATCCGGCCTTTGTAAGAACTGACGAAGGGCTTGGTCTGTCACCACTGCTACTGAATGAGCATGAAAGTAAGGACAGAGTTTCCTTACCGAAGTCACCAATGCATAAGTGAGCTTCTCCAGCAGAGTATAGTTCTTTCAGGGCTTGGTTAGAGCGTGACTCATATAGTAGTAAGTCGCTGGATCTTATCCCCGTATTCCTTGACCAAGGCCCCACTTACGGCAGTTTCTGAAATGGCCAAGTATATTTATAGCTCTTCTCCAGGATTTGGCTTGACTTGCAGTGGAGAGCTTGTTAGGTATCTTTTCAAATCTTGGAAAGCCTGTTCGCTCTCCTGATCCCTTTTCATGTTTCTTCCCTGCTTGATAGCTTTGAAGAATGGTAGGCACTTATCGGTAGACCGGGAGATAAACCTGTTGAGCGCTTCTGCCTGATCAGTCAAGGCTTGAACCTGTTTAAGAGATACGAGGGATTATAGATCCAGGATAGCCGTGATTTTTTTTGGGTTAGCCTCTATGCCTCTCTCATGGACCATGAAGCCCAGAAACTTCCCCTGTATTTACACCAAAGGAGCATTTGGAAGGGTTCAACCTCATCTTGTATTCCCCTAGGATCATGATGGTCCTTCGAAGGTCGTCTAGGTGGCCTTCCAAGATCGAAGATTTAGTGATAATGTCATCGATATATACCTCCATCGACCTTCCAATTTCGGGCTTGAACAAACGGTTGACTAACCGCTGGTAAGTAGCTTCAGCATTTTTGAGTCCGAAAGGAATCACCTTGTAGCAGTATAAGCCTTGCGCGATGATGAAGCTGGTATTTTCTTGGTCCGCGGGATGCATCATAATCTGATTGTAGCCGAAAAACAAGTCCATGAAGCTCAAGAGCTTGTTCCCGGAGGTCGAATCGACCAACTGATCAATTTTTGGCAAAGGAAAACTGTCCTTCGGGCATTTCCGGTTGAGGTCGGTGTAGTCCACGCACATTCGCCACTTCCCATTTGCCTTCGTGACCATGACCACATTGGCGAGCCATTCGGGATAGCAGGCTTCTCGAATGAAGCCTGCCTGGGTGAGTTTATCCACATCTTTTTGAACCGCCACATTTCTTTCATTGTTGAAGTGGCACCTTTTCTGTTTGACGGGCTTGAACGTACGATCCACCGCTAGTCGATGTGCAGCTAATGTCATTGAGATCCCCGTCATCTTCGCATGACTCCATGTGAAAATATCGTTGAACTCCATGAAAAGCCTAATCAAGCCCTCTTTCATTCCTGGCTCAAGGGTAGCTCTGATCTTGACGACCTTTGAGGGATCGGTTAGTCAAACAGGAATCTCCTCTAACTTGTCGACCGGGTGGCTGCTGGCCTATTCTCTTCACTGTTCTTCCATGTCGGGCACCACAAGGCCTTCTTAGGGACAATCGGTGGAGCCCGTATCTTCCAAGTTTAGAGCTATGGTTATCCCGCCTTGGATAGTCGTTACTTGGGTGAGCTGTTTAGCTAGAGTTGCTGGGTTAACCAACACTGCGAAGCATTTCCTAGTTGATTGCTAATCACCCCGAACCTCTCCCATTTTGTCTCCTACCGGAAACTTTAGGACATTGTGATAAATAGACAGGACCCCCTTCAGGGATGATAGGAATGGCCTCCCTAATATTGAGTTGTAGGTCGACGGGGTATCCACCATCACGAAGTCGGTCATGATGTTTTGTGGAAGAGGTGTGGCTCCGATGATCACTGGTAGGATTTTTAATCATACGGGTGTGATGGAGTCCCAGTGAAACCGTATAATGGAGTAGTAAAACTGTTGTAGCACAATTGCTTCAAGTTTAGTGTTTCCAAAGTGTCTTTAAAAAGAACGTCGATGCTGCTACCTGTGTCGACGAGCACGCGGTGCACCATGAAGTTGGCAATTTGTAATGTAATGACCATGGGGTCATCATGTGGCTGCACGGTGTTAAAAGACATCTGCTTCGGTGAAGATGATTTGAGATAGATGGGAGGGGATGGTCAGTCACTAGTCAACCTTGAAGATATCCCGCCCCTCGTCTGTACGAGGGACCTTCCTCATATGATTTTTCCTGGAATTGTTAGAGGTGCCGGCCAGAGTGGGACCTCCGCTGATAGTGTGTATTACCTGAATTTGTTGCATCAGGTCCGCCTGCTCTCCCTTGTTCCCAGATCTCAGCTTGCACCTCCTTTCTAGTTTGAATGTTCTCCCTGACTTGTTGTAAGAACTCTATCAAGCATCCTCCCATGATCAAAGCCCCAATTTGGTTCCGCAAGTTGTAGCATTCTGAAGTATTGTGCCCTACGTTCTCGTGAAAGTCACAATATTTGTAACGATTTCTTTTATTGACTGGGGCTTTCATAGGAGTGGGCTTCTGTAACAAACCCTTATCCCGAATGGAGAGGTAGACTGTTTCTCTGGAAGCATTCAAGGGAGTGTAACAGTCGTACCCCCTCTCATCGCGGGCTATAGGGGCCACTGTCCTGGGAGGTGGTAAAGCTTGAGGAGCCTGTTTATTTTGATACCTTTCTGATCTGGGCTGAGGAAGAGGGAAACCGTATGTTGATTTATTAGGGGGTTTGTTCCTGCTATTTTGATCTTGCTCGGGTCTGGGAGCTTCCTTCTTTTATCACTTTTCGGCTCTCATGTCGTCATGCTCCATCTTGACCTTGAGCTGTTCGTCAACCTCTATCTGTTCTAAAGCCCGATCATAGGCTTCCTGGTAGGTTTTTGGAGGTCTCTTGGCAAAAGATCAGAATAGTTTTCCTGCCCACAAGTTTCTTCTGAAGTTGGTAAGGGTTTCTCTCTCTGTGAAGACCCTCATCTGGATGACTTCCTTGTGGAACCACTTGACATAAGCCCGGAGAGTTTCCTCTCTCTCCTGGATCACGTATTGTACATGAATCAGGTTTTTCAATCGGGGCTTAACCCCTTAGAACTGTGAGCAGAAGTCAGTTGATAATTTGGTGAAGAAATCTACGCTCCCGGCGGGTAGTTTCCTAAACCAGGTCTTAGCATAATCCGTGAGTGTAGTGGGGAACATCTGACACATAAAGCCCTGGTTGTGTTCTGGACCTCCATCTATTGAACGAAGCTCTCAAAGTGGCTCAGCGGATCTTCAGTCCCGAAGAACCTGTCAGCTGGCATTTTGAACTTAGGCGGGAGCTTTGCCTCCCGGATCCTTCTGGTGAAAGGGGCGTTCATTTCACTAAGAGGATCTTTCTTGTCCTCCTTGTACTTTCCCTTCTTTATCAATTAGACCTCTTTTTGTAACTCTGCCAACTAGTCCCTTAGTCGCTTGCTTTCAGACTTCCTTGAGTCGATCTTGGATTCCTCACCATCGAATCCCTCTGATGAACTGATGACCTCTACCTGGTTCCTTCTTCGGATGGGGCTTGCTTGGGGGCATTGCTGACTTTCTTCTTATCTACCCCGGGCTTCCCTCCTTGTAGTCATTGGGTGAAGGAGCTCTTTCCTTCCCCGGGAAAAGACATATGTCGCGGATCTGACTTGTCATGGTTGGTAGCGTGGCAGTGCTTCAGAAACATGAGAAATGGGCCCTAGCCTATCCCGGATCGAGGTCGGGAGCCCCACTCTATTATGAGTTGATTCCCGAGGGGTAGGCCTCAAGCTATCAAATACGGGTTGCCTAGCCCCAGGCCTGCTTGATTCCCCCTGATTGTAGAGACCCGTTTGTTGGATAGCGATACCCTCAACGAGTAGTCGATGGCGAACGTTCTCTACAAAGGTCGCCGCTTGTTGGTCAAGCTCGACCTGGCTTCCTAGAGGGGGATCCAGAGCCCACACAGTAGCTGGCTGGATAGGAATCTGGCTATGGAGCCCATATTTTTTCCTTTTCCTCAGGACCTTTCGTGTCGATGTAGCAGAAGGTTGTGCCGAGGTGCCCTGCTGCCCTTGTGAGAAGCGGAGCTTCATGATGACTTTGAAATGAAGAACTTTTTGAATGTAAAAAGATCGTGGTGTGAAAGGTTTCCCACAGACGGTGCCATAAAGTGTCGACGGGAAATTTGCTCAAGATGAGAAATTTCTGTTAACACCCTCGAGACCACAACCACGAAAGCAAAGGCCGGGGTCGGTACCGTTGGTTCCTGACCTGTTTAAGAGAGAGACGAGTGGCAATAACAGTAAATGGAATCTCTATTATTGATATATTGCTTTAAGATACAAATAACTCTCTTGTTTGCTCACAATCTCTCGGAGGTGTAGGGTGGTGGCACCTCAGTTCCTGTCGAATAGTGGAGATGAAGGTGACCGCGTTCTGTAATCAGAATTTAGGCCCTCCTTATATGAGTTTATCTGTTGTTTATGATTTTCTGTCTCTATCGTTCGTTCTCCTTTTTTCTGTACCATGCTTGGCTTCACATATATATGACGTCCAAGTGGGTTTTGAATTCGTGAATACTCTACCGTAATCTCATGAATCCGTTCCCTCCTTATCGGATGGGATTCGTTATTTAAATTTGAATTGTTTCCGGATTCGATGATATCGTTGACGAAGATAAGTTTGTTCCCTTATTTGAATTTAAACTCTTGACGTGCATGTAAATATTATGTGGAGATGATCCTGTGTGCACTCGTGTCATGGATCTTCATGGAGGTCACCCTGCCAGCTGCCTGTTGCCTCGTAGAGCGAGGTAGATCCTTGCTCTGGCTCTGTTCTTAGAAGCTTAAGATGGATTTTCCCTGACCCTTAGGGCTTGAGGTGCTTATGTAGACCCTCCTGAGAGGTTGCTGGGGTAGTGTAGATTTAGGCATGATTCTTTCTTTATGTCCAGCAAGGACAGCGGGCTTCTGAAGAGGTTGGCGGGCTTCTTTCGAAGCTCTTTTGAGCTTGGAGACTTCCTTTGGCATTTACTGGGCGGTTATGGAGCTCGACCTTGGAGCCGAGGTTCCACGATAGATGGCCTGGAGAAGCCTGGCTTCCAGTACTCTTGTAGAGTTCGTCCTGGTCACGCCTGGCTTATCTACTTGTAGCTTTGAAGCAGAACCGACCTTCCTTGCTCCTACGGGGCGGCTTTACGGTCTTTCCGGGCTTTATGATTGTCGTTTATGGATGAAAAATTTCTCCTTGATCCCTGGCTAAAATTTCACTATTAACAATAATTAAATATTATAATATATTATATATTGGACATGTTTGTAATTGTTTGAAAATTTAAAGGGTAAACTGGTCTTTATTGCTACTTGTCCCAAGATCTTGGATGGAACAAAATTTGGTGTTTTTTTCTTACCTTGTTCAGTTCTGTTCCATGTTGAGGACCCGCCGAACGTGGGACAAGAGGAAATTGTCCCACGTTTTGCCTGTCCCGTCCAGCCTACCAAACGCATCCTGACATTTGCTTTGAGCAAAGTCAAATTCATAAAATACTTTTGTTAATAGTAAAATTTTGGCTAGGGGTCAAAGAGATAATTTCCACTTTCCCGCCACGAGTCGAAACCTATAATCGACGTTCATGAAGCCCCGGTAGACCGTAAATCCACCCAGCAGGAGCAGGGAAGGCCGGTTCAGCTTCACAACTAATAGAAAACAAGCTAGGTGCGACCAGGTAGATCCCCCACATGAATACTGGAGCCCGGGCTTCTCCAGGCCACCTATCGAGGAACCCCGGATTTGAGGTCGAGCTTCTCAATCGCCCCGTGAATACTAGAGAAGTCTCCAAGCTCAAGAGACATTCGAGAGAAGCTCGCCGGCCTCTCCGGCCTCTCCGGGAGCCTATTGTCCTAGTTGGACATAAGGAAGAATCACGCCTAAATCTACACTACCCCGGCTACCTCCTAAGAATGTCTACAGGAACACCTCGAGCCCCTAAGGGTTAGGGAAAATCCATCTCAAGCTTCTAAGAAAAGAGTCGAAGCAGTGATCTACCATGCTCTACTGGGCAACATGCAGTTAGTTGGGCGACCTCCATGAAAAATCATGATGCGATAACATACAAGATCATATCTAGGAGATAACCATCATTAATCCCGTATATCTGCGAGTTAAGAGTTTGATTCCAAAAAGGAAACAAACTTATTCACGTTAATTGTTTCTGCTATTTACTCAGGGTCAACAACTGTTAAGTAAAAGATCCTGCCTGATAAGGAGGAAACGGATTCAAAGGATCATAGCAGGATATCAGCAAATTCAAACCAACTTGGACCATATACAAATAGGGCCAAGCAAGATACAGAGGGGATATACACAGAAAAACAAAGAGAGATAGAAACAGATAGAAGAGAAAAAGAAAAGAAAAGGGGAAGGCCTAAATTTTGTATTCAGAACACGACCATCTTTGTTTCCACTTTTCAACAGGCACAGAGTTGCCACCATCTTAGATCTTAGAGAGACTGCGAGCATATAAGAGAGTGATTGGTATTTTGAAGTAGGTATCAATAATAAAAGCTCCCATTTACTGTTACTACGATTCAGCCTCTTGTTTACCTCTTAACAGGTCAGGTATCAATGGTACCGACCCCAGCCACCACTTTCGTGGTAGTGGTCTCGAGGGTGTTAGTAGAAATTTCTCATCCCGAGTAAAATTCCAGTTAACACTTTCTGGCGTCGTTTGTCGGAAACTCTCACACCACCACCTTTACATTCAAAAAGTTTGATTTTTCATAATAATCATGAGGCTCCGCTCCTCACAGGGGCAGCAGGGTACATTGGGACAACCTTCTGCTACATCGACATGAAAGGTTCTGAGGAAAGGGAGAAAATTCGGGCTTCATAGCCAGGTTCCCACCCAGCCAGCCATTGCACGGGCTCTGGATCCCCCTCTGGGAAGTCAAGTCGAGCTTGACCAACAAGCGGCGGCCTTCGTAGAAAACATCCGCCTTCGACTACTCGCTGAGGGTATCGCTATCCAACAAGCGGGTCTCTGCAATCTGGGGTAGTTTTGCAGGCATGGGGTTAGGTAACCCGCCTTCGATCGCCTAAGACCTGCCCCTAAGGAATCAGCTCGTAATAGAGCTGGGCTCCCAACCTCGATCCGGGATAGGCTAGAGCCCAAGCCCCCCGTCCTTGAAACCCTACCACACCATCAACCAAGACAAGTTAAATCTGCAGCAGATATCCTTCCTCGGGAGTGGGGAGAGTTTCTCCACCCAACGACTTCAAGTAGAGAAGCCCATAATAGGGAAAAAGAAAGTCAGCAAAGCCCCTAAGCGGACCTCCTCAGAAGTAGTAACCGGGAAGAGGTCACCAGTTCGTTAGAGGAATCCGATGGTGAGGAATCCGAGGGTGAGGAATCCGAGATCAACTCAAGGAAATCTAAAAGCAAAAGTCTAGAGGACTAGTTGGCAGAACTTCAGAAGAAGGTCCAATTGATAAAGAAGGGAAAATACAATGAGGACACGAAAGATCTTCTAAGTGAAATGAATGCCTCCTTCACCAAAAGGGTTTGGAGGCAGAGTTCCCGCCTAAGTTCAAAATGCCAACTGACAGGTTCTCCGGGATTGAAGATCCCTTGAGCCATTTAGAGAGCTTCGTTCAACAGATGGAAGTACAGAACACAACCAGAGACGCTATGTGTCGAATGTTCCCCACTACACTCACGGATTACGCTAAAACTTGGTTTAGGAATTTACCTATTGGTAGCGTGAATTCCTTCACCAAGTTATCAACCGATTTTTGCTTATAATTCCAGGGAGTTAAGCCCTGATTGAAGGACCCGATCCATCTACAATACGTGATCCAGGAGAGAGAGGAAACCCTCGCCAACTTCAGAAGGAACCTTTTGGCGGGAAGCTTTTCCGGTCTTTCACTAAGAGAACTTCAGAAACTTACCAAGAAGCTTATGATCTGGCTCTAGAGCAGATTGAGGTTGACGAACAGCTTAAGGTCAAGATGAAACATAACGACATGGGAGCCGTAAAACGGCAAAA
Organism: Dipteronia dyeriana; assembly: GCA_032871835.1. Classification (NCBI taxonomy): domain Eukaryota; kingdom Viridiplantae; phylum Streptophyta; class Magnoliopsida; order Sapindales; family Sapindaceae; genus Dipteronia; species Dipteronia dyeriana. The sequence goes on along the minus strand of CM065300.1, from coordinate 48,526,266 downwards.
GATGAAAGCTTCCAGACCCGAGAAAGCTCAGAAAAACCAGAACAAACCCCTAATAAATCAATATACCAATTCCCCCTCTTTCAACCCAGATCAGAAAGGTATCCAGATAAGCAAGCTCCTCCTCAAGCTTCACCACCTCCCAGGACAGTGGCCCCCTATATCTCACGATGAGAGAGGGTATGATCATTACACCCACTTAAATGCATCACGTGAAACAGTCTATCTTGCCATTCGAGACAAGGGTTTGTTACAGAAGCCCGCTCTCTTGAAAGGCCTGGTTGATAAGAGAAATCGTTATAAATATTATGACTTTCATGAGGACGTAGGGCATATCACTTCAGATTGTTACAACCTACAGAGCCAGATTGAAGCTTCGATAAAGGGAGGATGCTTAGTAGAATTCTTACAATAAGTCAGGGAGAACATTCAGACTGGAAGGGAGGTGCAAGCCTAGATCCGAAAGCATGTCGAGAAAAGGAAGGGGGAGCAGGCAGACCTGATGCAATAGATTCAGATAATACATACAATCAGCGAGGGCCCACTTTGGTCGGTACCTCCAACAGTTCCAGGAAAAACCATGCGAGGAAGGTCCCTCGTACAGGCGAGAGGCGGGATATCTTTAAGGTCAACCAAAGACCGACCAAGCCTTCCTTGCTGTCACAGAATATTTTTATCGAAGCGGATGTCTATAACACTGTGCAGCCTCATGATGATCCTATGGTCATCACGGTACAAATTGCCAACTTCATGGTGCACCGTGTGCTTGTCGACACAGGTAGCGGCGTCGACGTCCTGTTCAAAGATACCTTGGAAAAGCTAAACTTGAAATAGTGGTGTTATATTAGTTGCACTACTCCATTAAATGGGTTCACTGGTGACACAATCACACTCGTAGGATCAAAAATCCTACCAGTGATCATAGTAGGCACACCTCTCTAACAAAATATCATGACCGAGTTCGTGGTGGTGGATACCCCATCGGCCTACAATGCAATATTAGGGAGGCCATTTCTGTCATCCTTGAAAGGGGTCCTTTCTATTTACCATAACGTCATGAAATTCCAAGTAGGAGACAAAGTGGTGGAAGTTCGGGGTGATCAGCAAGTAGCGAAGAGATGCTATGCAGTGTCGGCCATCCCAGCAGCTCTAGCAAAACAACTCGCCCAGGTGACGACGACCTAAGGTGGGATAACCCCTACATTAAACCTGGAAGACGCGGGTTCCACCGATTGCCCCTAAGAAGGCCTCGTGGTGCCTGATATGGAAGAACAGAGATGGGAATGGGCCATCGGCCATTCAGTGGATAAGTTAGAAGAGATTCCTGTCCGAATAGGCGATCCCTCGAAGGTCGTCCAGATCAGAGCTACTCTTGAGCCAGGAATGAAAGAGGGTTTGATTAGGCTCTTCACAGAGTTCAACGATATTTTTGCCTGGAGTCATGCTGAGATGCCGGGGTACCCGATGACATTAGCTACACATCAAATGGCGGTAGATCCGACCTTCTAACCTATAAAATAAAAAATACGCCACTTCAACACCTAAAGAAATATGGCGGTTCGGGAAGAGGTGGATAAACTAACCCAGGCAGGCTTCATTCGAGAAGCCCGTTACCCCGAGTGGATCACCAACGTGGTCATGGTCACAAAGGCAAATGGGAAGTGGCGCATATGTGTAGACTACACCGACCTCAACAGGGCATGCCCAAAGGACAGTTTCCCTCTACTGAAAAATGATCAGCTGGTCGATTCCACCTCCCGGAACAAGCTCCTGAGCTTCTTGGATGTGTTTTACGGCAAAAATCAGATTATGATGCATCTCACAAACCAGGAAAAGACCAATTTCATAACCGTGCAAGGCCTGTACTGCTACAAGGTGATGCCTTTCGGGCTTAAAAACGTTGGAGCTACTTACCATCGTTTAGTCCATCATTTACTCAAGCCTGAAATCGGAAGGTCGATGGAGGTGTACATCGACGACATGATCTCTAAATCTTTAACCTCAGGAGGCCACCTGGATGACCTTCGTAGGACCTTCATGATCCTGAGGGAAAACCAAATGCGGTTGAACCCTTCCAAATACACCCTTGAGGTAATTGCGGGGAAGTTTCTGGGCTTTATGGTCCATGATAGAGGCATAGAGGCTAACCCAGAAAAGATCATGGCTATCCTGGATCTAGAATCCCCTATATCTCTTAAACAGGTTCAAGCCTTGACCGGGCAGGTAGTAGTGCTCAATAGGTTCATTCCTCGGTCTACCGATAAGTGTCTACCATTCTTTAAAGCTATCAAGCAGGGAAGAAACATGAAAAGGGATCAGGAGAGTGAACAAGCTTTTCAAGCTTTGAAAAGATACCTAACTAGCCCTCCACTGCTGGTCAAGCCAAATCCTGAAGAAGAGCTCGAAATATACTTGGCCGTTTCAGAAACCGCCATGAGCGTGGCTTTGATCAAGGAATGCAGGGATAGGATCCAACAACCTATTTACTATGTGAGTCACGCTCTAACCAAGCCCGAAAAGAACTATACTCTGTTGGAGATGCTCGCTTAAGCCTTGGTGACCTCGGTAAGGAAACTTCATCCCTACTTCCATGCACATTCAGTAGCAGTGGTGACGGAGCAACCCCTCCGTCAATTCTTACAAAGGCTGGATGTTTTCGGAAGGCTGGTCCTATGGGCCCTAGAGCTTACCTAGTTTGATTTAAAATATAAGCCTAGGACAGTGATAAAAGCTCAGGCACTAGTGGACTTTGTAGCAGAGCTCTCAATTCCTTCAGGCCAGGTAACCCCCACAATAACAGATGTAACCCTTGAGAGGATTCTAGAATCTGGCAACTGGTTGAAAGGCCTCGAGTCATGGACTCTCTACAATGACGGAGCTTCCAGGCAATCAAGGAGAGGAGCGGTCATAGTCCTAATCGACCGAGAAGGAACTGAGTGTTGTCACTGTTTCAGGTTTGAATTTAAACCCATGAACAATGAGGCGGAGTACCCTTCTAGCTGGAATAAAGGCAGCCATAGAACTCGGGGTTGATTACCTGAATATCAAGAGCGACTCTTCACTCGTGGTCAACCAAATCTACGGAGATTATTAGGCAAAATGGGATAATATGATCGCGTACCTGAAATTGGTTCAACAAATCAAGAGCAGATTTAAGGGATTCAGAATTGAGCAGATACCTCGACAACTGAATCATTAAGCTGATGTCCTCGCCAAGATAGCTGTATATGGTGGCCAGACCTTATCTCACGGAGTCCCTCTTCAAGTAATCCCCCTACCTAGCATCATGACAGGTGAGGAAGCTTATACCTTGGACCGACAGCCATGCTTGATGGACCCAAATATGGAGTATCTACAGAACGGGAAACTCCCCGGGGAGCTTGACCAAGCTAGGAGAGTTAAAACGCTCTCGGTCCGGTATTGTATGGTGGATGGAAATTTATACCGAAGGGGAAAATCCCTTCCCCTGCTCTGATGTCTACACCTGAAGACGCCAATTGGGCTTTGAGAGAGGTTCATTCCGGTGAATGCGGGAACCATATTGGTATAGAGGCTTTAGCATATCAGGTTCTCCGCATGGGGTATTATTTGTTGACTATCCACCAAGATGAGAGGAACTTAGTGTAAACCTACGAGGCATGCCAGAAGGCCGCAAACCTGAGTCACCTCCCTCCAGAGAGCTTGTCGTCCCTTAGCTCACCATACCCCTTTGCTATGTGGGGAGTCGATTTGATTGGACCACTTCTTACAGCTCTAGGACAAGCCAAGCATGCTATCGTAGCGATTGACTATTTCACAAGATGGGTCGAAGCCGGACCACTCTCTCAGATATCAGAAGAAAACGCAACAAGGTTCATCAAGACTAATGTAGTGTGTAGGTTCAGAACTCCCCTTACCATTATAGCCAACCTCAGAAAACAGTTCGATAATGGCCGATTCAGAGATTTCTGTGAAGGCATGGGAATTGATCTTCGGTTTGCTTCGGTAGCCTACCCTCAGACCAATGGTCTGGTGGAATCCATAAACAAAACCATTAAGAAGTTGTTGAAGAAAAAGCTACAGCAGAAGAATGGTATATGGGCAGAGGAGCTTCCCGAGGTCCTCTGGGCTTACAACACTACAAGGAGGACAGCTACCTGGGAAACACCTTACTCGCTGGCCTTCGGGGTTGAAGCAGTCCTACCTATCGAGCAGAAGTTGACCTCCTTTAGAGTCCAACATTTTGAACCAGGGAGCAATAAAAGTAAGCTTAGAGCTAGCTTGGACCTCCAAGAGGAAAAACAAGATCGAATAGCTGAGAAGGTAGCAATCTACCAAAGTAGGATTCCCAGGTACTTCTACAAGAGGGTTAAAGCATGTAACAGCAAAAAAAGAAAACCTAGTTCTCAGGAAAGTAACGTCGAATACCAGGAAGAAGTTAGATGGGGTTCTAGGGCCCAACTGGAAAGGACCATACCTAATAAAGATGGTGACCCGTAATGGGGCATACAAGCTCGAGGATATGAATGGCCGACTCATCGACCATACTTGGAATACAGATCACCTAAGGAAATTCTACCTTTGAAGAGGGGACTCAGGAGCAGGCTTCATCCTTCATATCAATAAAGCCTGCTTTTATTGTTTACTCTTTCTTCAACTATGTCCTACAATGATTTGGGTCTACATGGAAAATTCGACATTATAACCTCAAGACCAGGGGTAAGCCGGGGAAGCCCCTCCGCCATTCTTGATGCCTCTGCCGGGTAATACCCCTACCAAGAAGGGTCTGAGTATAAGAGTATAGTTGCCATCCAGATCTCGAGACCAGGAAATAGCTAGATAGCCCACCTGATGCCTTGGTCAGGCTACCACCTCTAAGAAGGGTCTGTGTATAAGAGCATAGTTGCTATCCAGATCTCGAGACCAGGAAATAGCTAGATAGCCCTCCTGGTGTCTTGGTCGGGCTACCATCCCCAAGAAGGATTTGAGTGTAAGAGCATAGTTGCCATCAAGATCTCAAGACCAGGAAATAGCTAGATATCCCTCATGATGCCTTGGTCAGGCTACCACCCTCAAGAAGGATTTGAGTGTAAGAGCATAGTTGCCATCTAGATCTCGAGACCAGGAAATAGCTAGATAGCTCTCCTGATTCCTTGGTCAGGCTACCACCCCCAGGAAAGACTCGAATTTAAGAACACGGAAACCTTCTCGATCCCTAGCTTAAAAAAGGGGACTAGACAGTTCCTTACTTAATGCCTCGCTTGGGCTTCAACCTTTAAAAGGGTTTAGGGATAGAGGGCTCTATTTACTTAAACTCTAAATGTACCAGTTAGTTATAGTTACTAGCCCTCCTTGATACATGGTTACTCACTATAATAGGCCTATAATCAAACAAGGGGACTATCGACTAAAGAAGTTGAGCTACGAGTTTCGGTGGTCAGGAAGCCCGACGCTTACTGCCTATTTTCACATTTAAATAGTTTTCTTATCTTGTTGTTACCCCAAGATAGTTTGTTTTGCTATAAATGCTGGACCTAGAGGGAGATCAAGTGAGCATATGCAAGTCGGAGTAAGAGTTAGATCTAAAATTGAAGCTTTATTATTAAGTAGGAAGCATATTCCCCAATAAGGCTACAACAAGCAGAGAGCCCAATCCCTGATTCTGGGCAACAAAAAAGAGAATAAAATGAGAAAAGGTCAAGCATGGTTAAAGATGGGATGCCCACCCCCTTTTTCGGGCATTCAAAATCAATTACATGGGAAAGGACTCAAACTTCTTCATTTTCCTGAAGACCTCCAGCCTCTTCTTCTACAAAGTGAACCTCGCCCTCTACTCCTCTCTCCTGTCGAAGATCATCCTGGTCAGCTGTATCTATCGCCTCCACCACCTCCACCTGAGTATCCACCTCGGCTCCTTCAGGGTCAACAAGATCCTTCTCCACAACTTCATTGATCACCACCATAACTTCAAGCGGTATGGCTGTATTAAGAAGGTTGGCCACTGAATCAGGCATAATTTCGTCTTCTGTTGACTCCACTTCTGAGAGCATTAAAGGAGGATCTCGGGATTCGGTAAGGCCTCCTTCTAGCTCTTCAGTTTGGACCCCCCTTGAGGATTCACTGGGACCAGATGCTGAGAAGGTTGGAAAAAGATAAGGCAGATATGGCATCTCCAACCGCTTCCCAGCTCCCTCCTAGAAGGACCAACTCCATCATTTTAAGGGCGAGACATCTCTGCAGCCCGTGACATAACCTCTTCTCTATCCCAGCCGGCGATGCTAGAGAGATCAAATGGGGGAGGAAGGGCTACTGCAACCTGATAGGAGGCATAGAAGTACCCCTCATTAAAAGAGGCTTCCACCTAGGCTTGGAGCTGGGTAAATTGAGCCTATAAAGCTTGGTTCTCGACATCCAAAGCCTTCGTTTTTCCATTCCAGTCATCTTGTTGGCTAGCTCGTCACTTCGACTGGAGAGTTTCCTGATCAAAAGCCCGTTTCAACCTCTCATGGTCGCACTGAAGCTCAGCTAGCTGTGTTTCCATTCCTTGTTGGCTAGAGGTCATCTCCTAGACTAAGGCTTGAGCCCGCGCATGCAACCCCATGGCTTTCTCAGCCTCAGCCTCAGTCTTGGCTGCTCGATCGCATAGGGAGGCCACCTGATGTCCCATGGCTATCTGAAACTTGAAGGCCTGTAAAGGAAATTCATGTTAGAAAATGATAAATCAAACTGCTGAATGAGGATGTAAAAGCGACGACTACCTCTGCTAGAAGGGCAGACCCTTTGGTAATCATGATATCCATGGGCATCGAAGTCATCCTAGAACGCTGCCTAGACAGGATGCAACGAATTGCTCCAGGACCTTGTCCTGACCCGCCGAGCTTGATTGCTGGTGAGGGCGACAAGGGGCGACCTTAGGAGTATCTGCTACGGGATCCCTAGGAACCTGGATTGCCCGAGATACAGCCGGATCAGTAGAAAGGGATGATATGACTAGGGAAGCTTCAGTCAAAGTAACATGAACTACTGGTTAAGGGGCAGAGGCGGACGTGTCAACTGCTTGGGATGCTGACCCTCCTCTGTTTAGAACCTTCACCGCCCGAGAAGCAAGGATATCCATCTTAGACTTTACCTGATAAGGCGATGGAGTAGAAATAAGCAAGGTACCAACCTTAATGGTTGACCCCTCCTTCTTCGAAGCGATCGAGAGAGCTCCCAGGGATGATCTAGAAAGAGGACGATTGATCCTTGCTTGCCGGGCTTTGTGAGAAGCTGGAGCAATAACAAACACTGTTAAGAAAGGGGTTAAGACCATCAAAAACTAAACCATTAAACGATCCAAAAGCGTGATAAAGCTAGATACTTACAAGAAGTAGCATCAGAGATTCGCAGGTACTTGTTCACCCTGCAGGGGTCAAAGGGGACAGCAGTTGGAAACTTTAAATTAAGATAATTCATGGCCAGGATGGTCTTCAACACCGCTTCAAACTCAGCAGGCAAAGAGTCTCGATCCCACGAGGGTTTGTCACTGAAAGCAGTGGGGACCTCCAGCTCATGCCCGCCGACGAATACAAAGCTCCCTCAGTCTCCTCCCGCAAGTACCAACTCCTCTTTCCAGGCGGGGTCTTTCTTTGAAGGCTCGGGGATGATAAAATTAAACTTGTTCTTGGTATGGCATAGAATTGGCCTCGAGGAACCTCAGTCAGGCTACCTATCAGGAAAAGGAAGACAAGTTCCTCAGCCCTAGGATCCCTAGTTACACTGCTCATCTTGCATTGCTCCCTTCATACTAGATGCCTCCAGAAGCCGGGCTTCAGTTGGAGCGGAGCCAGCTGAAGGGCATTAAGAGCTCGTTGAAGGGTATGGTGAAGAATGACCCTCACCCCACTCTCAAAAGTTATGATGTAAATGGGAAGTGCACCTTTGGGCGGGCTAAAAACGTCATAGTTCCTATGAGTGACAGTGAGGGAAACGGTGTCAGGAATACCGTATTTGTCCTGAAGACGGCTTATCGACTGAGGGTCGACAGTGGAATCAGGGATTACCCTGGGTTCAAAAGGAGGGGTCGACTCTCTCCCAGACATCATAATCCTCGTCAACTAGGTTTATAAGGTTATTGAGCTGGTTCGAGAACCTAGAGACAATAGAGACGTTCTTGCTAGAACTACGAAGCTGGAGGACTGGGGAAGATTCCTCATCGCTCAAAATTCCTCGTACCCATTTACGAGGAACTTGGTTATGGCCACCGGTGCCCTCAACCAAGGCGTCAATACTTTCTAAGGAAGTCAACATTATTGGGTAAGAATAACTTGAAAATAAGCGGAAGACAGAGGGAAATCGATAGAGAAAAGCAGGAAAGAAGAAATCTGAAAATTTAAGATTTGAGAAAGTGTGAAGAAAGTGACAGTAAGGCCGGGTTTAAAAAGAGGATTAAGGGTAATGATATCGGCGATATCCTCGAGAAGATCACTTGGAGCCGCGAAGGGAGCCGTATTGCAGCCGTCTTTCTTCGAATAAAACACTGTTTCAAATTCAAATATTAGGTAATTAATGAGAAGATTTCGCTCTCATTAATTATTTTTATAACAGAAAACTTTCTCAATTAAGTAGGGAATCTAACTTCAACCCTAACTCTACCACCGATATTAAGTCAGAAGGGACTTCTGTTAATAGTAAAATTTGGACCGGGGTCAAAGAGAAATTTCCCACATTCCCGCCACGAGTCGAAACCTATAATAGACGTTCATAAAGCCTGGATATACCATAAAGCCACCCCACAGGAGCAGGAAAGGCTGGCTCGGCTTCACAACTAACAAAAAACAAGCTAGCCGCAACCAGGACGAGCCCCCACACAAATACTAGAGCCCGAACTTTTCCAGACCACCTATCGGGGAACCCCGGCTTTGAGGTCGATCTCTTCAACCGCTTCGTGAATACCAGGAGAAGTCTCCAAGCTCAAGAGACATTCTAGAAAAGCCCGCAAGCCTCTCCAGGAGCCCATTATCCTTGCTGGACCTAAAGGAAGAATCACGCCTAAATCTACACTACCCCAGCTACCTCACAGGAATGTCTACAGGAACACCTCGAGCCCCTAAGGGTCAGGGAAAATCCATCTCAAGCTTCTAAGAACAGAGTCAGAGCAGGGATCTACCTCGCTCTACGGGGCAACATGCAGTTAGCAGGGCGACCTCCATTAAAAACCATGCCTCGATAACATACAAAATCATATCTAGGTGATAACCATCATTAATCCCGTAAACATGCGAGCCAAGAGTTTGATTCCAAAAAGGAAACAAACTCATTCACATTAATTGTTTCTGCTATTTACTCTGGGTCAACAACTTTTAAATAAAAATCCCGCCATATAAGGAGGAAACAGATTCAAAGGATCATAGCGGGATGTCAGCAAATTCAAGCAAACTTGGACCATATATAAATAGGGCCAAGCAAGATACATAAGGGATATACACAGAAAAACAAAGAGAGATAGAAACAGAGAGAAGAGAAGAAGAAAAAAAAAGGGGAAGGCCTAAATTCTGTATTCAGAACATGGCCACCTTTGTTTCCACTATTCGACAGGCACAGAGTTGCCACCATCCTAGATCTTTGAGAGAATGCAAGCATATAAGAGAGTGATTTGTATTTTGTAGCAGGTATCAATAATAAAAGCTCCCATTTACTGTTACTATGATTCAACCTCTCGTTTACCTCTTAACAGGTCAGGTATCAATGGTACCGACCCCGGCCACCACTTTCATGGTAGTGGTCTCGAGGGTGTTAGTAGTAATTTCTCATCCCGAGCAAATTTCCCGTTAACAACGTTTGACTCCACAAATTTGTATGAGCTTTTCTATAACCCCCAATTTATCGTTTAGATTCATATTTGTATACTTCATAAAGAAAATTAAAATACATATCAGACAAAGTGATTAAAAAGTATATGTTGCATTAGGATATATATACTTTACGTGAGCATAATAACAAAACAATACTTAAGACATATTTTACATGCTAACTAAAGAATACTACTGCACGTAGTATTTAATTGGTATGGACATATCCATCACCTATTGAATCAGTCGGCTTGTCTTTTGGGTTATCAAATAAATCTGTAACATTGTGATGTGTGATATCCCTAAGATACGAATATTCAATGAAATGTGTTTCAAGCTTCTTTCATTTTACATTAATTGATGCTTGATAGAGATCAACCATATGTTTAGGTGTATTACATTCGTTTGATCAATGATTATAACAACCACACCTAAAACAAACATTATCATTTGTATTATGCTTATTTTGAATATCTTTTCCTTTATACTTTTTGGCCTCACAATCATTTCACTTATGTTAAGTATTTTGATTATAACCACCTGATCTAGAATAACCACATTTTCTTTTAAAGCTATGACCATGGCCGCAATCAGGATTACGACCATAAACACTGCCACAATCAGGATGACGATTATACCCATGGCCTCAATCATGGCCACAACCATGATATCCAACATTATTAGCATTCACTTCTGGGAATGCTATAGAGACAGTCGGGTGTAATCCATGATATTTTATTAAAAAATCATTATTTTTTTATGCTACTAAAAGGCATGAGATCAGTTCTATTTATTTTAATAATCCGTGTTCTCAATATTGTTGTTGCAATATGTTAATAGCAAAATTTGGCTAGGGACCAAAGAAGAATTTTCCACTTCCCAGCCTTCCTGTAAGGGTCCAAATTCGGGCTTATATGACTGGGTGTCTAGGTCCCTGCGGTCGAGCTACCACGCTATTCTACAGGAGCAACGCGAGGCCGCCCATACCATCTGAGCATCTCGCACGTATCCATGCTTACTAAATAAAACCTGATGAGTCCTTATACCTGGATAAAGCCCGTAGCTAGGTCGATGTGAAAGGACCTGGGTTTCCCGACATAAAGGTATCTCGTGACACTCTCATAGAGCTTGCTACTATCTCTACTTTCACTAGGAGACCTTCAAGGTGCCAAACTTGTCTTGCAAAGGCACTCCTACCTCGTCGAGGTATAATCTCACCTTTTAAGGAAGAAAGAGTCTGAAGAGGGAACAATCATATCTTCTCCTAGATAATAGCTACAAGCCAATCAACTACATTAAAGGAAGGATCGTATTCGATAAGGAAACAAAGACTAATTGAAGAGTCCCTGACTTGCACGCCAAGGTGGTCATCATGTATAAATATGCCTATAAAAGACATATTGTATCGGTCTCCAATCAATGACAGAAGATACATGCTTCGTTGAGAGATCTCTCGACATCATCAATGTATGTGTTACCTTTACCTAGAATATCCCGGTATCGGTCTACATTCGACCACCATTGTAATTCTCCGGAGCGACTACGTTGTATTACTTCACCATTCTTGTAAGCTCCCCGGAGCATTCTTTGATATATACATAAGGAAGAGTATTCCCCCTTCCTCCAGATACTGCATTGGGGTTTTTCAGCATGTGATCATTCGAGATGTTTTTTCCCTCTTGGTCAGTCCACCTCTATCTACTTATGACTTGTGTATTTCCTATTATCTACTGTGTTACGCATGTGTGTATATGGGCTAGAAACCGACCTCATTGGACCTAGCTCTCTAATCTTTCCTACATGAGAAAACCGAATCTAGATTCCTACCCTGCTGGACCTAACGCTTTTATCCTCTCATCTATACGCCAAAGTCGCACACCAAGATGAAGAGAAACCACCCAGATCAGTTCGAAATTAGTCGAGGAGCTCTCATGTATCCTCTCTACGGAAGAAATTGAGCTCTCAGACACTGGAGCTAGATAAACCCCCTTCTTACTTGCTATCGAGGTCTGGGTATTACTGGAAGCAATCAGGTTCCAGAACCAGGCTCTGGGTACCAGGACGGGCTCCGACCCAAACCGAGGAACAAGGTCTGGGATCATCCCCTTCGCACCAGTAAGGGAACCTCGAGCTCCCTAACTCTACTTCATAAGTACGAAGCCCGACGGGAGGGATGGCTTGTCTCCTACCTACTATTTCATCCTCCTTCATATTCATACCAGATCATGTCAGGTATCAATGGTACCGACCCCGGCCACCACTTTCGCGGTATTGGTCTCGAGGGCATTAATAGGGATTTCTCATCCAAAAAAAATTTCTGGTTAACACAATATTATGTTTGAGGTATGGAAAGTTATGAATGTCTTTTCCAACATATCTTTTTCAGATACCTATTCACCCTATAATTTAAGTCTTGTGTTGATTTTGAACAAAGGTTATATTCAGAAACTGATTTGTGGTCTTGCAATTGTAAATGCTGCCATTCATACCTAGCATTCAGCAATATAACATCTGGTGGATAGTCATAACGATCTTTTAGTTCCTGCCACAAATCTTCAAGTTCTGTGATAGTAAGACAATGAGCCTTCAATTTCGCATTTAAATGATGATGAATTATGACCATAGTTGTAGATTTATCATGTTCATTTGCTTGGCTCTCATCATCAATGATATAGTACAGACATTGGGATTTTTAATATAATCCAGCATCAATAACCCACGACATGCAATTGTCTCCAAAAACTTCTATGCATCAAATTTCAATTTTGCAAGTTTAGGCATGGTTACAGTTTCTGGTTTGATTAAAATCACAATTTAGTATTAGAATTTTGGTCTGATAAAACAAATTCGAATGAATGAATAGCATAATAAATAATCCAAAACTATATATAGGTTATATCGATACAGCAGTAGTCAGTCTTTGTCGACGCAGCCGTAGTCAGTCTTATATATTGCATATAATTAAATGCGAATATTTTAAAAGAACAATAAATAAATCCAAAACTATATATAGGTTATGTCGACAACACTATAGCCAGTTTTACATATTGCGTATAATTAAATGTGAATATTTTAAAAAACATAATAAATAAATCTAGAACTATATTTAGGCTCTGTCGACACAACCGTAGCTAATTTCTATCTATACAGCCGTAGCCAGTCTTATATATTACGTATAATTAAATGTGACTATTTAAAAAACATAATAAATATATCCAGAACAATATATAGGTTCAATCGACACGGCTGGAGCTAGTCTCTGTCGGCACAAACGTAACCAGTTTTATACATTGCATATAAATAAATAAATAAATACAAATATTAAAATGTAAGTAAATCACCCATTAGAGCATTTTGATGGCGAATCTCAACAGTAAGAGATAATTTTTATTAGTTAAAATAAAAAAGTATACCTAGTCTAGGAATATAATGAGTTTTACCTCAAATATTTATTCTAACCAAGAAAGCACAAAAAAAAATAGAGATGAAATATGCATGCAATATAAATACAATAAGATCCTTTTACAATTTTAACTTATGAGACTTTAAATAAGCAAAAACATCTATTACCCAATTTGAATCAATTGTGAAAACATATTTTCTTTTAATATTAATAATCATACAGTCAGTGGCGGACACAGAAATTTTAACCAGGTAGGGCACTTGAATATATATATATATATATACACACACACACACACACTAAAAAATAAAAATCATAGTAAAATGGGGTTTTAAAAAAAATGAGTTTTTTTAGATAAAATAAAACAAATAGAACACTTACTTAAGGTGAATGTAAAAATTTTACATTCAAAAGGAAATAAAAACAAGAAAAAATGTTAAAAAAATTAATAATAACAAGAAACAATATTAATAATGAAAAAGATTAAAAGAATAAATTGCAATATAATTTTATAATAAGATTTGTTTTTGCATTTATAATGAATTCAATTTAAATTTATACACAAATAATTTGTTAATAAATATTATTAGATTTTTTAAAAATTTGTTTTTGTTTTTAAATAAATTAAAACTATAAAATAAAGATGTTAACGGGAAATTTGTATTGGATGAGAAATCCCTATTAACGCCCTCGATACCACTACCGCGAAAGTGGTGGCCGGGGTCAGTACCATTGATATCTGACCTGATCTTGTATGAATATGAAGGAAGATGAAATCGTAGGTAGAAGACAAGCCATCCCGCCAATCGGGCTTCGTGCTTATGTAGTAAATCTAGGAAGCTCGAGGAGACAAGCCATCCCGTCCTTCGGGCTTCGTGCTTATGAAGTAGATCTGGGGAGCTTGAGGTTCTCTTACTGGTGTGAAGGGGTTGATCTTGGTCCTGGTCTTGGTCCTGGTCCTCGGTCGGGGTTGGTGCCAGTCATGGTACCTGGAGCCCGGTTCTGGAGCCAGATTCCTTCCTGTAATTCCCCGACCTATATAGCAAGTAAATAGGGGGCTTGTCTAACTCCAGTGTCGGAGAGCTCGATTTCTGCCATAAAGAGGGAGCTTCTCCCTTAAATAAAGACCACAGCTGATGTGGTTGTTTATATGGCAGGTGAGCCCCGGTTGATCCAGAAGTAGATGCTTTTAATGGAGAAAACTACTCTCTTAGGTGACGTCAAACCAAAAAGTGGAAGAGCTGACCATGGTAGTGAGGGGCGCATTTGTTCTGAATGACCAGAATTGAGGCAACCATGGCTAATAAGCAGGGAACCCAGGAGTGAATCCAGCATGAATATGATATGGAGAGACTTAGGTCCATGTGTCGTGTCATGCGAGGATTGCTCTGAAGAGGAGGTAAACTCTTGAGGGCGTGGTTTAAACTCTACATCGCAGCGTGGATATCTTGAGAGCCAAGGTGGGTGCTTCATTTGCTGAATGACGCTTTTGTGTTGCTTGCTTGGCAGCTCGAGCTCTTCTTCCCTCTGACCTGATCATCATTGGAGGATGGATACCCTGAGTAGATCACAGAGAAATTTGAGAGTTACCTGGGTCCGCTGCGACTGAAGCCGGACCTTATTGAGATGATGGATGCGCAGTTGATGAGTAAGACTTGGTTCCCATTTCTTCTTTCATGTCTAGTCGTGTTGGGGTAGGAACTACCTTGAAGTCCTCTGCTGTTGTAGATGCATGGGGGGCTTCAAGTCTGCCTACCTTTAAATTAGAGAGGTAGATTGGGACCAAGGTAGCTCGCTAGGGCGATGAATGGCCCCAGATAAGTGGAGAGGAGACATCGGCCTAGTAACTGTCTGGAGACATGCTCGGGATTCTTAGAAGTTTCCCGCGACGGAGAAATGACTTTGGACCCCTCCGGAATGAGTTGTGACTCACTTGAACATTGGATGACCCTATATGAATGGAGATGGGCTACCTGTCCGGTACCGGTCTAGAGGCATACTTGGTATTTCAAAAAGCCCCCAACATTTGAGAGAAAGCTCTGGACCATGCTGGAACGAAACAGGAGTTCAGTAGTTCAATTGGGCGTTGACCGGCCATGTATAAGAAGTGAGGAGCCACTGGGCCTTACAGTGAGGCTGTTGCTCCAGAGGTTAGCTTAGGCATGTAGGAGGACTTACCAAGTGTGGGAAACCTCTATGCTCTCCTCGAACAAATCGGGCTTCGGTGGCTTGCTAGGGCTATGAATGACCCGGTAAACATGAAGCGAAGCCACCCAGGGTACTGGTCCAGATGCATGCTCAGGATCCTACAAGTCCCTAACAACTGAGAGAGGGCTCTGGACCCTGCTGGAATGAATCGCGAGTTCAGTGGCTCACTTGGGTATTGACAGACCCTGAATAAGAAGTGAGGAGCCACTTGGCCTTACAGTGAGGCTGTTGCTCCAGAGGTTAGCTTAAGCATGTAGAAGGCCTTACCAAGAGTGGGAAACCTCTAGGCTCTCCTTGATCAGATCAAGCTTCGGTGGCTTGCTATGGAGATGAATGACACGATACATATAGAGTAAAGCCACCGGTCTTGTAACGATGCTACAACTCTAGAAGCTTGCTTAGGCACGTAGGTGACCTTACCAAATGTGGGAAAATTCAGAGAGCTCCTTGATCGGATCGGGCTTGGGTGGCTTGCTAGGTCGGTGAATGGCCCGATAAACATGGAGCGAAGCCACTGGAGGTACTGGTCCAGATGCATGCTCGGGATCCTAGAAGTTCCAAGAAACTGAGAGAGGGCTCTGGACCCTGCTGGAATGAACCGAGAGTTCAGTGGCTCACTTGGGCGTTGACTGGCCCGGTGCATGAGGCATGGAACCGTTAATCTTCTACTGGTCGTACTGCTCTAGAAGCTACACAGCTGAGTTAGCTTCTTAGATTCATGGGTCGACTTACTACCTCTACCTAGGAGCTTACGAAGGACGGACCTGGAGGCATAAAGGGATCCGTATGAATAGGTCGAAGCCTAGTGGATCTGCCAGATAAGTGATACACTGGTGGAGAAGCTAATCTGCTGTAGAAGAGCAGGAGAGGTGTAGTTCTACTGTATAGAAGCTCTCAATGTATCATAATGGTTCAGCTACATAGGAGATCTTCAAGCGGGGAGCTACTGTATTGGAGCTCCACGATTATCTGAGCAGGTTCACTTCATATGAGTAGCATAATGAACTAATTCCACCAGGAATTCCACGTACCATATTTGCTTCATAATGAACGAAACTAGTTAAATGACAAAATGAGCACCACATGAGATGATTAGGCGATGTAGACAAGTATGGAGAAAAGACATCATATATAGTTAATGATATTCATGCATAATGAATATGTTACCTCTATAGTATAATGATACTCATGTAGAGACATAGAGGCTTTCAAAAGTGGTGTGGAAATTCCCCACAGATGGTGCCAGAAAGTGTTAACGGGAAATTTGTTTAGGATGAGAAATCCCTATTAACGCCCTCGAGACCACTACGGTGAAAGTGGTGGCCGGGGTCGGTACCGTTGATACCTGACCTTGTATGAATATGAAGGAGGATGAAATCGTAGGTAGGAAACAATCCATCCTGCCCGTCGAGCTTCGTGCTTATGAATGAAAGCTGGGGAGTTTGAGGTTCCCTTGCTGGTGCGAAGGGGTTGATCTTGGTCCCGGTTCTGGTCCCTGTCCTGGTCCCGTTCCTTGTTCTTGTCCCTGTCCTAGGTCTGGGTGGGAGACCATCATGGTACCTGTAGCCCGATTCCGGAGGTCGATTCCTTCCTGTAATTACCCGACCTAAATAGCAAATAAGGAGGGGGCTTCGGAGAGCTCGATTTCTACCATAGAGAGGTTACAGGAGAACTCATCGACTCCCTTCGAACTGATCTAGGATTTTTCTCTTCATCTTGGTGTGTGACTTTGGCGTATAGATGAGAGGATAAGAATGTTAGGTCTAGCAAGGTAGGAATCTAGATTTGGTTCCTCTCATGTAAGAAAGATTAGAGAGCTAGGTTCAATGAGGTCGGTTCCTAGCCCGCATACACACATGCGTAACACAGTAGATGATAGGAAATACACAAATCTTTTGTAGAGGGAGGTGGACTGACCAAGGGGGAAAAAGCATCATGAATGATCATATGTTGAAAAACCCCAAGGCAGTATCCAGAGGAAAGGGGAATACCCTTCCTTATGTATATATCAAAGAATGCTCTGGGAAGCTTACAAGAATGGTGAAGTAATACAACGTAATCGCTCCAGAGAGCTTACAATGGTGGTCGAATGTAGACCGATACCGGTATATTCTAGGTAAAGGTAACACATACATTGATGATGTCGAGAGATCTCTAAACGAAGCATGTAACTTCTGTCATTGATTGGAGACCTTTTTCTAAGCCTTTTACAAGCATATTTATAAATGGTGAATACCTTGGCGTGCAAGT
The DNA here is from genome assembly GCA_032871835.1 of Dipteronia dyeriana. NCBI lineage: Eukaryota > Viridiplantae > Streptophyta > Magnoliopsida > Sapindales > Sapindaceae > Dipteronia > Dipteronia dyeriana. The sequence goes on along the minus strand of CM065300.1, from coordinate 48,508,599 downwards.
CCAGGATTCTTCATTCTTCCTTTCCTTATTGAGTACGATTCTTCATTTAATGTAGTTGATCGGATCGTGGCTAATATCTCGGAGGGGATGTGTTTGTTTCCTCCTCGGACTCTTCTTTCTTAAATAAGCGGGATTTTCTGTTATAGTTGACCCCAAAGAATAGGTTGTAGAGGATATCTTGGATGAAAAGGTATTTGTTTCCTCTTTGGACTCTTTCACTAATGTTGGTCATTAAAGAGTTGAATATTCTCTTATTAATGGTGTTGATCATGTCATTAACTGGGTTGATTGCCTCCATTAATGCAGTTGACCTTATTAATGGTACTTAAATTGTCATGGAAGTCAATCCTCTCTTCCTACGTTGTCGAGATGAGAGCTCTAGTTCTACATGTCACTTTGGAGAGGTACTTTATGGAGGTTACCGGAGGTGACATTTGATATTCCTTGAGGGCGGAGTACCCTAGGATCCAGTACACTGGTGGGGTCCCCCAAGGACCTCTCGATTTTCTAGGAGCTAGAGGCTCGTCTTCCCATGGAGCTTGTGCTAACCATTTTAGAGGTGAAATATCCCATTAGGTTCCAACCTTGTAGTTAGGAGCTTGGTTCAACTACGTCGAGCTTTATCATGGAGCCTGACCTAATTATGCAGGCTTCCGCGGGGTAGCGGGCTTGGCTAGCAGGCCCTGGTAAGGTGTTTGCCATAAACAGGAGACCTTGGCTCGCTTCTGGAATGGTGGATAGGTACGCTCGAGTACTGCTCTTGCTACTTGATTTATCCATGTCAGGATCTACAGTTGATCTTGGCGCTTTTGGTGACGACAGGGCTTTACGAGATTCTTCCTTTTTACGGACAGGTCGAGATTATACCTCGACGAGGCAGGAACGCTTTTGAAAGACAAGTTCAGCACATTGAAGGTCTCCTAGTGAAAGTAGAGATAGTAACAAGCTCTATGAGACTGTCACGAGATACCTTGATGTCGGGGAACCCATGTTATTTCACGTCGATCTAGCGTCGGGCTTTATCCTGGTATAAGAAGCTTAACGTGGTCTCGTCGGGCTTTATTTGATAAGCCTAGACACGTGCGAGATGCTCAGATGGTATGGGCGGCCTGACCTTGCTCCCGTAAGATTGCGTGGTAGCTCGACCTTGTGACACCACATCATATAAGCTTGAATTCAGACCCTTATAGAAAGGTTGGGAAGTGGAAAATTCTTCTTTGGTCCCCAGCGAAATTTTGCTATTAACAAATTCAAAGTCAACAACTTTTAAATAAAGGATCCCACCCGATAACGAGGGAACAGATTCTTAGGATCGTGGCGGGCGATTTGCAAGTTTAAACCCACTTTTTCCATGTATAAATAGGTCCAAACATGAGAAGGAAATGGGGGAAGAGTTTTTATTTTGAGTCTTCGGCTTAAATTCTGCAATCATAACACGGCCTCCATTATTATCTACTATTCGAAAGGCACGAGGTTGCCACCTTACTGTTTCCCAGAGAGATTAAGAGTGTTTAAGAATCTTTTTGTACAATACTCACAGAATCTTACATTCCAGTCTTCATTGCAGTTACATTTACACATCTATCTTTATTCAATCAGGTTAGGTATCTAAGGTACCAACTCCGGCCACCACCTACATGGTAGTGGTCTCGAGGGTGTTAACCGGAATTTCTCACCTCGAGTAAATTATCTGTTAACACTTTCTGGCGCCATCTGTGGAAAAAACCCACACCGTAATTTTTACGCTTACAAGTTTGTTGTTTTGTATAATCATGAGGCTTCGCTCCTCTCAAGGATAGCCCGAAACCTCGGGACATCCATATGCCCCCTCAACCCAGAAAGGATAGAAAAAGGGAAAGAAATCCATGCACTGTAAGCCGACCTCGCATCAGCCAGGTGCGGAGTGGGTTCCACCCCTCAGATGATGAACCAGGCTGTGATCAATCAGCATGCAACAGCCGTTGTGGAAAATGTCCGCCTCCGTCTAGCTGCAGAAGGAATTGATTCACAACTAGTAGATCTGGGAACCCGAGGAGAGGTGAGCCGGCCCGCTGCCAGGCAACCTGACTTCGATCGGCTGGGACCCTCTACTAATCCCTGCCTACCATAGGATAGGGCCTAAAATACCCATTCGGGACAAGCTAGGGCTCATGCCCCCAGTCTCAGATAGGCCGACCAACTATCAACCTATACAGGTTAAATCGACAGTTAATGTTCCCCCAAGGGCACCTCGTAGCCCTCCTCGATCGGTGACTTCAAGAAGAGAACCTCGAGCTGAAGCCGAGGGTAGCAGACAAACTACGCAAACAGAGCCCTTCCCTGAGAATGACAAAGTGGAAGTATCCAGCTCGTCGGGGGGATCTATTAATGAGAGCTCCGAGGTCGATTCTAAAAAGCATGAAAATAAGCCCCCGAGAAACCAGCTAGCGAAGATGCAGAAGGAGATCCAGTAGTTGAAAAGATAGATGGGTAAGGAGGTAAAAAAAAACCCTTGAGCGAGATGAACGCTCCCTTTACCAGAGCTCCCACCGAAGTTTAAGATGCCATCAGACAAATTCTCCGGTACAGAGGATCTCTTAAGCCACTTGGAGAGCTTCGTCCAACAGATGGAAGTCTAAAACACAACCAAAGCCACCATGTGCAGAATGTTCCCTACCACCTTGACCAATTATGCCAAGACATGTTGCAGAAAGCTACCCGCGGGCAGTGTTGTCTCTTTCACAAAGCTATCAAATGATTTCTACTCACAATTCCAAGGAATCAAACACCAGACGAAGGATCCCATCCATTTATAGTATGTGATCTAAGAGAGAGGAGAAACCCTCTAGGCTTACATGGAGCGGTTCCATAAGAAGGTCATCTAGATGGGGGTCTTCACTAGGAAAGAGACCTTTATCAATTTCAGACGGAACTTATAGGCAGGTAAGCTTTTCAGATCCTTGTCCAAGCAACCTCCGGAGACCTACTAAGAGGCATATGATAAGGCTCTAGAGCAAGTCGAAGTCGATGAACAACTCTAGGTCAAATTGGGGCATGAAGACATGAGAAAAGCAAAATGATAGAAGAAAGAAACTCTCAGACCTGAACTAGTTCAACAAAATAAGAACAAACCTCCCAACAAGTCAACCTTCCGTTTTCCCATTTCTCAACCCAAGCAAGAAAGGTATATAGCAAGGCGAACCCCTCTGCGGGCTTCGCCTCCTCCTAGGACAGTAGCCTCTATAACACGAGATGAGAGAGGATACGATCATTACTCCCCCTTAAATGCATCCCATGAAACAATCTTCATCGCCATACGGGATAATGGGCTACTACAGAAGCCGGCACCCATGAAATCCCCCGTCGATAGGAGGAACCGGTATAAGTACTCTGACTATCATGAAGACGTAGGTCACAACACTTCAGAGTGCTATAACATATGCAACCAGATCGAGGTTCTCATAAGGGGATGATGTTTGATAGAGTTCTTGCAGAAAGATAGGAACAACATTCATACTAGGAGGGAAGTACAAACTGAGATCCGTGAGCATGACGAGAAGAGAAAAGCGGAGCAGGCCGATCTGATGCAACAAATCCAGGTGATACATACCATTAGCAGAGGTCTTACATTAGCTGGCACCTCCAATAATTCCAGGAAAAACCATGCAAGAAATACCCCTCGTGTAGATGAAGAGCAAGGTATCTTTAAGGTCGACCAGAGCCCAACTAACCCCTCACAGTTTAAGCAGATTATTTTTACCGAGGCGGATGTCTACAACACCATACATCCTCATGACGATCCCATGGTGGTCACGGTAACAATTTTCAACTGTATGGTTCATCGTGTGCTTGTTGACACAGGCAGTAGTGTCTACATCCTCTTCAAAGATACCTTGGAAAAGCTAAATTTAAAATATTAGTGTTACAACAGCTGCACTACCCTGCTGTATGGATTCACTACGGACTCGATCATACCTGTGGGGTCGAAGATCCTTCCGGTAATCGTTGGAACGGCCCCACACCAGTAAAATATCATGATGGACTTCGTGGTGGTGGATACCATACCGGTTTACAATGCGATACTAGGAAGACCTTTCATGTCATCTTTGAAGGGGGTCTTATCCATTTACCACAACGTCCTAAAGTTTCCAGTAGGAGACAAGGTGGGGGAAATACGTGGTGACCACCAAGCAGTCAGGAAGTGCTATGCAGTGTCTGCCAACCAGACATCTTTAGCGAAACAATTTGCTCAGGTTACGATGATACAGGAAGGGGTAACCTCCGAGAAAACACTGGAGGATATAGAGCCCTTAAATCTTCTAAAGGATGATCCCGAGATTCTAGACTAAGAGGAGTAGAGCAGGGAATGGGTCTGCAGACATTCAATGGATAAACTAGAGGAGATACCTATCCGGATGGATGACCCCTCAAAGGTCGTCAAGGTTAAAGCAACCCTCGAAACGAGAGTGAAATAAGGACTGACCAAGCTCCTTAAAGAATTCAATGACATCTTCGCTTGGAGTCACGGTGTGATGCCTGGGATCCTAATATCATTGGCTGCACACCGTTTGGTGGTAGATCTAACCTTCAAGCCCGTCAGATTAAAAAGGCATCACTTTAACACAGAAAGAAATGTTACGGTTCCAGAAGAAGTGGACAAGTTGATCAAAGCAGACTTCATTAGATAGGCATGTTACCCCGAATGGACCACCAATATGATCATGGTCACGAAGGGGAATGGGAAGTGTCATATGTGCGTCAATTACACCGACCACAATTGGGCCTGTCCAAAAGACAGTTTCCCCTTACCAAAGATCGATTAGCTGGTTGAATCCATGTTCGGAAACTCGCTTCATGGATGCATTCTTGGGGTATAACCATATTATGATGCACCCCGACGACCAAGACAAAACCAGCTTTATCACCGGGCAGGGTATGTACTGCTACAAGGTGATGCCGTTTGGGCTTAAGAATGCGGGAGCTACATATCAAAGGTTGGTCAATTGACTATTCAAGCCCGAGATTGGAAGATCAATGGAAGTGTACATCGATGACATTATTACCAAGTCACCAACCATAGAAGGACATCAGGGCGACCTTCGTAGAACTTTAATGATCCTAAGGGAAAACCAGATGAGATTGAACCCTTCCAAATGTGTATTCTGGGTAACTGCGGGAAAGTTTTTGTGCTTTATGGTTCATGAGAGAGGAATAGAGGATAACCAAAAAATGATCAGGGCCATCCTGGATCTAGATTCCCCCACATCACTCAAACAGGTTCAAGTCTTGACTGGGCAGATAGCGGCGCTCAACAGGTTTATTTCTTGGTCCACCGATAAATGTTTCCCTTTTTTCAAATCTATCAAGTAGGGAAGGAACATGAAATGGGACCAGGAAAGTGAGCTAGCTTTTCAAGCCTTGAAGAAGTATCTGTCGAGCTCTCTATTATTGGTCAAGCCAAGTCAGAGAGAGGAGTTGCAAATCTACTTGGACATTTCAGAAACTACAGTGAGTGGGGCCTTGGTCAAGGATTGTGGAGATAGAGTCCAGCTGCCTATCTACTACGTGAGTCACGCCCTAGCCAAGTCGGAAAAGAATTATGCATTTCTAGAGAAGCTCGCCTATGCTCTGGTAACCTGAGGAATGAAGTTCCGATCTTACTTTCAAGCTCACTCAATAGCAGTATTGAAGGACCAACCTCTCTGTCAATTTCTACAAAAGCCGGACGTGTCAGGAAGACTGGTCTTTTAGGCCTTGAAACTCACCCAGTTTGATTTAAGGTATAAACCCATGACCGCAATTAAACCCCTAGCTTTGACTAACTTTGTGGTAGAGCTCTCAGTGCCCCCAGGCCAAGTGACCTCTACGACAACAAATATAGTTTATGAAAAGATTCCAGAATTCGACAACTTGCAGGTAGGCTGCAAGTCATGGATCCTCTACACTGATGAAGCGTCCGGGTAAACCAGGGGAGAAGCGGGCATAGTCCCGATAGACCTAGAGGGGACTGAGTGTTGCCACTATTTCAGATTCGAATTTAAAACCACTAACAATGAAGAAGAATATGAAGCCCTCCTAGTTGGGATGAAAGCTGCCACCGAGCTTAAGGTCGATTACCTTCAGGTAAAGAGTGACTCTTTACTCATAGTTAATAAGGTTTCTGAGGACTATCAGGCCAAAAGGGATAACATGATTGCCTATTTGAAGCTAGTGCAGTTGCTTAAGATTAAATTCAAGAGATTTAAGATCAAATAGGTGCCTCGATAACAAAATTGTCGGGCTGACATCCTAGCCAAGATATCTACGAATGGTGGTCATGCCTTACCACAGAGAGTTCCTCTCCAAGTGATCTCTCTACTAAGCACAATAGCGGGCAAAGAATTCCTATACCTTGGATCGACAGCCATGCTGGATGGACCCAAAAGTGGTCTATCTCTAAGAAGGAATGACTCCTGAGGAGCCTGACTAAGCCAGAAGAATTAAAAGGCTCTCCGTTCTATATTGCCTAGTAGATGGATACATCTATAAGAGGGGCAAGTCCCACCCCTTGCTGCCATGTTTGCATCTTGATGATGCCAGATGAGCTTTAAGAGAAGTTCTTTCAGAGGAATATGGGAACCACGTTGGTGATGAAGCTCAGGCATATCAGGTAATCCGCATGGGTATTACTAGTAAACTATCCATAAAGATGTAAAGAAGTTTTAAATCTTATGAACCATACCAGAAGACCTCTAACTTGAGCCGCCTCCCGCAGGAGCATCTGTCATCTCTCAGCTTGCCTTACCCCTTTGGTATGTGGGTAGTCGACCAGATAGGTCCACTTCCAATTACTCCTGGACAAGTCAAATATGCTATTGTAGCAATCGACTATTTCACAAGATGGGTCGAAGCCTAACCAATCTCTTAGATATCAGAAGAGAATATGATAAGGTTCATCAAAACAATGTAGTCTGTAGGTTCGAGACCCTTCCTATCGTTATAGCTGACCTTGGAAAGCAGTTTTATAATGGTCGATTCAAGGACATTTGCAAAGGCTTAGGAATAGACCTTAGATTCGCCTCAGTAGCCCATCCTCAAACTAACAGGGCTGATGGAATCCACCAATAAAACTATCATGAAGCTATTGAAAAAGAAGTTACATCAGAGAAAGGGAAAATGGGCCGAAGAGCTTCCCGATGTCCTCTAGGCTTACCGTACTACAAGTGAACAACCACCAAAGAAACACCATATTCTTTAACCTAAGGGGTTGAATCAGTTCTTCCCATCGACCACAAACTAACCTCCTTAAGAGTTCAACATTTTGAGCTTAGAAGCAATGAGGATAAGCTCCGAGCTAGCCTAGATATCTTGGAAGAGAAGTAAGATTGGGTAGCTAGAAAGTAGCGATTTACTAGAGCAAGATCGCTAGGTACTTTAACAGGAGAGTTAAAGCTCGAAACTTCAAGGAAGGGGACCTAGTTCTTAAGAAAGTAACCTTGAATACTAGAAAGAGGTCAGACAGGGTCCTCGGGCCCAACTGGGAAGGACCTTATTTGGTAAAGGCAGTAGTCTGCAATAGGGCATTTAAGCTTGAGGAAATGGATGGCCGATCCATCGATCACACCTAGAATGCAGATCACTTGAGGAAGTATTACCCTTAGATAGGGGACTCATTAGTTGACTACCTCTATTTAGGTCTCAATAAAATCTCAAACAATAATGTACTCCAATTTTCATCAATAAAGTCTGCTTTCTCTATCTTTGATTATAACCTACATTAATTTCTCTGTACCTGACCAGGATCTGCACGGTTAAGTTTGACATAGTCATCTCAAGACCAAGAATTAGCCGGGGAGGCCTTCTCGCTATCCTTGATGCCTCGGCCGAGCACCACACCCGCCGAGAAGGGTCTGAGTGTTTGCCATCCAGATCACAAGATCAGGAAATAGCTAGATAGCCCTCCTAATGCCTCGGCCTGGCATCACCCCCCCTCTCCCCCGCCAAGAAGTGTCTGAGTGTAAGAGCATAGTTTCCATTCAGATCACCAGACCAGGAAATAGCTAGATAGCTCTCATGATGCCTTGTTCGGGATACCACCCCCAAGAAAGGCTTGAGTGTAAGATCATAGTTGCCATCCAGACTATAAGACCATAAATAGCTAGATAGCCCTTTTAATGCCTTGGTCGGGCTACCACCCCTAAGAAAGGCTTGAGTATAAGAGCATAGTTACAATCCAGACTACAAGACTAGAATGAATCTAGATAGCCCTCATGCTGCCTCGATCGGGCAATAGCCCCCCAAAAGGGCTCAGGACTAGAAAGCTCTCATAGTTAAACTCCAATGTTCCAGTTATTACTGGCTACTAATCTTCCATGTGTATATGGTTGCTTACTTTGACAAGTATAAACTAGCCAATAATCATATAAGGGGACTATTCATTAAAGTCACCCAGCTACAAGTTTCTGCGGAAGAGTTGAGAGCTCAAATTTGTTGCCTTATTTCATGCTTAAACAAAATTTTAGTTCTCATTATCTTCACCAAAGTTTGAGTAAGTCAAGTTGTATTAGAGGTCGCATCTAGGTCAGGATCAGGAATAAAGCAAGAGGATGCCAGTCAAAATAAAAACATTGAAGTAAGTTCGATTGAAGTCTGAAGCTAATACTCATTAATGGTAAGGGAGCTTATCCCCTTGTTATGCTACAATTGTCAAACAGGGAACCCAACCCCTGGTTCCGGACTATAAAAAAAATGATGATGATCTGGCATGAATAGAGTGGGGCACTAACCCCCCTTTTTTAGGCAGTCAAAAATAAGTTACATCAAGACCCTGTGTCCTCCTGATCACCCCTAGCTGCTCCTCCTGCTCCATAATGATCTACACCCTCCATCCCTCCTTCCGATGGTTACTAATCTTGGATGGCCACCACTGCTACCCTCTTCTTTGGGGGATCCTCCACTGCCTGCTTTTCAACGGGGTCCTCCTCCAAGACCTCATTAACCACCGTCATTACCTCAAGAGGAATGGACACATCAAGAGGGGTAGCGATTGACTCCATCCCGCTCTTTCCGATCTTCGACTCTCTTCTAGAAGATTCTTCAGGGCCTTGGTCTCTGGTTTGATTCCTTTAGGCTCTATAGACTGGACCCCCCTCTAGAAATCTATGGGACCAGATGATAGGAAGGTTACAGGAGGAAGAGGAAGGCCTGGCGTAGCTATCTACTTCTCGGCTATAGTCTCACTAGAAAGATTGGTTCCATCACCCTTGAGGCGAGACATCAACGTAGCCTTGGCCATTAACTCCTCCCTATCCCAACCAGCTACGATGGAGAGGTCGAATGGAGGAGGAAAATCTTCTGCGACCTGGTAGGAATCATAGAAGTATCCATCATTGAATGAGACGTCCACCTCGGCTTGAAGCTTGGCAACATGGGCTCACAAACCTAGGTTTTCAATGTCTAGCGCCTTCGCTTCTTCCTTCCAAATATCTGGTTGACTGGCTCAACATCGAGATCGGAGGTGAAAGTTCCCTAAAACTTGTGTGTCTATAACCTAGAGGGAGGGGTGAATAGGTTTTAATCGAATCAATTACCGATTTTTCGATTAATCAATATTAACACAAATTACCCCGAGTAAACAAGCATTCAATAAAATCAATTATGCTTAAAACAATAACAACACAAAATAATTACGTGGGAACCCTCCTAATGGGAAAAACCACGGGCTGATATGTGCGCCACACTAGATCCTCAAATCCACTATTGAATGAAAGTTTACAACCTAGGTTGACCTCCCGTCACACACTCCAGTTACTAACCCTTTCACTCTACCCAACGGGCCTTAATAGTGATTCTTGATCTATTTGCTTGTGCCCTAACCACTTAGTCACAAGACTTGACCTCAATGAAGAGTCAGACATAACCTAAGTGAATATGATAAAATATTCAAACATGCAAGTAATGCTAGGCAACACTAAATGCTTATCTAGGAATTTAAGAATGACACTAAGTATAATTCCTAGATATCAATGTCTAAATGAATGCTCATTAAAACTTAACTAGATATAATTAAGCAACAATATATCCTACTTATCAAACAAAGAGCCAATCAACACATGTTGCCATAAAACATGGCAAGGACTACTATGCAAACAAAAAATGCAATCAATGAGTCCTAAACAATATCTAAATGTAAAGCATAAACATTAATTTAGAAGGGTAAAATGGTCACAAACCCTAGCTATCATAAAATATAGATCTCAACCAACAATCAACAACCCAAACATGTTATAAATGCAAGTTAACTCAATAACATACATTTAATGAACAATAATTACTAAACCTAGGCATACATATCATAAGAATGGAACAAGAAATTCTAAGGCCTGTAGAGATTACCTAGTCAATGAAAAACAAGAGAAACCATTCTTGGAAGATGCTAGACGCTCATGGATTGAAGAATGGTTGAGTAAAAATAGATTCTTGGGAGCTATCTCTCTCTTGGAGTCAAATTCTCTCTCAAAGAAAAGCTTGGTGAGTAAAGATGGCTTCTTGGACTCACACCAACCAAAGAGAGGAGAAGAGACATATAAATAATGTGCCTTACATGAAACTGTATCGTTTTGGACAAGGGGCAACTGATTCTCGTCATGACCGCTGTACATACCGCGGCAGAGGCAAGTGTCTAGACCTTAGTAGCGCAGCAGTGTGTCGCCTATGAATCTCCACTGTCTGGACCACGGTACTGGCAATGTCCAGACCGCGGTATAGTAAGTGGTGCAACACTGGGAAACTCTGCTTGGGAGACCGCTATGCATGCATAATGCATAGGCCGCTGTAGCAGCAACGAGCTACGTCTGGAGAACACCGCTGTGCATACCATGGCGGAGGCAATGCACAGAGAGCGGTCCAGGCCGCGGTCAAGGGGAAATATCTCCTCCAAGGCCAAACTAAATGCAACAAACCTCCGAGCAAGATTTATGGCAAAGAGGCACACAATTAAGGCAATTAAGCATTCATGCAAGATGATTAAAGACATGTATGAGAGTGTGTTTGTGCACTAAAAACTCTTTAGAAAAGGTAAAGCCAGTGATTTACCTTCTGAAGCTTGAGCTGGGTCTTAAGCAATGATGGTCTAAACTACCCCTACACATTAATCCCCAACTGTGGTTACCAACGAAATAAGCCAATCAAAAATTGAGGAACTTACAATCTCCCCCTTTGGCTATTTCGTGACAAAACCACCCCTCACAATTCATCCTCACAAATAAACTAAGACAAAACAGGGATTAAATTTTTTTTTCTACATTACAAAGAGATGTCTAATAAACTAGATCTTCAAGTCATGCATCTCTTGCAGAATCAACATCCCTACAAAACAAAATTGTTAATTGGAAATTTATTTAGGATGGAAAATCCCTGTTAACACCCTCGAGACCACTACCACAGAGGTGGTGGTCGGGGTTGGTATCATTGATACCTGACCTGATCTTGTATGAATATGGAGTATAGAGTGATAGGCAGGAGAGGAGTTATCCCACTCGTCATTCTTCGCGGTAGGTAGGAGAGGAGTCATCCTACCTATCGGGGTTTGTGGTAGGTAAGAGACAAGTCATCCCATCCGTCAGGCTTCGTGGTAGGTAGAAGATGAGTCATTCCTCTCGTCGGGCTTCGTGGTAGGTAAGAGACGAGTCAACCCATCCGTCAGGCTTCATGGTAGGTAGGAGATGAGTCATCCCTCCCGTCAGGCTTCGTGTTAGGTAGGAGACGAGTCAAACCATCCGTCGAGCTTCGTGGTAGGTAGAAGTCGAGTCATCCCTCCAATAGGGCTTTGTGGATGGTAGAAGACGAGTCATCCCTCCAGTCGGGCTTTATGGTAGGTAGGAGACGGGTCAACCCATCCGTCGGGCTTCGTGGTAGGTAGGAGACGAGTTCTCCCTCTTGTCGGGCTTCGTGTTAGGCAGAAGATGAGTCAACCCATCTGTCGGGCTTCGTGGTATGTAGAAAAAGAGTCATCCCTCCTATTGGGCTTCATGGTAGGTAAGAGATGAGTCATCCCTCTAGTCGGGCTTCGTGGTAGGTAGGAGGTGGGTTAACCCATCTGTCGGGCTTTGTGGTAGGTAGAAGATGAGTCTCTCCCGTAAGGTTCGTGGCAGGTAGGAGAAGAGTCAACCCATCCATCTGGCTTCATGGTAGGTAGGAGACGATTCATCCCTCTAGTCGGGCTTCTTGGTAGGTAGGAGGTGGGTCAACCCATCTGTCAGGCTTTATGGTAGGTAGAAGATGAGTCATCCCTCCCGTCAGGCTTCGTGGCAGGTAGGAGAAGAGTCAACCCATCCATCGGGCTTCATGGTAAGTAGGAGACGAGTCATCCCTCTAGTCGGGCTTCGTGGTAGGTAGGAGACAAAGGGAGCTTAAGGTTCCATTACAGGTATAAAGGGGTTGATCTTGGTCCTGGATTTGGTCCTCGGTTAGGGTGAAGCCCGTCATGGTACCCAAAGCCTGGTTCTGGAGCCTAATTCCTTCCTGTAATTCCTCGACCTAAATAAAAAGTAAGGAACGGGGCTTATCTAGCTCCAGTGTCGGAGAGCTCGATTTCTTCCATAAAGATGATGTAGAAGAGCTCATCGACTTCCTTCAAGCTGGTCTCGGTGGTTTCTCCTCATCTTGATGTTCGCATTTGGCTTGTAGATAGGAGGATAAGAGCGCTAGGTCCAGCGAGGTAGGAATCTAGATTCGGTTCCTTAAGGGTCTTCGTTGTTGTTTACCATTCTCATGTAAGAGAGGTTAGAGAACAAGAACCAATAGAGTCGGTACCTAGCCCGTATACACACATGCGTAATACAGTAGATAATAGGCAAAACACAAATCTTATGTAGATGGAGGTGGACTAACCAAGGGGGAAAAAGCATCATGAATGATCACATGCTGAAAAACCCCAAGGCAGTATCCGGAGGATACAGGAATACCCTTCCTTATATATATATCAAAGAATGCTCCAGGGAGCTTACATGAATGGTGAAATAATACAACGCAGTCGCTACGGAGAGCTTACAATTGTGGTAGAATGTAGACTGATACCGGTATCTTCTAGATAAAAGTAACACATACATTGATGATGTCGAGAGAACTTTAATGAAGGTTGTAGACTTTCCTAGATATCAGATAACCTCGAATGTTCAATATCGAGTCTGTCTTGGAGTATGTATTTTAAAGTCTTTTGTCATCAGTCGGACCGGTTTTCACCATGCTTGGCTTCACATATATATATCGTCTAAGTAGGTTTTCAGTTCGTGATTACTATACCGTAATCTTATAAATCTGTTCCCTTTCTTATCTGGAGGGATTCGTTATTTTAATTTGAATTGTTTTCGGATTCGATGATATTGTTGACGAAGATAAGTTTGTTCCCTTATTTGAATTTAAACTCTTGACGTGCATGTAAATATTATGTGGAGATGATCCTGTGTGTACTCATGCCAGGGATCTTCATGGAGGTCACCCTGCCAGCAGCTGTTGCCCCGTAGTGTGAGGTAGATCCCTGCTCTGGCTCTATTCTTAGGAGCTTAAGATGGATTTTCCCTAACCGTTGGGGGCTTGAGGTGCTCTTGTAGACCCTCCTTGGAGGTAGCAGGGGTAGTGCAGATTTAGGCGTGATTATTCCTTTATGTCCAACAAAGACAGCGGGCTTCTGGAGAGGTTGGCGGGCTTCTTTTGAAGCTCTCTTGAGCTTAGAGACTTCCCCTAGCATCTACGGGGTTGTTATGGAGCTCGACCTCAGAGTCGAGGTTCCCCGATAAATGGCCTAGAGAAGCCCGACTTCAAGTACTCTAATGGGGGCTCATCCCGGTCGTGCCTGGCTTGTCTTCTGGTAGCTTTGAAGCTGAACCGGCCTTCCCCATTCCTACAGGGTGGCTTTACTGTCTTTCCAGGCTTCATGATTGTCGATTATGAGTGAAAAATTCTTCTTTTGTCCATAACCAAATTTTGCTATTAATAGAAGTCCCCTCTGACTTAAACACCAGTAAGTATTTGGGGTTGGAGTATGAATCTTTTACTACATGAAGAATTTTGCTTGTGGCTTCTTACTTGTAACCAGAATCACTCATAGTGCTTGGCTTAGCGAACCGGGGTACTAGTCATTCCTGTTTTTAGAAGTCTTGGTACATTTGGCGAAGATGATCTTGGTGGGCAACTAAGGCCATTTTCTCACATGTTCTTTATACATAGGCGAGACATAGATGCATTCGGTGTACCTGTAAAATAAATGAGCGATGGCAGACCACAGAAGGGATATACTTTTTGAGGAATTTTCGACGCTCTAGTCAGTGTAAAATTTGGTAAGTGAGAAAGGTCACAAACCGTATTGCTTGATCATGTCGGATGAAGCTTTAGTGGCTGAGAGCCTGAAATTTCTATTCCTAGAATTGTTAGGCAACTATGCTCTTACATTCAGACCCTTCTAGGGGTCGTAGCCTGACCAAGACATCAGGAGCGCTATCTAGCTATGTCCTGTTATTTCGATCTGGATGGTAACTATGCTTTTATACTCAGACCCTTCTTGGGGGTCGTAGCCCGACCAAGGCATCAAGAGCGTTATCTAGCTATATCCTGGTATTTCAATCTGGATGGCAACTATGCTCTTACACTCGGACCCTTCTTGGGGGTCGTAGCCCGACCAAGGCATCAGTAGCGCTATCTAGCTCTATCATGGTATTTTGATCCGGATGGAAACTATAATCTTACACTCGGATCCTTCTTGGGGGAGGTCACCCGACCAAGGCATTAGGGGTGATGATGGGCTTCCTCGATCAATCCCTTGTCTCAAGATCTGGATGGCAACTATGCTCTTACACCCAGACCCTTCTTGGTGAGGGGTGGTGCCCTGCCGAGACATCAGGAACGCTATCTAGCTATTTCCTGGTTTCAAGGCGATCATTGTCTAAATACCATGGCGTTCCTCCTGGAGGGATTTATCCAGTCCAGAGCATCTGGAGGGCTATGGAGCTCTCCTGGTGATAGCGATCCTCCTGAAGGGATTTATCCAGTCCAGGGCATTAGGAGTGTGGTGTAACTCTCTTGGTGACTGTGATCACATGAGATCTACTATGAATACCGAAATTGAAAGAGATGCAAACTCATGGCGAGCTAATACGAAGTTGTATCCATGCATGGTGGTGACGGTTGATAACCAGTCTCGCTCTAAGAGTTTTTTAATGAGTAGAATCCCTTGTGATGATACTGGAATACTGAGAAAATATTGAGCTTCTAGTCCCTAAGTGATATAACCGGTTTGGAAGTCCGTTTGGGGTAGATGAGAGCCTTCAATAATCGTAATCGAGCTCCCCGAACGGATCGAGACCTCGATGGCCACTAGGGCATTGGAAAGCGCGATACAAATGGAGAGGAGCCATCGGTATGACAATCTACAAGAGCAAGCTGGTGTTTGCTAAGGTCGAGCTCGTGCCAGCCAAAGAGGATGGTTACTTCTTCAACCCACGACTATATGGTAGGAGTGGTTTAAACTCTGCATGGTAGCGTGGCTACCTTGGGATCCAATGTGTGTGCTTCATTTGCTGAAGGACGCTTCTGTGTTGCTTGCTAGGCAGCTCGAGCTCTTCTTCCCTCTGACCTGATCATCAATGGAGGATGGATACCTTGAATAGATCACAGAGAAAGTTGAGAGTTACCTGGGTCAGCTATGACTGAAGCCGAAAATTATTGAGATGATGGATGCCCAGACGATGAGGAGGACTTGGTTCCTATTTCTGTTTTCATGTCTAGTCGTGTTGAGGTAAGAACTACCTTGAAGTCTTCTGTTGCTCTAGATGCATGAGGGGCTTCAAGTCTGCCTACCTTTGAATTAGAGAGGTAGATCGGGGACCATGGTAGCTTGCTAGGGCGATGAATGACCCCATATAAGTGGAGAGGAGACATCGGCCTAGTAACTGTCTGGAGACATGCTCAGGATTCTTAGAAGTTTCCCGTGACAGAGAGAAGACTTTGGACCCCTCCTGGATGAGTGGTGACTCACTTGAGCATTGGATGACTCTATATGAATGGAGATGGGCTACCTGTCCGGTACCGGTCTAGAGGCATACTAGGGATTTCAAATAGCGCCCAACAATTGAGAGACAGCTCTTGACTATGCTGGAATGGAACAGAAGCTCAGTGGCTTAATTGGGCATTGACCTGCCCTGTATAAGAAGTGATGAGCCACTTGGCCTTACAATAAGGTTGTTGCTCTAGAGGTTAGCTTAGGCATGTAGAAGTCCTTACCAAAAGTGGGAAACCTCTGAGCTCTCCTTGATCAGATCGGGCTTCGGTGGCTTGCAAGGGCGATGAATGGCCTGATAAACATGGAGCAAAGCCACCAGAAGTACTAGTCTAGATGCATGCCCAGGATCCTAGATGTCCCCAACAACTGAGAGAGGGCTCTGGACCCTGCTGGAATGAATCAAGAGTTTCATGGCTTACTTGGGCATTGACAGGCCCTGTGCATGAGGCGTGGAACCGCTGATCTTCTACTGGTCGTGCTGCTCTAGAAACTACACAGCTGAGTTAGCATCTTAGATTCATGGGTCGACCTGCTACCTCTACCTAGGAGCTTACGAATGGGCAGACCTGGAGGCATGAGGGATCGGTATGAACTGGTCGAAGCCCAGTGGATGTGCTGGATAAGTGATACACTGGTGGCAGAGTGAATCTGCTGTAAAAGAGCAGGAGAGGTGCAGTTCTACTGTATAAGAGCTCTCGATGTATCAGAATGGTTCAGCTATATGGGAGATCTTCAAGCGGTGAGCTACTGTATTGGAGCTCCACGATTATCTTAGCAGGTTCACTTCATAGGAGTAGCATAATGAACTGGTTCCACCAGGAATCCAACGTACCATATTTGTTCCACAATGATCAAAACTCGTTAAATGATAAAATGAGCACCACATGCAATGCATAGGCGATGTAGACAAGTATGGAGGAAAGACAACGTATATAGTAAATAATATTCATGAATAATGAATCTGTTAACTCGATAGTATAATGATACTCATGCAGTTACATAGAGGCTTTCAAAAGAGGTGTGGAAACTTCCCACAGAAAGTGTTAGCGAGAAATTTGTTTAAGATGGGAAATCCCTGTTACCACCCTCGACACCACTACCACGGAGGTGGTGGCCGGGGTTGGTATCATTGATACCTGACCTGATCTTTTATGAATATGGAGAATAGAATATGGAGTGGTAGGCAGGAGATGAGTCATCTCACTCGTCAGGCTTCGCGGTAGTTAGGAGAGTTGTCATCCCACATATCGGGCTTCGTGGTAGGTAAGAGACGAGTCATCTCATCCGTCGGGCTTTGTGGTAGGTAGGAGATGAGTCAGTCCTCTCGTCGGGCTTGGTGGTAAGTAAGAGACTAATCAACCCATCCGTCGGACTTCGTGGTAGGTAGGAGACTAGTCATCCCTCCCGTCGGGGCTTTGTGTTAGGTAAAAGACGAGTCGTTTCTCCAGTCAGGCATCGTGGTAGGTAGGAGACCGGTCAACCCATCCGTCAGGCTTCGTGGTAGGTAGAAGACGAGTCATCCCTCCCGTCGGGCTACGTGTTAGGTAGGAGATGAGTCAACCCATCTGTCGGGCTTCGAGGTAGGTAGGAGACAAGTCATCCCTCCTGTCGAGCTTCGTGGCAGGTAGGAGACGAGTTATCCCTCCAATTGTACTTCGTGGTAGGTAGGAGATGAAGGGAGCTCGAGGTTCCATTACTGGTATGAAGGGGTTGATCTTGGTCTTGGTTCTGGTCCTCGGTCAGGGTCAGAGCCCGTCATGGTACCCAAAGCCCGATTCTGAAGCCCAATTCCTTCCTGTAATTCCTCGACCTAGATAGCGAGTAAGGAGAGGGGCTTATCTAGCTCTGCTGTGGGAGAGCTCGATTTATTACATAGAGATAATGCAGAAGAGCTCATCGACTTCCTTCAAGCTGGTCTCGGTGGTTTCTCCTCATCTTGATATGCAACTTTGGCATGTAGATAGGAGGATAAGAGCGATAGGTCCAGGGAGGTTGGAATCTAGATTCGGTTCCTTAGAGGTCTTCGTTGTTGTTTCCCGATCTCATGTAAGAGAGGTTAGAGAGCTAGAACCAATAGGGTCGGTACCTAGCCCACATACACACATGCTTAATACAGTAGATAATAGGCAAAACACCAATCTTATGTAAATGGAGGTGGACTGACCAAGGGGGAAAAAGCATCACGAATGATCACATGCTGAAAAACCCCAAGGCAATATCTGGAGGAAGGAGGAATACCCTTCCTTATCTATATATCAAAGAATACTCCGGGGAGCTTACATGAATGGTGAAATAATACAACGCAGTCACTCTGAAGAGCTTACAATGGTGGTCGAATGTAGACCGATACCGGTATCTTCTAGGTAAAAGTAACACATACATTGATGATGTCGAGAGAACTTTAACGAAGCATGTAGACATTCCTAGATATCAGATGACCTCAATTGTTCAATATCAAGTCTATCTTGGAGTATGTATTTTAGCGTCTTCTGGCATCGGCCAGACCGCTTTTCACCATGCTTGGCTTCACATATATATATCGTCAAAGTAGGTTTTTAGTTCACGAATACTATACCGTAATCTTATGAATCCGTTCCCTCTTTATCGGGCGGGATTCGTTACTTGAAATTTGAAATATTTTCGGATTCGATGATATTGTTGACGAAGATAAGTTTGTTCCCTTATTTGAATTTAAACTCTTGACGTGCATGTAAATATTTTGTGGAGATGATCCTGTGTGTACTCATGCCAGGGATCTTCATGGAGGTCACCCTGCCAGCAGCTGTTGCCCCGTAGAGCGAGGTAGATCCCTGCTCTGGCTCTATTCTTAAAAGCTTAAGATGAATTTTCCCTGACCGTTGGGGGCTTGAGGTACTCTTGTAGACCCTCTTGGGAGGTAGCTGGGGTAGTGCAGATATAGGCGTGATTCTTTCTTAATGTCCAGCAAGGACAGCGGGCTTTTGGAGAGGTTGGCGGGCTTCTTTTGAAGCACTCTTGAGCTTAGAGACTTCCTTTGGCATCTACGGGGACGGTTATAGAGCTTGACCTCAAAGCCGAGGTTCCCCGATAAATGGCCTGGAGAAGTCCAGCTTCCAGTACTCTTGTGGGGGCTCTTCCCGGTCGTGCCTGGCTTGTCTTCTGGTAGCTTTGATGCCGAACCGACCTTCCCTGTTTCTACTGGGTGGCTTTATGGTCTTTCCAGGCTTCATGATTGTCGATTATGAGTGAAAAATTCTTCTTTGGTTCCTAGCCAAATTTTGCTATTAACAAAAATAACTACACTTTCCAAGACAAGTGTATGTGAGGTGATCAAAGACATAAAAACAAGAGCAATTTCCATACAATAGAAACAAGTAACATGCATCAACAATGCAAATGCAAATTCTCCCCCTAAATAGGTTAACTCCCCCTCAATCATTTAACTCCCCCTTAATCAAACTCCCCTCATATGCAACCTCATATGCTACTCTTAACTCCCCTAAATCCACACTACTCCCCATTTTTGTCATGAGATAGACAAAAGGAGTATCCCCTTAAGAAGGCATTAGCAAGGAGAGCTTATGGCACAAAACATATGCATAATCATTTAAACAAATTTATGCAACTCAATTAAGAAGAATGAACAAGGAGTTTTATTTAAAAAAATGTGTGAACGAAAGCTTTACATACAAGACAAGTTGTATTCAAGATCAAGACATGGTATTTGGCAAAGCAAATGACAAAGGTTTCCAAGAGAATTCAAACCAATTTCACCCTTTGTAATGGAATAAGCAGGATATAGATTGTAAAATAAATTCATTTTAAGAACAACTATATCAAGCTTTACGAGCAAAACAAGACATGAGCGACTATTGCGCCCTTTTTAATTTATCCTGGTGGAATGCCCATATGATAGTAGCCTTGTTCAACAAGTAAAGAGAGAGAGACCTTTGGATTGTAAAATCCTTTAAATGGATACAAGATCCTTATTGATTGAAGTCTCATAATTGCTTTCACACACATTTTGCATTCATTTTAGAGCATTAAACATTTTCATCATGCATATTACTTTAAAGCATGTCATATAAAGAATCAACATGTCATGGAGATCAATTCTATGTCATTCAAAATGTACTTCCCAATCAATTCTCCTATTCCAAAAATGCATGTTTGGTCATAAATAAGACATGGGTTGCATGTAGAGCAAAGTTGCACACTTATTAAAAAAGATATGTACAACCAATTATCTCAAGCAATTAATAAAGAAGCATAAATATTATCAATGATCACAATGCATTGCCAATTTTCTCTCTTTGCTTGAGCTCCCCATATGGGTTCAATCAAAACAAGTCAAGAGGGGATATGAGTCCCTATAGACTTACCAAGTCCATTTGACCTAGTTGAGCCTATGGGTGAAACCTTAGCACAATGGCATGTGGGTTCATCTTTTCTAATCCACTTAGGTGACACATTGTCATTCCTAATGGTCAAGATCATCATATTACTCCTAGGATCATTAACACTAGCTTTCCTAGGCACATGCATATTGGCTCTACCTCTTTTTCTTTCAATCATGCTCTTAGGTCTACACATGTTAATGTACTTGAAGCAATTTGGTCTAATATGACCATCAACACCATAAAAATGACATGAAGGAATAAAATGAGGGGTCATACCATTCATTTGTGAGGACAAAAGTGCTTTCCCATGTCTTTGAATTTTTCTTTGGTGTGTTATTGATTCTCTTCTCCTTTGTTGTTGAGTTGGAGAAGATTGCTTCCTTTGTTGAGCATGTAGGAAATGCTTCTTGGCTTGATGGCTTTTAGTTTGAGGGACAGTTGCTTGAAGTGCTCTCATAGGATAAGCTTGAGCTTGACTTCTTAGTGCCATCTTGACTTGGTCATTTCTAGAACACTCTCCTAGTTCAATTTTCTTTTTAGGATGAAGTGAAGGAAGAGATTCTTTGAAGTCCATGCTCTTGACAAATACCACCTTGCTAGGAGTTGAGGTCTCTTTGTCATCTTCAAACCCTAGACCTCTCTTGTCACTTGGCTTCTTGCCAACTCCCAACATATGGTCAAGTTTCTCTGTACTCGAAGTCATCTTAGCAATAAACTCTCTAGCTTCTCTAAGCTCCTCTTTCAAGCTTTCTTCCATCTTTATTCCATTCTCCAATTTCTCACTCAAGTGAGTCACTTCGGTTGATAGCTTGAGGTTCTCTTCCTTTAGCTTTTGAACCTCTTTCTTCATATTCAACCTTGAGCCTTAAAAATGATCAATGAACCCTTCAAGGTTCATACTCTTTACATTTCCATTTGTAAAGTGAGATGAGGAACTCTTATCACTAGAATCATCACTAGTGTCACTTGTTGTCATGATGGCATCATTAACAGAAGTAGCTTCACTTATCACTCTCTTAGCTACTTTTTCATCTACTCCATTTTCAAGGTCACTACTTAAGGCTTTGTTGCCTTTTTCTACATCTTCCACAAAGGAGGCTCCAAAAGCCGTGTAGTTAAGAATAACCTCTTCGTCACTTGAGGAATCTTCTTCACTTCCACTATCACTTGATGAGGCATCCACCATTTTTTCTTTCTTCTTTTTCTTTGAATTAGTACACTCGGTGGCTATATGACCAAACCCACTACATTCATAGCATTGAATGCCTTTTCTTGTAGCCTTCTCTTGCCTTGGCTCAATCTTCTTCTTTGAGTCATTCTTGTGAAGTTTCATAAACCACTTGAATTTCTTCACCATAAGAGCCATCTCCTCATCTGAGTCATCCTTCTCCATCTTTACTTTGGATGTCTTCAAAGCTATGTTATTTTGCTTCTTAGGAGATGTAGGTGTAGAAGTCCACCTAGACTCATAGGATAAAAGCCTTCCAATCACTTCACTCGGCTTCATAGTCTTGTAGTTGATATTTTCTTCCAGTGCCGTCACCTTAGACTCAAATCTCTTGGGGAGTGACCTCATGATCGTTTGCTTGATCCTTCTATCCGAATATGGGTTACCTAGTTGATGGCTTTGATTTATGATGTCCATCAACTTCACTTGGAAGTCATTAAAGCACTCGTCCTCTTCCATCCGAATTGTCTCAAATTGCACTTGAAGACTTGAAGCTTGGAATCCTTCACCATTTCAGTTCCTTCATGAACCGTTTCTAGAATCTCCCAAGCCTCCTTTGCATGCCTAGTGCTTTAAACCAACTTGTATTGATTATCGTCCATGGCACATAACATGGCATGCATTGCCTTGTTGATCCACTTGGAAGCTTTAAATTCTTGTGTGCTCCATTGAGACTTAGGCTTTGGAACTTCATCTCCATAATCATTGGTCATCTTCAGAAAAATGTACCCATCTTCAACCGTCATCCATGCACGACCATCTATTTGACAAATATAAGACTCCATCTTGCCTTTCCATGAGGCATAATTATCACCTTTAAGCAAAGGTGGTCTTATACTTGATGCTCATTCTTTGCTCATCCCAAGCTCACTCATAGTGTTTGGGTTAAATGAATGAGATGCAAATGAAATGCACCACACAAGATGCAAAAAAACAAGAATACACAAGCAAGACACACACAGAGCACGGATCACCTAAGTATATCTAGGCACCGGCTCTGATACCAATTGAAAGTTCCCTAAAACATGTGTGTCTGTAACCTAGGGGGGGTGAATAGGTTTTAATCGAATCAATTACCGATTTTTCGATTAATCAATATTAACACAAATTACCCCGAGTGAACAAGCATTCAATAAAATCAATTACGCTTAAAACAATAACAACATAGAATATTTATGTGGAAACCCTCCAAATGGGATAAACCACAAGCTGATATGTGTGCCACACTAGATCCTCAAATCCACTATTGAATGAAAGTTTACAACCTAGGTTGACCTCCCGTCACACCCTCCAGTTACTAACCCTTTCACTCTACCCAACGGGCCTTAATAGTGATTCTTGATCTATTTTCTTATGCCCTAACCACTAAGTCACATGACTTAACCTCAATGAAGAGTCAAACACAACCTAAGTGAATATGATAAAATATTCAAACATGCAAGTAATGCTAGACAACAATAAATGCTTATCTAGGAATTTAATAATGACACTAAGTACAATTCCTAGATGTCAATGTCTAAATGAATGCTCATTAAGACTTAACTAGATATAATTATTCAACAATATATCCTAGTTATCAAACAAAGAGCCAATCAACACATGTTGTCATAAAACATGGCAAGGACTATAATGCAATCAAAAAATGCAATCAATGAGTCCTAAATAATATCTAAATGCAAAGCATAAACATTTAGCTAGAAGGGCAAAATGGTCACAAACCCTAGCTATCACAAAATATAGATCTCAACCAACAATCAACAACCCAAACATGTTATAAATGCAATTTAACTCAATAACATACATTTAATGAACAATAATTGCTAAACCTAGGCATACATATCAGAAGAATGGAACAAGAAATTCTAAGGCATGTAGAGATTACCTAGTCAATGAAAAACAAGAGAAACCATGCTTGGAAGATGCTAGACGCTCATGGATTGAAGATTAGTTAAGTAAAAATGGATTCTTAGGAGCTCTCTCTCTCTCTCTTGGAGTCAAATTCTCTCTCAAAGAAAAGCTTGGTGAGTAAAGATGGCTTATTGGACTCACACCAACCAAAGAGAGGAGAAGAGACATATAAATAATGTGCCCTACATGATACTGTGTCGTTTTGGACAAAGGGCAACTGATTCCTGTCATGACCGATGTGAATACCGTGGCCTAGGAAAGTGTCCTGACCTCGGTAGCGCGAGCAGTGCATCGCCTGTGAATCTCCACTGTCTGGATCGCGGTACAGGCAATGTCAAGACCACGGTATAGCAAGCGGTGCAACACTGGGAAACTCCGCTTGGGAGACCGATATGCATGCATCGTGCACACGCTGCTGTGCATACCGCATGCTGAGGCAATGCACAGAGAGCGGTCCCAACCCCGGTCAAGGGGAAAAAACTCTTCTAAGGCCAAACTAAATGCAGCAAACACTCAAGCAAGATTTATAGCAAAGAGGCACACAATTAAGGCAATTAAGCATTCATGCAAGATGGTCAAAGACATGCATGAGAGTGTGTGTGTGCACTAAAAACTCTTCATAAAAGGTTAAGCCAGTGATTTACCTTCTGAAGCTTAAGCTGGGTCTTGATCAATGATGGCCTAAACTACCCTTACACATTAATCCCCAACTGCGGTTGTCAACGAAATAAGCCAATTAAAAACTGCGGAACTTATAGGAGAGTTTCTTGATCGAAAGATCGCTTCAACCTCTCATGACCGCAATGAAGCTCAGCCAGTTCTGCTTCCATTCCCTTCTGACTGGAAGTCATCTCCTGTACCAAAGTCTGAACTTGCGTAAGTAGCCCCATGGCCCTTTCAACTTTGGCCTCAGCTTTTGCAGTCCAGTCACAGAGAGACGCTACCTGGTGGCCTATCACCATTTTGAATTTGAAGGCCTGCAGGGTGTAAGACCAAGATTAGAGAATTTTCAGCGCCCACAGTCATATGAAAGATAAAAGGGAAGGTACCTCAGCTAGAAGAGAGGACCCCATGGTAAGCAATTTTTCCACGGGCATTGAAGCCATCCTAGAGTGCATGTCACCTGGGTTGGACGTAACAAACTACTCCTAGACCTCATCCTGCACAACCAAGCCCGATAGATGGTGGGAGCGAGGCAGGGGGAACCTCAGAGACACCGACCTCGGGGTCCCCTAAAGCTTAAGGTACTTGGGGCATAGACGGAGTAGCAGAGGCAACAGGTAATGTGGCTAAAGGAGCAGGAGCAGGAGCAGGAGCAGGAGCAGTAGCTGTAGCGAGGGCCATCAATGAAGGGGCAAGGGTGGTCATATCAGTAGTTTTGAAATCAGGCTTCCCTTGGTTTAAAACTCTATTAGCCCACGATGCAAGAATAGCCATCTTAGAGCTAACTTGGGAGGGTGATGAAATTGAAGCAGGCGAAACCCCAACTGGATCAGAATGCCCTCTTTTCTCCAAGGGAGCCAATGGGGCTTCCTGGGGTAGTCTTGCATAAGGAGGAGGGGTACGAGCCTGCTGGGCTTCATGGGAAGCTGGAGCAACAACAAAAATTGTTAAAAAAAGAAAGAAAGAAAAAGGACGTAAAGAACGAGATAACTAACGGAACGAAGCATAATGGCTTGGTGTTACTTACAAGGGGTAGCATCAAAGATCGATAGGTATCGATTCACCCTGTGAGGATTGAAGGGATCGGTGGTTAGAAACTTCATATTTAAATAGTTCCTAACAAGGATGGCCTTCAGCATAACCTCAGACTTGGCAAGTAAGGAATCCCGACCCCATGAAGGTTTATCATTAAAAGCAGTAGGAACTGTGAACTCATGCCTTCCAATGAAGGTCAAGCTTTCTAAATTCTTTCCCACTAGGATCCACTTATCCTTCCAAGCAGGATCTTTCCTCGAAGCGCCAGGGATGATGATATTTAGCTTGTTCTTTGCCTTGGCATAGAACTGACCTCTAAGAGCCGACAAGCTTCCAATTTGAAAGAGGTATGCTAGCTTCTTATCTTTGGGCTCCCGAGTAACCTTGCTTAGCTCGCATTATTCTGTCCATAACACGAGGAAGCTGATCAGATGCCTACTGAAGCTGGGTGTCAACTAGAAGAGAGCTAGATGTACAGCGTTGAGAGCCCACCGAAGAGTAGGATGAAGAGAGAGCCTAACCCCATTCTCAAAGACCGCCACATGAATAGGGAGCACACCCTTAAGTAGGTTGAGGGCGTTGTTGTTTCTATAGGGGAATGTGAGGATGATGCTATCAAGAATGCCATATTTAGACCTCATACGACTGATCTACTGCGGATCAACGGTGGAGTCATGAATAACCTTGAAGTCATAGGGAAGACATCTCTCAAGAGAAGAACCGACAACTGTGACTTGGCCCTTCCCAGCAGCGTCGTCCCTATTCTCCTCATAGGAATCCTCATCAACCAACCTCAAGGGATTATTTGGTCGATTAGAAAACCCAGTCTCGATAGCTATGTTTCTATTTGACCGACGAAGCTGCGGGGTCAGAGGTGAGTCATCGTCGTTAAGGTCTTGTCGAGGCCGCTTTCCTTGGGCAAGACTATAAACCTCTGTGCCATCAACGAGGGAACCAACAGAGTTATGGCTGATCTTCGACATGATAGAATAGGGTTTATAGTCATGGCTGATCTTGCCCGCTGTTCTGCTTGGTTGAGAGATCACTTGAAAGGGAACTCCCCGTGTTAAGGCTTGGCCACAATTCGTAGCTATCTTAGCTAGGACATTTGCTCGATGATTCTGTTGTCGGAGAACCTGCTCGATCTTGAATCCCTTATATTTATTCTTAAGCAGCTGAACTAGGTTCAAGTAGGCGATCATGTTATCCCTTTTTGCTAGGTAAACCCCAAAAACTTGATTGACCACAACGAAGTTTGTCATAATATATTATTGGAAAGGTGTTATAACAGTGATCACTAGAAGGATCTTCAATCCCACTGGTTTGATCGAGTCCTTAATAAATCCATACAGTGGGGTTGTACAGCTATTGTAGCACCAATATTTCAGATTCAACTTCTCTAAGGTATCTTTAAAAAGAATGTAGACACGGGTGCCTGTGTCGACGAGCACACAATGGAGCACACAATTGGTAATCTATACCGTGACCACCATGGGATCGTCATGAGGCTGCATGGTGTTATAGACATCTCCCTTGGTGAAAATAATTTATACTGACTGAGAGGGGCCAATCAGGTTCTGGTCGACCTTGAAGATTCCTCGGCCTTCATCTACACGAGGAATATTCTTCACGTGGTTCTTTCTAGAATTATTGGAGGTGCCAGCTAGAGTGGGCTATCCACTGATGGTATGTATCACTTGGATTTACTGCATCAGATCCGCCTACTCTCTCTTTCTCTTCTCAGCATGTCCACAGATCTCTGCTTGTACTTTCCTTCCAGTCCAAATATTGTCCCTGACCTGCTCCAAGAACTCTAACAAACATCATCCCTTTATCGGAGACTTAATCTGGCTGTGTAGGTTATAGCACTCTAAAGTGTTATGACCCATGTCTTCATAGAATTTGCAGTGCTTGTACCGGTTCCTCTTATCTGTCAGGGCTTTAATGGGTGCAGGCTTTTGTAGTAGCTGCTTATCCCGAATGGCGAGATATATTATTTCTCAAGATGCATTTAATGAGGTGTAGTGATCATACCCTCTCTCATCTCCTGTTACAGAGGCTACTATCTGGTAGGAGGTGAAACCCGCGGAGGGGTTTGCCTTGCCATATATATTTCTTATTTGGGTTAAGAAGTGGGAAAGCGGTATGTCGACCTATTGGAAGGTTTGTTCTAAATTTTTCTGAGATGGCTCACGCCCAGAAGATTCCTTCTTCTAGGCACTTCGTCATTCTTATATCATCATGCTCCATCTTGACCTTGAGTTGTTCATCAATTTCTACTTGCTCTAGAGCCGATCATAGACCTCCTGATAGGTCTCTGGAGGCCGCTTGGCAAAGGATCGAAAAAGCTTACCCGCCCACAGGTTACACCGAAAGTTGGCAAAGGTCTCCTTCTTAGTGAAGAATCCCATATGGATGATTTACTTGTGGAAGCATTCCACGTAAGATCGGAGTGTCTCACCCCACTCCTGGATCATATACTGTAGGTGTATGTGTCGGGGTTTATGCCCTAAACATAGAATTTGTAAATGGATTTATGAAGTAAATAAAAAGAAAGGTTCAATTCATTCCTGTTATGTAATTTTTTATAAACTTGTGTACATATTAAAATCCTGGATAACCGGATATAATCTCAATCTGTGTATATGAGTATCATATACAGATGGATACAGTAAGAGACGTTCAATCTAAAGAGTCCATAGATAGCAAATAAAGTTGGGTACTTTATTTGTGGTTAATCTATAGCTGCTGTCCATTCTGTAATGTATAGTGATTTTATCCAGAATCATTCATATGAGATATGGGAATAGAGGCACCTTGTTTGATGTGATCATATAGGATTGAGTCATGATCTATATGAATCTCACACCAAGATCCGTTTACCGATGAGATTCATATATATCAACTAATGATGTCTATATGTGGGTGATCTTAATCTTGAGTGTCTTATTGACTCCTTTAGGTTAGATCGTGGTCTTTGATATACCATGGGTGAGGTCAGATACATTTCCTGATCAATATACTTCGTATGTTGGGATTACGGTTTGGCTTGTGGCTGGAAAGGTTTGTACACAATAGTGGAATCCACTTCTTCTTGTGAGAAGTAGATGGTAGTTCCCTTAAATGTTGATTCGGGGCTTGGACAATATGAGCGCTCTCCTAATTCCGTGAGGAAATAGGATTTATTGTCCACTAGATAATCAACGGTACTTAAAGGATATATGTAATTAGAGAGGTATAACGAACATTATGTCCCAGCACTAATTATGAACTACTGTGGAGGATAACACCATATGTAATAGTTACATCGATGGACACCGAGTTGTATCGGTCTGTGTAAAAGCGTCTGCAGTTGAGAGAGTGCAACTTCGGGTTTTTAGTGGAATAACACTAGAGTTAATAATTAAAGAATATTAATTAAAGAGTTTAATTAATGATTCTGAGAATTATTGGAGCTCAAAATACTGTGGGTCCATTAGGTCCCCTTGCTAGCCCGATTGATTTTAAGGTAACAAAGGTCACGGTTAATTAATTGGATTGTCCAATTAATTGTGATATGAAAGTGACACGTCTTTATTCAGGAATTAATTAAATAATGAGAATATTTAATTAATGAATAATGATGATTAAATAAATTAAATAATGAGATTATTGAATTATGTTATTAATCGCTAAATGGAGGGTCTATGTTGATATTTGTTTTTGAATAAAATAAGATAATGTGATTTTTTTATTTTATTAAATTAAATATTTTAATTTAATTTAAAAATAAAATCAAATAAAAGATATGAGATATTTTTTATTTGAAAGTTTTTTTTAAAATCAAATAAAATATATGGGATATTTTTTTATTTGAAAGATTTTAAAAATCAAATAAATGTTTGATCAAGTTTTTTTTTTAAAGTTAAATTTATATATGTGATAAATATATTAATTTTGAAAAACTAAAAAGAAACCAACGCATGGGTGTGCGTTTGTATCTGATAAGTCAAAAAGGTTTTTGATGAAAAATTGGTATATATATATATATCAACAAAACATCTGATATCAAGGGCACACGTATCAATTAATTGGTGTTGCATGAGATGCAATTTATCATGTGTGTGCAGTGTCTGTGAGATATCAAAAGAGAGATAAAAAAAAATTACATGTGTGTGCACAATAGAGAGGCGTGAAACACTATGTATCAAATAGAAAAATAGACAAAATATATGGTCTCTTGATCATTGATGCAAGGGGATGCATAAACATAGAAGAAAAGTTTCTTCTTACTCTCTTTTACATCCTCTTAAGTTCCTGAGACCGTGACGCGCCCACACGCAGTTACCAATCCCAGGAGATCGCGAGGAAAATCATTGGTACAGACCAGGAGCATATCGTAAAGTGAAGGAGTCTCCAAACGTTGGTAAGCTTCTATTAAATTTACTTATTTATATCGGTTTCAATTTCCTGTATTTACATATTGTATGTATTTGTTTCAAAAATAAATACGATCCTAAGTTCACTGGTCCCAGATACAAATTACGATATGTATAAAAAAAATTAAAACCCATTTCCGCTGCGTTACCGGTGAACGGGGTTCCAACAATTGGTATCAGAGCCAATTTTATTTTAGAAACTGGAAATTGTTTTCGATGCTCCTGTGTGTATGATTGTGTAGGCATGATTTAAATTGATTGTATGATGTTTTTGTATGTATATTATTTTTTTTTAATTTATAAAAACATGATTGACCGTTAATTATATGGTACTGTGGATTTAGGGTTTATGAGTTGTATAATTTTTTATTATTAGTATTATATTTCTTTTTAACTGTTATTGTATTGTAAAAAAAAATTGTAACCTATGTTGAAGACCTGGAAAAATCGCGAAGAAGGATTTATGAGATGAATCGAAATGACCTAAAGAGACTGGAAGACTTGGAAATTACAAGAAGACCAAGGAATGCCTTGGGGGTATTTTTGTAATTTTAGATTCCAATTTTTTTTAGATTAAATAATCCACAGGACTCGGTCAATTCATGTAGGCTTTATATTATGTGATGATAAAAGCATTGTCATGAATATTTATGTCATTTAAATTATATGTGCCTACACAAATATATTTGATATGTTATACATGCATCATAGCCTGATATTTTATGTATTTTTTTAATATGATTAAAATGGGTAAATACATAATTTGGCTATAAAAATGAGATTAGTTTTTTACTGGTTAAAAAACTTGATAATTCTCATTAATATTAATCTAGTTATTAAAGAGTTTAATAAGTTAGATTAATATGGTCATTTTTGTAATTAGGATTAATATGATTAATTTCCTAATAATAATTGAACCGAATAATGTGTTAGAGTTTTAATAGTTAAAACTTGGTATACACCAACATTATAATCTAAACTTAGTAAATAGTTTACAAATGCTTAGATTATTCACTAATAGATTAGATTTTTAATTGTTAAAAATCATTAATAATTTATTAGTTAATTAGAATTTGATTCTAATTAGTTAATGTGCTAGATACATTGATTAAAGTTAGCCGTTTGATCTTGTAGAGTCTATATGCATCAACAGATAATAGAAAATGTTGAAATAGTGAGTGGGAGAGGGATGTATGACATATATATCTCGCGGGCTCCATCATTAATTCAACACCATGAGATCCTAGTGGGGCCTCGTGACGGCTTTGCTTTCGTCTTCCCTAAGAAGGGTTTCCACAAAGGTAAATACCAAGGTTGACTTCCAAACGGATAGGATTTCTTAGGGTATTTCGGGATTGACTTACCCTAAGGTGGCAATTCTCGAGTTAAGCTCGTGAGATCTGAAATGGTAGGTTACACTCACGAAAGTTTTGATTAAATTTGTTAATTAAAAACCTGGCTAAATAAACGATGGTTGAATGATATGGAATAAGAGTTATCCTAGAACATCATTTGATTGAGAATGTCTCAGTCCAACATGCAAAGATTTGATCGGCCCTAAGGCGGCACTTTTGTGTGATATGTTGGATTGTCGTGGTATAGTAACTATTTTTAGGGTAGTTCTAGTTCGTTAAACATGTTCATGCATCATGTTAAATTTATACCAAAGCACTCACACTTGTTTAAAATAAATGACTGAATGAATGTTTTATTTATTTTAGCAATGTCTTATACATTACTTCAAATTCTCGCAAATGACAAATTAACTGGTGATAACTACACTAAATGGAAACTTAATATTAATGCAATTTTGGTCACCAAAGATCTCAAGTTTGTGCTTAAGGAGGAATGTCCTCCAGCACCTACTGCCAATGCCACATGACCTGTTCGTGAGGCATACCAGCGATGGGTCTCATATGATTAGATGGCCCGAACATATCTGTTGGCTTCAATGACAGACGTGCTTGTCACAAAGCACGAAGCAACATTCGAAATTATGGAGTCATTGCAAGCTATGTTCACCAGCCCTTCGAGCAAAAGCGACACGAAGTTGTTCGTTCCACTATGCTCACTCGCATGAAAGAAGGTACATTAGTTCGGGAACATGTTCTGAGCGTGATATCATACTTCAACATGGCAGAAGTCAATAGCGAGGTCATTGACGTACCCAGTCAAGTGAGCATCATACTGATGACTCTTCCAAAGAGTTTTGATCTGTTTAAAAGCAACTACAGGATGAACAAGTTAAAGTTCAGTCTTACACAGTTGCTCAATGAGCTCGTAACCTTTGAGTCCTTGATTAAGGATAACAAGGGCAAGACCGGTGAGGAAAATGTTGTTGAACCATTTTCCTCTAATAATAAGAAGAGGAAGAGGTCTGCTGGGAAGGCAAAGGGTAAGCCCAAACCCAAGAAAGCCCAAAGCAAAAAGAAGGGTGCCTCCACTGATCAAGGCAAAGGAAAATGTTTCCATTGCACAAGGTCAAACACTGGAAGAGGAATTGTCCTCAATATCTGAGGAGGCTGCCAAGAAGAAGAAAACGAAAGGTAAATATGATTTAATCTTGCTTAGTGGAAGATGATTCTTCACACTGGACAGTTGATTCAGGGGCCACTAATCATGTTTGTTCTTCTTTGCAGTGGACTGATTCTTGGACACCGCTAGAGGAGGGAGCCTTCTCAATGTGTGTGGGTTCAGGGGATATCGTGTCGGCATGATTAGTGGGGGTAATTAGAATACGTTTTTGTAATAATTATATTATGTTAGACAATGTATTTTCTATTCCTAGATTTACACAGAATTTGATTTTCGTTTCTAAGTTGTTAGAACAAAAATATTATGTTTCTTTTAATAATAAGTCTGTTACTATTGGAAAGAATGGTCTGAAGATTTGTTCAGAAATATATGAAAACAATTTGTATGTGCTAAGACTGTTAATACATACTACACTGCTCAACACCTAAATGTTTAAGATTGAAAAACCAAAAACTAAACTACATAAGATTTCTCTAGATAATGACACATATCTCTAGCATCTAAGACTTGGTCATATCAACCTTGACCGGATTGACAGACTAGTAAAAAGTGGACATTTAAGTGAGTTAAAGGTTGGCACCTTACCTGTCTGGGAATCTTGTCTGGAAGGTAAGATGACTAAGAGATATTTTACTAGAAAAGGGCTTAGAGCTAAAGAACCGCTAGAGCTTATACATACAGACTTCTACGGACCGTTAAATGTTAAAGCAAGGGCTGGTTATGAGTATTATATCACCTTTATAGATGACTACTCAAGATACAGATGCGTCTACCTAATACAACGGAAGTCGGAAACATTTGAAAAGTTCAAAGAATTCTGAGCCAAAGTTGAGAATCAATTAGGTACGACCATCAAGTCACTACGATCAGATTGTGGAGGTGAGTACCTTGACTAAGAGTTTGAAGACTTCATGGTAGAGCATGGGATAGTTTCCCAACTCACAACTCTTAGTACACCTTAGTAAAATGGTGTAGCGGAGAGGAGAAATTGAACCATGATGGAAATGGTGAGATCTATGATTAGTTTCTCATCATTACCAAATTCCTTCTAGGGAAATACGTTACAAACAGCGATATACATTTTGAATGTAGTGTCATCCAAATTTGTTCCTAAGACTCCCCTAGAGCTATGGAATGGTCATAAAGCTAGTTTACGACATTTTCGCATATAAGGGTGTCCAGCACAAGTGCTGAAGAATAGAAACGGAAAGCTAGACTCCAAGTCTATGGTCTGCCTATTTGTAGGATACTCTGAGGAGACCAAAGGTGGACACTTCTATAGTCCCGAAGATAACAAAGTATTTGTATCGACAAATGCAATGTTTCTTAAGGACAATTATATTAGTGACTATAAACCTCATTCCAAGATTGTATTAAATGAGTTAGAGCCTGGTGAGATTAGTGCTTCATCAACAAGAGTTTTTGATCCACAAACATCTGAGAGTCAGATGGTTTCTGATCAGGATACACTACCACCTAGACATAATGAGAGGGTTGTAAGACAACCTGAACGCTATTTAGGTATAGGTGAGGGATAAGGTGTTGTTTCTGCTGATAGTGTGAATGATCCATTGACATTTAAGAATTCAATGGTAGATCCTAATAAAGAGGAATGGCTTAAAGCCATGAATCTCAAGATGGAGTCCATATACTCTAACTCAATCTGGGATCCTGTAGACTTACCAGATGTAGTAAAACCCATAGGGTGTAAGTGGATCTATATGAGAAGTAGAGGAGTAGACGAGAAGGTAGAGACCTTCAAGGAAATGCTACTGGCCAAGGGTTATACCTAGAAAGATAGGGTTGAATAAGAAGAGACCTTCTCGCCAGTAGCCATGTTTAAGTTTATTAGGATTCTTTTATCCATTGCTGCCTATTTCAATTATAAAATTTCGAAAATGGACATCAAGACTGCATTCTTGAATGGCAATCTTAATAGGAGCATTTATATGATTCAACCAGAGGGATTCGTGCTCTAAATTAAGAGTAAAAGGTTTGTAAGCTGCAAAGGTCCATCTGTGGACTTAAGCCAACATTTAGATCTTGGAACATTAGGTTTGATGAAGTGATCAAAACCTATGGCTTCGAGCAGAATGTCGATGTGCCTTGTGTCTACAAGCACATCATTGACAAGAAAGTAGTTTTCTTGGTCCTATACGTAGATGATATCCTACTCATTGGGAATGATATATGAGTGTTGTCTGATGTAAAGGGCTGGCTGGCTGGCTAGCTGGCTAGCCAATTCCAAATGAAAGATTTGGAATAGGCAAGTTATGTTCTAGGGATCCAACTTATAAGGGATCGTAAGAACAAACTCATAGCACTGTCTCAGACATCATATATCGACAAGATTCTTGTGCGACTTTTGATGCAGAACTCCAAGAAAGGTAATTTACCTTCCAGACATGGAGTTCACTTGTCTAAGGAACAGTGTCCTAAGACACCTCAAGAAATTGAGGATATGAGACGTGTTCCCTATTCATCAACAGTAGGTAGTCTCATGTATGTTATATTATGCACGAGACCGGACATCTGCTATGCAGTGGGAGTAGTCAGCAGATACCAGTCCAACCCAGGATTAGATCATTGGGTTGCTGTCAAGACTATTCTCAAGTATCTTCGGAGAACGAGAAATTATATGCTAGTGTATTCCGGACAGTATTTGATCCCATTAGGATAAACGGATTCTAATTTTTAGTCTTACAGGGTTTCTAGAAAATCCACGTCTGGATCAGTATTCACCTGGGTGGTGGAGCCATTGTATGGAGACGTATCAAGCAATCTTGCATTGCTGACTCTACCATGGAAGCCGAAAATGTAGCCGCTTGTAAAGCTGCTAAAGAGGCTGTTTGGCTCCGTAAGTTCTTGAGTGATCTGGAAGTTGGTCCAAACCTGGATAAGCCCATAACATTTTATTGTGAAAACTGTGGTGCTGTGGATAATTCCAAAGAACCAAGAAGCCACAAGAAAGGGAAGCATATAGAGAGAAGGTTTCATCTCATCAGAGAGATAGTGTAGAGAGGAGATATGATCATCACCAAGCTAGCCTCACAAGACAATTATGCTTATCCATTTATGAAGACCTTACCGGCTAAAGTGTTTTCAGGTCACCTAGATGGTCTAGGGTTACGAGACATGCCTCACATGCTTTAGTGCAAGTGGCAGATTGTTAGGGTTTATGCCCTAAACATGTAATTTGTAAATGGATTTATGAAGTAAATAAAAAGAAATGTTCAATTCATTCTTGTTATGTTTTTTATTTTATAAACTTGTGCACATATTAACATCCTGGATTGCCGGATGTAATCTTGAATTGTGTATATGAGTGTCATATATAAATTGATACAGTAAGAGACGTGCAATCTAAAGAGTCCATAGATAGCAAATAAAGCTTGATACTTTATTTGTAGTTAATCTATAGCTGCGGTTAATCTATAGCTGCGGTCCATTCCGTAATATATGGTGATTCTATCCTGAATCATTCATATGAGATATGAGAATGAAGGCACCTTGTATGATGTGATCATATAGGACTAAGCCATGATCTATACGAATCTCACACCAAGATCCGTTTACCGATGAGATTCATATATATCAACTAATGATGGCTAAATGTGGGTGATCTTAATCCTGAGTGTCTTATCGACTCCTTTAGGTTAGATCGTGGTCTTTGATATACCATGGGTGAGGTCAGATGTATTTCCCGATCAATATACTTCATATGTTGGGATTACAGTTTGTCTTGTAGCTGGGAAGGTTTGTACACAATAGTAGAATTCACTCATTCTTGTGAGAAGTAGATGGTAGTTCCCTTAAGGGTTGATTCGAGGCTTGGACAATATGAGCACTTTCCCAATTCATTGAGGAAAAATGATTTATTGTCCATTAGAGAATCAGCGGTACTTAAAGGATATATGTAATTAGAGGGGTATAACGGAAATTATGACCCAGCTCTAATTATGAGATACTGTGGAGGATCACACCATATGTAATAGCTATATCAATGGAAACCGAGTTGTATCGGTCTGTGTAAAAGCATTTGTAGTTGAGAGAGTGCTGCTTCGGGTTTTTAGTGGAATAACATCGGAGTTAATAATCAAAGAATATTAATCAAAGAGCTTAATTAATGATTATGAGGATTATTGGAGCTCAAAATATTGTGGGTCCATTAGGTCCCCTTGCTAGCCCGATTGATTTAAGGTAACAAGGGTCACGGTTAATTAATTGGATTGTCCAATTAATTGTGTTACGAAAGTGACACGTATTTATTTGGGAATTAATTAAATAATAAGATTGTTTAATTAATTAATAATGGTGATTAAGTAAATTAAATAATGATATTGTTTAATTATGTTATTAATCGCTAAATGGAGGGTGTATGTTGATATTTGTTTTTGATCAAAATAAGATAATGTTATTATTTTATTTTATCAAATTAAATATTTTATTTTTGTATTTAAATAGTTTGAATTTAAAAATTAAATCAAATAAAATATATGGGATATTTTTTTATTTGAAAGATTTTAAAAATCAAATAAAGTTTTGATCAAGTTTTTTTAAAAGTTAAATTTATATATGTGATTGTTAATAGTAAAATTTGGCTAGGGGTCAAAGAGAAATTTTTCACTTACCCACCACAAGTCAAAGCCCATAATCAACGTCCATGAAGCCCGGATAGACCATAAAGCTACCCCGCAGGAGCATGGAAGGCCGACCCGGCTTCAAAACTATAAGCAAACAAGCTATGCGCGACCAGGACGAGCCCCCTCACGAACACTGGAACCTGGGCTTCTCCAGGCCACCTATCAGGGAACCTCGGTTCCTGAGGTCGAGCTCCTCAACCACCCCGTGATTGCCATGGGGGGTCTCCAAGTTCAAGAGACATTCGACAGAAGCTCGCTAACCTCAACAGAAGCCTGCTGTCTCTACTGGGTACGAAAGAGGAATCACGCCTAAATCTACACTACCCCGGCTACCTCTTAGGAATGTCTACAAGGACACCTCAAGCTCCCAAGGATCAAGGAAAATCCATCCCAAGCTTCTAAGAACAGAGTCGAAGCATGGATCTACTTCACTCTATGAGACGACAGACAGCTAGCTCGGTGACCTCCATAAAAAGCCATGCTGCGATAACATACAAGATCATATCTATATGATAACCAACATTAATTCCGTTTACGTGTGAGTCAAGAGTTTGATTCCAAAAAGAAAACGAATTCATTTTTGTTAACAATTTCATCGTTTCCGCTATTTACTCAAGGTCAACAACTTTTAATTAAAGGATCCCACCCGATAATGAGGAAACGAATTCGTAGGATCGTGGCGGGTTATCAGCAAATTCAAACCTACTTGGACCATATATAAATAAGGCCAATCGGGATATGAAAAGAAAGATGTAGACGAAAAACAAAGAGAGAACGACAAATAAAAGAAAAGAAAAGATGAGGGGAAAGCCTAAATTCTGTGTTCAGAACACAACCACCTTCGTTTCCACTATTTGACAAGCACAAAGTTACCACTTTCCTAGAACCTTGAGAGACTGTGAGCATATGAGAGAGTGATCTGTATATCGATGCAAGTAATCAATAAAAGCTCTTATTTGTATTGTTGCAATCCAGCCCCTTGTTTACTTCTAAACAGATCAGGTATCAACGGTACCGACCCCGGCCACCACTTCTGTGGTAGTGGTCTCGAGGGTGTTAGTAGGAATTTCTCATCCTGAGCAAATTTCCCATTAACACTTTCTGGCACCGTCTGTGGGAAACGAACCCACGATCATCTTTATATTCAAAAGTTTGTTATTTTACAGGAATCATGAGGCTCCGCTCATCACAAGGACAGTCGGGCGCATCAGGACAACCTTCTGCTGTGACAATAAGAAAGTTCTCGAAGAAATGGAGGAAATCCGAGCTCCTTAGCCAGGTTCCAGCCCAGCCACCCACTGTGTGAGCTCTGGATCCTCATCTGGGAAATCAGGTCGAGCTTGACTAACAAGCGGTGGCCTTCGTAGAAAACGTCTGCCTTCGACTGCTCACTGAGGGCATTACCATCCAGCAAGCAGACCTTTGCAATCGGGGGGAGTCAAGCAGGCCCGGGGCTAGGCAGCCCCCTTTTGATTGCCTGGGATCTACTCCTCGGGAACCAGCTCATAATAGAACGGGACTCACAACCTCGATCCGGGATAGGCTAGGGCCCATGCCCTCCGTTCCCGAAGCGCTGCCACGCTACCAACCAAGGCAAGCCAAATTCGCAGCGGACATCTTTCCTAGAGAGCGGGGAGAGTTTCTCCACCCAACGACTTTAAGGAGGGAAGCCCGGGGTAGGGAAGAAGAAAGTCAGCAAAGACCTCTAGCAGACCCCCTCCGAAAAAGGAGCCGGGTAGAGGTTATCAGTTCATCAGAAGGATCCGATGGTGAGGGAACCGAGATCAACTTAAGGAAATCCGAAAGCAAAAGTCTAAAGAACCAGTTGGTAGAGCATCAGAAGGAGGTCCAATTGATGAAGAAGGGAAAGTACAAGAAGGACAAGAAAGATCTTCTAAGTGAAATGAATGCTCCCTTCACCAGAAGGATCCAAGAGGCGGAGCTCTCGCCAAAATTCAAAATGCCAACTGACAGATTCTTTGGGACTGAGGATCCCCTGAGCCACTTAAAGAGCTTCGTTCAACAAATGGAGGTCCAGAACACGAGTAGGGCCGCTATATGTCGAATGTTCCCCATTACACTCACGGATTACTCAAAAACCTGGATTAGGAAACTACCATTGGTAGTGTGGATTCCTTCATTAAGCTATCAGATGATTTCTGCTCATAATTCTAGGGAGTTAAACCCTGATTGAAGAACCCAATCAACCTATAGTATGTGATCCTGGAGAGAGGGGAAACCCTCCGGGCTTATGTTGAGCATTTCCATAAGGAAGTCAACCAGATAAGGGTCTTCACCAAGAAAGAACTCGCCAACTTCAGAAGAAACCTGTGGGCAGGAAAACTTTTCCAGTCTTTTGCCAAGAGACCTCCGGAAACCTACCAAGAAGCCTATGATCGGGCTCTAGAGCAGATTGAGGTCGATAAACAACTCAAGGTCAAGATGGAACACGACGACATGAGAGATGTAAAGCGACAAAAGGTGGAATCTCCCAGACCCGAGCAAGCTTAGAAAAACTAGAACAAACCCCCTAATTAATCAACATACCGTTTCCCCTTTTCTCAACCCAGATCGGAAAGGTATCTAGATAAACGAACTCCTCCTCAAGCTTCACCACCTCCCAGGACAGTGGTCCCTATAGCTCATGATGAGAGGGGTACGATTATTACACTCCTTTAAATACATCCCGTGAAATAGTCTATCTCGCCATTCGAGACAAGGGTTTGGTACAGAAGCCCGCTCCCATGAAAGCCCTGGTCGATAAGAGAAATCACTATAAGTACTGTGATTTTCATGAGGACGTGGGCACAACACTTCAGAATGCTACAACCTGCGGAACTAGATCGAGGCTTTGATAAGGGGAGGATGCCTGGTGGAATTCTTACAGCAAGTCAGGGAGAACATTTTGACTGGAAGGGAGGTGCAAGCCGAGATCCGAGAACATGCCGAGAAAAAGAAGGGAGAGCAGGCGGACCTGATGCGACAGATTTAGATAATACATACCATGTAAGGAAAGTCTATCGTACAGACGAGGGGAGGGATATCTTTAAGGTCGACCAGAGACAAACCAACCCCTCATAGCTGTCACAAATCATTTTCACTGAAGCGGTCGTCTACAACACCGTGCAGCCTCTTGATGACTCCATGGTAATCACAGTACAAATTACAAACTGCATTGTACACCATGTGTTTGTCGACGCAGGTAGAAACGTTGACATCCTTTTTAAAGATACCTTGGAAAAGCTAAACTTGAAACAGTGGTGTTACAATAGCTGCACTACTCCGTTATATGGGTTCACTTTGGACTCAATCACACCCATGGGATCAAAAATCCTACCAGTGATCATTGGAGCCACACCTCTCCAGCAGAATATCATGATCGACTTCGTGGTGGTGGATACCTCATCGGCCTACAATGCAATATTAGGCAGGCCATTTCTATCATCCTTGAAATTGGTCCTTTCTATTTACCACAACGTCCTAAAGTTCCCAATAGAAGATAAGGTAGGGGAAGTTTTGGGTGATCAGTAAGCAGCCAGGAGATGCTACGCAGTATCGGCCAACCCAGCAGCTCTAGCAAAATAACTCGCCCAGGTGACAACGATCAAAGACAGGTCAACCCCTACACTAAGCATCGGAGATGAAAGGTCCACTGATCACCCTGAAGACGACCTCATAATTCCCGACATAGAGGAACAAAGAAGGGAATGAGCAAGCGGCCATCCAGTGGACAAGTTAGAAGAGATTCCTGGCCGAGTAGGTGATCCCCTGAAAGTCATGAAAATCGGAGCCACCCTTGAGCTGGGAATGAAAGAGGGCTTGATCAGGCTCCTTATAGAGTTCAACGACATTTTTGCTTGGAGTCATGTTGAGATGCCAGGGATCCCGATGACATTAGCTGCTCATCGATTGGCAGTGGATCTGACCTTCTAACCCATTAAACAAAAAAGGTGCCACTTTAACACCGAAAGAAATGTTACGATTCAGGAAGAGGCGACAAACTGACCGAAGCAGGCTTCATTCTAGAAGCACGTTATCCGAGTGGATTGCTAACTTGGTCATGGTCACAAAGGCAAATGGAAAGTGGCGCTTGTGTGTAGATTACACCGACCTCAAATGGGCATGCCTGAAGGACAGTTTCCCTCTACCAAAAATTGATCAGCTAGTCGATTCTACCTCCGGAAACAAGCTCATGAGCTTCATGGACTCATTTTTAGGGTACAACCAGATTATGATGCACTCCGCGGACCAGGAAAAGACCAGTTTCATCAGAGTGCAAGGCTTGTACTACTATAAGGTAATGCCTTTCGGGCTCAAGAACGCTAGAGCTACTTATCAGCAGCTAGTCAATAGGTTGTTCAAGCCCAAAATCGGAAGGTCAAAGGAGGTGTATATTGATAACATGATCACCAAGTCTTCAACCTCGGAAGGCCACCTGGATGACCTTCCTAGAACCTTCATGATCCTAAGGGAGAACCAGATGAGGTTGAACCTTTCTAAATGCGCCTTTGGGGTAACTAAAGGGAAGTTTCTAGGCTTCATTGTTCATGAGAGAGGCATAGAGGCTAACCCGGAAATGATCATGGCTATCCTGGATCTATAATCCCTCATATCTCTTAAACAGGGTCAAGCCTTGACCGAACAGGTAGCAACGCTCAATAGGTTCATCTCTCGATCTACCGATAAGTGTCTACCATTCTTCAAAGTCATCAAGTAGGGAAGAAACATGAAGTGGGACTAGAAGAGCGAACAAGATTTTTAAGCTTTGAAAAATACCTATCAAGCCCTCCACTGCTGGTTAAGCCAAGTCCTGGAGAAGAGCTTTAAATATACTTGGTCGTTTCAGAAACCCTCGTAAGCGGGGCTTTGGTCAGGGAATGCGGGGATAGGGTCCAGCGACCTATTTACTATGTGAGACTCGCTTTAACCAAGCCTGAAAATAACTATACTATGTTGGAGAAGCTCGCTTACGGCTTAGTGATCTCGGTAAGGAAGCTTCGTCCTTACTTCCATGCTCATTCAATAGCAGTGGTGAAGGACCAACCTCTCTATCAATTCTTACAAAGGCCGGATGTTTCCGAAAGGCTGGTTCTATGGGCCCTAGAGCTTACCCAGTTTGATTTATGGTATAGGCCTAGGACCACAATAAAAGCTAAGACACTAGCAGAATTTGTGGTAGAGCTTTCAATACCTTCAAGCCAAGCAACTGCGGTAACAAACGTAACCCCTAAGAGGATTCCAGAATCTGACAACTGGCTGGAAGGTTACGAATCGTAGACCCTCTACACTGATGGAGCTTCTGGGCAAGCTGGGGGAGGAGCAGGCATAGTCCTCATCGACTCAGAAGGAACAGAGTGCTGCCACTATTTTAGGTTTGAATTTAAAGTTACGAACAACGAGGCAGAGTACGAAGCTCTTCTAGCCGGAATAAAGGCAGCTATAGAACTCAAGGTTGATTACCTGAATGTTAAGAGCGACTTTTAGCTCGTGGTCAACCAAGTCTCCGGAGATTATCAGGCAAAAAGGGATAATATGATCGCTTACCTGAAATTAATTCAACAACTCAATAGCAGATTTAAGGGATTCAAAATCCAACAGATACCTCGACAACTGAATCATCGAACTAACTTGCTTGCCAAGATAGCTGCATATGGTGGCCAGACCCTACCTCACGGAGTCCCTCTTCAAGTGATCCCCCTACCTAGCTTTATGACATGTAAGGAAGCTTATACCTTGGACTGACAACCGTGCTGGATGGATCCAGTAGTGGATTATCTACAAGATAGGAAACTCCCTGGGAGCCCGGCCAAGCTGGGAGAGTCAAAAGGCTCTCGGTCTGGTATTGTATGGTGGATGGGCATCTATACCGGAGAAGAAAATCCCTTCCCCTGCTCCTATGTCTACACCCTGAAGACGCCAAGTGGGCTTTGAGAAAGGTTCATTCGAGGGAATGCAGGAACCACATTGGTGGGGAGGCTTTGGCATATTAGGTTCTCCGCATGGGATATTATTGGCTAACCATCAATCAAGATGCACAGAACTTGGTACAAACCTGCGAGGCATGCCAGAAGACCGCAAACTTGAGTCACCTCTCTCTGGAGCGGTTGTCGTCCCTTAGCCATACCCCTTTCCTATGTGGGGAGTCGACTTGATTGGACTGCTTCCTACAGCTCCGGGTCAGGCCAAGCATGGTTTCTTAGCAAATGACTATTTCACAAGATAGGTCGAAGCTGGACTGCTCTCCCATATATCAGAAGAAAACATAACAAGGTTCATCAAGACTAATGTAGTTTGCAGGTTCGGAACCCCCCTTGCCATTATAGCTGACCTCAGAAAACAGTTCGATAATAGCCGATTCAAAGATTTTTGTGAAAGCTTAGGAATCGACCTTCGGTTTGCTTCGGTAGCCTACCCTTAGACATACGGTCTGGTGGAATCCAGAAATAAAACCATTAAGAAGTTGTTGAAGAAAAAACTACAACAGAAGAAAGGCAAATAGGCA
The DNA here is from genome assembly GCA_032871835.1 of Dipteronia dyeriana. Taxonomy (NCBI): domain Eukaryota; kingdom Viridiplantae; phylum Streptophyta; class Magnoliopsida; order Sapindales; family Sapindaceae; genus Dipteronia; species Dipteronia dyeriana. Next base: position 48,465,276 of record CM065300.1, on the reverse strand, counting down.
GAGGAGCTTCCCGAGGTCTTCTGGGCTTACCATACTACAAGGAGAACATCTACCAGGAAAATGCCTTACTTGCTAGCCTTCAGGGTTGAAGCGGTCCTACATATCGAGCACAAATTGACCTCTTTTAGAGTCCAACATTTCGAACCAGGGAGCAATGAAAGTAAGCTCCTAGCTAGCTTGGACCTCTTGGAAGAGAAACAAGATCGAATCCCAGAGAAGGTAGCAATCTACCAAAGCAGGATTGCCAGGTACTTCAAAAGGAGGGTTAAAGCCCAAAACTTCAAATGTGGGGACCTAGTTCTCAGGAAAGTAACGTTGAATACCAGGAAGAGGTCAGACGGGATCCTAGGGCCCAACTAGGAAGGGCCATACCTAATAAAGATGGTGATCCGTAATGGGCCATACAAGCTCAAGGATATGAATGGCCGACTCATCGATCATACTTGGAATGTAGATCACTTAAGAAAATTCTACCCTTGAACAAGGGACTCATGAGCAGCAGGCCTCTGCCTAGTTTCTTTTTATGTCCGACAATAATGTACTCCATCATTCGTATCAATAAAACCTGTTTTTCTTATTTTCTCCATCTTCAACTATGTTCTACAATGATTTATGTCTACGTGGGAAATTCGACATTATCACCTCAAGACCAGGGGTAGGTCTGAGAAGCCCTCTCGCCAATCCTGATGCCTCGGCCAGGCACTACCCCCCCCCCCCCCCCTTCCCCCCCGCGCCAAGAAGGGTATGAGTGTAAGAGTATAGTTGCCATCCAGATCTCAAGATCAGGAAATAGCCAGATAGCCCTTCTAATGCCTTGGTCAGGCTACCACCCCCAAGAAGGGTCTGAGTGTAAGAGCATAATTGCCATCCAGATCTCAAGACCACGAAAGAGTTAGATAGCCCTCATGATGCCTTGGTCAGGCTACCACTCCCAAAAAGGGTCTAAGTGTAAGAGCATAGTTGCCATCCAGACTTCAAGACTAGGAAATAGCTAGATAGCCTTCTTGATGCCTTGGTCGACTACCACCCTCAACAAGGGTCTGAGTGTAAAAGCATAGTTGCCATCCAGATCTCAAGACAAGGAAATAGCTATATAGCCCTCCTGAAGCCTTGGTCGGGCTACCACCTCCAAGAAGAGTCTGAGTGTAAGAGCATAGTTGTTATCCAGATCTCAAGACCAGAAAATAGCTAGATAGCCCTCCTAATGCCTTGGTCGGGCTACCACCCCCAAGAAGGGTCTGAGTGTAAGAGCATAGTTGCCATCCAGATCTCAAGACTAAGAAATAGCTAGATAGCCCTCTTAATGCCTTGGTCGGGCTACCACCCACAAAAAGGGTCTAAGTGTAAGAGCATAGTTGCCATCCAGATCTCAAGACTAGGAAATAGCCAGATAGCCCTCCTAATGCCTTGGTCAGGCTACCACCCCCAAGAGAGGTCGGAGTGTAAGATCATAGTTGCCATCCAGATCTCAAGACTAGGAGGTAGCTAGATAGCCCTCCTATCGCCTTAGTCGGGTTATCACCACCAAAAAGGATTCGAGTTTAAGAGCGCAGAAGCTCTCCTGATCCCTAGCCTAAGAGGGGGCTAAACATTTTTTTACTTGATGCCTCACTCGGGTTACAACCCATTAAAGAGGCTCAATGATGGAGGGCTTGATTTATTTAAACTATTATTAATAGTAAAATTTGGCCAGGGGTCAAAGAGAAATTTTCTACTTTCCCGCCACGAGTCGAAACCCATAATCGACGTTCATGAAGCCCGGATAGACCATAAAGCCAACCCGCAGGAGCAAGGATGGCCGGCTCGGCTTCACAACTAACAGAAAACAAGCTAAGCGTCACTAGGACTAGCCCCTACATGAATACTGGAGCCCGGGCTTCTCTTGGCCATCTATTGGGGAACCCCGGCTTTGAAGTCGAGCTCCTCAACCGCCCTGTGAATACCTGAAGAAATATCCAAGCTTAGGAGACATTTGAGAGAAGCCCGCCAACCTTTCTAGGAGCCCGCTGTCTTTGCTAAACATAAAGGAAGAATCACGCCTAAATCTACAACACCCCAGCTACCTCCCAGGAATGTCTACAGGAACACCTCGAGCCCCTAAGGGTCAGGGAAAATTCATCTCAAGCTTCTAAGAACAGAGTTAAAGCAGGGATCTACCTCACTCTACGGGGCAACAGGCAGTTAGCTAGGCAACCTCCATGAAAAACCATGCCGCGATAACATACAAGATCATATCTAAGAGATAACCATCATTAATCCCGTATACGTGAGAGCTAAGAGATTGATTCCAAAAAGGAAACAAACTCTTTCACATTAATTGTTTCCGCTATTTACTCGGGGTCAACAACTTTAAAAAAAAAAAGATCCCGTCCGATAAGGAGGAAATGGATTCAAAGGATCATAGCGGGATATCAGCAAATTCAAACCAACTTGGACCATATATAAATACGGCCAAGCATGATACAGAGGGGAGATACACAGAAAAACAAAGAGAGATAGAAACAGAGAGAAGATAAAAAGAAAAGAAAAGAAAAGAAAAGGGGAAGACCTAAATTCTGTATTCTGAACACGGCCACTTTTGTTTCCACTATTCGACAGGCACAGAGTTGCCACCATTCTAGATCTTAGAGAGACTACGAACATATAAGAGAATGATTTGTATTTTGAAGCAGGTATCAATAATAAAAGCTCCCATTTATTGTTACTAAGATTCAGCCTCTCGTTTACCTCTTAACAGGTCAGGTATTAACAGTACCATCCCCGGTAACCACCACCATCCTCCCGATGCTCTCCACCCTCCTCTTCCACCGGATGAACCTCGACCCTCTTCCCCTTTCTGGTGGTGGCTCATTCTGGTTAGTTGCTTCTACCACCTCCGCCATCTCCTTCTAAGGATGTTCCTCGATTACCTAACGCTCAGTGGGGTCCTCCTCCATAACTTCATCGATCACTGCCATAACCTCAGGCGGTATGGCTACATCAAGAAGATAGGCCACTAACTCTGGCATAATCTCGATCACCACTGTTTCCTCTCCTGAAAGCATCAGGGAAGGATCTCAGGCTTCGGTAAGGCCTCCTTCTAGCTCCTTGGGTTGGACCCCCTAGAGGATTCACCAGGACCTGACGTTGGGAAGGTAAAAACAGGAGGAGGCAGATCTGATACTCCAAATCGCTTCCCACATTTCTCCCAGTAGAAGGATCTGCTTCATCATTTTTGGGGTGAGACATCTCTGCAGCCCAAGACATAACCTCTTTCCTGTCCAGTTGGTGATGCTGGAAAGATCAAATGGAATGGGGAGGGCTTCCGTAAGCTAAAAGGTGGCATAGAAATACCCCTCATTGAAAGACGTTTCCACCTCGGCCTGGAGTTTGGCAACTTTGGCCTGCAGAGTTTGGTTCTCAACATCCAGCGCTTGAGCCTCTTCCTTCTAGTCATCCCACTGGCTGGCACGTCGCTTCAACCAGAGAGTTTCCTGATCAAAAGCCCTCTTCAACCTCTCATAGTTGCACTGGAGCTCAGCCAGTTGTGTTTCCATTCCCCTCTGGCTAGAGGTCATCTCCTGGACCAAGGCTTGAGCCTGTGCCAGCAACCTCATGGCTTGCTCAGCCTCAGCCTCAGCCTCAGCCTAGCTACTAGGTCGTGGAGAGATGCCACCTGATGTCCCATGGCTACTTGAAACTTGAAGTCTTACAAAGGGAATTCATGTTAGGAAATGATAAATCAAGCTACTGAATGAGGAAGTAAAAGCAACGATTACCTCGGTTAGAAGGGCAGCCTTTGGTAACCACGACGTCCACAGGCATTGAGGTCATCCTAGAAAGCCAGCTACCTAGACAGGACACAACGAATTGCTTCAGGACCTCGTCCTGACCCGCCGAGCTCGACTGCTGGTGGGGGACGAGAGGGGGCGATCTCAAGAGTACCGGCCTCTGGATCCCTAGGAACTTGAACTACCCGAGAGGCAGTTGGATCAATAGAAGAAGATAACATGATTGGGGAAGCATCAGTTGAAGTAGGAACCACTAGTGAGGGGGCAGAAGTGGACGTATTAGCGGCTTGGGAAGCGAACTCTCCTCTGTTTAGAGCCTTTACTGCCTGAGACGTAAGAATAGCCATCTTGGACTTCACTTGGGAAGGCGATGGAGCAGGAACGAGCAAGGTAGTAGCCCTAATGGTTGACCCCTCCTTCTTCGAAGTAGCCGAGAAAGCTTCCAGGGCAGATCTAGAAAGAGGAGGAAGGGTCTGAGCTTGCCGGGCTTCGTGAGAAGCTGGAGCAATAACAAACACTGTTAAAAAAAAGGGTTAAGACCATCAGAACTGAATCATTCAACAACCCAAAAGCATGATAGAGCAATATACTTACGAGGAGTAGCATCAGAGATCCGCAGATACTTGTTCACCCTGTGGGGGTCGAAGGTCAGCAGTTGGAAACTTTAAATTCAGATAATTTCTGGCCAGGATGGTCTTCAACACAGCCTCAGACTTAGAGGGCAAGAAGTCCCGATCCCATGAGGGTTTGTCACTAAAAGGAGTGGGGACCGTGAGCTTATGCCCGCCGATGAAAACGGAGCTCCCCCAGTATCCCTCCACTAGTATCCACTCTTTTTTCCAAGCGGGGTCTTTCCTTGATGTCCCAGGTACGATGAAAATGAATTTGTTCTTTGCTTTGGTGTAAAATTGACCTCTAGGGACCCCTATCTGGAAAAAGAAAGCAAGCTCCTCTGCCCTGGGCTCTCTAGTTATGCTGCTCATCTCGTACTGCTCCCTCCATAGCACGAGGAAGCCGACTAGGTGCCTCCAAAAGCCAGACATTAGTTGGAGCGGAGTCAGTTGAAGGGCGTTGAGAGCCCGTCGTAGGGTAGGATGAAAAGGGAGCCTTATCTCGCTCTCGAAGGCTGCGACATGAATGGGAAGTACGTCTTTGGGCAGGCTGAAGACATCATAATTTCTTTGGGGGACTATGAGAGAAACGGTGTCAGAGATGCCATATTTATCCCGAAGGTGACTAATCGACCGAGGGTCAACGGTGGATACAGGAATGACCCTGGGTTCAAAAGGAAGGGTATTCAATGAAGAAAGCTTCACCACCGTAACTAGAACCTTCCCGACAGCATCGACCCTCTCGCCAGCGTCAGAATCCTAGTCAATTAATTTTTGGGAAATTTGACGGGCTATTTCGAGAAGCCGGAGCTAATAGAGATGTTCCTGCTAGAACGACGGCGATGGAGGACCAAGGAGGAGTCCTCGTCACTAAAAAATTCCTCGCACCCATTTTTGAGGGACCAGGTTAGAGCCTTCAATGCCCTCGATCAAAACTTTCATGCTATCAGAGGAATTTGACATTGATGGGTGAGGAAAGTTTGAAAGTAAGCGAAAGATAAGGGGAAATCGATAGAGGGTAGCAGGAAAGAAGGAATCTGAAAATCTGAAAATTGAGAAAGTGTGAAGGAAGTGATGGTAAGGCCGGATTTAAATAGAGGTTAATGTAATGATGTTGGCAAAATCCTCAGAAAGATCACTAAGAGCCATGGAGAGAGCTGTATTGCAGCCATTTTTTTCTCGAAGAAATCACTGGTTCAAATTCAATATTGGGTAATTAATGAGAAGATTTCGCTCTCATTAATTATTATTATAACGGGAAAATTTCCCAATTAAATAAGGAATCTAACTCCAACCCCACCTTATTCTCCAGTGTTCAAGTCAGATAGGACTTCGGTTAATAGTAAAATTTGGCTAGGGGTAAAAGAGAAATTTTCCACTTACCCACCACAAGTCAAAGCCCATAATCAACGTCCATGAAGCCTGGATAAACCATAAAGCTACCCCGCAGGAGCAGGGACAGCCCGCCCGGCTTTAAAACTATAGAAAACAAGCTAGGGGCGACCAGGACGAGCCCTAACACGAACACTAGAACCCGGGCTTCTCCAGGGCACCTATCGGGGAAACTCGATTCCTAAGGTCGAGCTCTTCAACCACCCAGTGAAATCCAGGGGGTCTCCAAGCTCAAGAGACATTCAATAGAAGCCTGCCAACCTTTTCAGAAGCCAGTTGTCCCGTTGGGCATGAAAGAAGAATCACGCCTAAATCTACACTACCCCAGTTACCTCCTAGGAATGTCTACAAAGACACCTCAAGCTCCCAAGGATCAAGGAAAATCCATCCCAAGCTTCTAAGAACATAGTCGAAGCATGGATCTACGTCGCTCTATGAGACGACCGGCAGCTAGCTTGGTAACCTCCATGAAAAGCCATGCCACCATAACATACAAAATCATATCTATGTGATAACCAACATTAATTCCGTTTACGTGTGAGTCAAGAGTTTGATTCCTAAAAGGAAACGAACTCATTTTTGTTAAAAATATCATCGTTTCCGCTATTTACTCGAGGTAAACAACTTTTAAATAAAGGATCACATCCGATAAGAAGGAAACAGATTCGTACGATTGTGGCGGGATATAAGCAAATTCAAACCTACTTGGACCATATATAAATAGGGCCAAGCGGGATATGAAAAGAAATAAGTAGATGAAAAACAGAGGGAGAACGATAGATAAAAGAAAAGAAAAGAAACAGGGAATGCCTAAATTCTGTGTTCAGAACACAGCCACCTTCGTTTCAGCTATTCGAAAAGCACAAAGTTGCCACCTTCCTAGAACCTATAGAGACTGTAAGAATATGAGAAAACGATCTGTATATCGAAGCAAGTATTTAATAAAAGCTCCCATTTGTATTGTTGCAATCCTGTCTCTCATTTACTTCTAAAAAGATCAGGTATCAACGATACCGACCCCGGCCATCACTTTCGTGGTAGTGGTATCGAGGGTGTTAGTAGGAATTTCTCATCCTGAGCAAATTTCCCCATAAACAGTGATATATATATATATTATTTTTGAAAAACTAAAAAGAAATCAATGCATGGGTGAGAGTTTGTATCTGAAAAGTCAAAAATGTTTTTGATAAAAAATTGGTATATATATCAACAAAACATCTAATATCAAGGGCCACACGCATCAATTAATTGGTGTTGCATGAGATGTAATTTATCATGTGTATGCAGTGTGTGTGTGATATCAAACGAGAGATAAAAAGAATTACATGTGTGTGAACAATAGAGAGGCGTGAAACAGTGTATCAAATAAAAAAAGAGACAAAATATATGGTCTCTTGATCATTCATGCAATTGCATAAACATTGAAGAAAAGTTTCTTCTTATTCTCTCTTTTACATCCTCCTAAGTTCTTCAGTCCGTGACGCGCCCACACATAATTACCAATCCTGAGAGATACCGAGGAAGATCATTGGTACAGACCAGGAGCATATCGTAAAATGAAGGTTGAAACAAATATTATGGTGTGTATAATATTAATCTAGAGGGGGGGTGAATAGATTTTAGATAATTTTACCCAATTTTCATCAAATGTCAAGTTGTTAAAAATGCCCCTAGCTAGTTACAATAATATCACAAGTGTTGTTAATAAGGAAATTCGGCCAGGGGTCAAAGAGAAATTTTCCACCTACAATCGACACTCATGAAGCCCGGGAAGACCGTAAAGCCACCCCGTAAGAGCAGGGAAGGCCAGTTTGGCTTCAAAGTTACCAAAAGGCAAGCCAAGCACGACAAGGACGAGCCCCTACAAGAGCACTGAACCCGGGCTTCTCCAGGCTTTCAATCGGGGAGTCTTGGCTCTGAGGTCGAGCTCCACAACCGTCCCGTAAATGCCAGCGGAAGTCTCCCAGCTCAAGGGACATTTGAAAGAAGCCAGTCAACCTCTCCAGAAGCCTGTTGTCCCGTTGGGCATGAAAAAGGAATCACGCCTAAATCTACACTACCCCAGCTACCTCTTAGGAATGTCTACAAGGACACCTCAAGCTCCCAAGGATCAAGGAAAATCAATCCCAAGATTCTAAGAACAGAGTCGAAGCATGGATCTACCTCGCTCTATGAGACGACCGATAGCTAGCACTGTGACCTCTATGAAAAGCCATGCCGCGATAACATACAAGATCATATCTATATGATAACCAACATTAATTTCATTTACGTGTGAGTCAAGAGTTTGATTCCTAAAAGGAAACGAACTCATTTTTGTTAAAAATATCATCGTTTCCGCTATTTACTCGAGGTAAACAACTTTTAAATAAAGGATCTTGTCCGATAAGAAGGAAACAGATTCGTAGGATCGTGGGGGGATATCAGCAAATTCAAACTTACTTGGACAATATATAAATAGAGCCAAGTGGGATATAAAATGAAAGAGGTAGACGAAAAACAGAGGGAGAACGATAGATAGAAAAAAAGAAAAGAAGCAGGGAATTACTAAATTCTGTGTTCAGAACACGGCCACCTTCGTTTCCACTATTCGACAAGCATAAAGTTGCCACCTTCCTAGAACCTAGAGAGACTGTAAGCATATGAGAAAGCGAGCTGTATATCGAAGCAAGTATTCAATAAAAGCTCCCATTTGTATTGTTGAAATCAAGTCTCTCATTTACTTCTAAACAGGTCAGGTATCAATGATACCGACCCCGACCACCACTTTCGTGGCAGTGGTCTCGAGGGTGTTAGTAGGAATTTCTAAGCCTGAGCAAATTTCCTGTTAACATGGATATATATATTAATTTTGAAAAACTAAAAAGAATACAACGCATGGGTGTGAGTTTGTATCTGAAAAGTCAAAAAGGTTTTTGATATAAAATTGGTATATATATATATATATTAACAAAACATCTAATATCTAGGGACACACGCATCAATTAATTGGTGTTGAATGAGATGCAATTTATCATGTGTATGCAGTGTGTGTGAGATATCAAAAGAGAGATAAAAAGAATTACATGTGTGTGCACAATAGAGAGGCGTGAAACTTTGTATCAAATAGAAAAAGAGACAAAATATATGGTCTCTTGATCATTGATGCAATTGTATAAACATAGAAGAAAAGTTTCTTCTTATTCTCTCTTTTACATCCTCCTAAGTTCTTGAGACCGTGACACGCCCACACGCAATTACCAATCCCGAGAGATACCAAGGAAGATCATTGGTACAAACCAGGAGCATATCATAAAGTAAAGGTTGAAACAATTATTATGGTGTGTATAATATTAATCTAGAGGGGGGTGAATAGATTTTAAACAATTTTACCCAATTTTCGTTAAATGTCAAGTTGATAAAAATGCCCCTAGCTAGTTACAAAAATATCACAAGTGTTGTTAATAAGGAAATTTGACCAGGGGTCAAAGAAAAATTTTCCACCTACAATTGACACTCATGAAGCCAGGGAAGACAGTAAAGCCACCCTACAATAGCAGGGAAGACCAGTTCAGCTTCAAAGTTACTAGAAGACAAGACAAGCCAAGAGAGATAGGGACGAGCCACAAGAGCACTGGAACTCGGGCTTCTCCAGACCATCCATCAGGGAACCTCAGCTTTGAGGTCAGGCTCCACAACCGCCCAGTAATTGCCAGGGGAAGTCTCCCAGGTCAAGAGACATTTGAAAGAAGCCCGCCAACCTCTCCAGAAGTTTGTTGTCTCGTTGGTCATGAAAGAGGAATCACGCCTAAATCTACACTACCTCGGCTACCTCCTAGGAATGTCTACAAGGACACCTCAAGCTCCCAAGGATAAAGGAAAATCCATCCCAAGCTTCTAAGAACAGAGTCGAAGCATGGATCTACCTCGCTCTATGAGACGACCGGCAGCTAGCTCAGTGACCTCAATGAAAAGCCATGCCGCGATAACATACAAGATCATATCTATATGATAACCAACATTAATTCCGTTTACGTGTGAGTCAAGAGTTTGATTCCTAAAAGGAAACGAACTCATTTTTGTTAAAAATATCATCGTTTCCGCTATTTACTCGAGGTAAACAACTTTTAAATAAAGGATCTAGTCTGATAAGAAGGAAACGGATTCGTAGGATCGTGACGGGATATCAGCAAATTCAAACCTACTTGGACCTTATATAAATAGGGCCAAGCGGGATATGAAAAGAAAGAGGTAGATGAAAAACAGAAAGATAACGACTGATAAAAGAAAAGATAAGAAGCAGGGAATGCCTAAATTCTGTGTTCAGAACACGGCCACCTTCGTTTCCACCTTCCTAGAACGTAGAGAGACTGTAAGCATATGAGAAAGCGATTTGTATATCGAAGCAAGTATTCAATAAAAGCTCCCATTTGTATTGTTACAATCCAGTCTCTCATTTACTTCTAAACAGGTCAGGTATCAACGATACCGACCTCGGCCACCACTTTTGTGGCAGTGGTCTCGAGGGTGTTAGTAGGAATTTCTCATCCTAAGCAAATTTCCCGTTTACAGTGATATATATATTAATTTTGAAACACTAAAAAGAAATCAACGCCTGGGTGTGAGTTTGTATCTGAAAAGTCAAAAAGGTTTTTGATAAAAAAATGGTATATATATATCAACAAAACATCTAATATCAAGGGCCACACGCATCAATTAATTGGTGTTGCATGAGATGCAATTTATCATGTGTATGCAGTGTGTGTGAGATATCAAAAGAGAGATCAATAGAATTACATGTGTGTGCACAATAGAGAGGCGTGAAACAGTGTATCAAATAGAAAAAGAGACAAAATATATGGTCTCTTGATCATTGATGCAATTGCATAAACATAGAAGAAAAGTTTCTTCTTATTCTCTCTTTTGCATCCTCCTAAGTTCTTGAGACCGTGATACGTCCACACGCAATTACCAATCCCGAGAGATATTGAGGAAGATCGTTGGTACAGACCAAGATCATATCGTAAAGTGAAGGTTGAAACAAATATTATGGTGTGTATAATATTAATCTAGAGGGGGGTGAATAAATTTTAATTTTTTTTACCCAATTTCGTTAAAGGTCAAGTTGATAAAAATGCCCCTAGCTAGTTACAATAATATCACAAGAGTTGATAATAAGGAAATTTGGCCAGGGGTCAAAGAGAAATTTTCCACCTACAATCGACATTCATGAAGCCCGGGAAGACCTTAAAGCCACCCAGCAGGAGCAGGGAAGACCAGTTTGGCTTCAAAGTTACCAGAAGACAAGCCAAGCATTACAGGGTGCGAGCCCCCACAAGAGAACTGGAACCCAAGCTTCTCCCGACCATCTATCGGGGAACCTCGGCTCTGGGGTCGAGCTCTACAACTGCCCAGTAAATGATAGGGGAAGTCTCCCAGCTCAAGAGACATTTGAAAAAAGCCCGTCAACCTCTCTAGAAGCCCGATGTCATTGCTGTGCATAAAAGAGGAATCACGCCTAAGTCCGTATTACCCCAGCTACCTTCCAGGAAGGTTACAAGAATACCTCAGGCCCCCATGGGTCAAGGAAAATCCATCTTTAGCTTCTAGGAACAGAGCCAGAGCAGGGGTCTACATCGCTCTACGGGGCAATAGGCGACTGGCAGGATGACCTCCATGAAGATTCATGGCACGAGTGCACATGAGATCAATTCTATAAAATGCTCAAATGCACGTCAAGAGTATAATTCAAATAAGGCAACAAACTTATCTTCGTTAACCATATCATCAAATCCGGAAACAATTCAAATTCAAATGACAAATCCCGCCCGATAAGGAGGGAACGGATTGATGGGATCAAGGCAAAGTATTTACGAAATTGAAACCTACTTGAACGATATTTATAGATAAACACAGACAGAGAAAAAAGGGAGACAACAGAGATAGATCGAGCGACATATAGAAAATCATAAACAACAGATATTCACATAGAAGGAAGGCTTAAATTCTGATTTCAGAACACGGTCACCTTCATCTCCACTATTCGACAGGCACCGAGTTGCCACCACCCTACTCCTCCGAGAGATTATGAGCAAACAAGAGATTTATTTGTATCTTAAAGCAATATATCAATAATACAGCTCCTATTTACCGTTATTTCCACTCGTCTTTCTTTTTAACGGGTCAGTAACCAACGGTACCGACCCCGGCCACTGCTTTCGTGGTAGTGGTCTCGAGGGTGTTAACTGGAATTTCTCATCTCGAGCAAATTTCCCGTCAACAATTTCTGGCACTGTCTGTGGGAAGAAGTCCCCTCTGACTTAAACACCGGTAAGTATTTGGGGTTGGAGTCTGAATCTTGTACTACATGAAGAATTTCGCTAGTCGCTACTTACTTGTAGCCAGAATTGTTCCCAGGCTTAGAGAACCAAGGTACTATTCATTCAGCAAAATAAATGAGCGTATTGCTCGATCATATCGGATAAAGCTTCTATGGTTAACATGGGTACCTAGAATTCCTTTTCCAGGAATCGCGGTACTTAGATGAGCTGGCGAAATGATCCCTATAGACATCTGTGCCATTTAGATCTTTCCTAACGGGGTTGGCCTGGCCAAGGTAGCAGGATGACCTTTTTGGTTGTTCTGATCTCATGATCTAGTAGGTAACTATGCTCTTATGCTCAGATCCTTCTTAGGGGAGGTCACCCGACCAAGGTATCATGAATGCTAGCTACTCTGTTCTTGGGATCCGGATGGCAACTATGCACTTATACTTAGATCCCTCTTAGGCGTGGTAGCCCGACTAAGGCATCAGAAACGCTAGCGAGCTGTCTTGGTCTTGAGGTTATCTTTGTCAAAATACCATGGCGTTCCTCCTGGAGTGATTAATCCGGTCCAAGGCATCATGAGGGCTATCTAGCTATATCCTGGTGTTTTGATCTAAATGGAAACTATGCACTTACACTCGGATCCTTCTTAGGGGAGGTCACCCGACCAGGGCAACAACGGTGATGAGAGGGCTTTCCCGATAAATCCCTGGTCTCGAGATTTGGATGGCAACTATGCTCTTACACCCAAACCCTTCTTGGCGGGGAGTGGTGCCCGGCCGAGGCATCAGGAGCGCTATCTAGCTATTTCCTGGTCTCGAGGCGATCATTGTCAAAATACCATAGTGTTCCTCCTAGAGGGATTTATCCAATCTAGGGCATCTAGAGGGCTATCTAGCTACATCCTGGTATTTTGATCTGGATGGTAACTATGCACTTATACTCGGATCCCTTTTGGGCGTGGTAGCCAGACTAAGGCATCAGGAGCGCTATCGAGCTGTCTTGGCCTCGATGTTATCATTTTCGAAATACCATGGCGTTCCTCCTAAATGGATTAATCTAGTCCAAGGCATCAGGAGGGCTATCTAGCTATATCTTGGTGTTTTGATCGGTATGGCAATTATGCACTTACACTCGGATCCTTCATGGGGGAGGTCACCTGACCAAGACATCAGGGGTGATGAGAGGGCTTCCCCGATAAAACCCTGATGTCGAGATCTGGATGGAAACTATGCTCTTACACTCAGACCCTTCTTGACGGGGGGTGGTGCCCGGCCGAGGCATCAGGAGTGCAATCTAGCTATTTCCTGATCTCGAGGTGATCATTGTCAAAATACCATGGTGTTTCTCCTGAAGGGATTTATCCAGTCCAGGGCATCAAGAGGGCTATCTAGCTACATCATGATATTTTGATCCGGATGGCAACTATGCACTTATACTCGGATCCTTCTTGGGGAAGGTCACCCGACCAAGGCATCGGAGGTGATGAGGGGGCTTCCCTGATCAATCCCTGGTCTCGAGATCTGGATGGAAACTATGCTCTTATACTCAGACCCTTCTTGGCGAGAGGTGGTGCCCGGTCGAGGCATCATGAGCGCTATCTAGCTATTTCTTGGTCTCGAGGCGATCATTGTCGAAATACTATGGCGTTCCTTCTGAAGGGATTTATCCAGCCCAGGGCATCAAGAGGGCTATGGAGCTCTCCTGGTGATGGCGATACTCCTGGAGGGATTTTATCCGATCCATGGCATTAGAAGTGCGATGTATCTCTCCTGGTAATGACAATCCTTCTGAAGGGATTTGATCTGGTCTAGGGTATCTCGATCGTGAGCAAATGGTGATCATAGGAGAACTATGACGGAGACCGAAATCGAAGGTGATGCAAACTCATAGTGAGCCGATAAAGAGTTGTATCAATGCAAGGTGGTAGCAATTGATAACCAGTCTCGCTCTAAGAGCCTTTTCACGAGTAGAATCTCTTGAGATGATTTCGTTATTGGTGTAGATTGTAGACTGACTTTCCGTAAAAGACGCTTTTTATGGTAAACCAATCACTGGGAAAGATCGCCCCACGTTAGGGTCACGACCTTTTAGTGAGGGGTGCAGTTGGAGTCTTAATCTTGTACTACATGAAGAATTTCGCTTGTCGCTTCTTACTTGTAGCCAGAATTGCTCCCAAGCTCAGAGAACCGAGGTACTATTCATTCCTGCAAAATAAATGAGCGTATTGCTCGATCATGTCGGATGAAGCTTATCTTCGTCAACCATATCATCGAATCCGAAAACAATTCAAATTCAAATAACAAATCCCGCCTATCAAGGAAGGGTGGACCTGGAGGCATAAGGGGATCCGTATGAACAGGTGGAAGCCCGGTGGATCTGCTGGATAAGTGATGAACTGGTGGTGGAGCGAATTTGCTGTAGAAAAGCAGAAGAGGTGCAGTTCTACTGTATATGAGCTCTCGATGTATAAGAATGGTTCAACTATATAGATGTTTTAGAATGGTTCAACTATATAGGAGATCTTCAAGCGGGGAGCTACGAAAGGCGGACCTAGAGGCATGAGGGGATTCGTATGAATAGGTCGAAGCCCAGTGGATCTGCTAGATAAGTGATATGCTGGTGGCAGAGCGAATCTGCTGTAGAAAAATATGAGAGGTGCAGTTCTACTGTATAGGAGCTCTCGATGTATCAGAATGGTTTAACTATATAGGAGATCTTCAAGCAGGGAGCTACTGTATTGGAGCTCTACGATTATCAGAGCAGGTTCTCTTCATAGAAGTAGCATAATAAACTGGTTCCACCAGGAATCCCACGTACCATATTTGCTCCACAATGAACGAAACTCATTAAATGATAAAATGAGAACCACATGCTATACATAGGCGATGTAGACAAGTATGGAGAAAAGACATCGTATATAGTAAATGATATTCATGAATAATGAATCTGTTACCTCGATAGTATAATGATACTCGTGTAGAGACAGAGGCTTTTAAAAGAGCTGTGGAAATTTCCCACAAACGGCACTAGAAAGTGTTAACGGGAAAATTGTTTAGGATGAGAAATCCTTATTAACGCCCTCGAGACCACCACCGCGAAAGTGGTGGCCGAGGTCTGTACTGTTGATACATGACCTGATCTTATATGAATATGAAGGAGGATGAAATCGTAGGTAGGAGACAAACCATCTCGCCCGTCGGGCTTCGTGCTTATGAAGTAGATCTGGGGAGCTTGAGGAGACAAGCCATCCCACTCGTCGGGCTTTGTGCTTATGAAGTAGATCTGGAGAGCTTGAGATTCTCTTGCTGGTGTGAAGGGGTTGATCTTTATCCTGGTCCTGGACTTGGTCCTGGTCCTGGGTCCTTGTTCCTGGTCCTGGTCATGGTCCTGGTCCTGGTCCTGGTCCTGGTCCTGGTCGGAGCCCATTATGGTACCTGAAGCCTAATTCTGAAGCTCGGTTTTAGAGCTCGATTCCTTCCTGTAATTCCCCGACCTAGATAGCAAGTAAGGAGGGGGCTTATCTAGCTCCAATGTCGGAGAGTTCGATTTCTACCGTAGAGATGATGCAAGAGAGCCCATTGACTTCATTCAAATTGGTCTGGGTGGTTTCTCCTCATCTTGATATGCTACTTTAGCATGTAGATGGGAAGATAAGAGCGCTAGGTCCAGCGAGGTAGGAATCTAGCTCGCACTCATATACGTATGCATTACACAGGACACGAGTAAAAGACACACAAATCTTTTGTAGAAGAAGGTGGACTGACCAAGGGGAAAAAAGCATCACAAGTGATCACATGCTAAAAAACCCCTAGGCAGTATCCGGAGGAAGGGGGAATACCCTTCCTTATGTATATATAAAAGAATGCTCTGGGGAGCTTACAAGAATGGTGAATTAATACAACGTAGTCGCTCCGGAGAGCTTACAATGGTGGTCGGAATGTAGATCGATACCGGTATATTCTAGGTAAAGGTAACACATACATTGATGATGTCGAGAGATCTCTAAACGAAGCATGTATCTTCTGTCCTTTGTTGGAGAGCTTTTCTATGCCTTTTACAGGCGTATTTATAAATGGTGACTACCTTGGCGTGCCAGTCCAGGATTCTTCAATCTTCCTCTCCTTATTGAGTACGATTCTTTCTTTAATGTAGTTGACCGGATCGTGGCTAATATCTCGGAGGGGATGTGATTGTTTCCTCTTCGGACTCTTCCTTCCTTGATAGGCAGGATGTTCTGTTATAGTTGACCCCAAAGAATAGGTTGTAGAGGATATCTTGGAGGAAGAGGTATTTGTTTCCTCTTTGGACTCTTAATGATGGCCATTAAAGAGTTGAATATTCTATTATTAATGGTGTTGATCATGTCATTAATTAGGTCGACTGCCTCCATTAATACGGTTGATCTTATTAATGGTACTTTAAATGTAATGGAAGTCAATCCTCTCGTCCTACGTTGACGAGATGAGAGTTCTAGTTCTACATGTCACTTTTTAGAGGTACTTCATGAAGGTTACCTAAGGTGACATTTGATATTCCTTGAGGACAGGGTACCTTAGGATCCAGCATACTGGTGGGGTCCCCCGGAGACCTCTCGATTGTCTCGGAGCTAGGTTCTGGTCTTCCCATGGAGCTTGTACTAACCATTTTAGAGGCGAAATATCCCATTGGGTTCCAACCTTGTAGTGAGGAGCTTGGTTTAGCTACGCCGAGCTTTATCATGGGGCTTGACCTAATTATGCAGGCTTCCTAGCGGGGTAGCGGGCTTGGCTAGTAGGCCCTGGTAAGGTGTTTGCCATAAACAGGTGACCTTGGCTCGCTTCTGGAAGGGTGGAGAGGTATGCTCGAGTAATGCTCTTGCTAAATCATACCAGGATCTACAGTGGATCTTTCTGCTTTTGGTGACGACGGGGCTTCACGTGCTCCTTCCTTTAACGCTCGGACAGGTCGAGATTATACCTCAACGAGGTAGGAGGGCCTTTGCAAGACAATTTTGGCAACTTGAAGGTCTCATTGTGAAAGTAGAGATAGTAGCAAGCTCTAGGAGAGTCTCACGGGGTACCTTGATGTCGGGAGACCCAGGTCATTTCATGTCGACCTAGCTTCGGGCTTTATCCTGGTATAAGAAGCGTGACGTGGTCTCGTCGGGCTTTATTTGGTAAGCCTAGACATATGCGAGATGCTCAGATGGTATGGGTGGCCTCACCTTGCTCCTGTAGGATCGCGTGGCGGCTCGACCTCGGGGACCTTGGCACCCCGTCATATAAGCCCGAATTCGGACCCTTACAGGAAGACTGGTAAGTGGAAAATTCTTCTTTGGTCCCTAGCCAAATTTTGCTATTAACAAGTGTAAAAAGTGCGAAAATAGTAAAGACACTTGAGATTTACGTGGAAACCCTCTAAATGGGAAAAACCACGGGCTGATGAGTGCGCCACACTAGAACCTCGAATCCACTAATGGCAAAGGAATTACAACCTAATCCCAGTTTAAAATCCACAACCACTACCTAATCCCGGTATAAGTGAACCTAGTCCAACTTTCTTGCGATTTAAGCTACCTACTCCCGGAAGCAACACAAGTCTTACTTCTCAATGAAGAGATAAAATATCCTATGTGAATATATGATGATATTCAAAGAACAAACAAGGCTAGGAAACCTTATATGCTTATCTAGGATAATGAGATGACAATTAATGCAATCCTAGATATCAAGAGCTAAATGACATGTTCAAAAAGCTTAGCTAAACATAGATCAAACAATCCTATGAAACTATCACAATACAACACTCAATCATGTCACCACAACAATCTCTAATTTGTATCTAGAATATGTTCTAAGAGCATACAAATAATTAAAGAGATGGCTTAGCAAGCAAAACACTTAACTTGTAAGAAGATAGTGAAGAACTTACCAAACAAGATGTGATGAAGCAAAACTATCCACTGATGCACTCTAAACGATCTTAGATGATGCAAGATGAAGTTTTTATGCACATGGGAATGCTTTGAGTATTTAAAGATGAGTTCTTGAAAGAGTTTTCCCTTTGCATTGTGTTCTAAGGAAAAGATATGATGTTCTGAACTCTATTTCGACCTGAACACAAAGAGTTATATATATATATATATATATATATATATGAGTTTCAACCAAAGTGAGGTTGTTTTGAAAAAAACGTTCCAGCTTCCGTTATGTGCGCTGGTGAGGTGCGCTGGTCGAGTAGCGCACCACCAGTGGACAGCCTAATATATTCAATAGGCGCTGGTTGAGTGGCGTAGGTCGAGTGGGGCAGCTTAGTGGCGCATGACATGCTACAATCCACTGAAATGTTACACTGGTGAGGCTGCCCTAGTCGAGTAGCGTACCACCAGCGCACTACCTATTTTTTCAACATTGCGCGGGTGCAGTGGCGCATGACAAACGGTGATCTACTGGAATGTTACGCTGGTAAGGCTACGCTAGTCGAGTAGTGCACCACCAGGGCACTGTCCACATTTTCAACACTCAAACACACATTTTCAACAAGTCCTAGAGTGATGAAAATGCATCCTATTCTAATGCCTAATCATGACATAAAACTTTAATTACAAGATGCAAATGAATGAACAAGAGTAATTTAAACCAAAATGCACACAAGTATAAACACACAACATATATGAATAAAAGTTATGCATGAATTTATGAGTGTGTGCAACTATCTCTTCAAAGCAAGTAAGTACAAGAATTTTACCTTTGGTGCTTCTCCTCATGAGGTCTTGAAAACCTAAGCTACCCTTACATAACACCCTAAAAATATGATTTGTTCACGAAATAAGCCAATCAATAAATGAGAACTTTACAAAGGTGACTCCAAACGTTGGTAAGCTTCCATTAATTTACTTATTTATATCCATTTCAATTTCTTGTATTTACATATTGTATATATTTGTTTCGAAAATAAATATGATCCCCGGTTCAATATTCCCAGATACAAATTACAATTCAAAAAAAAAAAAATTAAAACCCATTTCTGCTGCGTTACCGGTGAACGAGGTTCCAACAGTATGGGATCCTTTGG